>OY743169.1:15408084-16037013 GCA_963555705.1 Ligustrum vulgare | reverse complement strand
TATTATTTGTGATCTTGATAACAATAATTTGATATATATATTTCTAACATGAATATGGATTGTCATATGTGCAGGTACGTGTTATATTGTTTTAATATAATGGCGGAGTCTTCAAGTTCTTCAGACGATCATAGTACTGCCCAAACAAAAAGGACAAGAGGGCCGACTATGTGTAAGAAAATTAAGAAGGCAGGGCAAGAAATCAATGTTATTGAGTTCGATGAAAAAAATAGGCCGATCGGACCAGGAAAGAATAATTTCAAAGCTTTTATAGGGTCTTTGTTCCGTATTCACGTTGACATAAATATCAGTGATTGGCACAAAGTGGATCAAGGCCTTAAGGATATGATGTGGGAAGAAATCAAGGTACTATCACTTTATACATAATGAATTGAACATTAATCGTAATATTATTTATAACATCGCATATTATCCTTATCTTTCAGAAGGAGTTCAACATCCCCGATGATCGTCGTCTGAAATCAAGTGTTTTGAAAGTTGCGGGGATGCGATGGAAAGATTTTAAGACAAGGCTGGTTCATAAGTACATTACACATGACCACCCAAAATATAAATCCCCTACACAGCTTTATGATTTCTTATCTGAAGAGCAATGGGAGTTGTTCAAGAAAGAACGACAAACAGAGCAATTTCAGGTATATTGAAATGTACGCATTTGATTTATTGAGTTGAAAAACTAAAAATATATTATTTTATTCAGGAGAAAAGTAAGAAGGCTAGAGATAGTCAAATGCGAAATGAGCATCCCCATTATTTGGGCTCAGCAGGTTATGTGGGGATGAAGCCACAATGGCTAGTAAGCGACCCATTATTTTCTAGCACTTCATGTGACATGATTAGCTCCTCAATTGTAAGCGAGGATCGCAGTTTAGATTGGGTTCGAGCTAGATCAAAAAAGAAAGAAGATGGAACTTACTACATCCCCAATGAGAAAACTAGAGGGGTGTTTGACAAAATTGTAAGTATATCTTCCCGGTTTTTCATATTTTCAATTCAAATTAACTTTAATACTTGTATTTAGTTTTCAGTTTTTTTTTTAAAACAGGTAGAAAAAGCTGAACAGGCCACACAGGGGACATTTGTGGCAAGTAGGCAACATGATATTTTAAGTGAAGCCCTTGGGAAGGAGGATCATCCTGGTAGGGTGAGGGGCTATGGCGTGTATGTCACCATGAGTGATGTTTACGGCAAGTCGGACGATTACCTCAGACGATCTTGTGGGGTTGTTTCAGTAGATGACATTAAGGAGATAATCAGGCACGAGATGGAGGATAGCATTACCGAGAAGGTCAGGCATCAAACCATGTCGGAGATGCAAAGTAAATTCGACAGTATGCAAAGTGCGTACCATAGTATGCAGAGTAAATACGATGCTATCCTCCAGCGCTTGGGCCTAAATTTTGATGCCGAGGTGGACGTAACTCCACACCCCCGACCTCTAACTCGGAGCAGTTGTCATTCCGTGAATCCAGACCCATTTGATGGGCTTCAGGTACTTAATGCTAAATTATTTAAGTTTTTTTTTAATATTGCTTATTTCATTTCAAATGGAAAGTGATGACTTATATGTTCAATTATAAATGTTGAAAAATAGAAGCCGATTCCTTGTCGTCTCGCCGTAAGTCATGATGGTGAGAAACAAATAGTGGCCAGCGGAATGGTTTATCCGTCCGGAGCCGACACTGTGGTGCATCATCAACCACTCTGGCTTGATCATGTGAAGGTATCTGTTGACCATGTCGTAGATGGTGCGGAAGCGTTCTATCTTCCAGTGCCATCTCAACATCACACCACGGTGGGGGAAGGTATTGGAAGTTTTTTTCAATGGCCGAAGGAGTTGGTTATTTTTGGAGAGGTAATAATGTTTAGTTACATAAAAGATTATGTCGATATTAATTTATTTTAAAATCGTGTTAGAAGTGTTATAATGATAAAAATTGTCTTCTTGCAGGAAGAGGCACCGAAAAAGCTAAAAAAATCTAACGAACGGAAAAAGCCTCAAAGTTTTGAATTGTCATCTACCCAGCGACCTGCAATTGTCGACGATGAGACGTTACAACGTCTAGGTGACAAATGCAAAATGTTGAACACTCTAGTCCTTCAATTGCCTGTTGGTGATGACTTCTACCAGGTGCCCATAGATGCCTCTGTGTTCAACTGTGCATTCGACGATGGTATTTTTGTTACAGTCGGAGACATCACCGATTTTCTAACGTTGCAATGGTTGGATACATCTATCTTACAAATATTTTCATTGTAAGATTTCTGATCAGAAATTATAACTTGACTTTAAATCATTATTTTATTTATATTTATTGGTTTAATTATTTTTAGGTACCTCCATGAGATGTGTCATGAATACGGTATTGAATCAATTGGATTCATGTCTCCGACACACATTGCATCGGTTTCGGTAAGAACAAATGCAGATGGTGTTGTAACTTACATGGACAGCACCATGAGGGCAATGCAAAGTAAGAAGTTCATTATAGCACCGTATTTTCAGGAGTAAGACCACCGACATTCTCTCTTTTTTTACCTAATTTGAATCATATATGTTTAAAGTTGTATTTACACGTTCATAATACATAGGAACCACTGGATGTTGCTAGTGATTTCTCCTCAGAAGAATACGGTGTACTTCTTGGATTCAGCTGGTGCATGTAAGCGTGACTTAGATATCAAGCCGCTATTGAATACGTAAGTTATGATAATTTTTCATGAAATAATTGTGGAGTTGTGATGAAATTGATTGTGGAGTTGTGGTAAAATCGATGAATTTCTGTTGTGATTGTTGAGAATTTATTTCAATAGCAACTTGCCTCTTTACAGGTTAGATAAGTTCAATTTATAGGGGAGACTCTGCCAAAATTTCTGTAGAAAATTTAGAGTATTTTTTTTTTTTTGGTAACTTGTTCATATAATTTATTAAAATTTTAGGGCTTTCAAAATATATTGGGCCCAAGGAGGTGTTAGGACGAAAGGCAATACAACGTGGCTAAAAATAAAGGTACGAAAACACATTTAAAATTTATTGTAATGTTTTGAATTATTTTCATATTCTATTAAGTTTGATTATTCATTTTAGTTTTCAATGTGAAAATTTCAGTGTCCTCAGCAACCTGGAGAATCTGAGTGTGGCTATTACGTTATGAGAAATATGTATGAGATAGTCACAGAACACTTCCAGCTTCCTTCGTTAGAAAAGGTATAAGTAATTTAAATTAGAGTTTTTAATTAAGACTTTATATTTTATTATAAAATAACTAATAATATGTTTTGATTGTTTGTAGGCATTTAAAAAATACTACTCAACGGAGGAAATCTTTGAGATTCAAAATTTATGGGCCAAATATTTCGTTGATAGGTGTGTGTAAAATGACGCGTATCCAAACTTAAATTTACATATTTGTATAATAAAACAACAATCTTGTATATATAATTGTTCTCTATTTAATTTTATTATGTATATGTCGATTATATATATATTTGATGATGCGCATGTGGAAAATGTTCAAGTCATCGCGGGCCACGTCCAAATGACTGCAGGTCACGACCTGCAGCGGCTTGGGTCACGACCTGCAACGGCCTGGGTCACTGCAGGCCATGAACTGTAGCGGTCTGGGTCACTGCAGGTGTGAAAACGGGGAAAAAAAAATAAATAAATAAACACTTTAGGCGTCGGTTCAAACTTTAGAACCGACGCCTAAAGTTCGACTTTATGCGTCGATTTTTTAACTTGAAGCGTCGATTATTAAAAAACCGACGCATAAATTCGCACTTTAGGCGTCTGCATCATAGGCGTCGCCCCTACAACCGACGCCTATGCCCTTTTACGACCGACGCCTTTTCCACTTTCTGTACTAGTGATTTTTTGTAGTGCACATGATTACCTGGCAAGGGAGAATATGTATTTTGTTTAGCATTTTTTGCGTTGTATGCTAACTATTGTGAACGTGTGTACAACCTAGTGTTGTTAAGAATTAGGGCTTTTGTATGATCTATCCCACTGCAAAAAAATTTCGTGGAAGAATTGTAAATTTTTATTATGATCTCTAAACTTTTGTTAGGCATTTGGTACATTGATGATATAAATGACGTACTAATAGCTTTATATTATAATCTTTGATATTTTGTTAGGCATTTGGTACGTTTATGACATAAATTTTCAACTCAAGTCACATCGTTCGTCCCAACAAGTTATTTAGCTACTCGTACTAAAATTTAAAACAATAAAACGCAAAATAGAAAGTTAAACGTGCTAATCAACATTGAAAAGAGAGTTTTGAATTTGGCACCAAGAAAATCAATAAAAAGCGTTAAATCTATCTTCTTCCTTTTGCCTCTTGTATTGTGCCTATATTCTCTTGATTTCACCCCCCCCCCCCCCCCCCAATAATGATTTTTCTTGGTCTTTATATAGGGTAAACTAGGTTTTTACGATTTCTCCAAGTTGGGCTCAAAAAAATAGGAAAGAAATCAAAAAATTAGGAAAAAATCGAGAATTTCCCCATATTTCAGTCGGATCGCGGCATACAGGGTTAAAGTGGAACCGCGGTTTGCAAATAGCGGTTGACCGCGATTAGCCCTTTTAAAATATTTGCGACTCAGTCCTTCTGTAATTGCATGTCTGGTCCTCCAAGTATATGACTTCTGCAATTCAGTCCCCATACTTTAAGTTTTATTTGAATTTAGTCCTCCCAAAATTGTAACTCAAGTCCTCCATCTTTTTGCCATTTACAAATTGGTCCCAACCCTTCATATTTTGTGCTCTTTTATGTCTTTTTTCCTCATTTTTGTGCCCACGTGCATTTCAATCCGTATTATCCCTGAAACAATTAAAATAAACATGCCACATAGCAATATCATATTCTAAAATACTCACATTAGTACAAATTTAAGCATGAAATTAAGTGCAAACTCGCACTTATCAGTATCCACATGATTTATGAGTTATGTATCTAGCTTTCAAAAGTGGTGCTCAAGTGGGTCACAATTGAAATATGAAACATGTCTTTTAGGAATTGATGGGGAGTCTTTATGAAAGTTGTAGAAAGTAACGATTATTTTATGGATATTTGACCAAAAAATTGAAAATATGTTGACTTGTGGATAAATATTTATGGACTACAATAAAGAATATGTCGGATAAATATTTTTGAAATATATGGTTGAAAAGTTGTGACACATATGGATGGAACAAATACATGATTTTGATCTATAATTTTCCCAATAAATTTTACATGAAAAAAGGAGAAATTCCATAGAAAATAATAACTATCAAACACCAATAACTAGAAAAAAGTACAATTTCCTTGAAAAATAAAGCCAATCAAACACAAAAAGTTAGAAAATCTCAACATTTTCTAGGTGGGAAATTTTATAAATCAAACACATTTAAATTCCAATTCCCAGGAAAACAATTTGCTAGGAACTCAATTCCATGGAACTCGTTTTCTTTCCACCTAAATTCCACTTTCGCTATCAAACGGACCCTAATAGTGTGTAATTTCTTTCCAGGAATGTGGATTCCTCACTTTCTTGTTTAGAGAAAAGTTAGTAATAGAATTTTTCAGTGAATGGCTCGGATTCTTTTTATACTTCGCAAGTGGCGTGTCCACTCAAATCATCATAGCACTGGAAGCAGCTTAATACATCATTTGACAGGAATGCAAGATTAATTGAGAGGAAAACTCCAAGCCTGGATGCTTGAACATTGACATTTGACATAATATAATGCATAAATGGTTGCCATCAACACCACCAACTGTGCATGATTTAAGGAAAATAAGTAACCTGATTATAGAAAAAGACAGAAAAAGACAAAGGTGTTAACGTGAATGGCAAGAAAAACATTCATGGTTTAAGATAGGTTTCGTAGAAGTCTGAAATCAAACTTTCAGAAGAACGCCTATAGATGAATATGGAAATCATCAGATATTTTCCAACCATTTGGTGGCGTGAAGATCACCCCATGATTTACCGCCAAGGATCTTCAAATAATTATTTCAAAAACTGCCTTTATTTAACTACCTTTATTCAAATTGAATAGCTTGAAAGAGCCATAAAATACAAATAAAAAATTATAAAAAAAAAAAAGACAAAAAGAAAAAAAAATAAAACACTTTTCCAAGTTCAATCTTAAAGTAGGATGAGCTAAAATAGAAGTAAGAAGATGAGTAGGTGGATGGTGCCGAAATCATTCACCCAAAATCCAAAATTTATATCTTTTTATCCTTCATGCATTAATGAAATCCTTTGAAAAGATAATGTTTTTATGAAATGAAATACAATAATGCGAAAAGTGTAGGCATATTAGTTTAGAAGAAGAGAATACAATTTACCTCCAAGTATGAATAATGTACCCATTATCCAGAAGTTAGCATACATCCATAAGATTAGAATGGCAAAGAGTCCCACGATAAAAATTCCAGGACTGTAGCCTAAATATTAAACTGCAACCCTTGCAGCTCCCTGGAAACGTATATGAAACTATGAATATGATTCTCAAATTGCTAAAAGAAAAAATCCATAATAACTTCACCAGGATCGTCCATTAGTTTTAAAATAATTACAAATATAGGATGACATTTTCCAACAAATAACATTCATGCTAACATAAAAATGGGTAGCAGAACCCAACATCTAAAAGAAATAATCATATTGAAGTGTAAGAATAAATAATTCCAGGCAATCTTGATGATTGGAAAAGCCTCATCAAAAGAATTTACAGTATCCATTTTGAAGTCAGCTATACAATACAAATGCACAGTCTATCATCAATGCCCCAGCCAATATATTGGATGTCTGGAGCTCTTCATAGGAGGTGTTCTAGTACATACGCCGAGCCTGAGACATCCTCCTAAAGAAATAAAGAACACACCAAAGTATTACTTTTCAATCCCTCTACATGTTTTACAGCAAATTTTACCACATCAGTCATTGTAAAACAAAATTGATTGTTTAGACCTGGATGCGGAATCGATTGGTGTTTCACGTTGTTGTAATCTTTGGATGTGTTCCTTTCTGTCAAACCGTAATTGCTGTATCTCCGAAAAGTAATATTTGAAGTACAATTGTTACTGAAATCCAACTATAATGATTCAGACGGCTCAAAATATTCTCCAGTGTACTCGATATGCCAGGCAAGCTCAATTCTGTAGGATTCTGAAAGCTTCCATAATAATTCCTTTCATGCTCCTAGCTATTCATCTATCGATCTGCTGAAAGAGATGAAATTAAACAAATGGTATTGAATACATAAATTTAGGGACAAAAATGATGGCTAGATATGAACCTTTAACTAAGAATTTTGTATGAAAGCAACAATAACAACTCTATTCTCGGTGAAAGAAAACCTTCGCAAATATGATATATCCAAAAGGATTGTAATGAGACTTTACACAGGTCCATAATGTCACGACTCGTCCCAGATCACCCTACTGGACCTGAAACGTGACGTGTGTCGATGGCAGGCGACAACTAGATGTTGGACCCACCACCAAGGCAAACTTGACTTTTCTTATCTTTCAGATTCACCTTTTAAATAAATTTGATCCCATACGAATTTATAAAAATTTTGACAGAGTCTCCCCTATATTATTGACATAACCAACCTGTAATTCAACGTCACATCCCCAACAATCATGCATAATAATTATAAAGACTTCCCAAAACCTTCCAAACATAACATTAATGCAATAAGACAATTGAAATTCTTAGTTAGTTCTTTTAATATATACTCGTACAACCCATATTACATAATCATCGGGCCTATTACCGACAAGGCCACAAAAGAATATCACAACCTATAATATGAGCCCAAAAGATAACTTCTAAATACCGTATAAGAATAAATCATAGAAATGCCTACGTTTAGCTCGTCTGGCGACGATGTCTCTATCCAAGCTGCTCAAAATCTGTAAATTTTTCCTATAAGGAAGAGATAAGGAGAAACGTGAGCTTGTAACTCAGTGAGTGGAGTTTATGAAGTAATTTCCTTTATAAATCATTTTTTTTAAATATAATTTATTTCATAAGCTTTGCTTCTTTAGATCAAATCATACATGCTAAGAATAACCATAAAAATCGTGGAATAATCATCTGTGGCATAACTGATAAAATGAAATACATAAGAAAATCACACCAAAGGTACCCAACTAAATCATCTGAAATTTGTATCTAGTCATACGTGCGTATACTACTGAGCACCTCCGTACCTGGCCCAAAGCCCCTCTGGGTACAAAAGTGGGTCCCAAAGACCTCATATATACACCCTTACACACGGGCCATAGGCCCCCTCCGTGCATAAGAGTGGATCTTAAGATCATCTGAACACGGGCCATAGGCCCCCTCCGTGACAGAGCGTTAAGATCACAAATAATATCCGCTAGTACACGGGCCCAAGGCCCCCTCCGTGCACTAACACAAGAACAGATAACCACATGGATACTTTTGGTGATTTTGAAATCATACATGCCAACTTAACTAATCATGCTCGTAAAACATGGTAAAAATAGTCATCATGATAAACAAACTTAATTTTAAAACATTTGTTTTGATAATCATGCTAAAAGCAAGTAATTTAAAAATCATTTGTAACTTGTAGAAAATCAATTTAATAGAAAATTTGAATAACGTAAATTCTTTTAAGTTTTCTCCACTCACAAAATAATTGACAATCCGCTAGCTTGGTCGATATATAGCGCCAACTTCCTCGTCACCTCCTGAGATAAAATAAAATATTTACATCAACATTTAAAATCACCTTAATAGATAATATAGCAAAAGAACCTCATTCTTGAATTAACCCATTCAACTTGTTTTCTCATATTACACCATACTTACCCTTTTTACTTAAGAACATAAAATCACTTCTAAAGACTAATTAATTTCTAATATCACTTAAGATTTCAAAATTAGAGCCACATTGATCTAAATCCCAATTTTCCATTTTTACAAGCTTACTAGTTTATTTACCCATCTTCATAACTAAACCAACATTCATCATCAACACCAACAATTCCATTTGTAGCACAAAACAAACCAAAATACAAGTTTATCTCAACTTAATCACTAATTTAACCCAATGGCATAAACCCTAATCTTTAATATCAAGCATTTATTTCAATAAACTTAACTATATAACTAGAATCACCAAAATCATCATTCACACATTCATATATAACTCACATTTAAACTATAAATCAAAAGCCCTAATTTTACACATTATTGAACAATAAATATTTTACCACTTACCTCTTAATGTTAGGAAAATATGGTAGAATAACAACAACACACTTGAGTTGGATGGCTCTTCCTTCTTCTTCCTTTCCTTTCTTTTTCTTTTCTTTCTTTTCTCTTTTTTTTTTTTTTCTCTTCTTCTTCCCGATTTCTGTCTCTCTCTCTCAGCCTCTGTTGGTCCTTTTCTTTTCTTTTGGCAATTGTTTGTTATATTTATTTTTATAACATGTAAAGTATTTGTTTATTGCCAAAAGGTCCCCACTCTTATTTCTTGATTTAATTAAAGTCCTCAACTTATATAAGTTTTAGAAAAATAACCCCAACAAATAAAATAATATAATTTGGTCCTAATTTAACTTTGACTTGACTATTCCATATATGACTTTGACTAGTAAAAGTTTGACTAAAAAAAAATAATTTGGTTGTTACACATAATTTCAAAAACTGCAGTATCTTGAGGCCTTCCTCATCACCAGAATAGTTGAGGTTCAAATGGACCTGCATAAATATAAAGAACAGGATGAAAACATTGTCAAATATGGAGCACAGAAACCATAATAAATCAACTGGGAAGATAAACATAAGAAAACTGAGACTCATGACAAAGTTTCAGTAGCAGAATTTCCCTATTAAAATGTTTTGAAAAGTTACAAACAAAATGTTGACGCAGATGCAGCGTTGTTGTTTGGAAGCTTAATTTTTCATCCCCAAACAGATATTTTTTCTTATTTGGAAAACAACCATTCATTTAAATAAATTTTAACTAATGTATATTGTAAATACATTAATTTTATATACTAATAAATCATCAATGCATTTCATCAATTTATAAAGGGGCGCGATTGTTTAACCTACAACACATAAAAATTACTATTCAAAAAATCAATTCTCAAAAAATTAAAATCAAACAGTTTGTTCTATATAAATCGATCTACAACGTGAAATCACGAATAATGACAGGAATTTAAAAAATTTTAAAAAATCAAAGACACAAACTATCAAAATACTCAAAACTTATTCAATAATTTCCAATACAACGTGACTTTTTATTTTTCACATAGTAGTCAAAGGCTATGTTAACCGAAAAAAAAAACTAATTTTTATACTTTTTTAATAAACTTGTTTGACCACATCCTACTTTCAAAGAGAATGAGTTGGCTAACATTCCTTTATTTTTATTTTGGTAAAAAATAGTTAATCTACTTGATAAAGTCTGTAATGTATATTTTGATTATTTAAATTCATAGTATTAAACATAATTAAACGAACAAAATGAGTAAATAAAAAAATAAAAAATTAATTTTAAAATGACAAATAAATAGATCGAAATATGAAGTTACAAAAATTATTCAGATATTTATTATTTCTTTAATTTGATAGGAAAAACAATTCGAATTGAAATTAATCATTTAGGACCAAATTAGATTTAGTTAATTTAGTTAATAAATTATAAATCATTGTAGGACTTAAATAAAATAATTTTGAAATAGTGTGACATTGGGAAAAAATAAAAGATACAAAATAAAACTTTTACCTTTAATTTTTGATGTAGTTTTAGGGATAACATGTTATAGTTGGTTTTCACTTGTGAGCTTGTATTAAAGTTCTTGTTGAGATCTTCAATTTGACACTCATATTGCATATTTTTTATTTCAAAATAATAATAAAATTATCAAAAATATTATGCTTCATTGAAATATTTCCATTTTAGGAAAGGTAGTTTTGGGAAGTGAAAAAGTTTCAAAATTTGTTTTTGAGAAGTGCATTGTTTTTATATATAGTATGATATGATATGATTACTAGCTAATGCATAAGAGCATCTCCAATGCATTCCGTGGATTGAAAAATACACTTGACACATAAGCAAATAGATGGAATATGGTAAAAATTTCTCTCTAATACACAATGTGAATTAGGATGTTAGGCTGACGTGGCGCTAAAAAAAATGGACATTATGGAGTGTTCCGTCTACATTTAGACGCTCCTGAGACATGCTGACTCAGCATTAATTTTTATTTTATAATTATTTAATTACTGTAGATAAGGACGTAGTCTAATTAAGTTGTAAGGTATAAATTAGTTTCCTTTTGGACTCTATAGTAAATTAGAGATAATGTAGTAATTAATTTTAATTTTATTATAAAAAAATGTCACATAATCAATCAATATTATTGAAATGTAGAAGCACCATTGAAGAGTAAATTTTAAACTGCTTCGTCTATTTATCCACGTTCTCTAAAAATTAGTCTATTTTATCGCCACATCATCCCCAATCCACGTTATGCATTGGAGATGCTCTAAATAGAGACTCCATAGAAAGACTTGGACACTTCAGTCGTGAATATTGTGGGTCCTATCTCTATAGGTTTTGCTGTATGTACATAATATTTTACATAATTGTTTATGATGTGGTGACATATGATTGGATCATAGTTTTTTCAATTAAAAAAAAAAAAAAAAAAGCCCTTATCCTCTCTTATTGACACATTATTTGTAAGTGCATTGTGTACAAATAGTATTATTCTATTTTTTTTTAACCGACCATGAAATTATTTTTGTTTTTCATTTTTTGTTTTACTTGAATTATTATAATTGATTAAGTCAACACTAAAAATTTTAAAAAAATTAATTCTTCCACTTAAAAATTTATTTCTTGACTGAATATTGTTCCCATTATGTCACAAAATTCTTAATTTTTTAACAAATATTTTAGCCGTCTAGGATTGCGAACATATGTGGGAATTATAATATATACAAACATTATATATGTGTTTATTTCCATGACCACTTGTTAAGCGTTGCTTCAAAGAGTACATCAATTTTTTTCCCCCTCAAATTACTATTTACTTATTTAAAGAATAAAAGAAAATATTTGCACGACGGAGTCAATACAACGGACCAAAAAGGGCTCGAAATTTTAACGCTACAGCATATTTATTGGCTACAGTATATTTATTGGCTCTAGGGGTGGGCATTAACCCGCCAAAACCGTCCAACCCAAATCAACCCGATCGATTTGGGTTGGATTTTGATGAAAATTGGATTGAATTCTTAAAAAAAAAAAAAAAAAAATTGTTTGGGTTGGGTTGTGGGTTGGGTGACAAACCCAACACAACCCATTCCAATCAAAATTTTAAAAATATAAGATCATTTAAATTTCAAAAATCTTAAGTCCATTTTTAATTTGGATAAAACTCAAATATGATTTGAACATATTTTAGTTTTATTAACAAGTATTCAATTTATTATATTTGAGTTTATTGTATTGTACATAATTTATTTGAGTTAATAGTTGATTTATGGACATAATTTTTTATTTTTCTAAGATTTTTAGTTAATTGGACCAAAGTCCAAACCACCAAACTCAACTCAACCCAACCCGACCAAAACTTGATTGAGTTGGGTTGTGTTTGGTTGGGTTTGAACTCATGTTTTGGTTGGGTTGAGTTGATTTTTTATCAATCCGACTATAGTGATTTGTGTTCGAATTGGGCAAAAAACTGACACAACCCAACCCACGCCCACCCCTAATTGGCTCCATTGAGAAAGAAACATGGCAACTTGCGTGGTCACGAGATGCAATCTTTATAATGTGAAATACTAATCTAACTATATATATAAAAAAAATTTGAATCTTCAATTGCACTATTCATCCAATTAAATTCCAATTATACAATCCAATTTTAATTAAATACTATTCATCTAATTTATGCATTATTTCAATTGTAATTAAACATTATTCATCCAATTAATTCATTCAATCCAATTACAATTAAATTGGCACTATTCATTCATCCAATTTAATTGCAATTAAACACTATTCATCCAATTTAGGCAATATCCATCCAATTAAGCACTATTCATCCAATCAAATTTCAATTAAATTGATACTATTCATCCAATCCAATTTTAATTAAACACTATTCATCCAATTTACCCACTATTCCAATTGTAATTAAACATTATTCATCTAATTTAGGCATTATTCCAATTGCAATCAAATTAGCACTATTCATCCAATTCAATTGCAATTAAACACTGCAATTAAATTGGTACTATTCATCCAATTAAGCAATATTTCAATTGCAATTAAATATTATTCATTAAATTTAGGCAATATTCATCCAATCCAATTGCAATTAAATTGACATTATTCATCCAATTTATGCATTATTCCACTTGCAATTAAACAATATTCATTCAATTAAACACTATATGCGGGCAGCGATTGAATGCATTATTATTTATCCAATTGGAATTAAACAATATTCATCCTATTTAGGCATTATTTCAATTGCAATTAAACATCATTCATCCAATTTAGGCACAATTGCAATTAAACACTATTCATCCAATTTAGACACTATTCATCAATTTAAATACTATGCGGGCAAATTGCCCGAATTTTCAATCAATTTAGACACTATTCATCTAATTAAACAATATGCGGGTAACAATTTGATGCACTATTCATCCAATTAAACACTATGCGGACAAATTGCTCGTTTTCATCAATTTAGGTACTATTCATCCAATTAAATACTGACACTACTCATCCAATTAAATATTATACGACAACAAATATATTTAATGCACTATTCGGTCACATGTCTAAAGATTACGTTGAACATCTTTATGGAGACCTTCTCATGTTTTTATTTTTATCGTTTTGTATTACTTATTTTTATCGTTAGGTCAATTATGAGAGTTCAAATAAAGTTGTAATAGCAATATCTTAATATTGATGTGAAGCTTTCGCACAATACTTTGTTACATTATTTTCGAATTACTAAATTGTAGCAAAAAATTTAGTCATTTAAAATGATTCATTAGCAATGTATTTCATCTTTCATTAATTTTTTCTTTCGTTTCCCTTTTTTAGTTTGTCCCAATTTATAGGTTACTTTCCTTATTGAGATTATTATATTAATGTCTTAATTTTTTAATATACCACTATTTAATATGCATTGTTATCAACACATATGAACTACTTATTGTTTAATGTAGGGATATATTAGGTAAAATGTAAGCAAATTTATAGTTGCAACATATAATAATTATGTTTTTTTAATCTGTGTAAAAATAGAAATGAGTATATCTTTATGGGACAAGGAGAGTATAAAACAAGAAATCATTATTCGAAACTTCTCTGATAGAAAAATAATGGCAATACGCTTGCAATGCACACACCAAAACTAGTAATATAAAAGTTGGGCACTTTCTAAAAACAACTCTTGGCCATTTTTTCTTCCATTTTCTATTTTTATAAATAGTAAGTTCTCATAAAATTAATTAAACATCTTTATCTTTATTATCTGTAAGTGGATTAGTGTCAATACAAAATGAATATATGCCAAATATGAATGCAAAATTTGAATAAATGTAAATGCATTTATTGGTTTACACACACACACACACACTAATATTATAGTAAATACTAAATAATGGTTGATATGTTTTTAATCAAATTTAATTTTATTATTAACAATAATACTGAATGAGTTCAATTAATATTTTTAGTTATCAATATTAAAATTATCATTTATTTATTTTTTATTTATTTGTTGTTCTTATTAATATAAAATCTGTGTGTAGTCATCAATATAAAAATTGTGTTTTAATTATTAATGGTCAAATCATTTTTTATCTTTAATATTAAAAATCATATTTTCTTAAATATATGTGGTTAAAAAATACGATGCTTATAAATAATTTATAGAAAAAGTTATTGAACGAAGACTAATATTGAATAATTAATGCTTTGATTTCTTTTTAGTTAATAATATTGATTAATATTTTTTAATCATTCTTAATTTTAATAAGTTTTTGAATATTATAGCGTATAAGATTTTCGGTATAATTTCGTAATCTCCAACTTTACTCGGTTGTCGTATCATGATAATTGCAAGATTTTCAAATTATTATTTTGACTACTTATTTTAGTAAATAAAGTTGTATAATATTTTGTTTACTTATTTTCTAATTATTGTGATTGATGTTTTTGAATGAAATTGAAAAGTATGTTAAATACTATAGTCAAATGTAGAAGTTATGAGAAATATATTGATATATTTCACATGCATACATCAATATTTGTACACATGATATTACATCAAACATGATATACCATTAAAAAAATACTAAATTTGCATTTTTAATTAAGTTAATAATAATTCATAAAAAATAGAATTCAATAGTCATTTATTATTTAAATATATAAATTGATGTTTATTATTCAAAAAGTTTTTAATAATTTGAATTAATTATGTTATTTCTTAAATTCTAATAATTATTGTAATAGAAAATTATTTTTATACATTTTTACATATGTTGATTATGTATAAGCATTAAAATTGTAAGAATATAGTTATTGAAATCGATATTGTGGATAACAAATTTCTTGTATCACACGGATGAAATACTATCTGTATATAAAGGGAGAGTACTTTCCAAAAAAAGTTTTTTAACTTTTCCATGGAAGTATTTTAATGAACCAGAATACTTTAGATAATTATACTATTATTTTGAAATAAAAAAAATTTGCAATGTGGGTATCAAACTAAAGATTTCAACGTGAACTTAAATAAGAACTCACGAGTGAGAGTCAACTATAAAAATATCTTCCCTAAAATCACATCAAATATTAAATTTAAAAGTTTTATTTTGTACATTTTATTTTTTCTACATGTCACACTATTTCAAAATTATTTTATTTAAGTAACGATATTTATAATTTTTTAACTAAATTTAATTTGATCATAAATAATTAATTTCAAATCGACTTGACACCCATATTACTCATTTTGTTCATTCATTTATTTGTTTACTCATTTTGTTTATTTATTTCATTTATTTATGTTTAATACATAAATAAATAAAGGCATGTTAGCAAACTCATAACATTTCAAAATAGGGTTTGGTTAAATACATTTATTTAAAATATATAAAAATAGTTTTTTTCGGTAACATAACAATTTGATTGCAAGGTAGAAAATAAAAAGTTACGTTATATTGAAAATTATTGAATAAGTTTTGAATATTTTGAATATTTTGATAGTTCATATCTATAATTTTTAAAAATTCTATCATTGATGTTAGTTTCAAATTGTAGACCGGTTTATAAGAAATTTAACTATTTGATTTTTTTTCCTTTTCGTTTTAATAAAATTTCGAGCGTATATCACAAATATATCTATTTTTTTCTTATTACAAATTTTATTGAAATGTAATTTTTCTTTTTCATTTTAAGTTTTAAATCAATTCAAATTACAATATTTAAAGAAAGTTCGGGAACGATAAACATACGAATCGTAAAAAAGTAAAAAAAAAAAAGAATTAAGATATGTGTAATGTACATTTTTTTGTAATTAATTGTCTTCCTTCTTTTTTTATTTTTAATTAATATTTATTTTATATGTTAATATATAAATTTAATATATGTGAGTAAACAAATGATCATGCATCGCACGGGTGTAACACTAGTGTTATATCAAAACAAAGAATACAACAGTTTCATACATGGGTTAATTTCGTCCTGCTCTAGTCGGTGCTATGTTTCAAATTGATACAAGTGGAAATAACTATAGAATTTTGAGTTTTTTTTTTTTTTTTTGTTACATTTGTTTGGTGTCTCACTTGCACATTTTTTTGTTGAACTATTCATTTAAAAATTTCGTGTTGAATATGAGATAAATTTCTTTATTTTAATATAAATTTCATTTTTTTTTAAAAATATTTTTAGTGAGATGAATTCAATAGTATTGAATAATATTTGGAAGAAAAGGCTAAGGTCCTATTTTCTTTGCTATTTTGAGGTCGTTTTCTATTTTTATTTTCGAAAACACTAAAAACGCGTTCTTTTTACCATTTTCGAAAACGCATTTTGGAAAACACTCAAAACCTCATTTTGGACGTTTTGTGTGTATTTCAGCAAAAAAAATGTTCAAAATGCAAAAAACATGTTTTGGGATTATTTTTTTTTAAGAATTATCCTAACTTAGAGCTTAATATAAAGTTTTTTTTTTTTTTTTTTTTCGAATTATCTTAGCTTGAAACTAAACCTAAATACAATTTTTTTTTTTTTTTTTTTTTTTTAGAATTATCCTAACTTAGAACTAAGTTTAAATAAAATTTTATTGAATTCAATATCAACATTACAAAAAAATTTAAGTGAAAATTCTTGTTGTTATATTTCAAAAAATGCCTTGATAAATGGACTCTGATGGTTTTGAAAAAACTTTCATTTTCTGGATTTTAATAGAACTAGAGCTTCCTCAAATTCCGAACCTGATCAAGCTGTGTTAATATAAATTCTTAACGCTCACATTAGTGTGTTGTATGTAACCATGTTTTCAGTGTATTGTGAAATGAAATTTAAGTTTGAATCAGTAGTATTTTGCAAGCAAATTAATTAAAAATAGTTTAAGTAGTATTCTGTAAAATTTCAAACAGAACGTATTTTTCAACTTTTCATTTTCAAAAACAGTTTTCAGAAATGACAAACCAAACGCATTTTCAGCAAATTTGAAAACAAAAATAAAAACAGGAAATACAAAACATTTTCGAAAATAAAAATACAAAATAAAATACAAACAGAACGCCACCTAAAACTTTGTGTGCTATCAAATAAATGGAGCACGTCAAATAGTTATATAATTAATATTAAAACATTCAATATTAAATTTAATAAATAGTATATACTTTTAAATTTTTAGATAAAACGATTATATATACGGTCCATCAAGCAATTAATAAACACGCATAGTAAAGGATTTCCATGGCATCAGCTACATCCCAAATTCAAAAATTTGGGTAGATATAGATAATTGTGCACCATACAATTTGGTCACTTTGATCATACAAATGTGAGTTTTCATTATTACAGAGTATTATTTACGAAAGAATTTTGCATTAAGTTGATAATACTCTAGTCCCTTATCGATTGAAATTGTTTTAAAATTCATTAGTTTTTTACAATTTTGATAGACGAAATGTATATAATTGTATTATTAGTGACCCGAATGTGGTTATCGATCTCATTGTGACTCTTTTGGTGACTCTTTTGTTGACAAATCTAATTTTAATACAAAATCAAAGAGAAATAGGATAATTATCTTTTATTTGACTATAAAATCTGTTTGGCACTCTTTACCACCACAAGGCAATTATCCTATAAAACAAAATGAATAGAAATTATTGTTTTTATATGCTAAAATCCAAAGCAATACAAACCTATCTAAGAAATTTTTGTGGCAGAAATAATATTCCCTAGTATCTATAAATAAATTATAAATTTTTTGTCCTCCCCAATCCAATTCAAAACATAAAGATTCCTTTCATGCATTGAATCTTTTATGCTCTGTTGGATAACATTTTAACAATTATAAATTTATTTATTTATTTATTCGAGATAAAATATGTGATTGAAAAGTGGAGAAAGAAAAAGTGTGAGGTTAAAAATGATTTAAAAAATTATGTTGTTTATAAATTGATTTATGAATTATAATAATTAAGTTAAAAAACGGAGACTTAAAAAAGGGACTTATATAATGTAAAAATAGAGAAATGATTTTTCTCGAGTCCAAGATTTTAATTTCTTCATAAAAATCCAGTTTAAGTCAACTTTTATTTTTACTAAGTTAGTAGTATTAGGGAGATTTGCATGGATGACATTAAAATGCATAATATACAAAAAAATTGACAACTTTTCAAAAGGTACTAAAAAATGACTAATTTTTCCAATTAAATGTCCACTTTGCCCCTAACATCGCTACATCGACAAAATTTGTATTGATCATGTTGAATCAATAAGTGATTGACGTATTGTACATCAAATCTCACAAGAAACCAATGAACAAATGTCTTAGCCAATGGATAAAAGTTTTATACAAAACATTAATTCTTAAAAAAATTAGAAAAATGCAATATTATTATTATTATTATTATTATTATTATTATTATTATTATTATTATTATTATTATTATTATTGCATTTCTTTGGAATAATAACTCTCTTGCACTCAAGACTTTTTACTCCATTTCCATTCTTGAACAAGATATAATTTGAAGTTTGAAATTCTATTTTGAAAGGTAAGCATTTTAATTTGTTATAACATACGAATTTGGGCATTAAATATGTTGGATGTTTTTTTAATGATTCATTTTTCAAACTTATTTGAGATCTTGAAAAACATAGATTTGGACTAGGATGAGAACCTACATCTCCTCATAAATGCATAAAGATCATTTATTGTTGTGATTTTCTTCATGCCATAAAGTATTATGGTAGTTGAGCATTAATGAAAGACATTAATTTTTTATGAATATTTTGAGAAAACCCCTAATTTTTGAAACTTAGTCGCCCAGTATTGAGTGTCATTTTCTACGTGTCATCTGTCGTTCCCAACAATTTTGATACGTCAAACCCGAGCTCAGGCTGGTTCAAAGCCCTATTTTAGATAGGAAAAATCCCATTTCATTCGGGTTTTCTATTCTGAAATTCCTTATCCCCACTGAGGGAAGTAGCTAACCTAACATCATATGGATTAGTAAGGATCAACTGGGAATAAAACTCAACGTTTTGAGCTCCAAAAGTGATCCTGGAAGGCCCACGGGTAAGCAAAGATTCGAATTCGAGATTGGCAGAGAAAGGGGCGAATAAACGAATGCGATGTTGTCTACTTTCGTTATGAATTCTATCATGACAAATTTGTGAATTGTAGACGTACATATAGCATTTTTTTCAAGAATAAATGATAATTTACGATTCATCGTCTCGTATGGCGGAGACTTCGTGAACGTAGACGACGAATGGAAGTGGCGAGAGAACAAAACGTCTATTGTAGTGCCTAGCGATACCATGGTGGAAGGACTAATTCAACGGTTGAACGTAAAGCTTCCAACTAGTAGTCCACAAAGTGATATCTAATTGCAATTCAAAGTGCCAAACATGAACATACCACAGGCCGAAATTCGGGAGGAGGAAGATTTGAATTGGTATATATCCATTCCCAAAGAAATGGCTCTATGTGTTACTGTTGTCGAAACACCGGCTCGTATAGTGCACACAACTATGGGCATTAGTTGCGAAGAAAATGAGTTACATACTCTAACAAATAACCATATGTATTCCAACAAAATAAAGCATTGTGGACATTCACTATAACAAAAATAGCCTTTTGCAACACTGAAAAAATGTTGCCAAAAGGCTTTTGCAATGTTTGACAAGTGTTGCAAATCGCAGTGTTGCCGTAGAGCAAAAAATTTTTGCAACTTTTTTGAACGTTGCAAAAGATTGAAATAAACGTTGCAATAGACCTTTTACAACGTTTATTAAGTGTTGCGGTAAACCCTTTTGCAACGTTTTTTAAGTGTTTCCGTAGACCCTTTTGCAACGTTTATTAAGTATTGTCGTAGACCTTTTTGCAACATTTATTGAGTGTTTCCGTAGACCCTTTTGCAACGTTTTTTTAAGTGTTGCAAAAACTTTTAACCCAACCTTTTGTAACATTTATTGAGTGTTGTCGTAGATCATTTTGCAACGTTTTTTGAACGTTGCTATATGTTTTTTTAAATATTATTGAACAAATTATTTATAAAACCCAAAATTTTCTAATTACTTCATTAAAATGGTACTTTAAATAAAAAACGAAAGTAAATACATTATGAATTTTCAAATTCATACAAAATAAAGTCTTGATAATGTTTAATAAATCAATACAGAATAACAAATCCACAATACAAAATAACAAATCCACGAAAGAAAGTGTTGATAAAGTTTAACAAATTCGCAAAAGAACATCATCATTTGACAAAAGAAATATTTTACTACCGGAACATCAACTTCATCCCGCAATATAACCACACCTTTAAATCACAAAATTCGGTGCATCTTCAAAATTACACGTATAACAAATTTGAGCAAAGTTATAATTGAATGTCATGCTTTACTTAATAAATGGTAGAAAAAATAAGAAATACAGTTAAAAGCAAAATACATTTAGGGTCCGTTTGATTACACAAGATTTTCCATGGAAAATGGAATATGTTTTTCAATTCCCACTTTTGGTTTGTTTGTTTGACAAAATTTTTCATGTAAAACTTTTTTCGCGGACCCCACTTTTTCTTCCATTTTCCTTGATTTGGTGGAAAAGATTTTCTTTGAGTTTTGGTGGAAAAATGTTTTCCATGATAGATGGAAAATGATTTTGGACACGTTTAATCAATTTTGTTGTTGTTAATTGACTTATTTTCTTTCCAAAAAATAACATTATCATCATCAAGTACAAATATATTTAAAAAGTAAAAAAAAAAAAAAAAAAAATTTGATTAAAATAGCAAAAAATCACTTTATTTTCCATGGAAAATAATGTCAATCAAACAACAAAATTTGGAAAATTCCCTACTTTTTCCACCTAGAAAATTAAACCAATCAAACACATTAAACTTCTAATTCCCAATAATTCAATTACCTAGAATTCAATTCCCTGGAATTCATTTTCTTTCCACCCAAATTCCACCCTCGCTATCAAACGGACCCTTATATCTTTTCAATGTGATTTCATAGAAATTAATATGACTTGTCCTAAATCAATCTACTACACCAGAGACGTGAAGTGCATCGATGACAGATGTCAGTTAGATGCTAGATCTACCACCAAGGAAAATGAGCTTTCACCCAAAGTGTAAAACCTAAACTTAGACGTGTTAACTTCCCTTTCCTTCCCTTCTATTGTAAGAAATTTTGAGAGAACCTCCCATATAAATTGGACTTAATGAACTTGTAGAAAGACATCATAACCAACATAATAATTTAAAAATCAAACCAACACCTCAAACAACTTCCAACATCAATCCCTAACTCCTCAACATCACAAATTCAACAATAATCTCCATCTAACTAAATAGGACAATAAACTATTAAATGGCAGAAGTTGTTGCTTTCTTCTTTGGCATTATTTGAGTATCTAAACCCAAATCAAATTTAAAACTAATTAATAATAGCAAACAAAAATTTTGAATTCAAATTAAGTTTGTTTTCAAATAGACTTATATGAAGTTAGTCATAAATAAGAATTCAAGACAAATTACCAGCAAGGCAACTAGACTTCTGTTCCTGCGTAGCAGTTGGGGATTATTTTCCCATCGCGCATGCGGTACACTTGATATATAATTGGCACTGTAAACCAGTTACATTTTCTTGTTTAAGAACTTTTGCATCATAAAAATAAATAAATACATGTATTTTTATGTAGATTAAGTTTCTCATGAAATATGTTAACACAATGGTAAAGCTAAAATGGTAGTCCCGATATTTGAACACAAAAATATTCTTTCTCATGTTGACGGCAAGTCATCAATGATGAACATATATAGTGTCAAATCTGTAATTTACAATCCGTAATCTGGAGGTATTGGTTAAGGAGTATCTTGTGATTCCATCAACTATTATGCGAAAATGATATAAACCAGAGAGAAAATGTATTAGTTAAGATTATAAGTTATTATAATAATATAATCACTGGTTAAGCAATAAAAAAAAATTCATGAGTGGGCATGAATCAACTATTTTACAATATAACATATCATGCAATGCAATAAAAATCTGTCATGCATTTTGCAGTCACTTTTAATCTCGTGGTATACAACATCACTAGAAGTAACATGTTGAAGATTTTAAGAGAACTGATGGCTATAAACATTACAAAAGTATACAAAAGGGGATACTTACTGTTAAAATCTCCAATAAGAAGGAAGTAAGCATGCAAACTGTGGACGAGCTTAAGATAATCGACAGTTTTTTATGCTGCAGCAAGTGCCTGAATCATTAGTTAGCCACTATGGATTGTCAAAATTAAAATTTTGTCTAATAGGAATGTCCAACCATAAGAGAAAATAAGAAAAAGAAAAATGATTAATATTTAAAAAGAAACCCATGCCATACTTGTCCAATAAACTGTCCTCCAAACACTTTTTTAAATCTTGGAGCATCAGGCAAAGTGATACCTTGGAAAATGTTTACCTACCAAGGAACACAATAAAACTTGAGCACAAACTAATTTCCTTTCACAGGTATAATAACAATATTAACATTTCCATAAAGCAAGAGACCTTTTAAATGAATCTTAAAACCACATTATTGTTTATTTACAATGCTAAGCTGATGCATCATATAAATTTGTAGCAGTTGATTAGCATTTACTGTCACATTACTATCACTTGACCGAACAACAAAAAATAGAAAGAATTGATAGTTCTCTTCCGTGGAATAAAATGGTTTCACCGGATGAAAAAGAATAGAGTTTTTACTATTATCAAGTGCAATTGATTCTCACACATTTGTAAAATATATATATATATATATATATATATATATATATATATATATATATATATATATATATATATATATATACAAATTCAATTGACGTTCATTGAATAAGGACACACTCCATACACAAGGGCACACAATTTAACTGTGTTGTACATCAAACAGTCAATTCAAGTGGGGATAATTTTTGCTGATTTAAAAACAAATAAAACCCAATGAATAAAACATTCACCTCATGACATACACTCCTCACCAAACTACTCTTACAAAAGAAATAAAGTTCAAAGTATAGAGATCTGATTGACAAAAAGAAGTTCTACCAATCACCACGAAGCATGATTGACCAATATTACTCAAGCAATGCCAAATTGTTTCTCACTTGAAACATGTATAGAAATGAACCCCTAGATTCAGAGGAATAGGGGACTTTCTCTGCTTTAAAAAAAAAAATCCAAAAATTAATATAACTTTGAGAGTTTTGAAATTTACAATTCAGATTTTTTTTTTTTTTGGGGGCAAATCCTTGGGTTCGCTTACGAGGGCTCAACTGGCATAACTTGGCAATAAACTTTATGATTTGTGTTGACAGTTCACCCCAAATGGCTATAGCATAAGTCGACATATAAAAAAAATTCTTATAAACTCCCTGATTTACCTTGTCGATGGATATCCTATCAGATTTGCACGACATGATAAAGGAGAATGTGGACAGAGCAGCAATGACTTCTTCGACTAGAACGACCATTGAAGATCGATAATAATCTGCACATGTGCACAATTGAAGGCGACGGGCCCTGTCTCTCTCGGCCTGCGATTATAACACGAGAAAAGAGCAAAAAATGGGCGATTTCCAGAACTTGGTACATCAAGCACTTCTCTCAAAAATGTAATTCAGGTGAAGAGAACGAAGCCCAGTACTAAAACCCAAGAAATATAGTGTGTGCGTTGTGTGTGTGTCTGTCGCGGTTCATGTGTGTGGTAGGTGTTATGCGAGAGGGAGGAGGGAAGTGGGAGCTTGCCTAGTGGTGGCCGATGGTGTGGTGGCCGAGAGAGAAGAGCACGACGACAGCAGGGAGGATGAAGTCGAGAGAGAGAGAAGAGAGGTGAGGTTGAGAGTGAGGGTCGGTCGATTTTGATGGGTAGGGTTAGGTTTTAAGTTTTGTGATAATTGCAATTTAGTCACCCAACTTTAGATAATTTGAAATCTAGCCTTGGAACTAAGTTATTGCAACGTTTTAAAAATGTTGCAAAAACTTGAGGCTATTGCAACATCTTAAAAATGTTGCAAATGAATACCCTTTCTCAACACTCGCTAAACGTTGCAAAAGAACACCCTTTTGCAACGCTTTATTAAACGTTGCAAAAGATTACATTTTGCAACGTTTTTTTTTACCCTTTTGTAACATCCAAAAAATGTTGAATTCTTTTGCAACATTTAATAAATGTTTCAAATGAGTCTCTTTTGCAACATTCACTTGACAAATGTTGCTAAAGCTCAATTGTTGACACAAATCGCAACATTCACTTCTTAAAATGTTGCGATATGTCTCTTTAGCAACATTCAACTGTCGAATGTTGCAATTTGAATGTTGCAATTCAAGTGTTGCAAAAGCCCTTTTCTTTTGTAGTGATTGCACATAGAAATACTAGAATTTAGAATAAACCACCAACAAAATACCATATGTATTCCAACAAAATAAAGTATGGTGGACATTGCACGTAGAAATACTACAATTTAGAATACAACACCAACAAAATTCCATATGTATTCCAACAAAATGAATTATGCTGGATATTGCACGTACAATATTGTTTTCAAAACACGAACTTACAATATCAAATTAACCAAGAGAGAAAATGTAAGAAATTCATTTCTTAGAACGCTTCCTTCCAGACCTCATTAATGGCATGCGTGACCTCTTGAATGGCGTGTGTGTGTTTACCGATGGAATTCTAGTGCGGATGGAACATCGTTTCCTTGTTGTATTGACTAACACAACATTTGCTAACTTTTCGTGCACTGGGGGCACATCTTCTAGAGGATTATAGACCACCATTGCTCCAAACTGTTCGTCCACTTCGACATTTGATTCTTCAATGAAAACTGAAGAGGTCACTTTTAAAAAAAAAATAAGAATTCATATGCACATCATAAGTATAAGAGTACATAATTCATTTATCGAAAATGATAAAAACTTGAACAACTGTCGGGAAATAGGAAATGCATATTGAATGATGGAAAAATGACCATCTGTCGAGAATTCCAAAACTCATCCGTCAGGAATGACAGAATTTTCTCGACAGATGCAGAAACATTTTGGAAAATTCATCTCAATGAATTAAGGTGGTATAACTGTCGAGATTGATAAACATGTGCCACTATGTTCCAGCTATGCACATGTCAAAGCTAGAAATTTCCCTGTACCCCTCTTAAGTTTCCCTCTCCATTTTCACAAAATATGGATAATTTCAAACACTTGCACATGTAAACTGCTTTTAGTTGTATGGATTAACACTAAAGTGGACTAAGTTGAAAGTGATGTTTCTCCTAATGGAATGATATATGCTTTTAGATCAAGCCATATTCTAGTTTTTGTTCACATTCTGATAACAATTTGATTGTATTTATCCGAAATTAAAAAAAAACATTTATTCGATTTTTCTTTTGTGTTGAAAAGGGTCTTTATTATGATGAGGTTTAAACAACAAACAATGAGTGAATCAGAAGATGTGTTTCTAGCATTGAAAGTTTTAGGTTTTCCTAAATAGAAAAAAATAAGTTGAAATTTTCAAAATCTCAAACTTCCACAATTTACTCCAAACTAGAAAGAAAATAGAAAAGTAGCTAAAAAAATTAGCACTAACCAGAAACAGAAGATTACATACTATTGACCACAAAATCTGGCTGGACCTTGGACCAACACTTCTCAGCTCCTCCCTCTTGAACACGTGGATCTCCTGCGCGCTATGACAAACAATCAGCTTGCAAAGGGGGCGAGGTGGCTCCTGTTTGCACTCTGATGCCCAAGTCAGTACTCATTTCAAGTGAATATATACTGGGTGCGGGAAATGTATATGTGTAAAAGAGAGAAAAGAGAGTGAGATTCGAGATATTTTTGTTAGTGTATTGAATTACTAACCCCTTATTTGGAGGCAAGAGTGCTCTATTTATAGGAGAAGTTATAGTCTTAGATGGCGACATGTGGACTTTACAAGTGTCTTCACCCCAGCTGTTGGAGAGGTAAACCAATTTTTTGGAAGTAATCATTGCTACTTTCGATAGGGGATGGGCGCCTGTCATATCTTTCATAAAGGCAACATCTTATCAGGTCACAGTAAGCTGGGGAAAGCTGTACGTTTCTAACACTCCCTGTTGTCCCATCATATATCCGATGCATTACCACATGGTACCTCGGCTTGTTACAAACCGGTTCGGACGGAGAGGTTCCCTGCGGTGTTTCACCTCGGCAATTGACCCAAAGATAAACCCCAAGGTCGGGTCATAGGCTAAGGCCCATTGGGCCTCTATTGAACCCTTACTGGTGATCCATTGGGCTCATTTTGGACATGGTCTCAACACTAGTCCTTCAAATCCGATGTGGTCATTTATGGGCAGATCGAATAGGTTCGAAGCTATGGTTTTGCTGGGAACTAATATGGAGCCGTTAATTCTCCCTATCATTTTTATGCTTAATATTATTAGTACCGTTTAATTAATTCGAGGTGAATTGCACAGGAACCACTCCGTCAGTTGAATAGTTTCTTCTTTTTCAAATTCCCAATTGGTTGGCGCTTTAACTTATTGCCCTTATTAAGGCACATAGTCCATTCACATTCTCCTTGAAACTCACAAATTAAGGGCCTGTGCCAAAGAACCCTCTTATAAAGCCTCCCCTCCTCCATTGTTCCTGAAGCTTTTGAATATCTTTCTGCGAAAATAATCTTCCTACTCCTTTTCATACGAATCAACGCATTTCTTGAGGGTGTTGACCTTGCTTATTTGATTCAATCAACCAAAACCCCCCGTTGGTGCTTTATTCATTGAAGCATCAGGCCTCTCGTACCCCTCTCAAGTAACTGTTTTTTGTTTTGTGTTTGTTTATTTTTGTTTCAAACCCTTGAGTGCTCATTTGAAAACTCTTTTGTCATATTTTCGCTCTCCTCTGGGTAAGTTTGAATTTTTTGAGAAAAATGGAAAGAGTTGAGGGAATGGGTTCGCAGGAGTTAGTGGCTCTGGCGATTCCCATCAGAGGTTTCTGCCTTTGTCCTTGTCGATTTTTAGCTCCCGCTTTTTTAGAGAGCAAATTAAGAGGAGGAATAGGAAATACAATAGTATAATTTATTTGGATGATTCTGAAAGCGAAGAAGAGAAGAACCAACCCTACATGGGCCACTTATCTGCTGAGGAGGAGTCCTCGCTGAAGAGCTCCGAAGTAAACGTGATAGAGATATGGGGAGAGAAGGAACGGATGGCTCCTCGTCCGACCCACAGGATCCTAACTTAGGTGCAAGGGCCCCATTTAGGGCGCATAGAGAGGAAATGAGGTTATCTGAAGAGGAAATCACACAAGTCGAGGAGTGGGTGGATTATGTGAATAAGGTGTCGGGGTACCATGTGGATCCTAAACCAAACCCTGATTCTTGGGAGAGTAGTGAAATAACATCCGAAATCCGGAGCATCAATTTGGCGGGCACTCCCTCAAAGTTTAGGTTGCCCGAGGAGGTCAAGTTGGTGCATCCGACGCCCTCCTGCCAACCCTACAGCCATTCGCCAGGTCATGTAGAAATTTTCTATGACGCTTTGTCATGCGGGATGAGACTCCCACTCCATCCGTTTTTTAGGGCACTACTTAGAAGCTACAACCTGTGCCCTTATCAAGTGGCTCCGAACTTCTGGAGGCAAGCAGATGGTACTTGGCTGGTGTGGGAAGAGGTCAATCCAGATTCTCCCATCTCTCTTCACATAATCCACACCTTGTACACCTTGAAGAAGTTCGTCAAAAGGGGCAAGGATGTGAGAGCCGATGTGAAAGATTGTTACTACTTATCTCCCCGAGGTTCTTATCCTCCCATCATTACTGGGCACCCCACTTTCATAAAAAACTGGAGGAACCAGTGGTTCTAGGTCACAGGAGAGTGGTAAAGCTTGCCTGTAGACCCTACTCCTGAGATCACCGTTCCTCGAACTCTTTCCTCCCCACGTGAGTTTTACTTTGTTTCATTCACTTATCATCAATGCCGCCTTCATCATGCGTTATGACTATTTGTCATTATCATTTTTCTATAGGTGCATTATTCACGTTCTCCTCTCCTGCTCATAATATGACACATTTTCTTGTTTTATTTATTACCTCAGGGCCAACATTTGCCTCCTTGCTTTCCGATGTGGAGTTACTGCTGGTGAGGCGTCTCTTCGCCTTCAAAGGCACTTTTCAACAAGTTATTCAACAAAATAAGTTGTTCGTCAAGCACGATCTTGTGCGATCCATGGGTAAGTCGCATGTTTTGCCTTAACTATTATTCTAGATTTTAATCTGTTAAGACTAATTACTCCTAGCCTTAGTAGGTTCCAGAGACTTCCCCAAAATTTCTTTAAAGGGGCTTATGTCCAAGAAGGTCCCTCCACTCCTCCGTCATGGCAGCGAGGTGGAAAAAAGACAGAAATCAGTGCTGGCCAATCTCCATGGGGAGGCGGCCAAACAAGTGTCCAAGGTGCCCACTACAGAGCCAGAGGGTGCTTTTCCTGCCCTGATGTCGCCTCCCGCTTCGCTACTTGCTGGCCCCCAACTACCAGTCACAATTGAAGAGGGTGGTCCCCAAAGAGGCATTCCTAAGGGGAAGGGAAAAAAATCAGAAAGAGGGGGCCTCAGGGGGGAGAGGGTAACCGAGAAGGGCATACTCAAAGACACTTCCTCCGAGGAAATCACAGAGTCCGCTTCAAAGGAGGAAGTCCTTCCTTTGAAAAGATTGAGGAGGGGTACAGAGGCTTCTTCAAACTTTCTCCTCCTACGCCAGAATTATCTGAACCAATGGGGGAGCCTGAGATATCCGTTTCGGGCTTGCAATATGAGGTGACCCAAGCAGTGGCCGACGAGCTTGCTCGGATTAAAGTCAGCATCCTTCCCCAGGGATGTGTCCTTCGATTCTAATCTCCTTGACTCATCGAGCTCTCCGCCTTCTAGAGCCGCATTGGCCTCAGGACAGTTCTGGACAGAAGGCTAGTCTGCTTTTTCTTCCACCGTCCCACCGGCCCGAAAATTTCTTGCGGCCAAGGCCATGAATGTCAGGGCTCTGGCGTTGATCGATGAGGTAGAATCTCCTATTCTTGAGGCGCAGCGGGATAAGAAGGAGGCTAAAACAGCCCTTCGCCACGCGAATAATATGCTAAAAGAGATCAATGACCTTAAGGAGCATCTGTCCATCGCCCGCAAGGCCTCTTCGGACCACAGGCTTACAGCCAAACCCCTTCAAGAGGACAATGAGAAGCTCAAGCATGATCTTTATGCTTCCGAGGCTGATGTGGCGGCCCTGTGCAAAAAATTGATCACTCCAACCGGGCACAATCCATAACCGTCGAGGCTCTGTCAGCAACTAATGCGGCTAAAGCTAAGCTAGAGACTGAGGTGGCAATAGTCACTGAGAAACTGGAGAGGGAGGCGGAGGTACGACAAAAGGCAGAGGAGGATTATACCTCTCTGGAAAAGCACATCGAGTCCAGGATCACGGAGGCTTTGGAGCAGACCATTGCAGCACGAGTGGAAGAAGCTTTGAGTGCCAAGGTGTCCGAGGCGATCTAGAATTTCAAAGACACTTTTGAAGAGACGCCTAAATATGAGGCTATGCAGAGGGTTTTTTGAAATATGGGGGCTAGGATAGCTTTGGGGGACGTGAATAAAGCTTTCCCTACCTTGGATCTTTCCCCCATTGAGGCCATGTACCCCGAACCACAGGATACGAACAAAGGTGATTCCTTTGATGATCCTTCTTACCCTCATCAGGATGCTCCTAGCGAAAAATCTGCACAAGATGCCCCTCTCCAATGATCCTTTATTATATTTGTATATTACTCACTCCTTTTTTTTTATTCCTCAAATTTGGAAGTGTAGTTGAAATGTAACAATTGGTTTTGAAACAATGTAACTATTCCATTAGCTCAATATTTTGATTATTTTGTGAGATTCATCAATTGTGTGGCAGAAACTTTTTGGTTTGTATGACATAAAGAATGTGAGCTCTCTAAACAATTTGTGTACTTAATAAATGCCTTGCATACTTGATAGTCCCTCAGAGCTAAGCAGCTTAAGACATTTATGTTTGCTGGTTAGGTCTGACCTGATAGACACTTTATCACATTCGTGTTATACCTTTAAGCACTTCTGATTTTATCTTCTTTACGATTATCAGTTTAAGTGAGCTGCTGCTGATAATTTTACTACTTTTAGGCTTTTAGCTAAGATGCAGTGAGCACAGTGTAGGCTTACATGAGTCCCTTGTTGGTGAAGTTCAAGCATAGCACTGTCATCACTTTACTGTTGCTTGGTTATTTTAGGTAGAGTTATAATTTCATAGGGACAAAAAAAAAATTTAACATTTTTAACACCTGTAATGTTTACCGAAGAGCATCAATTTTTAACGTAACTCGCTTCAAATTTTCATTAAATCATGTGGAGACGTTATACTCATTCAAGGGGAACTTGATTTTATTGAAAAAAGCGACGAAGGTGATCCGTGTTCCAGGGGTTACACAAAGGAACCCCATATAGGTCTTCGATCATATATGTACCGGGTATCACCTCGGCAGTGACTTTATAAGGACCCTCCCAATTAGGACCTAGAGTCCCTACTCCTGGTTCTTGAGTAGAAGGAAGGATCTTCTTAAGGACCAAATATCCAATGTTGAAGAACCGATTTTTCACCCTTTTGTTGTAGTAGTGGACCATTTTTTCCTGGTACTTGGCCAACACCACCTGGGAATTATTCCTTTTTTCGAGGAGGAAGTCCAAGTTTGCCCTTTGTGCTTCCTCATTTATTGCCTCATCATAATGGATTTGGCGAAGGGAAGGCACCCCAACTTCAACCGGACATACGGCTTACGATCCATACGCCATGAAAAACGGCGTTTCCCTTGTTGCGGTGTGCGTAGTAGTCCAAAGTGCCCATAACACTTGCGGGAGTTCATCTACCCATGCACCCTTCTTCGACTCCAAATTTCTTTTCAGGGTGTTCTTTATGGTTTTATTCACGGTTTCGACCTGCCCATTTGCTTGTGGGTGATGTCAAGATGAAAATAATTTACAGATTCCCAAATCATCGCATAACTCATCAATGCTTCTATTTTTGAACTGCTTTGCTTTGTCACTAACCAATGAGTGCGGTATTCCAAACCTGCATATAATATTCTTCCAGATAAACTTGGTAGTGTTGGCTTCAGTAATCCTCACCAGGGGCTCCGCCTCAACCCACTTGGTGAAGTAATCAATCATCACTATCGCGAAACAATTGTTACCAGTACCTCATGGTATAGGACCAATAATATAAACTCCCCACTTAGCGAAAGGCCATGGGATGGTTACCACATTCAATTTGTGATGCGGCTGATGTGGTATGGTTGCATGCCTCTGACATTTATCGCACTTGCAGACGAAGTTATGGGAGTCCTTTTGCATAGTTGGCCAAAAATATCCTTGTTTGAGGGATTTTCGAGCCAGTGATAATGCTCAAGCGTGGTTGCCATATATGCCCTCGTGAATCTCTTTCATTATATATTGTCCTTCCTCCAGCCCAACACATCACAGCAAAGGAGAGGTGGAACTCCGTTTATAAAGCAGATCGTCCAAGAGGACAAAATTTACGGCATACCTTTACAGTTTCCGAGCTGCTTCTGGCTCGTCTGGTAGGGTTTGATGCTTCAAGTATGCCAGTATAGGATTCATCCAAGAACCTTCTTCTTCTATTGCCAAAATTTCTGCTCCATGTTCGATGGACGAGATCGGCAGATGCTCAATTAGCACCATATTGAGGAGCTCGGCATCTTTACTGCTTGCTAGTTTAGACAAAACATCTGCATTAGAATTCTAAGTTCTGGGAATATGAAGTAGTTCAATTTTTTTGAAGGGGGTAGATAAGTCATTTACGTTCTTCAAGTATGCAATCATGGCTGGCTCTTTGGCAGAGAATTGTCCGTTAAATTGGCTTATGACAAGCTGCGAGTCACTACTTGCCACCATTGACTTAATTTTTAGAGCTTTTGCAAGCCTTAATCCAGCTAGGAGCGCCTCATATTGTGCAACATTATTTGAGGCCCTAAAGCCAAATTGAATCGCGCTATGCAGCTTGTGTCCCTCCGGGCTCACCAGCAGTACACCCACCCTGGATCTTCCTTCCGCGGAGGACCCATCAACGAACAGCTTCCACTCAAGGCTATTATCCAGGCTATCAATCATCTCAACCTCAGGTGGATGCGTGAATTCAACTATGAAATATGTTAACGCTTGGCCCTTTATAGACGTCCGAGGCTCATAATGCAGGTCGTATTGGCTAATTTCTATCGTCCATTTCATTAACCTTCCAGATACATCTGATTTCTGTAATACTCGTCTCATAGGAAAGTTTGTGAGAACGTGCATGGAGTGCAACTGAAAGTAGGGACGGAGTTTGCGAGCCGCCGTAATCAACGCGAGAGCAAGTTTTTCCATATCTGGGTAACGTGTTTCTGCATCCAGCATGACTTTGCTTACATAATACACTGGGAATTGATTTCCATCCTCCTCTTTGACCAACACTGAGCTTACAGCCTCCTTTGACACGGCTAAATACAGAGAGAGTGGTTCGCCAACTTTTGGTTTTGATAACAGGGGGTCCGTCCTATGAATACTTTCAGGTCGACAAAAGCTTGCTCACATTCCGGTGTCCATTGAAATCGTTTCCCTCCCTTCAAGACCTTAAAAAACGGCAAGCACTTGTCAGTGGACTTGGAGATGAACCGACACAAGGCAGCGATTCTTCCAGTTAAGCTTTGCACTTATTTTGGGCTCCGAGGAGAGCGCATGTTAAGTAAAGCTTTGATCTTATTTAGATTGGCTTCAATCCCTCTCCTGTTTACCATGAACCCAAGAAACTTTCCAGACGCTACCCCAAAAGTGCACTTTACAGGGTTAAGCTTCATCCGATATTATCTCAGTATGTCAAAGGCTTTTGATAAATGGAGGACATGTTCTGAGGCGACCATACTTTTGAATAACATGTCATCAACATACACTTCCATGGTGCTTCCCAATTGTTCCGAAAACATATGATTTACTAACCTCTGATAGGTGGCCCCGCATTTTTTAAATCGAACGGCATGGTTTTATAACAATAGAGTCCCCTTTCCGTGATAAACGAGGTGTGATCCTCATCTGACTTATGCATGGGGATCTGATTGTACCCGGAGTAGGCATCCATAAAGCTCAACATCTCATGTCCTACTGTAGAATCAACTAACTGATCAATTCGAGGTTGAGGGAAACTGTCTTTTGGGCATGCCTGGTTTAAATTTGAAAAGTCAATGCATACTCTCAACTTCCCATTCTGCTTGGGAACCAAAACAGGGTTCGACACCCACTTCGGATACCGAGATTCTCTGATGAAGCCATTTTTCAATAGCCTCGCCACCTCTTCTTTCAAGGCCTCATATTTATCCGAACTCATTGGTCTCCTCTTCTGCCTACGTCTAGGGTTTCTGGGATCAAGTTGGAGCCTGTGACAAGCCACTTTAGGATCAATTCCAATCATGTTGCCGTGTTTCCACGCGAATACGTCAAGATTTTTGATAAGAAAGCTTTTAAGTTGATCTTTGTATTCAGCTGGCGAATCTAACCCAATCTGCAACTCCTTGATTGGGTCATGTGGGTTAACACAGCAGCATTCTAGCCTTTCGGTCGGGGTAGAGCAACTCTCTCCGGCCATTCTTGGGTCCAAATCTGTCGATCCTCTTCCGGTATCATTGTGACATCTTCTCTCTCTGTGGGCCCTTCACCGAATCTTTCAGGGTCTGGAGCAGCCTCGGCCATTACCACATCACTAATCATGTTTACGCTCTGGTCTTAAAACTTTCGGATGGCATTTTTGTAACAGGCCTGTGATTCAGTTTGGCTCCCCCTAACAGTAGCTATGCCATGCTCTGTTGGGAACTTCATGCAAATATACTTCGTATGAGTTACAGCCCCTAAGTCAATGAGACCAGGCCTCCCAATTGAGCCGTGATAGGAGGAGGTTTTGTCCACAATTAAGAACTCCATGGGTATCCTAGAGAGAGTTGGAGCCAACCCTACTTCAGCCATAAGGGTTATGGATCCTCTGGGAGTTATGCTGTCTCCAGTGAATCCATATATCGAATTTGGGACTGGAATAAGTGGGGTACTAATCCCCATTTTATCAAAAGTTACCCCATGAATCACGTTCACTAAAGTACCATCATCCACCAACATCCGTGATAGACTCCGTCCTGGACATCCCAGCAGGATGCGAATGGATGTGATAGTTCACGTTAGCGGGCTGTTTAGCCTCTCTGATGTACCGTTTTCTGGGAGTTATTGGTACTCCCATCCGGATGGGGGCCTCCCAATATAGTGTCAATTTCGTAGATCAGCGGATCATTTGCAGGCATAGGCGGTTCCCTTATGTTTTTACCATGTGCCAGGGGGTCACTCCGTTCCTTGCTCCTATCTCTTTGACGACCATCGACCATTTCTTTTGTAGGATTTTTCCATGGAGCTTGCCTATCATCTCGATTGAACTTCTGGTTATTTGGCCTTTGCTGCTTTCCTCTGTCGGGAATAAAATCACCTCCCTTCCTTCCGTGTATCTTTTCGTTTTCCAACATGTGGATTTCCCTACAATCTTCCGTAGCATGGCCAAAATATCTGTGGTACGTGCAGTAGGCAGCAATCATGGGTTGTTTTCCACTTCGGCTACCTTCTATCTTTCCAAGGGTTGTGGGAGGATCTGGGGCAAGCGCAGTAGAGTGTAAATTGGGGATAGCCTCCGTAATCGCAGCCGCATAACTGGATCCAGTTCCAGGAAACGGACGTGGCGCACCACCGCGGTTACTGTCGAACCTATCATTGTTGCCTTCTTTCCTTTGGTTCGCTTCATTGGGGTACCCAATATTGTATCTTCCTTGAGGATGGTTATCTATGGCCCTAGCCATCTCTTATGAAACGATCTCCTCCTTCATCAGATCTACCAGGGCATTGTTATCCCTCGTCTTTCTTCTTCAGACATCCCTCCAAAACATGCTTGTCATGTTTAGGCCTCCTTTTAATGCAGAAAACATTTCCGCCTCGGTGATGTTTTCACAAATGTGCATTTCTTCTATAAACCGAGCTAGGTAGCTCTTCAAAGACTCCTCCATTCCTTGCCTTAAATCCTGAAGGCGTTGGAGTGGGAGCTGGCCAGGCCTGGAGGAAACAAAGTCATTTTTGAAGGCTGCCTTCAAATCTCTCCAACTGTGGATGCTACCAGGAGGAAGTTTTTTATACCACCGTATTGCACTTCCCTCAAGTGTTAAAGCGAAGGCTTTGCACTTCAGTGCTGGAGTGGCTCCGGCTATTTCCATGCTGGCGCGATAATTCAACAGGTGATCATCAGGGTCACCTCTGCCAGAGTACTTTGTTATTTCTGGAATTTCAAAGTCGCGGGGCACCGGCCACTTTCGGATGCCCTCCGTAAAGGGGCTTATTTCCTCTTCATCATCCAGTTCATATGACGGAAATTCACTGTTCTCACCATGGTCGGAATTCATTGCGTCATGATATAGGTCATGGGCGGCTGAAGGTAATCCTGCCCCTGTGGTGGCAAAACTCAACCATAGTTTGGCCTCTAAAAGGTCGGAAAGCCTCCTTGAGTTGGGGTCCGAGCTACTTCTGCTCTTCTCTCTCGCCTATTTCTAGGCTCATGTGTGGGGCTCCATTTTTTCGCTCCTGCATCATATCTATTTTTAGCAATTTGGCTCCGAGAAAGGTCTTCTTCAGCCCGTCTCTCCCGCCTATTTCTAGGCACAACCACATTAGGTTGACCTGGTTCATTTCGACCTCCTCGTTTGCCCCTGAATAAGCTCCTTATACGGCTAAAAACACTGCCAGACTTTAAGGGCGAGGCTTCCCCATGGTTGTTAGGTGGTTGACCTTGTTCTCTTGGTGCTTCATGCACCGAGTCCTCTTCGTCGAAAGGAACAGATTCCACCTCGTCATAAGCATGTGGATCTTGGTAATAATACGAGGCAGTGGCCACATCAAATGGTGAGTAATTTGGCTGCGAGTATTGCGGGGGCATCACGGGTACGTTTGTAACGTATCCCCTAGCCATATAGGCGTTCATCGCAGTAGTTTGCTCTATCTGTTGTTTTTGCATTTCCAACATCTGGGACACCATGCATGTCATGTCTCGCAGCATGCGACGATTTCGGTGCCGGCGTGGAGGGTTAGGTTGGGCCACCCTCTCATTTACGTCCTCAAGAGGTCTCTGAGGGGCCTCCTCCTAACCGTGTTGTTCCCCTCTGTTTCTTCGAGGGTTGACATCGTTATCACTTTCATCCATGTCTATAGCATTCGTGAACTCGTATTTCAAGGTTTTGAGCCTCTTTCAAGGTTATCAAACTTATGTTTCAAAGTTTTAAGCATTTTTCAAGGTTAACAAACTTATGTTTCAAAGTTTTAAGCCTTTTCAAGGTTAACAAACTTATGTTTCAAAGTATCAAGCCTTTTCCAAGGGGTTCTTGTAGTTCTTCACTCTTTTCCAAGAGGTTACCCGCTCTTTTTTAAGGTTTTTTATGTAGCTTTTTACCACGTGTTTTCGTGGTTAGAAGTATGGTTTCCCACGGACGACGCCAAAATGTTGATCACAAAATCCGGCTGGACCTTGGACCAACACTTCTCAGCTCCTCCCTCTTGAACACGTGGATCTCATGCGCACTATGACAAACAATAAGCTTGAAAAGGGGGCCGAGGTGGATCCCCTTTGCACTCTGATGCTCAAGTCAGTACTCATTTCAAGTGAATATATACTGGATGCAGGAAATGTAAATGTGTAAAAGAGAGAAAAGGGAGTGAGATTCGAGATATTTTTGTTAGTGTATTGAATTACCAACCCCTTATTTGGAGGCAAGAGTGCTCTATTTATAGGAGAAGTTATAGTCTTAGATGGTGACATGTGGTGGACTTTACACGTGTTTTCACCCCATCCGTTGAAGAGGTAAACCAATTTTTTGGAAGTAATCATTGCTACTTTCGGTAGGGGATGGGCGCCTGTCATATCTTTCATAAAGGCAACATCTTATCAGGCCACAGTAAGTTGGGGAAAGCTGTACATTTTTGACACTCTCTTTTGTCCCATCGTATATCCGAGGTTTTACCACAGGGTACCTCAGCTTGTTACAAATCGGTTTGGAAAGAGAGGTTCCCCGCGGTGTTTCACCTCGGCAGTTGACCCAAAGATAAACCCCAAGGTCGGGTCATAGGCTAAGTCCCATTGTGCCTTTATTGAGCCCTTATTGGTGTCCATTGGGCTTGTTTTGGACATGGTCTCAACACATACCATCTATTTTCATCAATTAGTAATATCTGGGGCAACAAATTTTACCAAAATAAATACATTTTTTTTGCAAATATAAGAAATAGAGAAGAAACATACCTGGGTAAAATAGAATCAAGCACGATAGAAAATCAGATACAAGATTTTGTGGGTATTCTTTAGAGAGAGCATTAGGAGCCGAAAAAGAATGAACTAACAGAAAAAAGAGAATATGTTTCTGTATTTTGAAGAAGGAAGTGATTTTGGGGGAGGTGAAAGAGTTTCTTTTTCATTTTTTGTGATTTCAAGAGTCCCAATGTTTATTTGGGGATAGATTTTGTTTAATTTTTGTACATTTTGTTCAAACGTGTCAAATCTACGTAAGTGAGATTTATATGGTATAAAAAATTCTTTGATGGACAAAAAAGTAATAAATTGTTATATTTGTCATAATTATCAAAAAGCGTCATTTTTGTTAATACAAAGACAAATTGTGTAATGCAATGCAATTTCATCATAGTATTATTATAATTGAGTAATGCTATTTATGAGATAGATCTCTACTTTAATTGGCACATATTTATTGAAAAATGAAAAGGTGTTTATGTACACGTGCACAAGACACGTTATCAGTTTCCAATAAAAATGTGGAAATAAAACTATGTCTGTATAGATAAATAGCATTATTATTACAATTCCTTACCAAGTACTCCCTCCATCCCACAAAGATAGATTTACTTCTATTTTCACACGGATTAAGAAAATATAATTAATATATTTTGGAACTATAAATTTACCTACATTCTACATAATATACTCATGCATTAAATAATGAATTGTTCATATTTGTTGATAACAATGCATATTAAATAGGGGCATATTAGAAAATGAAGACATTATATACTCTAAAAAAGAAAGTGGCATATCTTCGTGGGATAAACAAAAAAGGAAATAAGTCATTAAATAATGAATTGTTCATATTTGTTGATAACAATTCATATTAAATAGGGGCATATTTGAAAATGAAGACATTATATACTCTAAAAAGGAAAGTGGCATATCTTTGTGGGATAAACAAAAAAGGAAATAAGTCATTAAATAATGAGTTGTTCATATTTATTGATAACAATGCATATTAAATAAGGGCATATTAGAAAATAAAAACATTATATACTCTAAAAAGGAAAGTGGCATATTTTTGTGGGACAAATAAAAAAGGAAATAAGTCTATTTTTGTGGGACGGAGGGAGTAATAGTTTACTGATTCATTGAACTCAGAAAATTAGGTAAGAAGTTTATAGAGATGCTGATGTTTCTGTATGCCCCTGAAAAAAAAATTTATGAAGAAGATCGAAAAATGAAAAAGTATTTAAAATTTTATTACAATTGTTATCTACGCGTTTTTATACTTTTATAACGTTCCATAATTACATCATTTTCAATATTAAGTACACATTCTTCTCAATATTTGCTACATCAAATTCGAGAGTGTCACTCCTAACATCTCCAACATTATCTCCGACGTTGAGACATATCTTCGATTTTGATATCAGTTTCTTCACAAAGTTCATCAACCCTTTCATTTCTAACTTCATTTTCATTACTTTGCTTATCAGAAGAAAAAAAAACGTTGATTTACGCTTAAAATATTTTTTCAAAATTGATACAAACAAACAAATAAATAATTGTAAACACATATTAGCCCTATAATCTCAATTAATCCAATATAATTTTAGGGAATTAGGTAATGACTATGTTCAAGAATCAAGAGTTTTTTTTTTTTTTTTTTAAATGATGAGTTTTTACTGGGGCACGTGCCCCGACAGGCCCCTATGTAGGTCCCCTATGTCGTTTCTTCTAAAAATCACTATTCATTCCAAAAAAAATAAATATATATATATATATATATATATATATATATATATATATATACCTTTTTAAAATTATGGAATTTCAAGGCCACACCTAGCTAGCTATAAATAGACCTTGGAATCACTTCAAAGTTAAAAAAACTCTAACCATCCCTTTTCTACATTTCCCTGTGCTAAAATACAAATCTCATAACCCAAAACAACCCTTTTGCATTTGAATGGCACTCCCTGAAACCCAACATGAAGCTGCTGAAACTCTCCCAGATGCCTGGAACTACAAGGGACGGCCCGCCCTAAAATCCTCCTCTGGCGGCTGGACTAGCGCCGCCATGATTTTAGGTCGAGTACTTCATCCCTAACGGGTAATACGTATCTATGGCCGTTTCTAAATTTGGTTTTTTATGATCAGGAGTCGAGGTTTGCGAGAGGCTCACAACTCTAGGAATAGCTGTAAACCTGGTGACATATTTAAAGGCTACCATGCATTTGGGCAATGCTAGCTCTGCAAATATAGTGACTAATTTTCTGGGAACTTCTTTCATGCTATGTTTACTTGGTGGCTTTATCGCTGATACATTTCTGGGAAGGTAATGTTTTAGTTATTTTTTAATCCATAATTTTTGTTTTTAAAAAAAAAAAAAAAAATTAATCTTGTTCATTAAATTTGTTGAATTTTCTTATAGGTATCGGACTATTGGCATCTTCGCCATCGTTCAAGCACTGGTTAGTTCATCTTGTTTTCCTGAATCCTTCTAATTGTCCGAGTTTTTGGATAATATATCTCGTATTAATTCTATACATGTATAGTTATTGAATGATAAAACGTGGTTAACTTTCCAAAATCAATCCAAGAATCTGGTTTCCTGATTTTTTTTTCTTGGACTTTTTGCACTTGACTTAACTATTTTCTGGGTGATATCATACTTAAGACATGTCATATGTAATATGTTTCAGTTTGAGTGAGAATATTATTTTTATTTCTTGTGAAGAGGAAAATCAAATGAGTGCACTAGAATGAAGAAAATAAAACAATTTCAACATTTCGGGCAAGTTGGGAATTTATTATACAATCTAAAATTTTTTCTATTGTTTTAATGATTATAGGGAGTAACAATCTTGACAATCTCAACTATAATTCCAAGTCTTCGACCTCCAAAATGTTCCCCGGGAAGTGAATCATGCATCCCTGCAAGTGGGATGCAACTAGTTGTTCTATACATAGCACTGTACCTAACCGCGCTCGGCACAGGGGGGCTAAAATCGAGTGTTTCGGGTTTTGGATCGGACCAATTCGAGGAATCCGATAAGAAAGAGAGGGAACAAATGATCAAATTCTTTAACTGGTTCTTCTTCTTCATAAGCATCGGATCACTTGCTGCGGTGACAGTTCTTGTTTACATTCAAGACAATTTGGGAAGGGAATGGGGCTATGGAATTTGTGCATGTGCCATAGTTGTTGGCATATTTGTGTTCTTGGCAGGCACAAGAAGGTATCGTTTCAAGAAACTTGTGGGCAGTCCTTTGACGCAGATCGCCTCAGTTTTCGTGGCGGCGTGGAGGAAGAGACATCTCGAGCTGCCGTCCGATCCTTCTCTTCTATACAACGTTGATGATATTGAAGTCAACAGTAAGAAGAAGAAGCAAAAATTACCACACAGCAAGGAGTTCAGGTAATCTCTTAGTTCAATAAATATTTTGTGAGACACGCAACAATTTTAACCACACGTTTTATTAATTTTTATAGATCTATTAAAAATATTTTTATATATACCAATCATGGGGCTAAGTGAAGAGAAGAAATTCATACCTTCTTCTTTGAAGCTTTATCAATAATTTACGTGTGAATTATTTGCATATGATGAAATAATAATTATAATAATATACCAATGATTTATCACTTTGTGGTCCATTTGAGAGCAAACTACCAACCAACAAAAGACAGAGGTATCATATGATTGGTTCCTAGAATTATTGATACTATTTAATGACCAAAATGGCAATGTGTACATACAATATTCAGAAGATCTCAAGAAAAGTAAAAATATTGCTCCTTTATTGATTAAAATATACTATTAAAATCCAAACACACAGAGACGTCTGAAGGATCTAAAGCAGTCTCTTGTGTTTTAATGTTTCATTAATATATATTAATTTTATTTTCAAGGTATCTTGACAAGGCTGCAATCAAAGACCCGCCAGAAATATATGTGGTGAATAAGTGGTACCTTTCCACTTTAACCGATGTAGAGGAAGTCAAGTCAGTGGTTAGAATGCTACCAGCATGGGCCACAACAATAATGTTTTGGACTGTCTATGCTCAAATGACCACATTCTCAGTGTCACAAGCCACCACCATGGACCGACATATTGGAAAATCATTCCAAATTCCAGCCGCCTCCCTTACCGTATTCTTCGTTGGCAGCATTCTCTTAACCGTCCCGATTTATGATCGCATCATTGTTCCGATTTGCCGAAGGATTATAGGGAACCCACATGGCCTCACTCCCTTGCAGCGTATTGGAGTCGGCCTAGTACTATCAATACTAGCCATGGTTGCAGCAGCGCTTATCGAAATCAAGCGACTAGACGCCGCGCGTAGAAACGGTTTAACAAACGACACGATGGCCACGGTGAGATTAAGTGTCTTCTGGTTAGTCCCACAATTCTTCTTAGTGGGGGCCGGTGAGGCATTCACCTACATAGGACAACTCGATTTCTTCCTGAGAGAGTGTCCTAAGGGGATGAAAACAATGAGTACCGGGTTGTTTTTAAGCACACTTTCACTAGGGTTTTTCTTTAGTTCCATTTTAGTTGCTATAGTACACAAGGTGACAGGTGACAAGAAGCCATGGTTGGCTGACAACCTTAACCAAGGGAAGCTCTATGACTTCTATTGGCTTTTGGCAATTTTGAGTGTTTTGAATTTGGTAATATATATGGTTAGTACAAGAGGGTATGTGTACAGAGAAAAAAGACTTGCTCAAGGGGGGATTGAGATGGAAGAAACAGATGGACCTAGCTGCCATTAATATCATTATGTGGTGATTTTTCGCTCAAATTATAGGGTTGGTTTACAACTTTTTTTGTTACGTACACTAGTTTGTAAAACGAGTGGAGAATCAACTCGTTTTTTTTTTTTTAAATTGTGATATAGCCAGAATAAATGAGAAGTTGTTAGCCTTGTAAGTTTTTGCAAGTCGTAATATATAAAAACTAACTAGTTCAGCTCGTGCGATGCACGAGTATAGTATGTGTAATTATGTATGTAATAATGTTATTATACATGAATAACAAAAAATAACATTTTATCAAATTATGATTCATCAACTGTATATAATTTCGAAGACGATTTTGTAGATTTTACGAGTTCGTTGAGTAGTATATTAAAAACTAAATTTTATAAAAAATATGCATGGTTTTGAAATTGAGACTAAAGTTAACCCTTAAAAGAAAATCGAAAAAATAAATTTTTAACAACCGATAACCAAAAAGATTTTAAAAAGTGAGGGGTCATTTTTTAGTGCGTGTTCGTTATATTTTGATAGACGTTATATGATTTTGAAAATGTTTATATGAAGAGAATCGATCTCTCCCCCTTGCTTAGTGGACAACATAAAGATTGTCCACACCATTGACATGTTGCTAATTCCTACTAGTGGGACAATATTCAAAATGTTGGAAGCTTGACTCTATATTAATTAGAGATATCAATCAGAGTAGTTTTAGCAGGTCGGCCCACCAATATATAAGCTCTGTAACGGCTCTCATGAAAAAATAAAAAAAGTTCGGTCACTGCGAGTTTACGGGCTAATCCGAATCGGCCTACAAATTTTGAACCATAACCTACGCCAGCCAGCTGGCCCATCCGAGTTAAGCCAATGCGGGTCACGATTAATTTTGATTTGGCCCATAAGAATTAAAATATAGAATTTTCCAGATTTATAGCAAAAAATATTTTTTTATTAAATTGCTAAATACGAAATGAACAAAATGATAAATTCATATTTAGGTAAATAGTACAAAACGTCCCTACCTTAAACATGTATTGTGCAAAATATCTCAACGTTATGATTTTTGACGCTGAACGTCACAACCTTTACATTTTCTTGTTGGAGACGTCATTTCCGTTATGTTTAATCATATTTCACCGTTAAATTAAAATTGAATAGTAAACATGAGGGGCATTTTTGTCTAATTCCATTTTTAATCCATTTCTTTCTTTCCATAAAGATAATTGACATAAAACGTCCCTACGTTTGACACTCATTGTTGAAAAAATCCCAACGTTCATTTTTTTAACGAATAATGTCACTACCTTTAGATTTTCTTGCAGATTAGTCCCCAAATTTTACTTTCTTTCAATTTAGTCATTCCGTATTTGATTTACATGTCATTGTCTTCAAACGTAATAACTTTTGATCTACAACTTCGAATTGCACTCCGCTTTATGCGTTGAACTCCAAATTTAATCATCTTTCTTATGATGTATCATGTGCTCATTTATTAAATATTTCGTTTTGACTTTTGTATTGTATATACTTATTTTATTAGAGCATCATTGATTAACATAAATTGATTTCCGTAAATTTTATTGAAACATTGAAATTTTAATTTTTGTGTGTGTTCGGCGACCAGCAGAATTTATAAATTGGATTTATTTGACTTTTTTTATTTTTTAAGGTAAAATATTGGGTTCAAAATTGGTATGCTTAGCCCCTGTTTGAACCATATTATAATCTCAAATCACTTTTTGAACAACACACAATTTCTTTCTTCAACAACACACAATTATAATATGGCTCAAACAGGGGCTAAACATAATAATTTTTAACCAAATATTTTACCTTAAAAAAATAAAAAAGTGAAATAAATTCAATTGATAAATTTCGCCGTCCGCCGAACACACATTAAAATTAAAATTTCGTTGTTTCAATAAAATTTACATAAATCAATTTACGTTAATCAATGATGCCCTAACAAAATAAGTATCTACAATACAAAAGTCAAAACGAAATGTTTAATAAATAAACACATGATACATCATAAGAAAGATTGTTGAATTTGGAATTCAACGTAAAAAACGGAGTGCAATTCAGAGTTGTAGATCAAAAATTATACACGTTTGAAGACAATGACCTTTAAATCAAATACGGAATGACTAAATTGAAAGAAAAGTAAAATTTAGGGACTAATCTACAAGAAAATCTAAAGTTATGGAAGTTATTCGCCAAAAAAATGAACGTTGGGATGTTTTTCCACAATGAGTGTCAAACGTAGGGATGTTTTGTGCCAATTGCCCTTTCTTTCTTTCTTTAAAAAGGGAATTGGACAAAAATACCCCTCATGTTTACTGTTCAATTTCAAATTAACGGTAAAATAGAGTTAAATATAACGGAAAGGACTTCTCCAACAAGAAGATGTAAATGTTGGGACGTTTAGCGTCAAAAATTTCAACGGTGGGATGTTTTGCATGTCAAAGGTAAGGACGTTTTGCGCCAATTACCCTTCATATAAATAATTGTTTACATAGAATTCAAATTTCTAGTTTAAATACGGGTAAATAGCACAAAACGTCCATGTCTTTGACATGTATTGTGCAAAACATCTCAACGTTATAATTTTTGATGTTAAACATCCCAAACTTTACATTTTCTTGTTGGAGACGTCATTTCCGTTATATTTAATCATATTTAACTGTTAAATTAAAATTGAACAGTAAACATGAGAGGCATTTTTGTCCAATTCCATTTTCAATCCATTTATTTCTTTCAATAAAGATAATTGGCACAAAAAGTCCCTACGTTAATTTTTTTGGCGAATAACGTTCATACCTTTACATTTTCTTGCAGATTAGTCTCCAAATGTTACTTTTTTTTTCTATTTAGTCATTCTGTATTTGATTTACATGTCATTGTCTTCAAATGTGTATAACTTTTGATCTACAACTCTGAATTGTACTCTATTTTTTGCGTTGAACTCCAAATTCAACCATCTTTCTTATGATGTATCATGTGCTCATTTATTAAACATTTCGTTTTGACTTTGGTATTGTAGATACTTATTTTTTTAGGGTATCATTGATTATCATAAATTGATTTCTGTAAATTTTATTGAAACATTGAAATTTTAATTTTAGTGTGTGTTCGGCGGCCAGCAGAATTTATAATTGTGTGTTGTTGGAAAAAGAAATTGTGTGTTGTTCAAAAAGTGATTTGAGATTATAATATGGCTCAAACAGGGACTAAACATACCAATTTTTAACCAAATATTTTACCTTAAAAAATAAAATAAGTCAAATACATCCAATTTATAAATTCCCCTGGTCGTCGAAAGAGCACATGACACATCATAAGAGTGCAATTCGAAGTTGTAGATCAAAATTTATACACGTGTGAAGACAATGACATGTAAATCAATTACGGAATGACTAAATTGATAGAAAAGTAAAATTTGGGGACTAATTTGCGTAAAATCTATAGGTAGGGACGTTATTCACCAAAAAAATGAACGTTGAGATGTTTTTCCACAATGAGTGTCAAACGTAGGGACGTTTTGTGCCAATTATCTTTATTGAAAGAAAGAAATGGATTAAAAATGGAATTGGACAAAAATGTTCCTCTTGATTACTGTTCAATTTTAATTTAACGGTGAAATATGGTTAAATATAATGAAAATGATGTCTCCAATAATTTCAACTAGGTTATTACGGTATTACCTAACATCCGTTTGTTAAAAAAAAAAATTTATAAACAAAAAATGTAATATTTTCTAAGTAAAATATGCGGTTAAAAAGTGATTTAGGAAAATGTGTATTGTTGTAAAGTGGTTTGAAAAAATGTGTTGTCCATAAATGGTTTACCAACGGAGGCTTACTTAACAAGAATTTAGTTGTTCAAATTTTTAAATTTTTAATTATTTCATGGATTAGCCGGTTAACCGCTGCCCGAGAATGTGTAACCCGCGAAACTTGCGGGTCACAACTTCTTGACCCATAAACCGTTTGGGTCGATCAACTGTCTGGAGTCGATCCGGACCGATTTTTGCGGGTCCGATCGATCCGCTTGTCTTGATACCTTTAGAGCATGTTTGGTAATATGAAAATTTTTTTATTTTTTTAATTTTTTTAATTTTTTATTATTGGATATATGATTTAAAAATGTTTGAAAAGTCAAAAATGGTAAGTTTGACTAAGAATGAATAGTTAAGATTATGTTTGAAAAATTGTGGTAAAAGTTTTACCTTTACCAAATAAGCTCTTAGTATTAGTATTGATATATATTATATTGTGTATAATTAAGTTTTACTATAAATTTAGTTTTTATTTAAACAAAGTTATATACTTCACTTTCAACCATATATTTACAATCAATACTAAAAATCGGATCTTCAGGCATGGATCGTGCGTTAATGAAGCTCCGAAATAAGTTCTTAGTAGGTTTCATCTACGAAAAATTTTCAGTTGACTTTTCATTGTTATTTTGAGGATGACTGAAAGTTATCATCAATTCTTTAGTAATGAAACTTATAGTCATAGATAGATTTCTTGTAACCAAATAGCATTCTTCCTTGAATGTTACTAAGCGTCTGTTCGGCTATTCCAGTTAATGGGAATAAAACACAAAATTTTATTTACACAATTTTTCATATCACTTTTTAACAACACACATTTTTTCTCTCTAATTTTTAATCTCACATCTCATATCTTACCTAGAAAACACAAATAAATCAACCAAATAATTCAAATTCCTTCATTGAACCTAATAATTTTACCTAAACACTCATATTGTGAGAGATTCATTGGATAATTTATTTATTTATTTTTATTTTTTGAACATCGATTCATTGGATAATTGATTGCAGCTCTTTATTAGAATACACGTGCTGCGATCTTTTTGTATTACAAACTCAGCAGTGCATTAATTAATTCAAAAATAACAAAATGAATGCAAACGTGAATCTAACATAATTGAAATAGATTGCCCTAAAAGCGACTGTCCATGATCGGATAACCATAATATCGGTAATCCAATTTTTGTAGTTGGCGCATGAGCACAAGTATAACGTGACTATTCGTGGCTACGGAGTTCTGATTCTCGGAAACTTTAACCGTGACATGACTTGAGAATAGCCAACTCTTAATCTAGCACTCAGCTACACAATAATTGAGGCTGTATGCGACTGGCCATGGTCGGATAGCCACAATATTGGTAATCCAATTTCTGTAGTTGGCGCATGAGCACAAGTGTAACGTGACTATATGTGGCTACGATGATGGTTTTCCCTTCTTCTTCTTTTTTATTTTTTTTTAGAACAAACCTTAGGGGTTATGATGTTAATCCAATCTGATTACACTTTATAGACTTTTTGTAGTCAAGAATTAAAAAATTGTTTAAATGGCTCGCCTCCACGGATTGATAGTCCAATTGAAACATAGGGTAGAAACTTTAATAGATCAATTGGATAATTTAATCGGTTTTACCCAATTACTTATTGAGCTAGTTTAAAACAATTCACTATTACTAATTGCACGATTCACAATCTCATATTTGGGGATGGCATTTTTATTTACCATTTTGTCATTTTCATATTTAATTTAAATGCTAAAAATTCATAATTGTTCCAATAATTTCTTGTTATAATAAAAATCATCTTTGTAAATAATATAATTATTATTGTTTATTTGAAATGTTATGTTATGATTCTGTAATTGTTAATTTAATTTTTTTCAAATTTTTTTTTTCACAATAATTTTATTCAATTTAATTTGATCTATTCTACTTATTAGTTATTAATTTAAATTAAAGTTGTTACGACCATGATTAATTGGACATGACACGTCATCTATATGGGTCCACCAGGGGAGCCACAAAACATCCCGTCACCTAATCATGACCTACTGGCCAAAACTGTGGATACCAAATTTGCTGGATTCTTATATGCCAAGGTGACCCTATACCGAGGTGATGCTGTGCCGAGGTAACCTATGCCGGAGTGATGCTGTGTCGAGGTACCCTTATGCGGAGGTACTCCTAAGTCGAGGGGAGCACCTTGAAAAGGTGACAATACAGCTTGATGTGACAACATCTTTAAAGGGATTTAATGGTTGTTTTAACCATATGACATGTAGTAATGATTATAACCAAAGAAATGGTTTACCTCATGAAGGGTTAGGATCTTACCATATGTAAAGTATAACACATGTCACAATCTAAGATAATTACACCTTCTATAAATAGAGCACACTTGCCTCCAAGGAAAGAGTTGGTAATCCAATACTCTAACTCAATATTTTACTCTTTCTCCCTTTTCTCTCTTTTACCCACTTATGTTTTCCGCACATAATTTATATTTGCTTGAAATGAGTACTGACTTAGGCATCGGAGTGCAAACGGGAGCCACATCGGCCCCCTTTGCAAGCTGATTGTTTGTCCTAGTATGCAGGAGATCCACGTGTTCAAGAGGGAGGAGCTGAGACGTGTTGGTCCAAGGTCCATCCGAATTTTGTGGTCAACATTTTGGCGCCGTCTGTGGGAAACCAAACTTCTAACCACGAAATCACGTGGTAAAAAGTTACATAAAACCTTGAAAAATGGCTGATAACCTCTTGGAAAAGAGTGAAGAACCACAAAAACCTTGAAAAAATGTGAAGAACCTCTTGAAAAAGAGAGGAGAAATACTACAAAAAAAACCTTGAAAAAGGAAGGAAACCTTTTGAAAAAGATTGGTAACAAATGCCATGAAGAAAGGCCTCCCCGAAAGAGGGACTCTCCTTCTTATTGCCCCCAAGTGGCATGACGCAAGAAGCCCCTCATATTGCCTAAGTGGCATGGCCGAAGTGGCTTCCTTCATATTGCCTAAGTGGCATGGCCGAAGTGGCTTCCTTCATATTGCCTAAGTGGCATGGTCGAAATGGCTTCCTTCTTATTGCCTAAGTGGCAAGGCCTAAGTGGCTTCCCTCATATTGCCTAAGTGGCAAGGGCGAAGTGGCTTCCTTCATATTACCTAAGTGGAATGGTCGAAGTGGCTTCCTTCTTATTGCCTAAGTGGCTTCTCTCATATTGCCTAAGTAGCATGGCCGAAGTGGCTTCCCTCTTATTGCCTAAGTGGCATGACCGAAGTGGCTTCCCTCATATTGCCTAAGTGACATGGTCGAAGTGGCTTCCTTCTTATTGCCTGAGTGGTATGGCCGAAGTGGTTTCCTTCTTATTGCCCCCAAGTGGCATGGCTCAAGAAGCCCCTCAAATTGTCTAAGTAGCAAGGCCTAAGTGGCTTCCCTCATATTGCATAAGTGGCATGGCCGAAGTGGCTTCCCTCTTATTGCCTAAGTGGCATGGCCGAAGTGGCTTCTCTCTTATTGCCTAAAGTGGCATGGCTCAAGAAGCCCCTCATATTGCCGAAGTGGCTTCCTTCTTATTACCCCAAGTGGAATGACTCAAGTAGCCCCTCATATTGCCTAAGGGCACCTCTTCCTAAGGACGTCTTCCATGGACTCCTTCCGAAATACCTTTCTCGAAGGACCTCTTCCATGGACTCCTTCCGAAGCACCTCTTCCGAAGGACGTCTTCCATGGACTCCTTCCGAAGCACCTCTTCCGAAGGACGTCTTCCATGGACTCCTTCCGAAGCACCTCTTCTGAAAGACCTCTTCCATGGACTCCTTCCCGAAGCACCTCTTCCGAAGGACGTCTTCCATGAACTTCTTCCGAAGTACCTCTCTCAAAGGACCTCTACCATGGACTCCTTCTGAAGTACCTCTTCCGAAGTACGTCCTCCATGGACTTCTTCCGAAGCACCTCTTCCGAATGACCTCTTCCATGGACTCTTTCCGAAGCACCTCTTCCGAATGACCTCTTCCATGGATTCCTTCCTGAAGCACCTCTTCCGAAGGACCTCTTCCATGGACTTCTTCCGAAGTACCTCTCTCGAAGGACCTCTTCCATGGACTCCTTCCAAAGTACCTCTTTCGAAGGACGTCTTCCATGGACTTTTTCCGAAGTACCTCTCTCGAAGGACCTCTTCCATGAACTCCTTCCGAAGCACCTCTTTCGAAGGACGTCTTCCATGGACTCCTACCGAAGCACCTCTTTTGAAGGACGTCTTCCATAGACTTCTTCCGAAGGACCTCTTCCATGGACTCCTTCCGAAGTACCTCTCTCGAAGGACGTCTTCCATGGACTTCTTCCGAAGCACCTCTTCCGAAGGACCTCTTCCATGGACTCCTTCCCGAAGCACCTCTTCCGAAGGACGTCTTCCATGGACTTCTTCCGAAGTACCTCTCTCGAAGGACCTCTTCCATGGACTCCTTCCGAAGTACCTCTTCCGAATGACGTCTTCCATGGACTTCATCCTAAGTAACTCTCTCAAAGGACCTCTTCCATGGACTCCTTCCGAAGTACCTCTTCCGAAGGACGTCTTCCATGGACTCCTTCTAAAGCACCTCTTTCGAAGGACGTCTTCCATGAACTTCTTCCGAAGTACCTCTTCCATGGACTCCTTCCGAAGTACCTCTCCTAAGGACGTCTTCCATGGACTTCTTCCGAAGTACCTCTCTTGAAGGACGTCTTCCATGAACTCCTTCCGAAATACCTCTTTCATTAACTCCCTCCAAGTGAGGGACCCCTTCAAAGAAAATGACTCATACAAGGGACTCCTTCCACGAGAAGAACTACGTCAATTGACTCTCTCCAAATGAGGAACCCCTTTTCCTAAGGAATCCTTCCAAGAGAAGGACTTCTTCAACGAACTCCTTTTACAAAGGACTCTTTCATTGGTCGATTTCACTCTAGGAAAAACATCCGAAAGCTATAAATTCGAACCCCATCCATGAATGCCTGGGACATCCAAATTTAAGGGACTAGAGAGCATATACATGCATGTAAACACGAGACACAATGTATATATACTTTGTTTCATATTCTCCAAAGATACACATATCAAAATGAGACAGGCTTGTAAGCCCTCTAGTCACATGAATTAAGCGTATTCTCTCTACTATCCAAACGGGCTATTAGCCCTCACACGTCTAGGAGTAAGATCTTCAATGTTATTGTAGACAACCTTATAATTCCCCTCCTATTTGAGGCATGCTTGGGATATTTCTATGAGCCTATATGTCTTCGTAAGTTCGAAGCACACTCGAGTATTCTTTTTGTTGGGATAAAAGATGCACTTTCAAAATCTGAATAACACAGCCCAATACTCTCTTAATATAACTAAGAAAAGTCTACTTGAAAGGGTTGTCAAATGTTCAAATAAGGACCCAAGTGTCCAAACTATATTAAAGCGTGGGTCCAAGTGCATATATTATTCCTCATCGGCGACGCTTCACCATGTAAAATATATTCTATTTTTTCCATTTTGGTTATGTTTTGCAAGAAGGATTTTTTTAGATATTATGTGTTTTGGTTATTTCTTAGAGTATACATACACTCCATCATCTTCGATCCCTTATATTTTCAAGTCCAGTTGGCACATAAATGAACCAACCAGACTTGACGGACTAGTGTTACGACCATGACTAATTGGACATGACACGTCATCTATATGGGCCCACCAGGGGAGCCATAAAACATCCCATCACCTAATCATGACCTACAGGCCAAAACTGTGGATACCAAATTTGCTGGATTCTTATATGCCGAGGTGATGCTATGCCGAGGTGATGCTGTACCGAGGTAACCTATGTCGGGGTGATTCTTTGCCGAGGTACCCTTATGCCGAGATACTCCTAAGCTGATGGGAGTACCTTGAAAAGGTGACAGGACAGCTTGATGTGACAATATCTTTAAAGGGATTTGATGGTTGCTTTAACCCTATGACATGTAGTAATGATTATAACCAAAGAAATGGTTTACCTCATGAAGGATTAGGATATTACCATATGTAAAACATAACACATGTCACAATTTAAGATAATTACACCTTCTATAAATAGAGCACACTTGCCTCCAAGGAAATGGTTGGTAATCCAATACTCTAACTAAATATTTTACTCTCTCTCCCTTTTTCTCTCTTTTACACACTTATATTTCCCGCACATAATTTATATTTGCTTGAAATGTGTACTGACTTAGGCATCGGAGTGATGGATAATGATGCAGACATTAGGATTCTAAATCTGTCTCTATCCCTCCCCCCCCCCCCCTTCTAACATCAATTATTGTAATCAGTCATGTTTGATATCTTTTCAAGTAGAATTAAATCGGCTTTTACATACAATCCTATGTTGTCTCTTAGAATATGTAAAAATTTAGAATATTTAAATAAGGACACATGAAGCATAGCCATGTAGAACTTTATGATGATTTCAAAAATATGATAAATCTACTTTTGAATTGTCAAAAATAAAAGATTCTACGGTTTTAATTTAATTATTATCAGTCATGTAATTGAATAGATTAAAACATAAATAGTGTTAGAATAATTAGCATATTCTAGAATAATTAGCATATTCTAATTAGGCATAATTATTATTTTCTTTATTTAGAATGTCTTATTTTTGTGTATATATATAGGATTGAGTATTATAATTTTAATATAGTGGAATGGTTTTAGGGTTGCCTCTTCTCTCTTTTTTCTTCTTCTCTTCCATTCTTTCTTCTTTCTCTTGATTTATTTGTCGAACATATATAAGGATATATATGTTATTGTGTATTCTTCATGGTATCAGAACTATTTGAATCACATTGCTGTCGAAAAACGAAATCAGGGTGCAGTTTTCTTCTTTGCGTCAAACCCTAAACCATTACTGTTTTACGAATTTCGAGGCACTTGCAGTAGGAATTTCGGTGATCTAAGACCATATTCAGAATTTGCAGGCGGAGGCGCGTCGAACGGAGTGGCGCGTGAGATTACACGCGTCGGTGTAAGGCGGCGCGTGAGGCAGCCCGTCGAATTTTCTGGAGGCGCGTGGGGGCGCGTGCGACGGTTTCTGGCGGCACGGTTGACGAATTTGTGATCGACTCTTCATCCTCTACCTTCTTGTGGTGTAGTTTTGCAGTTATCCATTCTTTTTACACACTGCTTTGCTTGACTTTGTTGGTTAGTATCGTTTTCTCTCTTATAATGGCATCCGATGATTCTCTTCAGGCTATTAATGTGCATTTGAATGGTAAAAACTATGCTTACTAGAGTTATGGTATGAAACACTTTCTTAAGGGTAAAAAGTTGTGGGGTTATGTCAGTGGAATAGTTGACAAATCGGAAAATAATGATGCAAATTATGCAACTCTGTTAGATACCTGGGATTCAAATAATTCAAAAATTCTTACATGGATAAATAATTCTGTAGAACATAGTATTGGTACACAGTTGGCTAAGTATGAAACGGAAAAGGAGGTTTGGGACCATTTGCAAAAGTTGTACACTAAATCTAATTTTACAAAATGATATCAGTTAGAGATTGACATTCGAGCATTGCAACAAAAGAATATGAGCATTCTGGATTTTTATACTGCTATGACATCAATTTGGGATGAGTTAGCTCTTACTGAACCGGAAGGACTGAAAGCAAGTGCGGATTATACTACTTATAGAGAGGAGCAACGATTGGTTCAGTTTTTTATGGCACTTCGTAGTGATTTTGAGGGACTCAGAGGTTCTATTTTGCATCGTACTCCTCTTCCATCTGTTGATTCAGTTGTTAGTGAACTTATTGCTGAGGAGACACGGTTAAATTCTCTTACTGAAGATGTATCTCTTCCACATTCTGGGACTTCAGTTTTAGCTTTACCATCTACACAGAATCGAACCAAAGGACATGCACGGGTCCCAAATGATGTTTGCAGTTTTTGTAGACAAAAGGGACATTTGAAGGCTCAATGTCCTAAGTTATTGAAGTCCCAGCAGTCTTATAGACCCAATGCCCACACAGCAGCGATTGTTCCACCTGTTGGCTCCTCTATACTTGGTCCACCGCCCTCATCTAATTCCCAATTGACTGATCTTAGTGAGCAGTTTCAGAAGTTTTTAGCCTCACAGCCACATGCCATGTCAGCCTCTACTCATGTAGGTTTGTCCTCTCAGAACTCCTCAGGTAAAACCTCCTCGTGGATTTTTGACTCCGGTGCTTCTAAGCATATGTTTTCTAACTCATCACTTTTTGATTATTTATATCCTTCTATGTCATCTACACCTGTTATGACTGCTGATGGTACCCCTTTGTCCTTAGCAGGTGTTGGTTCTGTTCATACTTCTAATCTATCTCTATCAGATGTCTATTGTGTTCCTGACCTTACTTTAAATCTTATTTCTGTTGGTCAATTATGTGATTCTGGTAATTCTGTTCACTTTACTTCTACTACTTGTTATGTATAGGATCCGCAGTCTCGGAAGCTGATTGGGATTTGCCATAGGCAAAGAGGAGGACTTTATGTTCTAGATAATCTGAGACCAGCGCATGTTGCAGCCTCTAGTACTGATTTAATCTTTTCATTTGAACTCTTCTTCTTCTAATTTCTATTTATGGCATTCTCGCCTAGGACATGTGTCTGCTAGTCGTTTGAAATTTTTAGCTTCTAAAGGTTGTTTGAGAGACTTAAAACCTCATGATATTTCTAATTGTAGTGGTTGCAAACTTGCTAAATTTTCAGCTTTACCTTTTCCTCGTAGTGTTTCTTCTTCTATTGCATCATTTGATCTTGTGCACTCAGATGTGTGGGGCCCTGCTCCTGTTTCTACTAAAGGAGGGTCCCGATATTATATTTCCTTTATTGATGATTATAGTCGTTACTGTTGGGTATATCTTATGAAGCGACGTTCTGATTTTATTTCTATTTATCGTTCGTTTAGAGCACTTATTAAAACTCAACATTCTGCTGTCATTAAATGTTTTCGATGTGATTTGGGTGGGGAATATATTTCTAATGATTTTCGTGAGTTGCTTGCTCTTGATGGTACAATTCATCAAACTTCTTGTACTGATACTCCTCAACAGAATGGTGTTGCTGAACGTAAGCATAGACACATTGTTGAAACTGCTCGTTCCCTTCTCCTATCTGCCAAAGTACCTAGTGAATTTTGGGGGGAGGCAGTTCTCACTGCTGTCTATTGGATAAATAGGATACCATCTTCTCCTATATCTGGTTTGTCACCATTTCAAACCTTGTTTAGTTATTCTCCTTATTACTCTCTCTTAAAAGTCTTTGGGTGCACTTGTTTTGTTCTTCGTCCTACGGCAGAACGTAGCAAATTAACTCAACGCTCAGCTATTTGTGTCTTCTTAGGATATGGTGAGGGACAAAAAGGTTATCGATGTTTTGATCCTGTCAGTCACAAGTTATATGTCTCTCGTAATGTTGTGTTTCTTGAACACATTCCCTTCTTTTCTATTACAGATAATACCTCTCACATGACTACGTCAGATCTCATTTGTATTGATCCTTTTACTGATGATATTGATAGACCATCTACATATATCCCTACTATTTGTTCTCCATCTTCGTCATCTGCTACAGGTACACATGCGCCATCTCAGAATGTCCTTCCTTCTCCTATGGATCCCCAAGCACCATCTGAGGCTGAGGATTCGCAGTCTCCTCCTCCTCGATATCCTCAACGTATACGTAAGTCTACTCACTTACCCGAGTTTGATTATTCTTGCTATTCTGAGTCCTTTTGTTGTTTTTTGTCTTCCATTCATAAGCTTTCTGAACCTTCTTCTTACAAAGAAGCAGCTTTAGATCCTCTTTAGAAACAGGCTATGACTGATGAACTTAATGCTCTACATAAGACAGACACTTGGGAATTAGTTTCTTTACCACCAAGAAAACATGCTATTGGATCTCGTTGGGTCTATAAGATCAAGACCAAATCTGATGGTTCAGTTGAGCGTTACAAGACTCGATTGGTTGCTAAGGGATTTTCTCAACGGTATGGCTTGGATTATGAGGAGACATTTGCCCCTATTGCAAAAATGACTACTGTACGTACACTTATTGCGGTTGCTTCTATTCATCAGTGGAGTCTCTCTCAAATTGATGTTAAAAATGCCTTCTTGAATGGAAATCTTCAAGAAGATGTTTATATGGTTCCTCCACCTGGTGTTCCTCATACTCCTGGATTTGTTTGCAAACTCAAGAAAGCTCTATATGGTCTCAAACAAGCACCTCGTGCCTGGTTTGAGAAGTTTTCTACAGTTGTGCTCTCTCTTGGTTTTACATCTAGCCATCATGATTCCGCTTTGTTCTGTAGATGTACTTCCACTGGTCGTATTCTCCTTCTGTTGTATGTTGATGACATGATCATTACTGGTGATGATGTTGTAGGGATAACTAATTTAAAATCAGAATTGGCTCGTCTTTTTGAAATGAAGGATTTGGGTCCCTTAACTTACTTTCTGGGATTGAGGTTGCTTCTTATCCTCGAGGTTATATGCTCTCCCAGTCTAAATATGCTGCAGATGTCATTGAGCGTGCTCGTCTTACTGATACTAAAACAGCTGATACTCCTATTGAGGCTAATGTTCGTTACTCATCTTCTGATGGTGAACCACTGTCTGATCCTACTTTGTATCGTACTATTGTTGGTTCCCTTGTTTATCTTACCATTATTAGGCAAGACATCGCTTATGCTGTGCATGTTGTCAGTCAGTTTGTTTCAACACCTACCATGGTTCACTGGGCAGCGGTTGTTCGAATCTTGCGCTATTTCGTGTCTCTTGCTTTCAGAGTATTTTATTCCCATCGACCTCCTCCTTAGAGCTTCAATCTTACTCTGATGCTGATTGGGCTGGGAACCCAACTGATCGTAAGTCCACTACTGGCTTCTGTGTATTTTTGGGTGATTCTCTTATCTCATGGAAAAGTAAGAAGCAGACAGTAGTTTCTCGCTCATCAACTGAAGCAGAATATCGCGCTATGGCCTCCACTACTACTGAGATTGTGTGGTAACGTTGGCTACTTGCAGATATGGGTGTTTCTATTTCATCTCCCACCCCTATGTATTGTGATAACAGGAGTGTCATCCAGATCTCACATAATTCTGTGTTTCATGAGCGCACGAAGCACATTGAGATTGACTGTCACCTTGTTCGTCATCATCTTCAGCATGAGACTATTGCCTTACCTTTTGTCTCTTCATCATTGCAGCTTGCAGACTTCTTCACCAAGTCCCATCCGACTACTCGCTTCCGATTCTTACTTGACAAACTCTCGTTGCTTCATGCTATAGCATCGTGAGTTTGCGGGGAATGTTAGAATAATTAGCATATTCTAGAATAATTAGCATATTCTAATTAGGCATAATTATTATTTTCTTTATTTAGAATGTCTTATTTTTGTGCATATTTATAGGATTGAGTATTATAATTTTAATATAGTGGAATGGTTTTAGGGTTGCCTATTCTCTCTTTTTTCTTCTTCTCTTCCATTATTTCTTCTTTCTCTTGATTTATTTGTCGAACATATATAAGGATATATATGTTATTGTGTTTTCTTCAAATAGCAATCATTCGAAGTAAACAAGTATATATTTTATGTATACAAAAATAAGATTGAATCAAAAATCAGGTTTCATCTTTATCCTAGTGTATAGAAATTTAACCTAAATGAATTAAACACACAGATTTTCGATATAATAAACATCGCCTATAATTTATGACTGAGAATAGAAGAAAAGGATCATATAATCTTTTCAATTGATCTTAACCTTTGTTTGGTCCTCATTTCTAAAACTCATGAGTACTTAAATTCATGTTCAATCACAAATTTTATTGGATTCACAAATTTTCAATTACACATTTCATTTTTTTTTTTTTTTAATCAAAATCTACAAAAAATCAATTTTTTTTTTTAAAAAAAAAAATCTAAATCAAACAAAAGGCTTAAATAATAATTCTTATTCTTGTTTCAAGTACCAGAAAAATCAGATATGATGAAATCTTCGAGGGAGCTATTGGTGTTTTTGCTCCAGTTTTTAGTCCCTCAATGTCCAAGAGTTTATAGATGTTTACATAATTCTATATCCTCAAAATCATGCACAAAGTTGTGCAAACAACCCCTAGAAACATTAGCAAAATCTGGAACCCTTAATTAGGCCTTAAGGTCCATCCCTCGAGTGTGGATTATTCCCACTCGAGCGCGAGTTTTTTCGTATCTTCAACAAAATAGTGCACATGACTTTCTATATGAACTCGAAGTTGATATCCTTAAATTACATCATGTTCATAATCAACAAGCTTTCAATGGTAAATCATAATATATATTAGCATGTGTTTGGTAAACTTGCAAAAATGGTTTATAAACCACATAATTTTTCAAATTACTCTTTAATCACACACATTTTCTCTTTTCAATTTTTAAACACCATTTTTTACCTCAAAATCATAAATAAACCAGTTTAGAAACCAAATAGCATTCTAGTTTCCGCCATGTTATGCGTGAATGGCCTTCGTCTTTGTCCCTTTCTTGTCCAAAGCACTATTTTGAGACTTTCCCATCACTTTTGATCTTTTCCTTGCGCCTTTGGGGAGTTAAATGCCTCCACTGCCACTGAACTATCAAAAATATTCTTCAAATGCCATCGAACTTTGAATTATCTCTGGTGTGCCATTAAACTTCAAAGTAAAAACCCTCATTGCCACTATACTATTTTAAATGTTCCTCAAATGCCATTAAACTTTAAATGGCATTTGGTGTGCCATTGAACTATTAAAAGAGTGCTCCACTTGCCATTATCTTCAAAAACGTTTAAATTATTTTATTAATCAATTTATTTATTTTTTGATTTTTGTAAATGGATTTATTTATATTTTTTTCTTTATTCAAGAAATAATTTTCTCTTCATTATGAGAATATTAATGATGGGTAAAATTATGTTTATGTTGATTTTTTAACGATTTTTTTTATAGAAATATGTTGTCCAAATTAATCTAGCATTTCTTCTTGAAAAATGTTTTCTTCTATCATTAATTTTTTATGAAATAGAAAATTATTTACAATAAAAACTGTTGAGATCGTACCCAAAAATGTGGCACATTGGGCCACCAGTGAAGGCCCAATGAGGGCCCACGAACTTTAATCCATGATTAGAAGTTCAAGATATCCCCTGGGCCAATGGCCGAGGTGGAAAAGCACGGGAGCTCCTATGACTGAACTAGTTTGTGTCTAGCAGAGGCGCTTTATACTTAAAAGCACGCGAGCTCTTAACTAAATATATTACTTTGAACGTTACAAGTTTTCTATAAAAATAATCATTAAAAGCATGTACACAAATATATTTTTTATATGTCATGAATATTCTTAGAATGAAAAGAAATTAATTTCTTAAATCAACAAAAGAAAAAATATGAATAAATCCATTGCGTTAATGAATTTATATAATTATTATATATAAACTTTTCCATAAAAAAAGAACTCATTATGTTGTTTCAATTTCATTATTGTAAATGGATTTAAATTTTTTTCTCGATTAATACGGACAACACGTTTCTATATAAAAAAAATCATTGAAAGGCTATATACAAATATATTTTTATATCTTTCATTATTATATTCATAATGAAGAGAAAATTCATTTTTGAATAAACAAAAAAAAATGAATAAATCCATTTACATGAAACAAACAAAAAAATAATAATTAATAAAATAATTTGAAGAGAATGGCAAATGGAGTACCTTTTCAATAGTTTGGTGGCACATCAAGTGCTATTTAAAGTTTAATGGCATTTGGGGAACATTTGTAATAGTATAGTGGCATTTGAGATGCATTATTGAAAATTTAATGGCATTCTAGGAACGATTTAAAGTACAGTGGCATTCCAGAATCATTTTACTAAGTACAGTGGCATCTGGGGTGTTTAACTCCGCCTTTGGGGCCTCTTCTTTTCACCTAAACTAAAAAAGTCCTCTTCCACTTCAAGTCATCACTGTCTTCTCAGTTTTCACCTCATTTTCATCAATTTACCCCAAGTTGGAAGATTTCATCCCAAAACACGAAACTAATCAAAGTCAATGTCACACATCAGTTAGTACATGGAAAGGAGTACTTGAAATGCTTGTTAGAGAAACTCCAATGAACATGTTAAAAATAGTTAGCCACATAAGCATAAAGTTACATGTTAAATGTCACATTCTCATGTTAAAGTTAACATGTACAAATTGCTACAATGGATAAGTTAATTTTTAACTAATTTCAAGAATAGAATAAATATTTATTTTTAAAATAACATAATTTATATATTAATATGATACTCATTTTGATGATCTCATTAAATTATATAATATGAAATTAACAAAAAAATTATTTTATTTATAAATATTAAAAAATTTAAAGAAAAAAGAATAAGATTTTGGGAACATTTTTCAAGTTAACATTGTCATGTCATTCACTAAATTGCTAGTCAAATTTAACATACAAGTTAACATGTTTTAAAAAATATTCCCTTAACATTTGTTTTAACATGTCCATTGTACACATTTTTTCAACCTCTTTATAACTTATTTCACTAACATGTACTTTAATCTATTCATTGTGGATGCTCTTATTGCCGCTGGATATGCAAACAATGTCACATATCAGCTGTGAAAGAAAAGAAAAACCATCATAAAATTTAAGTGAATTATTCCACCTATTATCAATTGATTTTGGGTTGGAACCTAACTTGGACATGGGAATTTAGGCTTGGAACTGGGCGAATTGCTCTTCCAAGTCTCTACAAGTGGTATCGGAGCCGAAAATATTGTTTGGTGAATGCACGACTAAGTGGATGAAATGGATTCTTCGAACAATGGCAGATGAATGAAGAATTCATGTGGTTTCTCACTTGTTTTTATCTCTTATTAAAATTTTATTTACATTAATATTTTAATAGATTTTTACTTACATTTTCTTTTTCCTCTTAAAAAATAACAATATTCTCATTAACATCGCATCACCACCGCTGTGCCACCTTCATTTTCCTCGGCGAGGTTGAATGTGTTGTTGAAAGACGTCACCTTTAAGTTTTCACCAAGTTTTTACTAATTTCATAACGTGTCTGATGAAATGTTTACCGAATATAATGAAAGTATCATAAAAAGTTGAAAGTATCAAGGTGTGATACTAAAATCCACCTAGATATCATAAAAATTTTAAAAGTTTCAGGTCATAATACCAAAAAATTAAAAGTATCATAAATATCATGTTGTGATACTTTACAAGTATCATAAGTATTGATATGACCGTGCTTGAATAAGCCTGACACGTTATTAGTAAGGCCCACCATAATGCTCATGGGCCATAAGCGGAACCCCGTGATAAACAATTTACTATTGACTGAGGTGTCATATTGTCAGAAACATCATGTAACAGAACCTATATTGCTGAGCCGCTTCTATCCGGGACTCTTACCCCGGACTAGTAACAAGATCAGTCAATGCACAAATTAGATTTTGTGTCAGATGGATGTGACCTTTCTGTGGTTTGAGGATAGATGTGACAAACCTTTTAACAGCATGTGATGTTTACTTTAATAGTAATGATTATAGCCAAATATATAGTTATAATGGATGTTGGGCCTGCCACGTGGAAAAGTATAACACGTGTCATGATCTAAATAAATAATTTCAACTATAAATATAGCTCATTTGCCTCTAAGAAAGAGGTTAGCAACTCAATACTCTAACTCAATATTTTACTCTCATTTCATTCTCCCTCTTTTATACACTTATATTTTATGAATCTAAATTATATTTACTCGAAATGGGTACTGACTTAAGCGTCAGAGTGCAAACGGGAGCCACACTAGCTCTCTTTGCTCACTGATTGTTTGTCTTAGTGCGCAAGAAGTCAACGTGTCTAAGAGGGATGAGATGAGATATGTTGATCCAAGGACCTACCAGATTTTGTGGTCAACAAGTATTATAAAATGAAACTTGTGATGAAGAAGTAATTTACACAAGTCAAGGAAAATCTCAAAAAATTTGTAAAACGCTAAGGGTAGGAGCATCGGTGACCGAAGCAGCGGCATCCTGGGCAGAAAATCCATCAGCTGGCTTCATGGAGTCATCTTCGGTAGCGTCTTCCGGTTCTAGATAAAAGGCCTCTATTTTTGGGAGATCCAAATTCGGAAAATTTTCCTTTATGTCTCGTAAGGCCATCCGAGCACCAATCTTACCGAAGACCCTCTGCATCGTTTCATATTCTTCGGTGTTCTCAAAGGTATCCTTGAAATTCTGAACACCATCAACCACTTTGGCCTCGACGCTATGCTCCAGAAGCCTACATTTCTCCTCTACTCGGGCTAAGGTTTCCTTATCCTTCTGTCTGGCATCACTTTCTACTTCTAGCTCTTTCGTCAGTTTGGTGACTTTGTCCACAAGCTACCCCTTCATAATGTTAGTTTCAGTGAGATCTTCAGATGTCACTTTCTAGGCCTCGATGGCATTGTCATACTTCTTACAAAGGTTAGCCACATTAGCCTCTGCAGAGTTGAGGTCCTTCTTCAACTTTCCATTTTCCCCCTCAGGGTCCTCAAAGTGTTTTGCTCATCATGAAGGGACCTTCGGATCAAAGCTAAAGAGTCATTTAAATCCTTAATCTCCTCGCCATGTTGTCAACATTACGTAGGGCAGTGTTTGCATATGCCTCCTGTTGCTCCAGATCCCGCAGCGAGGACTCCGTTTCCTCAATTAGAGCCAATGTTCGGGCACTCATCGCCTTAATGGCTTCCAGTCTTAGACTGGAAGAAATCAAGTTTTCCATCCGCCGGTCCATTAGTAGTCTACTACAACGACTACTTTGGCAGATGGTTCTGGAAGAGCTGCAAGAGTGGTGAAGTCGAGAACTTTTAGCTTAGCCAATTCAGAAGTAGCCTCTGACCCCCACACTCCTCGCAACATTGGGAACTTCAATGGGGTCAACATCCTTTGGAAAGTTAGAGGCAAGAGGGAAAACATCACCCAAGGGAGTGCAAGCCAGAGGGGGAGGACCGCCCTTCCCCTTCTTCAACCTATTTAGAGGGGGCTGGATATCCGTTTCAACTTCTACCACATCGTTGTCGTCCCCTATGTCCTCAGAAGTTCATTTAGCCTTCAACTCCTCTTTCTTTTTGGGCTTTTTATCCTTCTCCCCACCCAAGGTTAACTTGGAGCCATGCTCCTTCTTTATGGCCATAAGTTTTTTCGTGGAGGGAATCAAAGGAGGAGGAGCCAGAAGCTTTTTAGCCTTGGAGTCATTCGGGGCAGGAATCTCTTTAGCAATCACCCTAGAAGGGTCGGCACCTTCTTTTAGAACCTCTTAATGAAGACCGGAAATAATGGCCTTCTGCTTTTCTCTCCCTTACTACCGGCTCCTAAGACCGGAGGAACTTTTTTGGCTAAGAGGCCTTTCAATGAAATTTTTGGAAATTCCCTTGACCCTGAAAGTGACATAAAGGATCAGAGTCAGAATCATAAGGAATTTAAAATAGTGAATAAAGGTAAAGGACTCTATAAACTTACCTATCTCTTGCATCAAACCGTGTTTAACAAAAAGCCTCCTGGAGGAAATAACCTTTTGAAAGGTGCCCCGGTAAGCGATAAGCTTCTTTATCACAACCAGATCCTCTCCGGACAACAGGTGGGTATATGTTTGGCCTATAAAATCAGAAAATGAACTGGTGTTAGAACTAACAACGCTTACACATCCCAGAGATTCATTACGACTGCGTAAGAAAAATGCAAGGACTCACGAGGGCAGGAGAGAGTCCGGGGAACCGTGATATCGAGGACGGGGTCTGATGGAGTACACTGCCAATCTCCGGTGACCCAAGACCTGAGTCCTCCAATGCTTGATAGAGGTTGGATTCCCGATGATAACCGGTGGGTGTTGTGATCTAGGAGTAAGGTAGTACCAGTCTTTTACGTCCGGCTTGATGTCCTTCTCCCTTCTAGTCGCCTTCTTCAGGGTGTACAAAGTATGAATGATGTGCAGGAAAATTGGGTAATCCAGGCTAACCCCCTTCCATATAAGCCAGGTCCCTACCACTTGGGTCTAGAAGTTCAAAGCTACTTGATAGGGGCACAAATTGTAGCTCTAGAGAAGAGCCCGGAAGAACGGATGAAGGGACAGACGCATCCCGCAATCTAACCTGTCAAGAAGAATGACCACCTGACCTTCCAAGGGACTGCAGGTTGGCACGATAGACTAGGACGTATTATTCGGATTTCCCTAGGCATTTGGTACATTTGCGAAACCTCGGCAATGCCATTTCCCCTCACCTCGGTTGCCACCTCATTAGACTCCCACAGTTCGGGGCAGGGCCTCGAATCGATATGATATCCTGAAGCTTGTTTACATAGTTTAACCACTCTTCCACCTAGGCAATTTCCTCCTCGGTTAAACCTAATTCTTCCCTATGGGCCCTAAAAGGGGTCTTAGCTCCTAAACCAGATTCAGGCGCTCTGGAAGAGGAGCATCCCTCCTCTTCCCCCTTTAGATCCCTACTTTGTTTGCTCCGGTGCTCTTGCATCGGTGCCTCTTCTTCTGTAGGAAGCTTGGCCATAGAAGGACAGTTCTTCTCTTCTTCACAATCAAAGTCACTCAAATATATTATACTACAGAATTCTTTACTCCACTTTTCCCATAAAGTAACAGGAACAAAAAACCAAATGGGACCAAGGGCAGAAACCTCTGATGGGATCAACCGTAATAACCAAATCCTCCAGACCCGCCCCCTGACTCTTTCCATGTATCCCGAAATCGACTTACTTCTCAAAGGCACAAGAAGAGAAATAAAATTCCAAAGAAAAAGCACACGCAAAAGAAAGGGAGTTACCTGAAGATGGGAGGAAAGAAGATCCTTCGATTGAGATGAAGAGCTAGGGTAAAACTCCAATTGATAGAACACTCGTCGCCACAGGAAACCATCGGAGAAAAGAAAGTTAGAAGAGCTTCTTTGCAAGAACAAAGTAAGAATAAACTCACACTTGTTAGATATTTCTATTTTGCGTAAAAGTGCAACAAGTGAAGTGTTAGAGATCTTATAGGAGTCTCTAAATTAACCCAGGCTGCCCACGTGTTAAGCTTGGTAAGTATGATAGAAGTTAAACAGGCGGGAACTCAAAGGAATAGTAATGGACTAACGACGGGAGTGTGCTACATGCACGTTGAAAAGCGTGTCGCGTGAGAAGGTTTCTTGGGTACCAGCAAACTATCATTATCATCTCCTTAACTGTTCTTCAATAAGGCGTGCAAAGACAGGTAATGTCCGATTTATGTGAAAATAAATCCAAAGGTTCTTTTCATAAGTACCAATGAGGACACCGGATTTTTTGAGATTGTGTTGTTTCACCCCAGCGGGTTTTTCCCCTGAATATGAAAAATTCCTGAAGACTTCACGCCACCCCAACCAGAACAACGTCTTCTTTCCATCTTTGCTAACCCAGCTAGTCCGCATCATTTGGTCTCTGAAAATATCTGGCTCGTACATGAATGAACCCACCAGATTTGAGGAACTAGTGTTACGACCATGCTTGAATAAGCTTGACACATCATTAGTAAAGGTTTACATAAGGCTCATGGGCCACAAGTGGAACCCGTGATAAACAATTTACTATTGATTGAGGTGTCACATTTTTCGAAGCATCATGCAACCGAACCCATATTGTCGAGCCGCTTCTATTCGGCACACTACTAGTGACAAGATGAGTCAGTGCAAAGATCAGACGTTGTGTCAAATGGATGTGACCTTTCTGCGGTTTGCGGCTGGATGTGACAAACCCTTTAACGGGATGTGATGTTTGCTTTAATAGTAATGCATATAGCCAAATATATAGTTATAATGGATGTTGAGCTTGCCAATTGGAAAAGTACACGTGTCATGATCCGAGTAAATAATTTCAACTATAAATACAAACCATTTGCCTCCAAGAAAGAGCTTAGTAACTCAATACTCTAACTCAATATTTTACTCACTCCATTTTCTCTTTTTTAATACTTATATTTCGGCATCCAAATTATATTTACTCGAAGTGGATACTGACTTGAGCGTCGGAGTGCAAACGGGAGCCACACCGACCCCCTTTGCTTGCTGATCATTTGTCTTAGTGCGCAAGAAGTCCACGTGTTTAAGAGGAAAGAACTAAGATGTGTTGATCCAAGGTATAGCCAGATTTTATGGTCAACAAGTATCATAATATGAAACTTATGATGAAGAACGTATTTTTCAAATAAAAAAATGAAGTATTTTTCATTAATTCTTTAAAATAACGTAAATTTCAATTATGATACCAAAAGTTAGATATTTGTGCAAACGCCCCAAAAATAAAGACCATCATATAATCTAAGTATGCTACTTCACTCATTAATAATTAATTTTGGGTTGAAACATCACTTGGACACTGGAACGGATTTAGGGCCTGACTGGACTGGGCTATAGTCAGGTCCAGATCCAGGTGTGGTCCGGAAATTTAGTCCAGATTTTGTACCTAGTCAGGTATATTTTTAGCCCATTTCGTAGCCTAGTTTTCAGCCCATTTTATTTCCACAATTTTCTCCAGTCAACACTCCCGCTCTACATTGTTTTTGTTGGGTATTTGACCCAAATTAATCAAGTGCCTAGTGAAACATAATGAGTGCCTAGTTGAAACAAATGATGGCGGAGCTAATTATGGTATTTGAATGATAATTAGTCTTGACTAATTATGATGTCTTTGAATGATAATTAGTTTTGACTAATTATGATGTCTTGGAATGATGATTGTTTTGACTAATCATGATGTTTTGGTGTTAAGAGAATTTTTCATGTAGAATTCTCTCTATAAATAGAGAAGGAATTCAAGGAAGAGATACACCATCACAAACATATGAGAGAGTGCTAATTAGTGTCACATTGTGATCAAAGAGAGAAAATTGTGAGCCTAGCATATTGTGAAGTTTCTTGTAACTCTTTGTAGTGTAAGTCAAATGGTAGAAATTATATGCGGTAAAGCTCGTTTGTAGTATTTTCTCTGTGGTCTGTGGGATTGGGTTGGTGAGTGAAAGTCTATATATTTGTAACAATTTAATATATAGTGAAAAGCTTTGGCGAGGGTCCGTGGACGTAGGCATTTTGCTGAACCACGTAAATTTCTGTGTTCGTATTTATTTTCTTGTTTGCTTATTTTATTTTGAACATCGAAAGATCCTGTGGGAAAAGTAAAGTGGGAATCGACGTGTCGGAAATTCCCAACAAGTGGTATCAGAGATACAGGTGGTTCAAATATTTTGAAGCAAAAGAAAATATGTCTGTCAAATACGATGTGGAGAAATTTGACGGGAGAATCAATTTTGGCTTGTGGCAAGTACAAGTCAAGGATGTCTTGATTCAGGCGGGTCTGCACAAAGCTTTGAAGGGAAAACCAACTGAGAGTTCTGACAAAGAAAAAGAAATTGAATCCAACAAGACTGATGAAGATTGGGAAGATTTGGATTTGAAAGCTGCTAGTACAATACGACTTTGTTTGGCCAAGAATGTTCTTGCAAATATTCATGGGATATCTGCTGCTAAGGAACTTTGGGAGAAACTGGAAGAGTTGTATCAAACGAAGAACTTGTCAAATCGCTTGTATCTGAAGGAACAGTTTCATTCGTTGAGAATGAGCGCAGGTACAAAAATCTTTGACCATCTTAGTGTTCTTAACGGGATTGTTTCTGAACTGGAATCTATTGGAGTCAAAGTTGAAGATGAGGATAAAGCGTTGAGGCTCATCTGGTCTCTTCCATCCACGTTTGAGCACATCAAACCGATTTTGATGTACGGGAAGGAAACGGTGGACTTTGCAGAAGTTACAAGTAAGTTGATCTCTGAAGAGCGACGATTAGGTGGAGACGATAATTCATCTAATAATAATTTGCTTGTTACTGAAAAGTGGAAGAGAGGGAACTCCATGAAGAAGAAGGTGACATGTTGGAACTGTGGTCAATCCGGGCACGTGAGAAGAAATTGTCCAAAAAGTGGAGCGGACTCGGCGAACTGCTCGAAGGACAATGCGACTCTCCTGGTGGAGGGTGGTGATGATGTACTCTGAGTAAGATGTGACATCCTCATGGCATGATGCCAGTTGCCATGATAGAGGATGTGTTCTTACTGGCGCGGGTACTGTGTTCGCATACAGCATTGGTTTGGTTTAGATGCAAGGTATGTGGTTTTTTTTATGTCGATGGCTGATGAACTTCCAAGGAGAACCAAACATGGGAGTTGCACCATAAATTTCAGCAATTTTGTTTCGACATGGGCCGATGAAATTCTCGGAGTTCGTTGATAATTCTGAGTGATTATACTCATATGGTGGAGTATGGGACTGTCAAAGTGGAAAAATGCTTGCCTGTTACCCAATATTTGAATTTGGTTTTGGCTTGGACGAATTTGTGTCAAGGTGGAGATTGTTGGGTATTTGACCCAAATTAATCAAGTGCCTAGTGAAACATAATGAGTGCCTAGTTGAAACAAATGATGGCGGAGCTAATTATGGTATTTGAATGATAATTAGTCTTGACTAATTATGATGTCTTTGAATGATAATTAGTTTTGACTAATTATGATGTCTTGGAATGATGATTGTTTTGACTAATCATGATGTTTTGGTGTTAAGAGAATTTTTCATGTAGAATTCTCTCTATAAATAGAGAAGGAATTCAAGGAAGAGATACACCATCACAAACATATAAGAGAGTGCTAATTAGTGTCACATTGTGATCAAAGAGAGAAAATTGTGAGCCTAGCATATTGTGAAGTTTCTTGTAACTCTTTGTAGTGTAAGTCAAAGGGTAGAAATTATATGCGGTAAAGCTCGTTTGTAGTATTTTCTCTGTGGTCTGTGGGATTGGGTTGGTGAGTGAAAGTCTATATATTTGTAACAATTTAATATATAGTGAAAAGCTTTGGCGAGGGTCCGTGGACGTAGGCATTTTGCTGAACCACGTAAATTTCTGTGTTCGTATTTATTTTCTTGTTTGCTTATTTTATTTTGAACATCGAAAGATCCTGTGGGAAAAGTAAAGTGGGAATCGACGTGTCGAAATTCCCAACAGTTTTAAACTTCTGGCTCCGCTGAGTCGCTACGCCTTCATCAAACTAGCCTCTGCCAACCAACTAGACTTTGCATAGGTCCATCTCCGTCCTTCAATCACTTCTTCTTCACTTGAAAACGTCGATTCTTCAATCTTTGTGAGTTTTTTTTTTTTTTAATTTGTTCAATTTAGTTATATTAATCTCTTAATTTCAAAGAATCGGTATTTGTCTGGTGGGAGTAGAAAATCAATGCGGTTTATAGTTTTAAACTACTTTTTTATTTGGTTGATTATCTGGTTATTTGAACTATGAACTTTGATTTATTGTTCTAATTAAATTAATGCAGATAAACTGTTTGCTTCTGAAGTGAAAATGCTTAAATAGTCATAGAATTTTGCAGACGTCAGACTGCACTAATGCCCAATTCAGATTTGGTTCATTAACTTAATATTTTCCCGTACTTATGTGTTTTTTTATGCGATGCCCATCCTGTTTGAGTGGAAGTTTTAAGGATCTGGAATATTGCTGAAGTTTAGAGAATTATTGTTTACTCGCTGAGTTCTTAGCCTGTAAGTATATTTTCACCTGCATAAGGATAACAGGCTGGGAATTGTTACAGTTTTCTTTTTCTTTTTTTAATGGGCGACTAGTCATTGCCAGCAAGATGCTGTAAAATTGCTACTGGAATATAATGCTAATGTAAGTTCTTATTCTAATCTACTCTATAGATGTTTTTGTTGGAGATGTGCGTCCATTAACGATTACATTTTTTTTTCCATAATATCACGTACATGCACGCATCACATGGAGGAACGTGGACCAAACCTCAAACTCCATAGCAGATGTATCTTAAGGGTGTTAAAGTAGTTGGTAGAAAATTAGATTAATGTTGAGAAGATATCCATATAATAGAAACAAAAAATTGCAGGGACAGCAACCCCGGGAGGGGGCCTACACCCTCCAACCCCTTCCAGGCTCCAAGTTAAGTATCAACCCCCCATCAAAAAAATCTTGGATCCATCCCTGCTTGGACATGGAGGTTTGGCATGGAACGAGATAAATTGCTCTTCTAAGTCTACCCAATCTCTACAATTCCAAAATTTGTCATAAATCTCTTCTTAAAATTGAAGTTCTTAAAGAGACGACCTATGTATAGTCTCCTACTATATAAAATGAGGATAGTAGCCAAATTTTTCCCTCCCAAATTTCCCTCCCAAGACCCACAACCAAGTAAAAAAGAGAGGACAAAAAAAACAAAAAACAAAAATAAATTTCAAAAACATTGGGCTGTCCGCCACATTCAAATTCAAAAAAATTGCGGCTGTCAAATGACAGCCGCATTTCTATAAAAAAAAATTTCTTTTTCTTTTTCTTTTTTTTTTTTTTTACGTTTTGCTTTGTTTATTTTTTCTTCGTTTGAATATTTGATATAGATAAACATGTGCTCGGTAATTTTAAAAAAATAATTTATTATCATTTTTATAAATCACAAAAATTATGAAAATATTTTTGTATTTAAAATTTTTTTATTTTTTTTATTTTAAGATATATGATTGAAAAATGAAGATAAAATGTGTACGGTTAAAAAATGATTTGGGTAACTGTGTTGTTTAAAAATATTTTTTTTTTAAGATTTTCCAAACATAGGCTAAAAAGTTTTACAACACACATTTATAATTATTGTGCTAAATTTTTGATTGAAAACTAAAAAAAAAAAAAAAAAAATGTTAAATACAAGAGTCTAAAAATGTAGATTATTTTAGTAATAGAATGTGTAGTTAAAAATGAGTTTGAATTCGATCAATATTTATAATATGAGTATTAAAATTATAATTTATCTTTGAGATATTTTATTTATTTGTTGTTCTTAATATGATAAATAAAAAATACTATTTTTGTGGGAAATTATATTTATTCCAGTAATAGTTGAAATAAATATATTCTATATAAAAGTGTTACGTTAGAATTGAAAGAATTAGATTAATATATTTTGGAAATAAATAAATAAAATTATTGAAGTTTTATTTCCTAATATGTCAATTAAATGAGTATGTTTTTCAATATGCATATTACAAGAATTATTAATTTGTTGATATCAACTTTTTGTTATTAATATTATTATCAAATAAAATGAACAAAAAATTTTGTTTATACACAATAAAATGGAGTAACCGAACAAATCTTTAGTCTTTTTTTTTTTTTTTTAGAAAAGAAAAGTGATATTTTAAAATAATTTAACATATTATGCCTCTATTTGATGTTGATTTTATAGTTATTAGAATTATTATTTAATGAGGTATTTTATTTGTTTATTGTTCTTATTTTAATATTATAAATAATATTTAAAGGACTAATTTGAAAAATGTTATTGGGAAAATGTGTTGTTGAAAAGTAGTGATTGTGATTGATTTTTTGAATAAAGATTGAAAAATTGAGACAAAAATTACTATTACAATATTTGAAATAATGAGCCTCAAATATAGGTTAAATTTCTGAAAAATGTGTAAATTAATTGTAGATAATCTTTTGTTTATATCTAATACCGTACATCGCATGGATGAAAGATCTAGTTACCATTCAAGACATTCCATTCCCACATGCAATCATCTCTCTCGCAAGCACACACAAGTGGTACTCAAATTATTGACTTGAAATACATATTTAGTGACAAATCTTTTAAGAAAGTTGCAATCTTGTCCCTAATCAATTATTTTATCAAATACTTTTTCCCAACCTTTAATAAATTCGGAGTTTGCGCCAACGTCACGGTTCGGTCCATCTTATAATTACTCATCAAGAAACATCAACAATACGGAGACTTTCATGTAATTCAATAGTAATCAAACTGTCCAATTTTTCTGATTCCTTGTTGCAAAAGTAGTCCTTTAAAAATTAGATTATTTCTTGTATACAATTTTCTGTTTATATAGGAAAACAGTACAATAACTACCTAAAAGTAAATGCATAACTCACAGCAAGAAAAGCCGAGAACCATAACGAATGGTGAAGAAAGCTTACACATACTAAATGGCGATACAGATAATGTTGTAAAAAGCTCCCAAGCATATGGCGCAACGATAAAGGACGAACTTTGTGATGATGGTGCCCCGTAAAGTCACAGCTTGATTATTGGCTTTGCATGGTACATATCGCGATTTATCTCCTCAACTGGACTCCTAAAACGGGTTTTGGGGGCGCTCGTGATGGGGTGTTACCCAAAAAAAATGCTGTAAAATGCTAATTTTCCTATCTGAAGGACTCATCGTCTTACTTTTTGATTGACAAATTTTCTAACTCGAACATCATATCCAGCCAGGGAAAACGAATAAAAATATAGTCTGTGTATGTTTAGCTGACTAACAATTCTCCATGATTTTCTTTGTCCTGCATTTACCAGCACAATGAAGCAAAAGTCAAGAATCAACTGAGTCCAATAAGGAGATGGATTTAGTTGTATAACGAGAAGAAAAACTTATGTATATTACCAACAAAAAAGTTGAGGCAAGCCATTTACCAGTTAAGAAGTCAGGATCCTTCGAAAGAAGTTACGAGGTCTTCACTAATTTCGCCAAAGATATTAGGGCATCCATCCCATTTTCCGTGCTCTCGGGCTTCCCAATATCCACCCACATAACAGAATGATCCTTCTTCGCTCTCCCTATCGAACCATCTGGGCTTCCAACCATTTTCTTGTAATTTTCTGGACTGTCAAAGATACGAGAGGGAGCATGAGTACATTAATTATGTTGTTTCTAGATTTAAGAGCCATGTACGTCGCCTGTTATAATTTTTGGATTAAAATGAGTACATGGTTCCATTTTGCGGTGGATGCCTATGATGCACCGACATGGATACATGTATCCGACACGATACGTGTCGGACACGTCGACACGCAATATTTCAAAAAACTACCGACCCGACACGTTAATTAAAAACTTTAAACTGCTCCATTTCTATAGTATAAATTAAGTTTTATAGTTATTAATTTTTCTTCTTGAAACTTTTTCAATATGAGTACCCATTTATTATTTAATAATATTGAGTTAAAAAATATATGAGTTCTATTATAAAGAAAGGAGAATGACCGTAGTAGAGTATCGTAACCGACACGAGGTTTGACATGTATCGGACATTGACACGCTTCCCTAGTTGAAGTGTCCGTGCAACAAAGGTGGATACTTGACAATCATCACTGTCTATAGAAGTCAATTCACATATCACATAGGAATTTCACGTACCATCCTCTGTCGCATTTCCAACCGCAGCTTCTCTGCATTGGCCTTATCATATTCCCCATTCTCCAGATGTCGTTGGTCTGGCCTTATTCTTGAATCTGTAGGTGGAAGCTTTTCCTTCACCCATGATCAAATACCCAAAATCAGACAGAATATACAAGTCGACGACTTAAAAGAAAAAAGAGGGCTGCAAGTACAGTCCATACCTTCAGTCCCGGCGTCAACTCATTTAGAGTAATTGCAAAAGAAGTCAAGTTGTAGCGTGTGAGATTTAGAGGCGGCTCATTCTTCTTCCACAATAAATATGCATCAGACTTATCTTTCACCTTGCCATTCCCGTCTCCATTTACAAAATAAATGCTTTCATCCCACTTTCCAAATAATGTAGCAAATTTTTTTCCAGTCACATCTTCAACAAATCCATGAACCTGCTCCAGTAGTATAGTAAGACAGTATAAGTATAGAATGAAAACAAACAGTCACAGGAATGTGTTGATCTCGTCTAGAAGTTTGTGCAAATGAATTCATATAAACCTGATGAGGATTGCGTTCAAGAATAGACTGCTCCTTGAATTTGAGTTTGCACGAGTACTGGCGATTACCTCGTATATGCATTGTTCCGTGGTGGTCACAGTATATATTACCAAGGATTAGATTGTAGATGCTGGTTGTGACCTGAGGATACCAGGAAAAAAGTCAATGTACTTTGCTATGTAGCCATGTCTCTGTGTGGTAACACTGCTTGGTTTATAAACTAGTTTATTTATGATTTTGAGGTAAAAAGTAGTGGTTGAAAATTGGAGTGAGAAAATGTGTATGGTTAAAAAGTAGTTTGGGAAATTGTGTGGCTTATAACATTTTTGGAAAGTTACCGAACACATGCGTAGTCGTGATAAACAAGTCAAGGGTTCTGCACACCTTGTTCCACCGGAATATCTCCCCATCATCAAACTCTAAAGTCAGAGTTCCGACTGGATCAAGTTGAATAGATCTCCCCCAAAATTTGGATCTAAGGTTACTGTCGCCCCAGAATTTCCAGCCTTTACCTTCACAATGACAGGCAAGGAGTGTAGGGTGGTGACTGACCTATTTCAAGAAATTTCTGGTCAACAATTTTTATTTAAAAAAAAGAAGAAGAAGAAGAAGAAGAAGAAATTATATTGGTTTTGTGCAGTCATCTCAAAAATGTAAAAGTTTCATTCAATAGAGTTGATTTTAAGTACCTTCTCAGAGAAGAAACGTACTCCCTTTTCGGGATAATCAGCTTCATAAGTCTCACCCAGTAAAGGGTTGAAGGGTTTACAATGCCTGCCTTCTGATGAAGCATATCCAGAAACAGCAAATGCTGCAACATACAAAATTCTCTCAAGGCTGTTCCCCTGGGAATAATAAAACAGCCCACCGTCAGGGACGGATCCAGGATTTTGAGCGAGTGGAGGCCAAAAATTTCAAAATTGGGGGGGGGGGGGGGGCCTCCGGGGGGTTCGAGGGCGGAGCCCCCAAATTTTTTTGAACCAAAATGATTGAAACAACAATTTTGAGTACCAAATCGAATATAAGGAAGCTAAAAGACTGAAGTGTAGACATTCAAATACTAAACAATCCAGTGATTGTGCACTTTAATTTCTCGAAATTAGAGAACATTGAACACCGTGTAGAATTTGAACTCTTTTTTTCTCAGTGGGATCTTTTTTTTCCTCAGTTGGATCAAAAAAAAAATTCTCAGTTGGATAAAAAAAAATTTCCTCAGTTGGATCAAAAAAAAATTTCTCAGTGGGGTCCCACTCGTCCTATATAAGATCCGTCCTTGCCCACCGTTAAGTTAAGAACCTTGCTTCAATTTTTTATTATTTTTTGCTGAAGTTTTTAATAAACTATATTATACCAAATCAGACAGGCTCCTTGTGACTATTTAGAACCTGCTTGGTATGATTTTTTTCGCCTCAATTTTTCAAACTCAATCTCAACAATTCATACTAGATTTAGACTTTTTAACTTTTTTAAACCACACACTCATTAAAAAAAAAAAAAAAAAACCCCGCAAAATTTCTAAAAATCACATTACCAAACAGGCTTTTAATGACAATATCTTCAAGAAAGTAAAATTCGAAATTCTTCCGTAACTTCAACTTGGTTCGAGTACATTTGTACGGCTAATTATACACATGATTTAATCAAGATTTTACAATGAAATTAACTAATACAAGTTCAGAGAAACACTCCTTGTGACTATTTAATGACACTATCTTTAAGAAAGTAAAATTCGAAATTCTTCCATAACTTCAACTTGGATCGAGTACATTTGTAAGGCTAAATATACAGATGATTTAATCAAGATTTTACAATGAAATAAACTAATAAACTAATCCAAGTTCAGAGAAACCCTGTTTGAAGAATCACGAATCCACTACCAAAACAGCAGAATCATAGAGATTAAAAATTTGATTCAAGTTACATTTATTCTAACAGCAGCAGAGATTGAGTACCATAATATACAACTGATCTAAATAGCCATTTTATCTATCTTACCTTTAACTTGATATATATCTTTCCATCACATAAAATCATATAGCACTTCTCTGCTTCCTCCCACCCAATCTAACAATTCCTCGAATCTTCCTATGAGCTCTATGAAACAAACCTTATGATTTTCGTTGTTAGTACATTTAAAATGGTTCAAGTTTCTACTTCTCTTTCCCCCTTTGTCCCAATGTCTAGTAAACTGTTTTTCCTCCTCGCTAGTTTCAAGATTATAAATTCATGCAAGAATATCGAATCAACACGTTTCTGTATCACCTCTCATCCCCCAAGTTTCTAATGTAACTAGAAATCTCCACATCATGATACTACTTCCATCTTTCTCTTATTTTCTTGGATCTCCAAAACTCTATCCTTTAAAGTCGCTTGTATTTAATCAGAACCGTTAAACAAGTAAAAATAGTTATGAAGTATATTAGTGTCAAAACTATTTAGCAATATCACAAGGTTACTGGTGCCAGCAATTATTTATCATCTCACAAAAGCCTGTTTTATACATATTAATTGCGAAGACATTGTCAAAGTATATATAGGAGACAAAAATACCGCTTAAAAATAAAAAAAATAAAAATACAATATTATAACAAAAGACCCAGCAAAAAGATTGACAAAAGGTAATGTAAATCGAACATACCGTTTTCCCATGCTCATATGCCTGATCCAAAAGATAAGAGTACTCGAAGTCTTCGAAACATTTTTGCAGGGATGATAATGGTTCATTAAAGTATACAGGAAGACAAACTCTCGTTAAATCTTTTCCAATGTTGTCTTTGATCATAGACCAGAGACTAACCCCTTTCTCTTTTTCAACAGGATCTGGTAGCCTTTTCCGTCTTTGGACTTGTGGGTATCTATGAGCAAATACATTGTTCTTTGCATCTGCCTCATTCACATCATTAGTTTGAGTTTTCAATCTCACACTGTTATCCATGTGATCTACACCTAGTGATCCACAACTAATAGTTGGTTCAGAAAAATACTCATTTGTGTCAAAAAAGCAGGTTTCCTCTTCATCCGATGCTTCCTCAAGGTCATGTTTTTCAACATCATCTGGTGATTCAGTAGTGCTCCATTCTGCATATCAGAATAACAGATTAACAATTTTAAGATTCTCTATAATACGCTTAAGCCAATCGTCCACGATTGGAAACTGTGTAGAAACAAATAGTGTCTAATCTTTGTACTTTTTAGATGGCCGTAAAGTCATGGAACGAAGCCTCAATGTTCGCTTTCACTAACAGTGAGAGGTAGTTCCCTCTCTGCATCTGGCATGGAACATGTAAATCTCTCCAGGCACATATATTTGAAAGAAAAATACCAAGTGATTTCATATTCTACTATATATAACAGCATTTTTAATAATGGTTGGTAATAATTGCAGTCAGATTTGGGTTTTTAGCCATCCAATACCCCACAAAAAATCCGATTTTGTTTTTCATAGAACTTCTGATTAATGCACCATGATGTGTTTGAATGAATCATATGATTAACATTATAAGTTTATAAATAATGTTTTAATTAAAAAATAATAATAAATAAATAAATCAGGAAGCAAATCTATTATGTTCAATATTTTTTATATCAAATAATTATAAGCTTTTTGAAGTTCTTTATTACATTGTTTGTGGAACCTAATTATTATTGATTCTAATTATTGTCACTCCGCGGAATAATACACAGGTCGACCTCCGGGGTTGGGAAGGGGGCAGGAGGGGCCCCTCTCGGGGGATGGCACCCCCTGGACCAAAAATTTGATTGAAGATTGTTTTAGAAATTTGTGTTCTTGTAAAATTCTTTTAAGGAATCTGAGTACTTGTAAAATTCAGTTTTACCCTAATTTATTTTATAAATAGGAAGCTCTACTTAGACTTTTGTATTATCATCATAAATGAGAAAAAGAGGGGTTAGAGAAGATAGGTGTGCGATTTTTTTCTTGTAAACTTTTTTTTATAGTGCATTACTGCAATGACAGGAAAATATGTAATCTCACTTAGAGGTGAACCTCGATAATTCGTACATGTTTTTTATTGTTTATTTTTCTTTTCGTAAATTGATTGCTCATGGTGGAAAAGGATTAGGATTTCTAATTCTCAACAATGTTTACCATGAGAGACTATACAAATAGGAAAAAAAAGGGTAGTAAGTTGTGGGTCCTAAGTATGTTTAATCATCTGAATTAATAAATTAAGATATACCTGATATGCACGTAATGGTTTTTATAGTACTCCATTATTTATAACAAGATTATATGATTTCTTCTGTACATATGGAGGCTATAGTTTGATTTACCATTCAATTACATTAGGTCAAACTATATATAATTATAATATAAACCTCATCAAACTATCTATTACACATCTTTAACGATCACAATTCAAGATTATTATGTGATAAATCAAGAATATAAGAACGTTCTTTTACCAAGTCCGAGAATCTTAATGTTTGATGAGATGATTTAATGGGATTTCAAGTGTCGAAAACATAAAGAGTTTAAACAAGTGTAAAGAAATATTACATACCAATGTTTTTTCCATGTGATAGATTTGAAAATTCATGCTTCATCAATTGGTATTCACCATCATTAATTCCAGAGACTTCAGCTTCAATATTCGCCGCCTGGAAAATTGGAATAAAATACATTGTCTATGTTACAACACTTATATCTTAAATATATGTAGGCAACATAATAATGTAAAAGCAACAATAATACATATGAAAAGAAAAAATGATGATCATCATATTTAGACTAGGCAACAGAATATGGAATGAGAAACAACTTTAAAAAATACAATAACTTTTGCACACACTTGCACTGCATTATTATAAACAAATCTTCATCTACACTAACATGGCAACATTTTGTATTAGTCCTCGATTATGTTTTACAGCTAAAGGTAGTTTTACTCTCGATTGCAAAATACAGTTGACCCTCCAATAATCAGGAATTGCAGACAGATGAAAACTAAAAGATGTAACTTCAATTTCGATACACTTTTCTTGTGATATGGAAAAATTCATAATATGATCTCAACCGAGCCGTAGTTCTTCTATTTGTTTACCCTAATATTTTACCTTTAGTTTGGTCCCTCCATGATTGTGTGTTGAAAAACAATTTCCATCACAAATGAAAATCATGATAAGGGAGTTTTCTTGAAGGTAAAAGATGCATATTGAAATTAATTCTGACTGAATACATGAACTGTTCATAGAGAGAAGGTCTAATTTGAATGCAGCTTCATAATTTAACTATTGAACTAGAATTATCATCAAAATGCCAGCAGCCAACTTTGTTACTTAATTCCAACGTACAAAATAAAATGAAATAAAAAACGGTATACGTTACTCAAGAAAGGTCAAACTACGCGTATTTAAAGACGATAAATGAATTCGAGAAAAAAAAAAAAACTGTACACATCTTAAAGACGTCAGCATCTAACGAAGCAATTTGGATTGTCCACATAAATCGAAAGAGGAAAAGTAAGCAAATAAGTAGTCTAAATATGCAAAGAAAGCTTTGAATAAACTAATCACGCGGTCTAGTAAAAAGAAAGATGGAATAAAAATTACCTCTAACTGTCTTAATGTGTCCAGCAAATTGGAACGCTCATCGCGAAGAACTTTATACTGTCCCTGTATTTCTGAAAATTCTGAGAGCATGATCTGCTCGCAGTCCTTCACAAGCCCCTCGCCTATTCCCTCTTCAAGCAAGCGTTCCTTTAGCTTTTTAGTCGATACTGATAACTCTCGAGTTAGAAGGGGTATATTGTCATTAAGTGGTCTCAAGGAAAAGAGGCCTCTTGTTGAAATCAAAGCATGTATCCAGGCCACTCTTTCTTTGTTCGTATTAGTCCGTAAATGAAGTGTATTTGTAGCCGTAAATAAGTAAAATCGCCTATCATCTGATTTACTCTCACGAAATGATGAGATCTGCAAAAAAATCCAAGTAGCCTTCATATGTAATTGCCCTCCATCAAGTAGTCCAAAATATAACATTTCTGTTTGTGCATCTCAATTTGTGAATCACTCCCCTCAAATTGTGAAACACTACGAAACAAATAAGCCGTGAAATATTGCGAATTTACATTAAAACAATCCAATTAACAAATCATTATCAACATCAGGCACTACACATAAAAGGGATAAATTTCATCATCAAAACTATTTTCAGTAGCAATTAATAGGAATCGCAAATACCAAGAATATAAACCATCAAATTTAATAAAACTCATTACCTTTCAGGTCACTAGCAAGAAAACCTCAAGTAGGTTTTAATAGACATAATTCAAAAAACAATTATCCGAAGCCAAACCCAAACCTGAATGAATTTAAGATCATAAAAGGATAAAATAAGAGAATTTTCAATGAGTTTCTGGGTCAACAAGAAAAGCACCTTCAATATATGTTAGAATGATGTCTATTTCAAGATTATTAGCTATCTTTCCTTGTATCGTTTTTCTAATTTTTCTTCCAGGAACTGTCAATTTCATTCATTTTCTGGTCACGTGCTACAGTGAAGAAAATGTTGAAAAGCTCAAAAGTTTTAACTTATTCTAGATCTACTTTTCTTAACGAAGACAACTTCTTGCCTTTGCCCGATTCCCACTTCAAAACACCATTAATTTATGCCCACGAAACAAAAGATCAAATCTGCAGCAGTTTGCATCAAAATGGGTCTTTTTCTCATCAAAATACTGGGTTTTTTTTTTTCCTTATCGAAGGGCAAAAGAAAAACCCAATTCCCACCTCAAAACACCATTTTTATACCCACAAAATAAACAAACAAATCTGCAAAATATTGCATCAGAATGGGTCCTTTTTTCTCATCAAAATACTGGGTTTTCTTTTCTTTTCTTTTCTTTTCTTTTTTTTCCCCCTTTTTTGAATCAGAAGGTGCGACTAGACGTAAAAACCATGAACTATTAGATAAGCATAGGTCTTTTGCCCAAGATTTGGCCTACGACTATTCACCTGCTGATGTGACCCACTGTAGATTGCCTGGACTGGAAAAAACTGTTCTAAAGATGAAAATCAAGAAGCTCAGATTTCAAAGCTATTTGGTGCCTGACAGCACTGAGAGAAAGAGATATGTATAGAGAGAGAAACAAGAGAGAGAGTTCAGTAACATAAAAATGGTAACATTCATAAGAAATTTTCACTGGCTCAATTCTTTGCTTGCCTATAGGGGGAAATTCTTTATTGTACTACTACAATAAAAGACAAGCACCCTACTCTCACTCTCTCTTCCACTGTAAACTCGCACTCTACCCCTAGGCTTAATCACATCCCAATTAATGCATTGCTGTTTTTCATTCATGATGAAATTGAATGCTTATACTCGCCTTTAAATGCACGATGCCAAAGGATTTGTAGCGTTTTCGACTGGACGAGGGCTTGACTTGGCCGATGAGAATGACGTCATCGCCGGAGACTATGTCGGGTCGGAGGGTTTTAGAGTAGGACAGTACGCCGTTGCTACGGAGGGTAAACCACCGGGATCGCCACCCTTTGCTGTAATTTGTCCATTTGTAAAGGATCCCAGCCACGCTGGTGGTTGTGATAGTTCTGCCGACTTCAGATCCTCCGGCATTGACGTCAGATCCACCGCCTGAAAACGCCACCGCCGACCCAGTTCTCAATAACATCGGTTCCGGCGAACCGTTCCCAAATCCTTGACTCTCCAACGTTATGCAACACAGAGGGTGCATTTCCCTTACCCGCATTTTTATCCTGTTTATTAAATTATATCTTCAAAAACATCAAACCCTCCCAAGGGGAAAAAAGGAACTGCAATACAGAATACTCAAAAAAAAAAAAAAAAAGATTCATCAGAGGGGGAAAATAAAAAACTTGAATGTGCACACATGTACGTCTATATGCATGTGTCTATTATCTGTTCATATATTGCAAGAAAATGAAAGAAAAAGCGGAACCTCAGACTGAGAGAGCTCAGAAACTGAGGGATTCTGAAGAGTAGTTAAAAAATGAAATTATGAGTTGGATTTGTAAAGCAAGTAAACATATATGTTATATAATCAAAATTTGTGCTGTACGCAAAGAAAAGACTATAAAAAATGTATATATACATACAATATTTTGTCTAGAACCATCAAAGTCTAGACAGAATTTGGCGAGTTGATTGAATTTTTCGATCCATAAGAAAGGATTTTACGAGGTATTTCGACCTAAATATGGATTTTACAAGGTATGAATTTTCCGATACTTAAGAAAGTACTTATCAGAGTTTTACTAGGTGTTAAATATTTCTTACACTAATGTGTGTATAAATGAAATTATCATCGTTTTTGGGCAACAGTTTTTATTGTTTAGAAATAAATTTTTAATATTTTCGAGATAAAATATATAGTTGAAAAGTATAATTTTAAAAAAAAATGTGTAAATCTTCGTTCCGTTTGATTTAATTTGACAAATTAATTGGCTAAAAGACAAAAAATACAACATATTTACATTGTGTTCGGTAAACCACTTATTTTGGTTTATAAACCGATTTATAAACTACACAATTTCTCAAATCACTTTTTAACCATCCATATTTTCTCTCTCCAATTACACAATTTTTCAAATCAATTTTTTACCTTACATCTTACCTAAAAAATACAAATAAATTCAACATAAAATTTAATTTGGCACAATAACCAACCGAACAGAGCCAGTGATTTTAAGGGTCTGTTCGGCGGCTTGGAGGGGGGATTTAAATTATTTTGTTGATTTATTTGTGTTTTTTAGGTAAGATATAAGGTTAAAAATTAGTTTGAAAAATTGTGTAATTGGAGAGAGAAAATATGGATAGTTAAAAAGTGATTTAAAAAATTGTATAAATTAAATTTATTGTATTTTTTGTCTTTTAATTTATTAACTTGTCAAATTAAACCATTACCGGTGCCTAAGAAATTTGTCTTGGCGCCAACTTTACTTCGTGGAGTACAATGAAATGTTTGACAAGAGAGATGACATTTTATTTTGTTTTCGTCTTAGTGCAGACATACATAGATACAGAGATTGAGGGATGCCATTAGTTACTCTTTGAATTTTATATTGTCATCACTGGCGGATCCAGCATCAAAAGTCAGCTAGAGCGAATGTGTTGATTATGGACCGTTAATCGTTGAACGACAATTGTCAATGCCTATAATAACGAGATTGTTAATTATTATTTATTTGAATAATATTAAAAATTAATCAATCGATATAAAAATGTACTAAAACAGATATTCAACAAATTACAAGTTTAAAAATCTCAATAATTCACTTACTGGATTCAAGACATCGATGAAGTCTGATGATTGTGAATCTAGATTCCAAAAAGCTTTCAACAATAATATTTGACAATCTCTTAAATAAAAGATAAATACTCTGAAAAAATTAAAATTATAAATTTATATACATCATTTTGTTTATTATATTATATTCTTCTACTAAATGAATTTAATTGGATTTCCCAAAGCAAACATGTAAAGTAAAATTCAAGAATTCACATTATGCATTTTCATCTTTCGCGGCGCGCTTTACTCTTATAATCGAATTACAGTAAAATTGGAACAAAAATAAATAAAAGTAAAAATAAAGAAAGATAGAATCATGGAAATTAATTATTATTTGGTCAAGTGTAAACCCAATATATTAAGATAGCATTGGAGTCAACAATTGATGGGCCAATTACTTAAGCCCAAATAATTAAAAAAAATGGTTAAGTTTATAATTACAAATATTTAAGTTGGAAATTTTTTGTAATCAGGTAATTTGTAATTAATTACATAAGTATCAAATTAATTATCAGAATCGGGTATTTTTTTTAATCAGAATTAGGTTTTGTAATTAATTGCAATTGTAACTTTATTTCAATTTTGTAATTAATTGCAATTGTATTTTTATTTCAATTTTGCAACTAATTATAATTGTAACTAACAAATTTGTAAAACACGACATATTTCTTTTTGCTAAAATTAATCAAATTAGTTACATTCACCTCAATTCCAATTGCAATTGTAACTTAATTCCATGTTATAGCCAATTAAAATTACAGATTTCGCAATTAATTACATTAATTGTAACTAATGAATCTATAAATCATGATATTTTTTTCTAAAATTAATTGAATTAGTTAATTTACTTTAATGACAACTGCAATTACAACTTTATTACATTATGTAATGAATTACAGTTTACAATTAATTACAATTGTAACTTATTTTAGTTTTGCAATTAATTAAAATTGTATCTAACGAATTTGCGAAACGTGACAGATTTTTTTGCTAAAATTAATTAAATTAGCTACACTTTAATTATATTGTAATTGCAACTTAATTACATTACTTAATGATTTGCAATTTACAATTAAATGCAATTGTAACTAATTACAATCTTAACACCACCATCACCACTGTCGTCGCTGTCTCAACTGCAGCATCATCTTCTCAACACCATTAACACAACTATCTCAACCAAAGAAAAAAATTAAATAATTGTTTTAAAATTATTGAGAATATGGACTTGCATAAAATCACATGTCATCCAAGTTGATTGCTAAGATGCGGGTCAATTCATCTCAAAGCCCAATTCATAAGCTCAAAAGGATCAAAATTAGCACACCTTCTTTGCATAATCAGATAGATACGATTACCAATCTCGCTTGCTGATAAGTGATATATATATATATATATATATATATAAAAGAGAGCTCTGTCTCCGTCTCTCTCCATATAGTATGAACAATTGTGGAATCGAATCCAAGAACAAAAGGGTGTGTGTATGTGTGTGTGTGTGTGTGTGTGTGTGTGTGTGTGTGTGTGTATATATATCATGTTTCTAATTTCTCAAGGGTGGTTGATTATCATGGGGGAAATCTGTTTTATAGAGGACGAGTTATGGTTGGATTTTTGTTTGGTAAATCAATATCTGATTTAACAAAATAATTTATAATCACTTGATTTTAAAAATTTTAAATCTAAATGTATGACTTGATGTAATTAGCCCTAAAAAGGCCCAATTATTCTTTCATCTTCTTCTCCAATTGTTCTTACCCTGCTGGCTGCTGAAACCGAGATCGGAGACTGAGAGACGGTGGAAGGAAGATATACCTGTAAGATTTATGAAATCTAACATTTCAAACTCGACCATTCCGATAAGAACATTCTGGTTATGGATCTGAATCATCTGATGGCCGTGAAAAACTGAGATTCATGAGGGGGAAAAAAACGAGTTCGCCAGAGTCCAGCTAGCGCGGCTGCGCTACCTCGCAGCATGCTAGCTCCGCCACTGATTGACGTTACTCAAAATATTCCCACTCTTATCAATTCTTGTGTTTCAGAAAAACTGGTTCTATCTCCTTTTTTTTCTCCTTTAAATTCCATTTCTTTTTTAGGTTTTTGATGATGGTACAACTACTTATTGACCGAGATATTTTTGTAGTTTCTAACATTAACGTACACATAGAGGTGCCCTTTTATTTTTAAAACTACTGAATAATGCTATTTATCTTAAGGTTGAGATTAATCTCAACTCAATTGGCACACATTCATTGGAGAATGAGGAGGTGTCCATGTGCACATGTAGAAGCCACATTTTCAATTTTCAATGGGAGAGTAGCAATTGGGTTGAGATTTATATCAACCTTGAGATACATAATATTATTCGTACTAGTATGGTGATATGATCATAGAAATTAGTGCACTTTTTACTTTTTTCTAAGAAAACCCTTAGCCCTTGTTTGATAAATCTTGATTTTAATTTAAGTCAAAGTCAACAATCAATTTCAAAAACATATTTTGTAGGATCTATAACTTTTTAACCACACGATTTATCAGTTTTTATCAAAATTTACAAAAAATATGATTTTAATCTACACCAAACAGCTTGTTACTAGAATCATTTTGTCTTGAACTGGAAACGAAATAAGAAACGAATCACCATCAGCTATCGCGACTTGAGAGGCGGGCTTATGGACTACTTTCCTTGACGGGCATGTATATCAATAATTACTACCGTCCATCTTTGCAACAAGTAGGGTTGGACAAAAGAATCGAAACCAGGGGTTCGGTTTAGTTCAAAATTTTAAACGATTTTGGTCCTAAAAATCAAAAACCATTCGATTTTGGTTCTTATTCTGGTTCTATGTTCAGAACCAAAAACCAGAAAGGATAAAATTAAACACAGTTTTTAATTTTTTTTTTTAAAAAAAAATATCCGACTCATCATTGCCCATTACTTAAAAACTATTGGATCATTCAACATTACAATAAATACAAGCAAAAAAAGTATAATAAAAAAAAAACCTTCGATCTAAGTGTCTATTTGGCCCCCATTTTTTGGAAAAAATTGTGGTTGTGAATATTGTGTGGTTAAAAAATGTTTGAAAAGTCAAAAATTATAGGCTTGATTAAGATGGATAGATGAGGTTGAGTGTTGAATAAATTTTATTTTAAAAAATGGGGGCAAACAGGGGCTAAATCATTTTTGTTTCTCTAGTTTTGTCGTTCAACTTCAAGCATTAAACCTTCAGTTCTTATGGAATCAACAAACACAAAATCTTTAATCTCCATCTCAGAATCAGTTGTTATCTTGTTTTCAAAAAATTGCTGCACTTATGCGATTTTTCCTTGAATAGGTGAAAAACAACGAGCAGAAATTGAATTTTTTTTACATGGAGCACATATACGCAAACGAGGAGATATGTTAATGTCTAAAAGGGGGTCAATATTTTGATGTCAAAGACAAAGATGACTGTTGAATTTGCATCTTAATCAAGGGCTCGTCTTACGACTCTTATCAGCCAAATCTACCATCGTTTTGTTGCTTAAGTTTGAAAATTTTAGTTTAGAGAACCAGAACTAAACTAAAACCGAACAGTTCGATTTTTCTCTTTCAAAAGGACCAATGGTTCTTTTTTTAAAAAATCAACGATTTTTTGTTCGGTTCGATTCCATGGAAATCAGAACCATATGAAACTACGCCCAGAACTAGCAACAAGTGCTACAATATTCAATAAAGTCTATATTCTTTAACAATGAGTTTATGGTGTCCCTAATAGGCACCATAAATTATGCCCACCCGCCAAATGGCGAGTAGGCATTGGGTGTCTTGAGGGGTCCGATATCTTTAAAACCACTTTTTATCCTCACACATATTTTCTTTCTACTTTTCAACCACATATTTTATCTCAAAAATATAGATAAATCAATTTATAATTGTTATAATGTTACCAAACAAAGCCTAAGAGAATTAACTAATAAGTGTCTATTCTTTAAACGATTTGGCAAAGTGTCTAAAAGTATGTTTTCAAACAACATAATTTCCCAAACATGTTTTTAACTGCATATATGTATCTCTATTTTTCAACAACATATTTTACTTCGAAGATATAAAAAATATGTTTTTAAACACACAACTTTTAACAAACAAATCCTAATACAATTATTACAATTTATAAACAACTCAATTTCTCAAACCACTTTTTAACCATACATATTTCTCTCTCCACTTTTCAATTACACATTCTACCTCAAAAACATAGATAAATCAATATACAATTGCTACAATATTACCAAATAAAGTCAATGTTAGAGAAAAGGAAATCAGGGACCAAAACACACAAATCACTAAAGCAAGGACAAGAAAAACAGAAACATTACCTAGCTTGTTGCTAGAAGGTTCTCTTATTCAACAATTTCAATAGAATCATTTCAGCATGAAGGATAATCCAATGTGATTCTTGGCCTTTGTAGAATATTGTCATTCTTGCAGAAAGAAAGAGAGAATGTAGAGCTGTTAGTGTTTGTATATATTGTATGTATAGATTATTTGTATATAAATAGGTGCTTTCCGTATTCATTAGGATTCAATCAAGTTAATAGAAAGTATTTTTCTTCATGGCACTTATTTCCTCTTGCTTTACGTTTTTAGTTTCTAATTTCCAATTTGGCTTCAGAGCTATCAAATGGCAAATGTTAATCCCAGTAACCAACCTCCAAGCTCAAACTCGTGCTCTACAATCCAAATTCCAAATTCTGTGAACAATTTCACTCCTTTCAGCATGAACCTAACTCAAACACCAACTATGAAGCTTGATAGAGATAATTTTTAATTTTGGAAAAACATTATCATGCCTATTGTAAAGGGCCATAATCTGGAAGGATATCTACTAAACACTAAAGAATTTCCAGCTGAGTTTCTGAGAAATCAAGTGACCACTGAAACTGGCACCACGGTTGAAATGATAGCTAATCCAGAAATACTAAAGGTGGATCTTGGTTGATCAACTACTAATGGAGTGGTTGTACTTGTCGATAACTTCAGAAATAGTGATGAGAGTTATGGGCTGTGACAACTCTAGCAAAATGTGGAAAGTTATAAATGAAAATTATGGGATCTTAAATAGATCTAGGTTAATATTCCTCACCTCAGAATTGCAAAGAAACAGGAAAAGGGTCTATGTCCATGGATTAATATCTCACCATAGTTAAACTTTTGGCTAATAATCTGGAAGTGACAGGAAAGAAAATAGGACGTAGTGATCTAGTGACACAGGTTCTAGCCGAATATGATGAAGAGTACACATTCATCGTTGTTCAAGTTAATAGTAGAGATTAGATAACTTGACATGAGTTGTCTTCTATACTCATGACTTTTGAAAGTAGATTAGAATATTTGAATAAGGTCAGGAATAACTTTGGCTCTATTAATATGACTCAAGAAAATTCCCAAAGGCCTAACTCGTTTAGTGGAAGAAACAACATAGGTGGTCGAATCTCTAATTAAAGAGGAAGATCTAGAGTTGGAGAAAGGACTGGTAGATTTAATAGAAACAGAAGTCCACGTCAGATTTTTGGAATGAATAACCACATTGCTAAATGGTGCTACAATAGATATGAGGAGCAATACAGAGGAAATAGACCTAATGGTCAGAATAATAACACGCAACCCACCGCCTACATTGCTAGTCCCAGCATTGTTGAAGATTGTGCTTGGTATGCTGACTCAGGAGCAAGTCATCACATCGCCTCAAACAAGGAAAATTTATAGCAGCCAAGGAGTGTGGAGGTAAGGAAAAATGCTGAAATGAAATAGTCCTACCTTGCAGATCTCTTACACTGGTTCTAAGAATTTTGTAGTTGACTATAAGAAATCTCTAGTTCTAAAAAATTTACTGCATGTTCCTAAAATTAAGAAGAACCTAATCAGCATTTCAAAGATTATTGTTGATAATAATGCTTCAGTTGAGTTCTTTCCTAATTGTTGTGTTGTGAAGGATCTGAAAACAAAGAGGACTCTAGTGTAAGGGAAACTTATAGATGAATTATACAAGCTGGATCTTCCGAATTCCATCACAAGACCCTCAAACACAAGCTCAGACAACTATCTAAATGCAAATTAAAAAAAAAAAAAAATATTCATCTTAGTCTACTAAAGTCATAGCCTTAAATTTTGAAGTTGAAACATGATATAGAAGACTAGGACGCCCATGTGCTTTGTATTGTGCCAAGTTTTCGAGGCTTGTAATAATTCTAAGTTCAGTAATAAAAGTCTATCCTTCTGTGAAGCTTGTCGGTTTGGTAAATCCCATGCACTACCTTTTAAATCATCCTCATATCGTGCATCTAAGCCACTTGATCTAATACATACAGACATGTGGGGACCTTCTCCTATAAAATCTACCACGAGATTCAAGTATTACATAATATTTGTTGATGATTATACTAGATATACCTAGATCTACCCTTTAAAACAAAAATCCAAAGTGTTATATTACTTTACACAGTTTGAAAGACTGGTTGAAAATCAATTTGAGAGAAATAAAAGACATTCAATCAGACTTTGGTGGAAAATACAAAACACTAGACAAAATAGCCTTTGAGTCTGGTATCAATCTAAGATACTCCCGTCCACGGACATCTGCTCAAAATGGTAGGGTAGAAAGAAAACATAGCCATATAACTGAGATGGATTAACTTTGCTAGCTCAAGCACAAATGCCTCTACATTTTAGGTGGGAAGCCTTTTTAACTTCAACCTATCTCATAAACAGGATGCCTACTCCTCTTGTTGAATATAAATCACCCTCTGAACTTCTTGTAACGACCCAACAAAATTTGGCTTATTATTATATTAAATTATTCACATTTAACGGGACCCACTTAAAAGTCAATTGAAATTTTAATTTATTTGACTTATATAAAGGAGTCTATTCGACATTAACCAAGACTTTTAATTTAGTTAACGCAATATAAATGAAAAACAAATAAGAATGTTAAGTATTACTTTAAGTATTTTTATCGATTTAATAAATCGATTATTGATTCCATAATCGAGAAGATATGGATTGATGTGTATGAAATGTACTTCAAAGTGGAACTAAGAATTCGTTCTAACGTTGAAAAATAATAGACCAAAGTTAAACCGTAAACTTTTGGTTAAAATAATAATAATTAAAATAATATATAACGACGAATTTCTCATATAGTTTCGGGACGCGTAAATTCTTAGTTTTGTTATCCGTCTTGACTATTCGAGAATACCATCAGATAGAGCATTGAATGACCTTCAAATTGGCTTATTGTAGACACGTATTCGGTAAACGTACATGTCTCGAATATTTTAATAAAGAATGTTGATATTCGAAATGTTAGTTTTAAACAACTTATTTTGACAAGCCGCAACTTTTGCTATAGTTGACTATATTGCATTTCGGCAAGAATACGAGAAATTAGATCGTGGGTATTTTAGAATGGTGTATTAAAAGTTCAATTTCGATGAAAATAAGAGTACCGAAAATTAAGACGAAAGTAGTCACTTGAAAAGAAATCGAAATAAAATAGTTTTAAGTGGTAAACTTTGACGAGTGATAACTTTTACCTCGGTTATCGATTTTACGATCCGAAAATATAATTGTGATGTATTCCTTGAGAACTTCATATTGGCCCCAAGAATTCTCTATTTCGACTTCACATGACCTTATAATTTTTTTAAGTCATTTTAGTAGTTTTTAGTATTTTTTGGAACTAAAATATAGATCTTATTTTTTTTTTTTGGACTAAAAGAGTAAATAAAATAATTGCAGCTTAGCCCCTCGATAAAAACTATAAATAGGCATCATTTGCGCGACGAAACGAAGAGACGGAGGGAGAGAATAGAGGGGGGTCGGCCCCCTTTTTATTTTATTTGGGTGGGTGACCCCCCCCCCCCATTGAATTAGTGAGGGGGGGTCGCCCCCCCCCCCCCCCCTCTGAGTAAAGGTTAGTTTACTTTTTTATTTTATTTTTGTATTATATACTAATATTATATTATTGTATATATATATATAATATAATATAATATAATATAATTAGATTATATTATTAATGTTATGATTAATGTTTTAGATATGAGAATTAGATAAATGATTTATGAGATATAATAAAGTGGATCAATCCTTTTAAAATAAAATTGGTCCGTATAGTTATTTAGATAAAATATTTTACAATGAGTTGACTCATTTTAATCTCATATTATTTAATGGGCCTTAATTAATATTGGTTAGTTGGAATATAATATATTATCACGCGACTAAATTGTAATTTATACATATGATAGGCGAGGAGTGATGATCACTCTAGTTTGACTCCAAGCGGATTAGTATTGCAAAATATTGGAAAATAAAGTCATCAGCAATAGGATACTCAAGAAGTGAGGTAAGTAACATTTCAAATACAATGCAAAACATAATATTTATATTATTATGTGCTCTTATGTGATTATGTGAAGTATATTGTGGGTGCAATATACGTGAATATGATGTGATAAATATCTGTATATGGTGAAAGCATGCGAGACGTGATTTGATGATATGATATGATATGTTATTAATGCACATGAATATCATTGGAATGCGATATGATGTGGTTATATGACGTGAAACTAGTGCACGAAATATATGTTGGCATTCATGGACATTGACATGTGCATTATGTGGACTTAGAAGAAATCCCTCATAAATGATAAAGAAATAGATAAAGAGTATATGAAAATATATGGAGAGAGAATGATGTGGATGATAGCAGAATCGCCCTACGAGTGTACTGTACTTTACTTCACGTCCGGATATATACACTCGCTTGAGACTCCCGAAGGTCATTAAGGGTAGTCGATGATGGGGTGTTGGCGGTCCGGCGCCGGTATACGGGCGGTGTCGGGAGGTCTCTTGGTGGCCTTGGGACTGCGAATCGGCACGTCGAGCGCCGTATATAATAGGCCAGGCTTGATTGATATAATATAATTTCCAGTGCAGTATCTTGAGTCTCGGTGGGCGAAGATGGATACAAACTGTGGAATCTTGAGTCTCGGTGGGCGATGACGGACCACAGGCACAGGAAGGCGCATGTTATCGGCCATGTTGATATTTGAGCTCATACGGTACAACGTAGGGGGATTCGGGCCCAAGTAGAAAATTTGAATAAACGGAAATAAAGAAAAGGCACGGAGCCTGAAAGAAATAATTGTGAGAAAGTGAATCGAAACTCATGCACATGATCATGCATATGTTGCTTGCTGAGCATTAGCTCATTTAGTTTTACATTGTAGGTGTGACAATGCATGGATTGGAAGTTGGTGCGAACTCTCAAATGACGGGACGATTGTGTACTGAGTACCTGACCGTGGTTTATGGGCTTCTCACCAGGAAAACCCCAAAAATGTCCAATTACTTTTAATTGATTTCATTTCGTTTCAAAATAGTTAAATATTTTAAATAGCAAATTCCCGGCTATCTTCCGCTATTCACTCTCTGTTCCTTGTTTCAAACATATATTTTTATATCAACTATTAACTATAAAGCTTTCATATTATAGTTAGTTTATTTCATTTTCTTCTAAATTAAATTACAAAATGATATTTCGGAGGAAAATACTTATTTTTAATAATGTTCAATTATGCTTTAAAAATAAAAGTTCAAATTTATATTTAGAGCGGGTGGATAAAATACTATTTTATTTGTTTGAAAAATCAAAATATGGCGGGAGAATAAATAAATGCATAAAAATTGGAAATGAATTTGGGGCAACACTTCTACTTGGTCAAAAACCAGATTACTAGCTACTTAGAGTTTTTGGAAGTACTTGTCATCCATGTCTAAGGTCTTATAAAAAAACATAAGTTTGATTATCACACTAAAAAATATGTCTACCTAGGACCTAGTACGTCTCACAAAGGTTACAAATGCTTGAATTCTGTTGGGAGGATCTACATATCTAGACATATCATATTTAATGAAAACCATGTCCCTTTCAAAGAAGGATTCATAAACAAAATTGTTCAACCCAAAATTCTCTCCTTAACTTTGCATTAGTTACCATTTGACCTAAATCTAGACAATTCATCCAAAAACTCAGCTGGTGTAATTCATCCTTTTGTTCACACACAAAGGAACTCTGTTGAAAATGTAGGTGATGAGAGTACCAGAAATGTAGGGAGTAATGGTGATGATGTTTTTAGAACTGAGACACAAAAAAGAGAAGAGAATGAATCTCTATTAGGACATATTCCAGATTCTGAAAATAGAATTCATGAATATGATGAAGCTAATGATCTTAATAATACAGAAAATATAGAGACAAAGGGACACCACACGATAACTAGAGCAAAAGCTGGGATTTGTAATCCTAAAACCTACACTACTGTCATAGCAAATTCTGTGGAAGAAATAGAGCCTTCAAATTTTACAGAAGCTTTGAAAGATAAGAACTGGTACAAAGCTATGGAAGAGAAATATGATGCCTTGATTAGGAATGAAACATGGACCCTAGTGCCAGCTGATTCCAATAAGAAAATCATTGGCAATAAATAGGTGTTCAAACTAAAGTTTGAATCAAATGGTAAAGCTCTTAGACATGAAGTCAGGTTAGTTGCAAGAGGTTTCTTACAAACATGAGGCATTGACTTCTATGAAACATTTAGCCCAGTAGCTAAGGCACCTACCATGAAATCATTCTTACGCTACTAGTTACAAAAGTCTAGGTAATTAGGCAAATTGATATTAGCAATACTTTTCTTAATGGAAAGCTGGAAGAAACTGTTTATTTGGAACAACCACAGGGCTTTATTGACCAAGACAAACCATCCTATGTTTTTAAATTGAACAAGACACAATATGGTTTAAGATAAGCTCCAAGAGCATGGCATAACACACTTAAGGAGACATTACTGAAATGGCAATGTAAACAATCCAAGGTTGATAATTCTGTGTTCTTTCTATCCTTACAAAAGTGCAAAATTTTCTTACTTGTCTATGTTGATGATATTAGAGTTACAGGAAGTTGCAACACAAGACTGTATCATTGACAGACTAAATTCCACATTTTCCTTAAAGGATATGGGAAACCTAAAGAAGTTCCTGGGGATAGAGTTTTTTAGAGATGATATGGGATTACACATGTCGCAAAGAAGATATGCAATGGACATGCTAAAAAGGTTTGATCTTGAACACTTGAAACCTAGTGTTACACCCATGGCAGCAAGCAAAGTGGTAGGAAAAACTGAGGGACAAAGCTTGAAGAATCCCACTCTATTCCAAAGCGCAGTTGGAGCATTGCAATATCTGACTCATACTAGGCCAGATATCCCGTTTGTAGTTAATAGGGTTTGTCAATTTCTTCAATGTCCAGCAGATGCTTCCTAGAATCTACTAAAAAGACTATTCAAGTATGTGAAAGGGACACTTAATCTTGGTTTGGTCATTCAAGAAACCAAAGATCTCATAATCACAGCATATGCAGATGCATATTGGACTTCTTGTCCGGATGATAGGAAGTCAACTGTGGGGTACTGTGTTTACCTATGTGAAAATTTGATTGCTTAGTGTTGTTCAAAGAAGCAGCAAGTAGTGGACAGATCCAGTACTAAAGCTGAGTATAGAGTACTTGCTCATACTACTGCGGAAATAGCCTGGATCAGTTCACTCTTACAAGAACTAAATCTAAGGAAGAAATTCCCAAATTTTGGTGTGATAACATGGGGGCAAGCGCCTTGGCATCCAACCCAGTCTGTCATGCACAAATAAAACACATCAAACTTGATGTACATTTTGTTCGTGACAAAGTGTTTGGAATACAACTAGCCATAGACTATATCCCTACAGCAGATCGGGTTGTTGATATTCTAACCAAACCTTTAACACTGTCTAGACATCTATATTTATGAGATAAGCTTGGAGTTATTGAAACTATCTCCAACTTGAAGGGGGTGTTAGAGAAAAGGAAATCAGGGACCAAAACACACAAATCACTGAAGCAGGGACAAGATAATCAGAAACATTAGCTGGCAAGTTACTAGAAGGTTCTCCTATTCAACAATTTCAACAAAATCATTTCAGCGTGAAGGATGATCTACCGTGATTCTTGGCCTTTGCAGAATATTGTTACTCTTGTAGAAAGAAAGAGGGATTGTAGAGTTGTTAGTGTTTGTATAGATAGTATTCTTTTCTACAGCGCTTATTTCCTCTTGCTTTACGTTTTTAGTTTCTCATTTCCAATTATCGACATATAGTGATGGCAATGGGCCGCTCGGCTCGGCCCTTTAAGCTCGTTGCTCGGCTTTCTTAGCAACGAGCCGAGCTTTGGCTCGGCTTGTCACTCAAGGGTCAAGCTCGGCTTGGCCCTTGAGCTTGCGGCTCATACATAATTTTTTTTTTTCATTTTTTACATTAAAATTGAGTAATTGACATTTTATTTCAAAAAAACACGAGCCCACGTGCGTGGCTCATGTTTCACGAGCCGTCCATGAAAAACGAGTCGAGCCGTACTCGGCTCTTTTTTGCATTTGCTTATTTGACTCGTGTTCAAGCTAGTGAGTTGGATTAACCGAGCCGCTCGTGACTCGTGATTTGAAGAGCCGAACCGAAGAGCCGGAGAGCGGCTCGACCCGTTTGCCATCTCTATCGACATACTTGAGATGTGTAATGCATTATATTTAGCCATGTCCAGAACTAAAGAAATAGAAACTTATTAATTTTTATCTCAAGTTGTTTGGAAATTTGAGGATCAATTTAAGTTGTACATAATTTTTATTTTTATTTTAATAGAAGCTAACGAAATGATTAAAAATCATGAAAAGAATTTCGGACCCTGATTTTTATAGATTAGCATTTAATTTTGTTTAATTAAAAAAAAAATGAATCGTAACGAACAAGGAAATGCAATATTTCACCATCACGGTTAACAAGGCATTTGTTGTCATACTTACGTGACTACTATTTGTTTAAATTGTGTGTGTATAGGTTCATGTGGGGGTAGATATTAGGTATTTATTTGTTTATTTTATTATTTATTAAGCTAACATTAATGTTTTAAAGTTGAACCATGCTACATGAACAACACTTTGGGATAACAAAGTGAACAATACTTTCACATGGAGTGTGGGGCCCTCACATGTGAGAGTGTTGTTCACCTTGTTATTTAAAGTATTGTTCAATTACTATTTTTCTTTAAAGTTATGTCTATACTTATACTTACTATATATATAAAAGCAGAATAGTCCAGTCAGATTGGATTCAAAATAGTTGTATGCATAATGTGAATACAAAATATGGATAGATGTAAATGCGCACGCGCGTACATTTGTTCAATTATCGTATATTTGATGGGTTAAGATTAAACACATATTTATAATTATTGTGATTTGAGTTTTTGATGAAAATTGAGAAAAATGTTAAATATGTAAGGCAAATGAAGAAATTATAATAAATATATTGACACATTGAACAAGTATCAATATTTGTATTCATAATGTCACATCAAACATGATATATAATTAAAAAACTATAAAATTCATTTTCAATGAAAGTAATAGTAACTTATAAAGATTATTGAAATCAACAGTTGTATATGTTTTTAAATATATGAATTGACATTTATTATTCATAAAAGTTTTCAATAATTTGGATTAGTTATATTGTTTTAAAATTCTAATAATTGTTGTAATAGAAAATTATTTTATATCTTTTGTATTTGTGTTGATTATGATATAATCATTAAATTTTATGAATATTTATCGATATTGCGGATAGCAATTTCAGTTCATAACACTGGTGAAAATCTATACTATATATAAAAGTAGGATAGTTTGGTAGAATTTAATTCTTAAATTATTTTTTTTTTGTTTAAGTATTATAGTAATTAATTAATAAGATGTTATTGTTATTTATATATTTTGGTTATAATTTTAATAATTATTATTATTTTTATTATTAACAAATGGTCAAATAATTTGTTATATATGTGTGTGTGTGTGTGTGTGTGTTATTTTAATAAATTAAGAAGTGTGTGGTTGTAAAATAGTTTCGAGAAAATATATGTGATTAAAAATTGTGTTAAAAAAATGTGCTGCTTATAAATAATTTATAAAAAAAGTTATTGAATGAAGTCTAGCTAATATTGAAGAGTTGGTGTATTGATTTCTTTCTAGTTAATAATATTAGTAGGACTATAGGATGATTAATATTTTTTAATCATCTTAATTTTAATAATTTTTTAAAAATTATAGGGTATAAGATTTTCGATATAATTTTATTTGGTTGTCGTATCATGATAAATGGGCTGAGTGGATGCATTGACATGGCCTTTCATCTTTCATCTTTTTTTTTTTTTTTTTTTTACTCAACTGATTGGATATATTAAATGGAATGATTGTTAAATGGTCCAGATAAATAATTCAAGTTTTGTTAGTGTGTATTTGGATTTTTTGGTAAGATAAGTCCAATAATCACATCTTTTATATAGAGATACTATTTTGGCGCACATGCAATGCACGTGTCGTATTGTCGTATATATGTGCAATGCACGTGCCATCCAAGTCACGTGAATGGTTGAATTCTAGTTTGATTTTATTTATATACTGTTTAAAGTTACTTCGGAAAATCTAAAACTACTCAAAATCAATAATTCCAATTCTACTTCCATGCTAAATGGGTAAAGGTAACATAGAAAATGAAAATGAACTTAATTTGTACTCGGTGAATGAACTTTCGTATGCATCAGAATCCTCGTGCAATTAATCAACTACATTTGTGAAGAACAAAAGTGAGTTAGGAAGAAAAAAAAAGTCAGAATACAATATAAAAAGGTAATGATAAAATTATTAGATTTTCAAAATCTTCGAGGAGAGGTAATCATTATACACGTTCACATCTTTCTTCAATTGGCTTCTTATCTCCCATCAACATGTAGAGTTATAATGTCATCACAAGAAACAATGTCTTGAAAATGTTTATTGCAAAATTGATATACATGCCTACAAGTGCAGTAATAATACAAACCTTTTTAGCCTAACCAAGCATATTAACATTAACTTTGTCAAGACTTAAGGCATGATCTTCACTTATTAACTTGCATAAATCACCATCAATTGGTGCTACAAGAAAGCAGCATTAACAATGTAAATTATAGGAGTTTCTTACCTCTTCACATGTAAGAATTGCAAGATCCTCTAAATTTTCTCTTATGTTATCCTTAAATCCAGGAGTTTTGACCATACAAATTACCTACAATGCCCTATGAAATGGAATGTAAACGACAGCATAAAGGTGACAACACATCCAGTAGTAATCATAAAGTTCAATCATAACTTCCAATATAAATATAAGAATGCAATATAAGAAATCATAAACGACTCATAAATTATTCAAATACACAAACAATTACCTCTAGTACTGCACAATGTTTGTTGATTATAAGTACAACAATTCCTCACTTTCCACATCTTCAGGCCAATTTAGCAAACAACGTCTCTATTTTTTGTTAAAAAAAAATCACGAGGAGAAATCAATCGTGAAATTAATTTTTAAGAATCTAGCAAATTATAGGAAGACAAACAACGTCTCTATTTTTTGTTAAAAAAAAAAAAAAAAAATCATGAGGAGAAATCAATCGTGAAATTAATTTTTAAGAATCTAGCAAATTATAGGAAGAGAAAAATAAGAACCTAGACATTAAAAATACCCTAATTTAATTCCTTTACATTGTTTACAACCATATTTAACACTTTGACAAATGAGTTTACGTTCACAATTTTTTTGTTATGAATTAGGAATAAGGAATTTTCCAGTCTTGTGACGCAGAACAAAAGTTCTAGGTTTACCAATGTAAGCCTAATTGAGAGAAAATTATAACTTACAAGAAAATAATAGCCACCAAACTTCAATTGACTTATTCAGAGATAGATCAGCGTTTAAATAGTCTCTAAATCCCTAATTTAAGCAACCAAAATAGACATCCATGAAATTAAAGTAATTAAAAACGAAAATCTGACACCGGTGCAAAAAGTTATGATCGTTTCTTCGAAACAACACTTTTACTCAATTTTTGGTTCAATTCTTCTTCAAACTTTAATGACAATTATCTTACATCATCTTGTCTACATAAAATCAAAATAATCACACATAATAGATCCTAAATCAATAGACCATACAAAAATAGGAGCTTCACATCAAATGAGCATTATGATTTACAACATGATTGCATGAGAAAGAAAAACAGGAGGTCCATATGTAAATTAAGGCAGAAAACTTAATTCAATCTTATGATGAAGATCTCATCAATGTACAGACACATAAATGTTACATATCTATCACAAGTTTAAGCATACAAGCATTTATCAACCATGTTATGCACAAAGCCAGAAAAATGATAGTATTATCAAATTTCTCATGTCATTTTTTAGGTGTTTGTTTTAAGCCATATAGAGACTTAATTATTATACATACTTTATTCTCATTTTCGTTAATATGTAACATTTTGATTGTTCCATATAAACTTCTTCATCCAAGTCTTCATTCAAAAATGTGATTTTTACATCCATTTGATGAATACTTATAAATGGATGTTAATGCAAATAAAATCCAAATTGATGTAATTCTTGCCACTAATTTTGCTTTGAAAATTTGAATTGAACCACTGGTATTGTATTTGTTACCAAATGCCCATTTGCAATCAATAGGTTACAATCCCATCAGTGGGACAACAATTTCTCAAGTGTTGTTAGACATTATAGAATCAATTTCATCATTTATAGCATCTTTCCAGATTATGCTATCTCTAGAGATCGTAGCCTTTTTTTTTTATATATATATATATAGGTTTTAGGATCACTTTCGACTTGAATAACATATGAGATTGTTCTTACAATGTCCTCCCTATTTGCTTATCTCAAGCATTGGGTAATTAATTGAGAATCAACCTCAACGTTCTTAACACCATTTTTTTTTGGGACTCAATCTTACTTCTTCGTGGTTCACTAGAATCAATAACATCTTTTGAGGATATTTCTAACGGTTCTCTAGAAGCTGGAATCTTGTCTTGAGTTTCCAAATGAGTTTGAGGAATTTCATCAACGCTTACTAAATTCTCAAATAATTCAACGTCCATGGATTCTACGATCACATTGGAATCTAAATCAAGTGACCTATATGCTTTACTATTCATGTATAGCTTATCCCACAAATGTACATTTAATGTCTCTTGGTCCTAACTTAGTTCTTGTAGGGTTGGTGTTCTTGTAGTATGTAAGGCACCCCACACTTTAAAATATTCAATGTTTGATTTTCTCTATTTCCATAATTCAAAGGAGAAATCTTAAACTTTTTATAAGGAATTCTATTACTTATATAACAAGCACCCAACAATATTGCTTCACCTCCCTAGTTATTTGATAATTTAGCATGCAATAACTTAGCATTAATCATTTCAACTAATGTCCTATTTTTTCTTTACATATATCACTTCTAAGAATTTTTATCTTTTTATATAATTGATTCTCAATATCGATTTTTATACTTTGAACATATTAAGAGCCTCGCATTTATGTTTCATAAGGTAAACATAACAAATCTAGAGAAATCATCTATAAATGTTATAAAATAAATTATAAATTTTATAAAATATTTATTTCCTCCCATAATTAACATACCATTTAACTCCATATATCATAATGAATAAGATTAAGTAATTGTGTTAATCTTTATATACTATGAAACTGTTTCTTAATCATTTTTATTTTACACATTTCACATTTATCATATTTAGCCATTTCACAAGATATCAAACCATCTTTTCTCATTATATGTAATGACGAATATCCTACACGTCCTAATCTATCATGCCATAAATTAATAGAACACAACAAATAACAAAAGTTCACTTTATCATTATTTTTGTCAATAGTATATAATTTGACAATTCCCTGGTAGAATAGCTTTCCCTACACATTTTCTATTATGGGATAGTACAAATTTTCCCGATTCAAAAACCGTTTAAAACTCGATTTTCCCAACTAATCACCACTAACAATATCTCTACTTATATACGGCACATGAATTATATTAGCTAAAGTAATTTACTTCCTAGAGTGAATTGTTCCATACACCCTTTTACCTATGATTTTAGAACAATCATTCCATATTTGAATTTGACCATTATCAACCTCCTCATATGTCTTGAAGAATGACTTATCATAGCAAACATGAATGTTTGCACAAGTATCATACCACCAACCGAATTTTTTTCTTGATTGCATTGATTTTACTCATAGTGGCAACAATGTTATCATTTTTGAGAGAATTCACATTGCCTTCAGTTTTGTCTTTCTTTCAGTGTTTTGCTTGATGTTTGGGTTTTCCACAAATAAAAAAATCTCCTTTAATTTTCCTTTTGAATTTGCTATCGTCCTTGAAAGACTCTCTTTTTGAACTTTTTTTTTTCCCTCCAAGGCATGGCTTTTGAAGTGTCAGTATGGGAGTTTTCATTCCAATCTCTTGAATTAGACTCTTCCTCAAAGGTTGTTTTTTTTTTTTTTTTTTTTTCAATTTATTTATTTATTTTTATTTTGAACTTGGTCTAATGATAAGTCTTCGGAGTTGTGAAATATTTTCTTCTTGTAACCTGTCCAAGTTGGGGGAAATTTAAAATTAATTGCACCCACTTGAAAATATTCGAGAAGTTCAATCTTCACCTCTTTTAACTTTTTCACTATAACTTGTAGTTCATGTACTCATGGCTAGACATATTATCGAGAAATTTAAAATCAAGGTATTTAGAGATTATAAACTTCTTTGTAACTTCTTCTTTCGCCTTATATTTGTTCTGTAGTTCTACCCAAATATGTCTTGCCAAAATTGTATTGGTGTTAAGAAAGTAATATCTGTCGGATGGTGTATTAAGGATGTGACCACTACAAATGAGTTCATCATCTTACCGTTTCTTTCTTTCATCCCTCACTTCATCCATATCATATTCTGCCAATTAAGAGATTGTAGGCAACTCGGGATCAAGAATGTATAGAAGATCTTTAAAGTAGTTAAGAAGAACTTCAACTTATCTTGCCACGGTTAAAGTTCCTTACATCAAATCGGTCAAAACGCAACAAATCTTACTTCATCAATTTGATAATCGCCATTATTTGTATCACTCTCGGATGACATATCAAAATGACGCTTCTAGATTATTGAAAATAAGGAGATATGGCACATGAACCGCCTAGTTCATTCAAAATGACCCATGCATGGGCGTGGTACTGTCAGGCTGTAGCTTGACTTTTGGCCTGGGCGTGAAACTTAATTATTGACTAAATTTGATTAAGGATTGTTTAGGCATTTGTGTTCTTCTAGACTTTTATTAAATAATTGAATTTCTTGTAAAATACGATTTTGCCCTAATTTATCTTGTAGATCGTCCTTAGACTTTTGTGTTTTCACCATAAAAGAATGAGAGAAGTTAAGATGATGTACGATTTTTTCTTGTAAATTTCTTTTCATAGTGAATTACTGCAGGGTAGGGAGATGATGTAATCTCACATTGAGCCGAACATGTATACATCATACATGCACGTTATTGTTTATTTTTAGTTTTTGCGAATTGATTTCTAGATGTATTATAATTAGGGTTTCTAATTCTCAATAGATGAAATAATTACATTTGGCTAAAAAAATTAGTAATATATTCTAAGTTGTAGATATAAGACTTTACTATCATATAGATAGATACTAAGCATCAATCCTACGGGATAACATTATTCTAAATGTACCTGCAATTTAAGTGATAACAATAAAAGTAGTTTATGACTCAAAAAGGTATTAAAGATTTATTTAAGCTGAATTTCTTAGTTTTGATAGAATGAATGTACATCTTTCTTGAGGACTTTGAACCTTGGTTCAACGTTTAATTGTTTAGCTTCAAGCAAACTCTTAATTAAGTGCTCCCCAACTTCTAAATGTAGTCCCAAATTAAAAGCCATCACGTAGAATTCAAAACCAATTTTTTGTGGGACCCACCACTTCCTTTCAAAATTCATTTTCAACCACACATTTTTATGAAACTCATCACTTTTACACTTTTTAACCACATATTCTCCCAAAAATTCAAATTTTCTCAAAAATATTCTACATCAAACGGACTCTAAATTAATTATGGGAGTGAAGTTTTATAGGGTTGGGAAAAAATTTGAGGGAGTAATTTTTTATTAATATTGGAAACAAGAAATCAATATTAAGAGGAAGACGTAGAATGCAAACTCCAATAATGTACTTATAAAGAGACCAATGGCTATTGAATTCAAGCACAAGCTAAAAATACAGGTATATCTTTGCGTTCCACTATTACAAAATATCTGCGTCCACCACTGGAAGCAACTGGTTCCTTCTTTTTTTTTCCCCCTTCCGAAATCAATAACTTTTTGCTTGCTTTGTTAAAAAATTCAAGATTAACATGAAAGTAAAAATCACAACATTCTCTCGATTGAAAATATTGCCCCTGTTTTCTTTGCTGTTTTGAGGTCGTTTTCTGTTTTTATTTTCGAAAACCCTAAAAACGCGTTCTCTTTACCATTTTCGAAAACGCATTTTGAAAAATAAAAAAAAAATTGTACACAAAACGGAAAACGCCCGAAACATCGTTTTGTGTGTATTTCGACAAAAAATGTCCAAAACGCGGAAAACGCGTTTTGGGAATTTTTTTTTTTTTTTTTTAATAGAATTATCTTAACTTAGAACTAAGCTTAATATAAAGTTTTTATTTTTTTTATTTTTTATTTTATTTTTTTTTAGAATTATCCTAACTTGAAACTAAGCCTAAATAAAGTTTTTTTTTTTTGAGAATTATCCTAACTTGGAACTTAGTTTAAATAAAGTTTTATTGAATTCAATATCAACATTACAAAAAAAAATTAAATGAGAATTCTTGTTGTTATATTTCAAAAAATGCAATGATAAATGGATTCTGGTGGTTTTGAAAGAACTTGCATTTTCTGAATTTTAATAGAAGTAGAGCTTTCTCAAGTTCCGAACATGATCAAGCTGTGTTAATATAGACTCTTAATGCTCACATTAGCGTGTTGCATGTAACCATATTTTTAGTATATTGTGAAAGGAAATTTGAGTTGGAGTTAGTAGTATTCTGCAAGCAAATTAATTAAAAATAGTTTAAATAGTGTTCTGCAAAATTTCGAACATAACGTATTTTCCAGCTTTTCATTTTCAAAAACAGTTTTCAGAAATGACAAACAAAACGCGTTTTCAGCAAATTTGAAAACAAAAATGAAAACACAAAATACAAAACATTTTCGAAAATGAAAATACAAAATAAAATACAAACAGAACGCCACCTTAGGCCCCGTTCTCTTTACTGTTTTGAGCTCGTTTTGAGTTTTCGATTTTTGGAAATATCGAAAACGCATTCACTTTTGTAGCGACCAAGAATTTTTACGCGATTAATAATTATTTTAATAGAAAATCGTGTCGCTACTATTTCACCCATTTTTATTAAGTTAACGCCACGACGTATTCGTATAGCCAAGTCAAGAAATAATTGAGATCGTTCGATTTTAAATTAAATTCCGAATTTCTAAAAATATCTCCATTCTCTTGATTTAAAGTATATTAAGTCTAAGTACTTAATTCAATGTTATCCCAATATTTATTTGTACAAAAATTACTTTTATTATTTAAATTAAGAAAATATATGCAAGCATGAGAGGTTCCATTATATGTAATCATGAAGAGCATAATATTTGTATAAATATGGAAAAGTATATGAATGATTTATATACTCCATTATATATAATCATGAAGAGCATAATATTTGTATAAATATGGAAAAGTATATGAATGATTTATATACTCCATTATATATAATCATGAAGAGCATAATATTTGTATAAATATGGAAAAGTATATGAATGATTTATATACTCCATTATATATAATCATGAAGAGCATAATATTTGTATAAATATGGAAAAGTATATGAATGATTGATAAGACTCCATTATATATAATCATGAAGAGCATAATATTTGTATAAATATGGAAAAGTATATGAATGATTGATAAGACTCCATTATATATAATCATGAAGAGCATATTATTTGTATAAATATGGAAAAGTATATGAATGGTGCTTTACTTTAAGAAAATGATGTGTTAAAATTAATAGAATTGAATGATTATGTTTACAATATGCCAACTTTATACATCTATTTAAACCCATCTCTTTTACACACAACTCTACACATATACACTTATTTCCAACCTCTTGACAAAATCCACAAGTAAGAGAAATTCAAGGTGGTCAAGAAAGTTTTGGTCTATTTACTACTACACTTCATTTTAATCTTTTAAAAGGTAAGTATATCTTATGTTTTTATGAAAATTAAGTATGTTGTTATGAAATGTAAATATACTTTAAGTTTTTATGAAAAGTAAGTATGTTTTTATGAAAGGTATTATCTTATGTTTTTATGAAAAGTAAGTATGTTTTTATGAAAGGTAAATACACCTTATGTTTTTATGAAAAGTAAGTATGTTTTTATGACAAGTAAGTATATCTTATGTTTTTATGAAAAGTAAGTATGTTTTTATGAAAGGTAAATACACCTTATGTTTTTATGAAAAGTAAGTATGTTTTTATGACAAGTAAGTATATCTTATGTTTTTATGAAAAGTAAGTATGTTTTTATGAAAGGTAAATACACCTTATGTTTTTATGAAAAGTAAGTATGTTTTTATGACAAGTAAGTATATCTTATGTTTTTATGAAAAGTAAGTATGTTTTAATGAAAGGTAAATACACCTTATGTTTTTATGAAAAGTAAGTATGTTTTTATGACAAGTAAGTATATCTTATGTTTTTATGAAAAGTAAGTATGTTTTTATGAAAGGTAAATACACCTTATGTTTTTATGAAAAGTAAGTATGTTTTTATGACAAGTAAGTATATCTTATGTTTTTATGAAAAGTAAGTATGTTTTTATGAAAGGTAAATACACCTTATATTTTTATGAAAAGTAAGTATGTTTTTATGACAAGTAAGTATATCTTATGTTTTTATGAAAAGTAAGTATGTTTTTATGAAAGGTAAATACACCTTATGTTTTTATGAAAAGTAAGTATGTTTTTATGACAAGTAAGTATATCTTATGTTTTTATGAAAAGTAAGTATGTTTTTATGAAAGGTAAATACACCTTATGTTTTTATGAAAAGTAAGTATGTTTTTATGACAAGTAAGTATATCTTATGTTTTTATGAAAATGTTTGGATCATTGCTATGAAATCAATCTCACAAGATTGTTATGGGTTCCATATGATATGTTTATGATTATGCTAAGGGGACCGGAGTTTAGTAGCGCTACACATAAGAATTCTTGCCATTTAAGTTCGGTAAAATTCTTGTGTCTCTCTATGTTTATGAGGATTTCGATCCTATCCTATGTTATGAAAATGATCCATATGCTTTCAAAAGAAAATTATGCTTGGTATACTTACTGGGATTTTATAAATCTCACTCCACGATATTTACCATTTTCAAAAAAATGTTCGAGGCGGTCAACATGGAAGTGGCAAAAGTGGTTAAGATTGATGAGATAATTATGTTGAACTTTATGTAAGAAAATTATGTTCTATTTTTATTCACAAATAAAATTATGGGATTCTAATTATTCTTTTGAATAATTTTACATTACTATTTAAGTCTCGATAATATGATATGAGTCACTTTTAGTGGCACTCGAATGGTCGAGAATTCGGGTCGTCACAACTTTGCCCATTTTCAGAAACGAGTTTTCCAAAATACCAAAAAAATTACAAAGGAAACTCAAAACGAGTTTATTACGTTTTGGATATTTTGTGTTAAAAAGTCCAAAACGATCAAAATGCGCGTTTTGAATTTTTTTTTTTTTTTTTTTTTTGTAAATGTGAGACACTTCCTTCACTTGAAGTTCTTATATTATTTTGCCATTAAATATATATATATATATATATATATATATATATATATATATATATATATATATATATATATATTTTTTTTTGTAATTTTTTATTTTATTTTATTATTATTATTATTATTATTATTATTATTATTATTGTAAAAGTGAGAGATACTTCCTTCACTTGAAGTTCTTATGTTATTTTATCATTATATATAGATCATGTTAAGATTTTTTTATTTTTTATTTTTTATAAAAGTGAGACACTTCATTCACTTGAAATTCTTATACTATTTTGTCATTATATATAGATCCATTTTAAGATTTTTATTTTATTTTATTTTATTTTATTTTATTTTTTGAAAAAGTGAGACACTTCCTTCACCTGAAGTTCTTATGTTATTTTGTCATTATATAGATCCATGTTAAAAAAACAATTCTTTTTTTTTTTTTTTGTAATTTTGTAATTATTATTATTATTATTTGTAAATGTGAGACACTTCCTTCAGTTGAAATTCTTATATTATTTTGTCATTATATATAGATCCATATTAAGATTTTGTTGGTATGTAGTTAAATTTTTGTTTAGCTGAAACAATATTAATGATGAATTTATTGACATAGAGAACTAACTGATTTATTAACATTAAAATTAATGATATTCAACAAATCAATCAATTTTTACATATAAAATATTACAAAATAAATATATCAAAAAATTACAAAGTAAACGCATTTTTTCAGTTTTCTATTTTTGAAAACAGTTTTCCAAAATCACAAAGAGAACATGTTTTCAGCAATCCCAAAACAAACAACCAAAATCCAAAATTCAAAACAAAATTCAAAACTCAAAATCCAAAATCGAAATACAAAGAGAACGGCCCCTTAATAATTCCTTTCTAATATTAGAGGTTATTTTTGAGATAAAAATGGTCACATAAAATGCTTCTAAATATAATTATTTTTTGAATTATAAATAATATAATTTATTGATTGTACGTCTTCTTTCATGCCATATATCAATGGAGAAAATGTTCAATAATCAATATCTTTCCTACTTAACAAAATTTTAATCTCCCAAAATAGTAATCATAATCAAGAGGACTACATGTAATATAATCTCATGTGATTACTCTTTGACTTATAAATGTAGATCCACTAATAAACTATTAATGCAATAGAGGGGAATATATATATATATATATATATTCAGAAGTTTTAATTAAGGATAATCAACGTCTCATTTTTTATTTTTTTTTTTCCTTTTTAATCAAACCACCAATCACAAAATACTCCTAGATCAACTTAATTAAAATCAAATATAGTTGAAATGAATTAGGAGTAGAGGCTAATGCCAAATAGGGCAAGAAAATTAATAAATCTCTTGATGAGACCAAACTCAACCCTTTACTCCAAAAATGCTTGGACTTCGCATATCAGAATCCTCACATATTCGAATTTGTTAGGCACTTTGTCAGTACAGTGAATGGTATCCAGACCTTAACCAACTTGAGGCATAATTTGCAATTTACATAATTTACAAATCCTCAAGCCATGGATGATGGGACGCCTAAGGTTGACGTTCAATCATTTTTTTTAAAAACTCTACTAATTTTGGGTCCAGAAAAGCTTTAATTTAGCACATGTTAGGTAAATAAGAATATACGGTTTATAAACATATGTTTATAAATTACACAATTTTTTAAATTATTTTTTAATCACACGCTATTTTTTATCTCAAAATGACAAATAAATCAGTTTATAAACTAAACAGTATTATCTAACGAAGGATTAGTCCCAATCAGAAGTCTTAAAAGCATCCATTCTGAGATGGCAAAATCAAGACACTTTGTGCCACATATAATCAACATCAAATCTCACTTCACAAGCAAGAAAGCAATATCTTTTTATGTATACTTTTGAGACGCCACTTGAACTGTTTGGGATGGTTATTATGTTTGTTTTATACAATCAATAAGGTTGGAGGGGATGGTAGTGGGAATCCACACGGGGAATCATCCTTAAAAAGATACGTGGGAATGCTTAGCTTTCGTTAGGTAAAATGTTTGTAGAAACATTTGGTCCAAAACTGCAGCCCATTGCTTATAGCCCAGAAATCGGAACTGAGCCATCTTATTTCTTCCAAGTCCTGAGCCCATTTCACACTTCAATCCGGTGCAAAGTCGTGTACTATCAAACCACGCCTTTACCTTTGCCAACTGAATCAGTTACAATCGTCTGATCTATCCACCTAGAGCTGTTAAGGTCGTTGGATCATCCTTGTTTTATACGCCAGATGAAAAGGCAAAAGAAGTCCAGATTCATCCTTGTTTTACAATCGTCTGAGGAGTTTGTGACAACAACCGGGAAACATGCATGGTGCCAAAGTGAAGAAATCAAATGTTGGAGGAACAAATTGAAGGATATGAGAGCTTAAATGGGCAAATCAAGAAGAAGATAAAGTTTGGGGACTAAATTGCAACAATTGAAAGTTGAGGATTGAATGTGCAATTAAAAGTCAGGGACTAAATTGTACAGCCGAGAAAAGAGGAAGTCGCGATCGCTGGATACGTTCCACGCGATCGCGAGATGGTGCAAATTCTTAACACGAGAGTTTTTAACGTCTACCACGCGATCGCCAGAGGTTCTACCACGCGATCGCGCGGTTGTTCGACTGGGCCGCGGATCAGATTTTTCTCGCGATTTTTAACAGGCTTTGGGCTTTTTGACCTAGGTTTTTTCCAAAACCTATATATACAACATAAGAGGCACGAAAATCACACCTTTGCCTCTCCAAAGAACGAGCCACAACTGAGAGTTCAACATCAAATCCTTGGAGATTCCATCGCAGAGGGGCGTGAATTGAAAACAATTGAAGAATTGATAATTGGTGCAATCTTTCCATTCTTTATATTGTTTTTCAATGAACGTTTATTTTTACTGTTTTTGTTATTTCATGATGATGTGTAACTAATTTTAACGTTGGGATGAACGATGCAGCCTAGTTAATTATTTTAATGTCATATTCCTTGTTTTAATGCTTTAATGCATGTGTTGATTTATTATTGCGTTTAATGCGTGAATGAACTGGCCACTTCTTCATGATTTCATGTGTTATTTCCATAATCCGAGAGGTGAGTTAATAACATAGATTTAGGTAATAAATCCGGCAATTGAACGAGAGATAGAGATATACTCTTGTAATTATTGCGGTCGTGTGTGAATTCTTTTGTGTAATGCATCTAGATAAGGAATATTCGGACCCTCTGTAGAGATACAAGGTTGACTTACTTAGGTAGGGTTGATTTAAACTCGAGAGAGGAATCTCAATTTAAATTAGTGAATTCGACCGAACACACAAATAGGAAATAAAACTGGAATTGGAATTGATTTAATTAGCTAGGTGAATTCGTGAATCCTAACTACTTTACAATCTTATTTGAAAACAAAACAAGTTAACAATTGTTTTTAATTCATTAGTTCCATTTCTTAATTCGAGATTTTTATTCTTAAAACGATTTTCATTTGTTCAAATAAAGTTAAGAACTGAAATATTTCGGTAATTAATAGCAGTCCTCGTGGGAACGATAATCCGGACTCTAAGGTCCACTTTATTACTTGATGCGATATCGTACATTTGCGATTTCAAACACAACAAGTTTTTGGTGCCGTTGCCGGGGACTGTTAATTAATATCGATACCCATTAGTTCTTATTTTACTTTGAACTTTATTTTGCTTATTTTTATCTTTATTTTCAGTTTTTGTTTTTAATTAGTGTTTTATTTAATTTATGTTAAGAATGACTAAGTCATTCGATTTGCTTCCTTTTGATACAGAAATTGAACGCACCTTTCGACAGAGGCGTAGACAACAGTTGGAAGCGAATCAAGAAACAGACTTAGCCATGGCAGATAACATAATGCAAGATAATCAGGGAAATTAACAAAATCTGCCAGCAGCTGTACATGGACAGCAACAAAATCATGGAAGGCGCATTTTGCGAGACTACATGGTTCCTCCTGTGGGGAACATTGGAACCTGTATAGTACCTCCTGCAATCCAAGCTAACAATTTTGAGATCAAAACCTCTTTGATCTCACTGATCCAAAACTCATGTGTTTTCCATGGATTGCCGACTAAAGATCCTCATGCACATCTTCGATCCTATTTGTAATTGTGTGAAATGCAGCGCATGAATGGAGTTTCAGAAGATGCTGTGAAATTGAAGTTATTTTCATTCTCTTTGACAGACAAAGCTAAAGCTTGGTTCTACACTTTGCCCCTACATACAATCACGACTTTTGAAATTATGAGTCAGAAATTTGTAGATAAATTTTTCCCACCTGGCATGTCAAAGCTACGGCGTGAGATTTTATCTTTCTGTCAACAGCCTGGGGAATCAATTTTTGAGGCGTGGGAAAGGTTCAACGAGCTCATCAGACAGTGTCCTACACATGGAATCGCTGATTGGATATTAGTTCAAACATTCTACAATGGGCTGGCAAATGAAAACAAGAAGTACGCCGACTCAGCAGCTGGAGGATCAGTAATGGATATGACATATGAAGAAGCTTCTTAGATTTTTGAGAAGATGGCTGCGAACAGTTACCAGTGGTACTCAGATAGATCTACACCAAAGTCTGGAGGAATTGTTGCAGTTAATGAGATTACAGCATTAAATGCTAAGCTGGATGCCTTAACAAGGAAAATCAACAGTATGGGTGTGCAGCCAGTGAATTCAGTTCATACAACTTTGTGTGACTTTTGTTTTGAAAATCACGCGATAAATTTCTGCCCACTTCAACAAAATCAATCAAACCCAGAGCAAGTCAATTGCATGGGCAACAGGCAACAGGGTGGTCCTTATTCACAAACCTACAATCCAGAATGGAAGAACCACCCCAACTTCTCCTGGTCTAAAAATCAAAATGTTCAGCATCCGCCTGGATTTTAGCAACAGCAACTGCAATAGCAACAATCTCAGAAAAACATATCCGAAAACATAGAAGTGTTAATTCAGCTGGTCAAGAGTCAGAATGGTGAGATAATGAATCAAGCTGCTGAAATAAAAAATTTGAAGAAACAGATGGGAGAGCGGCAGCAAGCAGTTCAATAAGGCAGCCTGGACAGTTACCAAGCAACACTGAAATGAACCCTCGTGAGCATGTTAATGCAATAACAACCAGAAGCGGGGTTCAGTTATCCGAAGTGACTGCAGAGGAATATGAAAAGCAGAAGAGCCAAAAGAAAGATGAGGTGGAAGAGGAAAAAGGTGAAAAAGAACAGAGGTCGACTCCTGAAGTTCAAGAAAAAGTCGAAGAAGAAGTTCGAGTTCGACCACCAGTCAAAGCTTATGTGCCCCCAGTTCCTTATCCACAACGATTGATAAAGCATAAGTTGGAGCAGCAGTTTGGAAAATTTTTGGAAATATTCAAGAAACTGCACATAAATATTCCTTTTGACGAAGCATTGGCCCAAATGCCCCTCTACTTAAAGTTTATGAAGGAGATGTTGTCAAACAACAGAAAGTTGGTTGATTTTGAGACAGTAGCACTGAGTGAGGAGTGCAGCGCCATACTTCAAAAGAAATTACCACAAAAATTGACCGATCCAGGGAGTTTCTCTATCCCTTGCACTATTGGTAATTTCACTTTTGATAATGTATTGTGTGACTTAGGGGCTAGTGTTAACCTAATGCCTTTGTCTGTATACAGGAAACTTGGTTTAGGGGAGCCTAAACCAACAAATATCACACTAAAGCTTGCTAATAGGTCTATACAGTATCCATATGGGATAGTGGAGAACGTGATTGTGAAAGTGGACAAGTTTTTCTTTCCAGTTGACTTTGTGATCCTTGATATGGACGAGGACTCTCAGCTGCCCCTGATATTTGGAAGACCATTTCTTGCTACAAGGCGAGCTCTCATAGACATCGAAAAAGGGGAAATCATTTTTCGAGTCGAGCATGAACAAGTCAGTTTCAGCATCAAGCCAAGACAGGATCTTGAATATCTAAAGGAAAGTTGCTTCAAGGTGGAAGGAGTAATTCAGAAACCAGAAGAAAATGAGAAGCAAGGGATTAAGTTCGAGGAGGATCTAATCACAAAATATGAGTTTGTAAAGGAAAAAGATGGATGGAGGGACAAAAAGGAAGAAAAATCGAACATCCCTCAACAATTGGCTAAAAGTGAGGCTTTGGAATTCAAGAAAGTGAGAAAACGAATGGAGATATGCAAGGCAGGGAATTGTAAGAAATGCAAAGCCTCAAGAGGATCATTCAAGCCTCCATGATAAAGAAGTGCAAAAAGTCGAGCTTTAGACTTAAAACGGAGCGCTTGTTGGGAGGCAACCCGACCTTTCTTCCCTTTTATTTATTACGCTTTCATAATTTATTTATTTTCTGAATTTTAGATATATATGCATGGTAGGAAAATTGTTTGGGTGTTTTGCATGTTCATGTTAAGGACACTTTTGCATATTAGTCTATTATTGCATATTTAGTAATGTTTTTATTTTGAATGTTTACATTAGGCTAGGTTTCTATCGTCATTCCAAACTCACACACACTAGTTTGAATCATGAAGTTAATGTTTGGAAAATCATTGCATCAATCATGAAGTGATTAGGGGGATAAAAACGAGTTTGAAAATCAAAAATAGGAAAAAATTTCAGTACTGCCGTGTACTAAGCGATCGCGTGCCAATAGGCTTCGGCGATCGCGACTTTGCATTAAAAAATCAACAGATTTTTAAACCTTGAACCACGCGATCGCTGGCACTCCAGCCAGGCAATCGCGTGACTGTACTGAGAGTAAAATCGGCAGTTTAAGTGTTGTGCCTCATGTTTTCAATTTCAAACATTATAAACTCGTTTTCTCTCCCCTAATCACCTCATATTTGATCTTACATTTTGTGTGCATGTCATCAACACCTAGTTGTATCAATATCATTACTATTTCCCGCATCCAAATCAATCAAAGGTATGTAATTCTTCACTTGAAACATACTTTACTCAAATTTATGAAATTTTCTTTTAGATTTCGAATAATTGGAATTGTGAATTGTGAAGAAGGGGCTTAAGCTAGTTGTTGGAGTTTGTGATTTGTGGTTTAGTAGACAAAAAGATTTTGGGTTCATTCATGCCTCCAACCCTATGCATATCCATTGATTTTTGCAATGCCCATATAGTGTTTGATGAAATGCCACAAAGACATTCTTGTGCTAATTTTAGAGATTCTTCCGAGCATTTATCTTCACGACATGGTTATCATTGAATAAGTGTGTTTAGTTCATGAATTAGTACACTACATGGCATGAAATCCATTAAAACAATGTTTGCACCATGACAGCCTTATTGCAAGGCCACTGCAGGCCATTGCACCTGAAAATCCACTCACGTCACCAACTTTGCCATAGTTTTACATGACCCTATAGAACTCCAAATGACCTAAATTTTTAATATGTTGTAGACCATGCTGTGAACTTTAACATATCAAAATATGGCTCAGAAAAAGTTGTGTTTTTCTAGGTTATATTAAGGCTTGAATATGTGTGGTCTACCATTGTTGAAAATTAAAAAATTGTTCTTTAACTTTAGTTTGGGGGTGTGATACTGAACTTCCATTATTTCTTATTGGTGTTTATGACTTCTGATGTTAATTATTTCTTATTTGCAGGGAAAACACCAGTCAAAATACGCTAACCCAATTTGAACAATACAAACAAAGGGTCGATTCATCCAATGCAGTGCTATAAGAAGTTTCAAAGAAATACATCATCTACACTTGGGAAGTTCTCGTTCTCTTTTCTTTGTCTCGTTTGATGAATCTTTTTGACAAACATTGCAGACAATGTCTCTTTCTAGTTTGGGGGTGGAAAATCTCACACTTTAAAAAAAAATTGCTTCTATATTCATGATATTCATTCTATACTTCCATTCGATTTTATTTGGATTAAAAAAAAATTGAAAACTTTGTTAACATATTTATTGCCTAGGATATAGTATGAATCAATTTGTGCTTAGGTTTGAAAATTGGACAACATGAAAGCATGAATTTATTTTGAACTAGTTATATTTTGCTAGATTCCATATTTATTGCGCACATAGCCAGTGTTGGATAATTGCTTGTGTGAGGGATTTTGTTTAATACATGTGGGGCAAAGTTTTATGCAATGTGAACTTAGGAATGACTTGAAAATTCTTGAACTTAGATCATAAGACACCACACCCCTAAATTAGAACCAGTCATGCTAAAAGGCAAGTTTGGGGGTAAAATGGTTTGAATTTGTGTGTATTGACGGGTTGGAGGTCTGTGGTTCTTGGTTTTTCACTTTAGTCATTGCAGTTTGGTCAACTGGTATAAACCATTTCCAGTATAAAAATAGAAAAATGCTGAAGGTCTTATTCCGCTCTTCAAATGCCTTTTTGACTCGAGTAAGTAAATCCGAGGGGTCTTTCAAACCTGGTGCCCTAAAGTCAACTGGCTTGGGAGTCATCGACCTAAAGCTCGCTACATGGGTCAATTAGAAAGCAAGTACGGAGAGTGGACTTACACATAAGACATTATAACATCTTTAACTTTTCTGTTTAAGCCTTTATGACTCGGGCAAGTACGTCTGAGGGTTCTTTGAACCTGGTACCCTAAAGCTAACTGGTTTGGGAGTTTCCGATCTGAAAACCCGTTACAGGGGTCATATAGAAAGCCAGTATGAAAAGTTCTGCACAAAGATGGTAAAAGACAGGAACATTAAAAGAAAAAGTCGTCCAATAAAAAAAAATATTGCATGGTATAAGCTTTGTTGACTGAGCTGTGGTGGTTGAGGTTGTAGAATTGGGGACTGCTTTTTTTTGATTTGTTGTGCACACTTATTTCTGATTCTGACTACCTTGTGTGGAAAAAGCAAAGAATATTTTTAGAACCCACATAGATAAAAACCTGGGATTTGTGAGAGAAAAGCAGAAAGTGGTAATCATCCATGAGCGCTGAAAGGAATTTCATTAGAATTCATAGATTGACCACATGGGATTCGGGCTGGATTATGCATAATGAGCCACAAAGTGTTGAGTATATCTTTTGCATAAGTATGCGTTTGACATTGGCTATTCACACACACACTTGAAACTATGGCAGGATATAACTAGAAAATATTTTGCATTGTTGTTCATGACGCTTGCTGAAGCTTAAATTGATTTGGACTGTAGAAGCATATGGTAAATATGTTAACACAACAAAAATAATTTCTCTTTTATTTTTTTGATTTTTGTAGTTTAATTTCCATTGTTCGAGGACGAACAATAATTTTAGTTTGGGGGAATTTGATAAGTGTATTTATACACTTATTTGTACGTCTAAATTAGAATAAATTATTTTCGTTTTAGAATATATGCTCCTTAATTTGTGTTTATTTGTTTACTTTTCAGAAAATATCCCAAAAGATGAAGAATGATGAAATCAATGGAAAAAGGACACAAATTGGATGTTAATTGGAGCTAAATTGGACAAGTGAGGAGTTTGTGACAACAACCGAGAAATATGTGTGGTGCCAAAGTGAAGAAATCAAAGGTTGGAGGAACGAATTGAAGGATATGAGAGCTTAAATGGGCAAATCAAGAAGAAGATAAAGTTTGGGGACTAAATTGCAACAATTGAAAGTTGAGGATTGAAGGTGCAATTAAAAGTCAGGGACTAAATTGTACAGCCGAGAAAAGAGGAAGTCGCGATCGCTGGATACGTTCCACGCGATCGCGAGATGGTGCAAATTCTTAACCCGAGAGTTTTTAACGTCTACCACGCGATCGCCAGAGGTTCTACCACGCGATCGCGCGGTTGTTCAACTGGGCCGCGGATCAGATTTTTCTCGCGATTTTTAACAGGCTTTGGGCTTTTTGACCTAGGTTTTTTCCAAAACCTATATATACAACATAAGAGGCACGAAAATCACACCTTTGCCTCTCCAAAGAACGAGCCACAACTGAGAGTTCAACATCAAATCCTTGGAGATTCCATCGCAGAGGGGCGTGAATTGAAAACAATTGAAGAATTGATAATTGGTGCAATCTTTCCATTCTTTATATTGTTTTTCAATGAACGTTTATTTTTACTGTTTTTGTTATTTCATGATGATGTGTAACTAATTTTAACGTTGGGATGAACGATGTAGCCTAGTTAATTATTTTAATGTCATATTCCTTGTTTTAACGCTTTAATGCATGTGTTGATTTATTATTGCGTTTAATGCGTGAATGAACTGGCCACTTCTTCATGATTTCATGTGTTATTTCCATAATCCGAGAGGTGAGTTAATAACATAGATCTAGGTAATAAATTCGGTAATTGAACGAGAGATAGAGATATACTCTTGTAATTATTGCGGTCGTGTGTGAATTCTTTTGTGTAATGCATCTAGATAAGGAATATTCGGACCCTCTGTAGAGATACAAGGTTGACTTACTTAGGTAGGGTTGGTTTAAACTCGAGAGAGGAATCTCAATTTAAATTAGTGAATTCGACCGAACACACAAATAGGAAATAAAACTGGAATTGGAATTGATTTAATTAGCTAGGTGAATTCGTGAATCCTAACTACTTTACAATCTTATTTGAAAACAAAACAAGTTAACAATTCTTTTTAATTCATTAGTTCCATTTCTTAATTCGAGATTTTTATTCTTAAAACGATTTTCATTTGTTCAAATAAAGTTAAGAACTGAAATATTTTGGTAATTAATAGCAGTCCTCGTGGGAACGATAATCCGGACTCTAAGGTCCACTTTATTACTTGATTGCGATATCGTACACTTGCGATTTTAAACACAACAGATTCCTTCTGAGAATCCGGGAATCTGAGGGAGTTCTTGGCCGACCGAAGTAGGGTTGAGGGAAAGAAAGTCACCTTTACTGATTCTTGCATATAATTTGATTCACTTTTGTATAATTTGCTATCTACAGTAGTGTTTTGTGCCTTGTGTTGTAAATTGCATGTACAATTTGAAATTTGTAAAACTCTGTTTTGCACTTGACTGCATAATTTGCTTGCTTTGTTCTGTTCCTGCTCTTAATTATGCATTCTTTGACCCCCATAACTGCCTTAAACATGAATACTGCTAAGGTAGAAGTTGAAATATGGAATGGGAAAGGGGATTTTAGTTTATGGAGACAGAAAATTAAAGCCCTATTACTTCAACTAAAATGTGCTAAAGCCATAGATGAGACCTGGCCTGAAACCATGACTGAGGAAAGGAGAACTGAATTAGATGAACTTTCTTGGAGTGCCCTGTTCCTTCACCTATCTGATATAGTGATTAGGAAAGTAGGGGATACCAAAACCGCTGCAGACCTTTGGGACAAACTTGAAGAACTTTTTCTTACTATTTCTTTACCAAACAAATGTTTTTTATGGAAACAATTTTTTATCTTCAAGTTTGATCCTACCTTAGGTGCTGAAGAAAACATAGACAGGTTTAATAGAATAACTCAGGATCTTCTAAATGCTAGAGAGAAAACCACTGAAGACCAGAAAGTTGTGTGTTTGTTAAATGGCATGGGAGATAAGTATAAGGACATTAGGAATGCTTTAGAGTATGGAGGGCAGAAACTGTCTGTTGAAATAATAAATACATCTCTTAAGAATAAGGAATTAGAATCTAAGTCAGAGCACAAAGAGGCCTATAATGTTGAGTCCACATCTCATAGGGGCAGAAACTCCTTTAGAGGAAATATAAGAAGCTGGACCCAAAATAGAAACAATCCTAGACAGGCTAAAGACTATAAAAATAAAAATTTCATTCCAAACAAATATAGGGATAAGAAGTATGACAATAGAAAATTTGACCAAAAAAGGTTTGAAACTAAAAGGTATGATAATAAAATTGATAGGAAGCCTGATGAAACTAGAAAATGTTTTTATTTTGGTAAGATAGGTCATTTGGTTGATAAGTGCTTTAAGAAGTTAAGAGATGATGCTAGAAATAAACCACAGGAACCTGCAGATATTCAAAATAATAGTGGAGTTGTTTATGTTACAACCACTTCAAATATGAAAGATGAATGGATCCTTGACTCAGGCTGTACCTTTCACATGTGCCCTTATAGGGATTTATTTGATACTTTTTTCTATCCATACCTCTGGTTCTGTGAAACTAGGAAATGATGTATCCTATGACATAAAAGGAATTGGTACTGTGACCTTAAAACTTGCTGATAATAACAATTTGATTTTAAACCAAACCAGGTACGTCCCTGATTTAAGAAGGAACCTCATCTCATTAGGTATTTTAGACGATGAAGGTTATGAAATCAGAGTCGGCAGTGGATACATAAATATTTTGAAAAACAATTTGTTGTTTTTAAATACAGTCAAGACCAATGGCATTTATATTTTGTCTGTGCAATATTCTCCTCCTACTTCTCTGACTATTGAAACTGTTGACATTAACTTGTCTGATTTGTGACATAAAAGATTAGGCCATGTAGGAGAAAAAGGACTTAAAAGGTTAGAGAAAAATGGATTTTTTGGAAAAGATGTTTTTCAGAAACTTATTTGTGAAGAATGTGTTTTGGGAAAACAAAAAACCTCTTCATTTGGTAAAACTGTTCATAAATCCAAGGTTATTCTTGAATATTTGTATGCAGACCTCTGGGGTCCTGCTCCTGTTAATTCAGTTTCTGATTTTAGATATTTCTTGTTGATTATTGATGACTATTCCAGAAAGTATTGGGTTCATTTGTTGAAATCTAAAGACCAAACGGTTTCTATTTTCAAAAATTTTATTACCTTGGTTGAAAATTTGAAAAACAAAAAGGTTAAAGTAATCAGAACTGACAATGGTTTGGAGTTCTGCAATTTTGAATTTGATGATTTTTGTAAACACCAAGGCATACTTAGACATAGGACTGTTGCACACAGTCCACAGCAAAACGGGGTTGCTGAAAGGATGAACATGACCTTGTTAGAAAGAACAAGGTGCATGTTAATCCAATCAAATTTGCCAAAAATCTTTTGGGGGGAAACAGTTAAAACTGCATGTTTTTTTAATTAATTTGTGTCCTTCAAGTGCTGTGAACTACAGCATTCCAGATCAAATCTGGAATAATGCAGTTCCAGATTATTCTGTTTTAAAGGTTTTTGGCTGTTCAGTCTATGTTCATCAGGTTCAGTCCAAACTTGAACCTAGGTCTTTAAAATGTGTTTTTGTTGGTTATGGGGAAGAGGTTAAAGGTTACAGACTCTGGGTCAAAGAACAAAGTGGTTTCAAAGTTATTTTAAGCAGATCAGTCATTTTTAATGAAAAGATATTTCCTTGCAAGTCTAAAAAGAATGAAAATCCATTTTGTGAAAATGATTTTTTTAATTACTGAAGTAAGCTTTGATGATTCTTACTTTCAGCATGAGCAGCCCCAACACTTGCATAATAATGTGCCTGCATCACTTGCACCCACTTCACCCACTCTGTCTGAACATAATGAACATGCTTTAGATAATTATCAACTGGACAGAGACAGGATTAGGAGAGAAATTAGACCCCCTGTTAGATTTGATGATTTTGAATCCTATTCTGCTTCTGTTTTGTCTGCCTCTTTGGATTCTGAACCTTGTTCATTTGAAGAAGCTATGGGATCAAAAGATAAAAACCTATGGATTGCAGCCATGCAAGAGGAAATGAATTCCCTAATTAAGAATAAGACCTGGACCTTGGTAGAAAGACCTCCTAACAAGAAACTAATTTACTGCAAGTGGATATTTAAAATAAAAGATGGGGATTCTGAAGGGGGCAAACCTAGATATAAGGCTAGGTTAGTTGCTAAAGGGTTTTCACAAAAGGAAGGCATAGACTACACTGAAATGTTTTCTCCTATTGTGAAATATACTTCTATTAGAATTATGTTTGCTTTAGTTGCTCAAAATGATTTAGAACTTGAGCAAATGGATGTAAAAACTGCCTTTTTTGTATGGTATGCTTGATGAAACCATTTATATGTCCCAACCAAAAGGTTTTGAACAGAAAAATAAACCCGATCTAGTGTGTTTGCTTCAGAAATCACTTTATGGTCTGAAACAAGCACCTAGACAATGGTACAAAAGATTTGATAATTTCATTCAAATCTTAAAATTTCAGAAAATTTCATATGACTCCTATTTTTACTTTAAAAATGACTTCTCTGATTCTATGTATCTGCTTCTATATGTGGATGATATGCTTATAGCTGGTAAGAACCTGCAGGCTATTTCTAGTCTTAAACAGGATTTGAAAACTGAATTTGAAATGAAAGACCTAGGACCAGCTAGGAAAATTCTTGGTATTGATGTTTTTAGAAATAAATCTGCAGGGAGATTTTTTCTGAATCAAAAGAGTTACACTGAAAAAGTTTTGAAAAATTTTTCTCTATTTGATTCAAAACCTGTTTCACTGCCACTGCCTTCACATTTTAAACTTTCAAATGATCAGTGTCCTAAAACCGCAGAAGAATTTCATAGAAAGAAAAATGTTCCTTATTCAAATGTTGTAGGTTCAGTCATGTATTTAATGGTCTCAACCAGACCAGATATTGCATTCTCTATCAGTGTTTTGAGCAGGTTTATGAGTAATTTAGGAGAACCTCACTAGGAAGCTCTTAAATCTTTACTAAAATATTTGAAAGGAACTTTGAATTTGAGTCTTGTGTTTTCTAAATCCAAAAATGCTTTTGAACTTAAAGGATTTGTAGACTCTAATTTTGCTGGAAATATTGACAACATGAAGTCTACTTCTGCTTACTTCTTTACCTTAAATTCCTCCTGCATCAGTTGGAAAGCACAACTACAGAAATTGGTTGCCCTTTCTTCAACTAAAGCAGAATACATTTCAGGCACTGATGCAGTTAAAGAATGCATGTGGCTGAGGGGTCTGCCTTTTGAAATTGGGTGTTTGAGTAAACCTGAAATTGAGATTTGTGCTGATAGCCAGAGTGCTTTATATCTTTCAAAGAATCCTGTGTTTCATAATAGGTCCAAACACATAGATGTCAAATTTCATTTCATAAGAGACATCATTGAAAAAGGTTTTGTGAAAATGGTTAAGATTCCTACTCAGTTAAATCCAGCAGATACTGGAACTAAAATCATACATATTACAAAGTTTAAAGATGCACTGAATTTTCTTAATATTTTGGAATTTGATACTGCCCCATTGTATCTTTGTAGAGAACAAAGTTTTTTGGAAAAACAGCTTGAAGATGCTGAAGGTTCTCAGAACTAATCACAGAAGCTAGAAGGATAAAGCTGCAGCTTGCACCAATTGAGGGGGAGATTTGTAGAAACATTTAGCCCAAAACTGCAGCCCATTGCTTACAGCTCAGAAACCGGAACTGAGTCTTCTTATTTCTTCCAAGTCCTGATCCCATTTCACACTTCAACCCGGTGCAAAGTCGTGTATTATCAAATCACGCCTTTACCTTTGCCAACTGAATCAGTTACAACCGTTTGATCTATCCACTTGGAGCTGTTAAGGCCGTTGGATCATCCTTGTTTTATACGCCAGATCAAAGGAAAAAGGAGTCCAGATTCATCTATTCTGATTTTAGATCCATTCTCTCGTCTCTCTGCTTGGTTCTCTATCTCTTCAGATACGCCTCTTGTACTTGGCTATTTCTCTCTTTCTGGTTGATCTTTCAGAAGAAATTGTAAATATTCTTGTGAAATTGTTTGAGAGAATACTCATGTTCATTGTAAACACACTTTGTTCGGTTTTTAGAGAGTTTTTAGAGAGGTTTTTGTTCAAGTTTGGTGTTTGTGGTTTTTTGCGATATTTGTGTATTAAACCATTTTGAATACAATTTTTTTGCTTTTATTGTTTGAAAATCAATAAAGTTCTTCGTTTTTGGCTGAGTTGATTCTCTTGAAATCTTTACAATGTTTATGGTAAACTGTTTATAAATAAATTTATAAGTAACACATTTTTTAAAATTATTTTTAATCACATATTTTACCTCGAAAATATTACATTCTTATTTTATAAACAAAAAAGTTTTACAAACAGAGTTTTAATCCATGAGTATGTACGTGTGATGGGGGCGCAAATTGAGGTTTCCCTGTCAGTCTATGATTCTATCTGACTATTTTGATGTCTTTGGCGACCATCGTGCTACATGAATCGAATTGAGGATCGAAAGTTGTACACCTACACACTTGTCATCGATCTGAACATTCATCAATCACATCCACCTTAGAATCCATGGTCCACAATAGTTGGGTCATGAATTGGGTCCCAATTTTTGGTTCCTTTAGCTTTATCCCTTTGGTAAACCGCCGATACTCATGGTGATGCAGTAATATGATTTGTGAGTGAATAATAAATGAATTTTCAATTTCGATGATGTCCAAAATATATATTATGCATTGAATAATTTTAGGGAGACATTTTTAATTGACATTTTTAAGTAACACTGTGACACGATACACATATATTGGGTGGCAAAAAAGTAAGTGGTGTGGTAGTTATTTACACCATTCAATGTATGTTCGTCATGTCACAATATCATATAAAAATATCAATTAAAAATGTCCCCTAAAATTATTCTTGTGCATTAGTTATCATAAAAGAGATCAATTCTCGATGTCATATTAGAATTGTACAAGATTATTTACATTATTAGTTACCATATAGGATTGAAAATCTTCAATTGATATTTTTGAGTGGGGATTTTCTTACGATATAATTTGTTTTTCTGAAAAGTGAAACTAGAATTTGATTGTAATTGTGAGTTAATTTCAATCTGAACAACTTACCATCCGATTGATAAACATAAACCAAATAAATTAGTTTATAAATTAATTTATAAACAATTTTTCAAATCACTTTGTGTTAGGACTATAAATATTTCAATTTTTCTAATCCCAAGCTCAAACCCCAGGCCCAAGTGAGGTTCCAATACAAAATCAATTGGTAATGGATGGAGTAACCTACTTGAATTATATGGTGGTTTATTTTCTCAAATAAGGCCCACGAGGTACACTTGACCCATCGGCCCTCCCTCAAGATAAATCCCGTCACATCTCCTCATGACAAGGAGATTACCATTCACCGAGATAATCTACCATAACCGCTGCATAATATGTTATCATGGATCTTCCATCACGTAAGAAACCACATGAATTCTTCATCTCGATTCATTTGTCGTTGTTAGGGAGTCACGTTCATCGATTCAATCGTGCGTGCACCAGACAATCTAACCTGACTCTGATACTACTTGTTGGAAATTAAACACAAATTCCCTCTCCTTTAACCCTCGATATCCTTTTGATGCTCAAGAAATAATAAGCAAACAAGAAAATAAATAATAACAACGCAGAAATTTCGGATCGCCAAAGTTTTTCATTATATATTAAATTGTTAAAAATATATAAACTTTCACCCATCAACTCAATCCCACGGACAACAAAGAAAATACTAATAACAAATTATTATCTATCACAAGTTTCTACTCCTTGAATTATCTCACAAAGAGTTCCCAAAAAACTATAAAGACAAAGTTCACAATTTTCTCTCTATTTGGTCACACAGTTGGTCACAATATTATGACTCCCTAACACACATATTTATAGGTAAAAACATTCTCAAAAATATGTAGAGTTTGCGTTCAATAATATTTTCTTGTTGAAGTAAACTAATTAGAATAAGAAAAAAAAAATCCACGCCCAATGTTTCCAAAAAATTGTCCTTTATTTACTTTCCTTTTCCTGCCACTTTTAACTTGATTTTCAAGTCAACCACTTTAATAGGGAAATCAATTGTTTAAGATATTCACATTTCTAATTGGGTCAAATATCCTATCACTTTGTAACCACACGTTTTTTTTCTTCTCAATTTTTAATAACTATTTTTTATCTCAAAATTATAAATAAATCAATTTATAAACTAAACAGTATTATCAAACAAATGTACTTATTTTTTAGGATGATCAATACAAAATTATTAACATTTTCAATTGAGTTACTTCTAAGTAAAACGTTTAAGCTTTGTCAAAAGTGCAGTACTTGATACCCATATGGGTGGAGCGTCTTTACTTTCTCCGGACGTTAAGGGTTGTCACGTTGGTAATATAAAATTATTATTTTTAAATTAGGATATTAAGATTTTGTGTTGGTCTAACTGCCAACAAATATTAAATGAAAACAAGTTGGCATGTAAGTTAGTACAGAATTGCATCGTTTTTGATATATAATTTTTATATTACTATATTCAATATGTGGATAAAGAATTGTTTGTATAATTGATTTTTTTATTACCTTATTTTATACTTATCATATTGAACTGTATTGGATTGTGTAGAAATTAATCTTTTGACCTTGTTAATGATATATTTGTTAAGTCATCTCGTCTAAGATTGAGAGTTTGAATTATCTAGAGAGTGCCGGTCCTAATAATATGGAGGTCCAAGGCAACTAACTACTTTGAGGCCCTTAAATATAATTTTTTTCTTGGTAAACATAACAATACTTAAATATTTAAATAAATAACATATATGTATTTAAAAGAAGATTTTATATAATTCAAAAGATGAAATTACAAAATCAAATATCCTTCACAACCGAGAGATTATTTTAACATGGTAATATTTAGCCGCCTCACATTTTGAGATGCAAAACAAGTACAAACTAATCAAATTTTCTGTACACAGTTATAAGCAAAGAGGGATAGAACCTGATTTATGAATTTGAATAAATACTTCCCCTAACTACAAGTAGAAGGATTCAACAATCATCTTGAATCAGAAGCTGCAGGAAAACATTTAACGAATATTATGAATTATAGGCATAATTAACGATAATATATGACAACAATGTATAGCTATTATTATATTGATTGGTTCTCACCGTAATAATCCACCCCAAACCACCAAAAGATTACTCTCATTTCAGACAAAAGACATAAGATCTTTAAAGTTAAATTGAAACATTATTCTCTATTTCTCTTTTTCCATGTTTTGGATTTCAACGTTCAAATACTGTATGGAGGTATCAGAGATTCAGATGTCAGCAACAAATACAATCTCTATTAATTTACCAATCAGTTTTATGCTGAAATAAAAACATGGACATATATGACAAAATACAAATATAATCTCAAACTTGAAATCTTATAAAAAGAAAATAAAAATAATACTGCACATATGAATTAAACCAGTAAGAATCATCCATTCCTTTCCGTGGACTCTGTGCGCCCTCCTAAAATCTGATTCAACATAAACCAAGAAATAGCAATAGTCGCTCCATCTCTGCACCTCAAATAGTACAATAGACAGAGACAACTGGTCCTAGCACAACTCTTCCCAAATCCTCTATCAAAACTCACTTTTTCACAACTTGATTTCCAACAGTAATAGTAATAGATGTAGAACTCAGAATTTCGGAAGTCAGAAGCCGCAAGGAAGAACACGTTTGAGGTTTGATTCTGAGAATCTGAAACTTTAAGTATTTTAATCAACAAATTTGAATAAACAAGAATGAAGAATAAATTATTAAAAAAGCAAATTTGAGAATTAGTAGTATCTTACTTCTTCAGTTCTTCCAGTCTCCAGAGAGAGGCGCGTCTTCTTAGTTCATTTCGGTCGCCGGCGCCGATAGAGCTTTGGGTGAGTGTGACTGTGAGTGGCGGAGTTGGATGGGACTTGGGAGTTGAAAGAGCTGCGGAGGAATTCTGAGAGACTAGGTTTTAAGAATGTTGAAGGAATGTATTTAGTTGGGTTTGGTCCTGAGTGTCGGCTAAATTTTTTTTTATTTTTTGGAGGCCCCCAAAAATTGGAGGCCCAAGGCACTTGCCTTAGTTGCCTTACCCTAGGGCCGGGCTTGTATCTAGAACAAATGATTAAAAGGATTGAAGAAAAATTGGACCAAGAAGGACGAAATAGTAAAATACAGATTAGGCGTCTAATCTTTGTTTCAGAAGGACGAAATAGTAAAATACAGATTAGGCGTCTGATCTCTGTTTCAGATGCATAATATGCCTATCCTGGGTATCTTGACAATATTAAGACGAATTTTGAGCATTCGAGCACGTTTAGACAGTCAAAACAACATTTTGTTACTTTAGCGTTATTTTCGAAATTTCATTTTTTCGTTTTGATTTTTATCTTACACCCTGGTATGCCTAAAGTGATTTAGTTTGGTTAGAATTAGTTTACCTTATTCGGATAAACTTTTAATTATTTTACATTCTTTAGTTTCCTTGTCCAATAAGAATTAGAGTTTTTCATCTATTATAAAAAGAAGGCTCTTGTACACAGATTATTAATAAAATTCATGAGATTTCCTCTTAATTCTCTTGGTGGATTCCGAGTTACTTGGTGGATTCCAACTTTTGTTCTTATCAAAGGTTTCGCTTGAATCCTTTATTTTTATTTTGCGTCAAGTGGTATCAGAGTGCTGCCTCTCTGTCTCGTTACCTTTTATATCGTGTTTACCTTCCATTTTTTTCAATATCCTATCTCAATGGCTGATGTTTCAGTTACCAAGGGTGAGTTGGATGCGCTGAAGACAGAGATAACTAACATGATGAATACCCATCTTGATGAGTTACGACAAATCATATTACAAGCCATTGGAAACAATGGCAAATGTGAAGGTAACAGAGGCAACAATGGAGGAGACGACCCACGGACAAATAGAGACACTGTTAATATAAGACGGGATGGTACCGCTAATGGATCACATTCAGAGGAAAATATTGCTCCTCCACGAAATGTTAAGTGCATTTTATACATTTTTTATGCCCTTAAATTAGCAATTTTTGGAATATCTTGAGCAAATATCTACTCAATTATTTATATTTTGTGTTTAAATAGGTTAACATTCAAGCTTAGGGCGAAAAATCACAAAAAATGAGTCAAATTACGCTAAAATTGGAGGTTCGGGGACCTATTTGTCACTTTCGAAAAGTTCTAGACCAGTTGCACAATTAACTGAGGCACCAAATTGCAAGATTCCAAAAGTTGAAGGACATCAAGTGCAATTTTAGAATGACTTATTTGAAAGAAATCTGAAATTTTGGTGACCAAATTGACCGACATTGAAAGATGAAGGACTTCATTACAATTAAAAAAGGTGATCGAGCTGCAAAATCACGCCCCAGCTGAACCACTCGAACACATGTTTTGAACCAAGGCGCGCGCATGAACCACGACTTAGAAACAACCGGGACCAAAAGCTAGCTCTGAAATCGTCACCGCGTGCGGCCTAAATTTTCAAAAAAAATTATTCATATATTTTAGCAATTTTTGGGACTTTTGGGTCAATTTGAAACACATATAATACGAAACATCCTCATTTTGCTGGGGTTAGCATTTCTTTGTGCCTCTTTTTACATTTTCTCTTCTTTTCTTCTTCAAAGTTTATGACTATAATACAAGAATGTTTATTACACATTTATTGTAGTATTGTGGGTTGTTGAAACATTGATTGAAAAGGGAAATATTCAAGTCAAAAAAGATTATTGGAGCATTAAACTCAATCACCTACTTGAAGGGAATGTTTTTATTCATTTTCTTGGTTGTAATTTCTTGTATGGAAGTTAGGTTATTTATTATTGAGTATTTGAATTTATAGTTATTTTCTTGCATTTGCTTAGCTATCAAGTGTTGGATGACGGGGTGTGTTATTATTGTGAAATACTACTTATTTTAGACTAGAAATTTAAATACCAAAGGTTATTTGATTAATTAATTGGCTAGGGTTAATTTATAGGAAAATGTTATTCTTACACGCAAATTTTACGCACTGCTCACATGATGTGGGGCTCACAAATATTTTATTATTTTGTGAGTCTCACCCGTGTGAAGGGGGTGTAAGGGAATGTGTAAGTGAGTGTGTAAGTGTAGCATTGTTCTAATTTACATTTGAAAGAAGAGATTTACTTTTGTTAATTAATTTATTAAGGTTAATTGACATTCGAGAGAATAAATTAGTTATGTTTGGAAAGATAATCCTTGCAACTATTTGATTAATCAATTGACTAGGGCTAATTACACTCCAGAGAGGATTCTAGCTTGTGTTAGTTAATTGGGGTCACTTGACATTTGAGAGAAGCAATTGATGTTTTAAGGAGAATTAAACCTTACATATGCTTTAAGTAATCCATTTCTTTTACAAAGTACAAAATTGGTGTTAGGTGTGAAGATCAAATATCCCAACATTTCCCAACTTCAACATATTCCAAAGTCATCTTTATTTCCTAGTTTTTATATTGTCATTTCTTTATTTAAATTAACTAGTTAAGAAATTCAACTTCAAACCAAACTTGTTATGTTACTTGACTTTTCTTTCAGATTAGAATCATCAATCTTAGTTACAAATTGATCAATACTTGTGGGTACGATAACCCAGTCTCTTCGAGTCCACTTTACTACTTGAACGCAAATCGTTCACTTGCGGTACATAATTCTAGCGACCACGAAACAAAAACAATAATAACGAGGACTATCGTATTAAAGCAGATATTCCCTACTGCTCTAGCAACTTGAGAGTTGAAGATTTCTTCAATTGGCTTGGAAAAGTTGAGCGGTTCGCTGATATGATGGAGGTATTAGATGAGAAATTAGTAAAGATTGTGGCATTCCATTTGAAGGGTTCTATGGAACAGGTTCTTTATCGTATGTGCCTGAATTGCGTGCAGGGAAACCGTTGTGAGCGTGATTATGTCTTTGAATTCCATAGGTTGGCTTAGCATAATGACCTTCAAGAGTTTGAAAATCAGAAGACTGCTCGATTTATTAGTGGGCTGAAGGCTTCAATTCAATAGAAAATTGGGTTGCAGATTATGTCAACATTTTTGAAGACGCCATTAACATGGACTTAAGAGATGAGGTAATGGAGAACAAGAAGAAGGCAGCCATTTTTTGGCAAATCCCCAAACAAATCCATCCTCATCTAGTGCTCTTGAAAGGGGAAAGGCTATACAACAATCTGTTACGAATAACCAGGCTAGCCGAAGTTTTGAAATAAATGCCAGAAATCAAGGTCAAAATCAACCTCAAAAGGAGACTCCATATGCCAAACCAACAATGGGAATTTGTTATCGTTGCAACAAACCAGGGAATTGGTCCAATGTATGTCTGGAGCGTAAGCAGGTTAATTTGGTGGAGGCAGAGGACGATGAGGAAGAAGTAGAGGATGACTATGAGGGAGCTGAATTCGCAGTTGTAGAAGGTATGGATAGGCTAATACTAGTCTTACAGTAGGTTCTTTTGGCGCCATATAGAAGAAGGACTGCGAAAAAAAATCTTCTATTCGCTTTTTTCAATCAAACAGAAGGTGTGAGAAGTTATTGTTGATAATGGAAGTTGCGAAAACTTTGTCTCGAAAGGGCTTGTTGATTTGTTAAAATTACCTAGCGAAAAACTCCTAAACCCGTATTCTTTTGGCTGGGGGACCTTCTATTTGTGTGGTTAAGACATGTTGGGTTCACTATCTATTGGTTACAAAGATGATGTGGTATATGACGTGATCGACGTGGATTCCTATCATATACTTTTGGGGCGTCCTTGGCAGTATGATGTAAATTCAACTTTCAAGGGGTGGGAGTATTGTTCATATGGAATGTTTGTAAGATTTCCATGGCACCGCTGAAGTAAAGTCAGAGATTTGAAAAACCACAATTAGAAAGTTTTCTAACACTCACAGGTAGCGAAAGAGAAGCTGAAAAGAAAGTGAAAGAGGCTGAATGTGCATATCCGATAGTTGTTAAAGGCCTGATGACTGCAGTGGATGAAGAAAAAGAGTTGAAGTACAAAATATTTTGAGTGATTTCTGCTTTTTGACTTCTGAAGAACTACCAACAAGCAGCCTTCTATAAGAGATATTCAGCATCAGATTGATCTCGTGCTGGGGAAATTCTGCCAAATTTACCTCATTATCGTATGAATCCAAAGGAAAATGAAATTCTGAGAGAGCAGATCGATGATTTGCTAAAAAATGGGTTCATGAGAGAAAGTATTAGTCCATGTGCAGATCCTGTGTTGTTAATACCAAAGAAAGGAGGAACGTGGCATATGTGTGTCGATAGTCGTACCATCAATAATCATAGTGAAATACATGTTTACCATTCCGAGGTTGTAAGAGATGTTGGATGTTCTTGAAGGTTCTAAGGTCTTTTCAAAGATTGATCTTAGAAGTGGTTATGGTCAGGTTCGTATCAAACTAGGTGATGAATGGAAGATTGTTTTCAAAAGTAAAGATGGATTATATGAGTGGTTAGCGATTCCGTTTGGACTTTTGAATGCTCCCAGTACTTTCCTGAGGCTAACAAATCAAGTTCTTCATCGTTTCATTGGATCATTTGTTGTAGTATACTTTGATGATATCCTTATCTACAGCAAGTCCAAGAAAGAACACTTAATTCAATTGAGACTGGTTTTGGACGTTCTGAACGAAAATAAGTTGTATATAAACCTGAAGAAGTGTACATTCAGTGCCAATCAATTATTGTTCTTGGGTTTTGTAGTTGGGGAGAACTATATACAAGTAGACGAGGAAAAAGACTCGGGCAATCCAAGAGTGGCCAACTCCGAAATTAGTTTCTAATGTGCGCAGTTTCAATGGCTTGGCTACTTTTTACAAGCGATTTGTGTGAAATTTCAGTACCATAACCGCATTGTTGACAGAATGTTTGAAGAAAGGCAAATTTCAGCAATTTCACTATTATCAAAGAAAAGTTGTATACTGCTTCGGTTTTAGTGCTACCCAACTTTGAGAAGGTATTCAAAATAGAATGTGATGGAAGTGGTGTGGGTGGTGGTGTAGTTCTATCCCAAGAGAGGAGACCAGTGGCTTTCCTTTTTTGAAAAATTAAGTGAAGCAAAACATAAGTGGAGTACATATGATCAGGAGTTCTACGCAGTCGTGAGAGCTTTGAAATAGTGAGAACATTATCTTATTTAGAAGGAGTTCATACTTTCACAGACTACTAAGCCTTGAAATACATCAACAGTCAGAAAGATGGAACCATGTCATTGATGTCAACAAAATGCATGCTCGATGGGTAACTTCCTACAGAAGTTTCCGTTTTTGATTAAACATAAATCTGAAAAATCAAATCAAGTGGCCGATGCACTTAGTAGACGAACTTCATTGTTGATTACATTGTCTCAGGAAGTTGTGGGATTTGATTGCTTGAAAGAGTAGTATTCAAAAGATGAAGACTTCAAGCATATATGGAGTAAGTGTGTCAGTAAGGAGCCCATGACTGATTTTCACATCACGGATGGTTTCTTATTTAAAGGTAACTGACACTGTATCTCAATTTCATCGTTACATGAGAAACTTATTCGAGATTCGCATGGCGGAGGGTTGAGTGGACACTTGGGGCATGACAAGGTGATAGCTAGCTTAGAAGAGCGATATTTCTGGCCTCAACTGAAACGAGATGTTGTCAACATTATCAGAAAGTGCTATACTTTCTAGGTTTCAAAAGGCCAAGCACAAAATACTGGGCTTTACATGCCACTTCCAGTTCCTCAGGGCATATTGCAAGATTTGGCCATAGATTTCATCCTTGGGTTACCACGAACTCAGCTAGGGGGTGACTCCATATTTGTGGTTGTAGACGGGTTTTCCAAAATGGCTCATTTCATTGCTTGCAAAAAGAATTCTGACACGTCGAATAGAAATTACCTTGTAATCTAGTTGGTAGGGCTTTGATGCATCTTATTCAACAGAATACATCTGTCTAGTTGCTTCTCATATTTCTCTTCTTGTAGCAATCGAAGAAAGAGAGATTCGATATCTTTTGTCATTGCATATAGGAGCCAATATTTCACTTGGTAATTCTCATTTTCCCAAGCTTCATACTCTTCTAATTGAACATTAGTAGGTGCAAGTCTGATCTCTGACATATAACTTCAATGCTTCCTCCCATAGATCTTAGTTTTAGCTTTCAAAGTTCATTCAACGTAGTTGGTCCAATTGAGTCGTTCTGGAGTAATTATTGCAAAAGTTTCTTGCACGTGGAGCCCAAACATTTTAGTAAAATTACCTTTTTTCGAAGAATCATAACCCTCTGCCATAACTGATAAAACAACAAAAAAGATTTTCGAAAAATAAAGTAATGAACAGAAAAAATAATAAATTGAGAGCAAAAACTCAAGCTTCAATTCCTATAGCAATGAGTAGGAGATTGAAGGTAACTTTAGTACCATGTCAAAGAACACGATTTGAAGAATAATCTTTTGGTATTTTATTCATTTTTGGTAACAATACCAATACATACATACATACATACACACACACACACATATATATATATATATATATATATATATATATATATATATATATTGATAGACACAATCTCCAAAAATCTCGCCTATCAAGTCTAGGGTAAATATTACAATGAAATTGATATGTTGCCCATTGTGGACGTGGCAGCTCCGCATTAGATGATGCCTAGCTGTCTATGTGCAAATCACATGAAGCAACTCGGAATCTCCAATGCTGATTGCCATGTGTTCGGTGGGTAACATAAGAGTTGCCCACTGTGGGCAACAGATCAAATCTAAATATTACAATAAAGGAAAAAAATCGAAAAGAGAGGAAATAGAGAAAAGCCCAGAACTTCTGTTTTAACTCCAAGCAATCGCTTGGTTAAGTCGAGATAATTTTTTCTATACCATGAACTAGCCCCTAGACGATCGCTTGGAGTAATATTCTTTGGTACCAATGATTTTTATCCCTTTACTTCCACATAGACCGCTTGAGGTTGGACTCGATCAAATAAGGGCGAGTTATCCACTGGAGAGTAAATTTTTTACTTCTTCGTCTATTTATTCACGCTCCTTAAAAATTCGTCTATTCTATTGCCACGTCAACCTCAATCCACGAAGTGCATTGGAGATGCTCTAATCTTTTGTAACATTTATAAAAACGTTGCAAAAGATTAACCTTTTATAACGTTTTAAAAACGCTTTGAACGTTGCAAATATTAACCTTTTCGCAATACTCTTTTAACGTTACAAAAATGGCTAAATCTCAAATATATGAACCAAATGAAATATTTCAATTATTGAATGTTGCGGTAGACCCTTTTCGTAATATTTAACTACCGAGTGTTGCCTTTTAAGTGTTGCAATGATCATTTTTGTTGTAGTGTGTAAGGAAGGAATTTGAGTTTTATTCTAAACTAAAAAGGTTAATATATTGGGCGTGGGAGTTTATTCACTTTATAATCTCATGTTTAACTTTGTCCGCACCTTCACCTTCTTGGCAGATCTCGCTCTGAATAAAGTATTGCGTTATCCTGCCCCTTCGAGCTGTGGTTTATCCAGTAGGGAAAGGACTATATGTTCTATCAAGACCTAATTCTTCTACTTCATCAAGGTTGTTTCCTTATGTTAGCACAATCATCTTGAAAGTTGTCCAACCATCACAATTTAATCTAAGTCCCACTAACTTTGTTTGACTACAACCATTTATAAATGAATGAAAACAACTGATTATCCATATAACAACATACCTAAATTTTCGCGTCATCGTCAAATTCATTTTCCTGTTGGGAAGTAACTCAATCAAGCACTAACAAATGAGTCCCCACAGCTTGCAATTTCTTCTGTTGGTGAAACATATTGGAAAATATCAAAAAAGAACGAAGATAAATTGAGATAATGCGATATTCAAATTCAAATTAACAGAAAATAGCGTAACAAGATGAGAAAATAGTATTCAAGATAATGTAGATCTGACAGTTGTTATTATTTGATGTTATCTTGTAAAAAGTTATTATTTCCATTTCATTATAATTAAATAAGAGTCAATTTATATTAAAATATTTATGGTCTTTTGTCATCATCATTCAATAAAGTTAGATTAGTATTTAATTTATTTTCGCATTCATTTTTATACTTTCTTCTTGTTATCAGAGCCAGAGTGAACACAAATCTGTGTTCATCTTAAATTCAATAAACAAAGCTCTTCTCTTTCATCAAGATTTCACTATCCTTTACACCAAAAAATTAATTCTTCCTCATCTCATGTTGTCTTCCACCAAATATATTATATTAGATCCAGAAAATACAAATAAAAAAAATCCTACCCGCAAAAGATTAAAAAAAAAAAAAAACACAGCAACAAAAAAAATTCATACAAAAAATCAACATATGAATTAATTGCCAATCAAAAGTCTGAATTATCAATACATTCTCTGAAATTCTCAGAGACACAATCCATGTAATATTGGATATACGAGATTCGCAAAAAAAAAAAAAAATTTAATCCACACCACTACAACATGTGACATATCTTTACAAGGATTAAGATAAAAAAAAATGCTGATTTTTCACAAAATCAATTCCCAAAGCAGCTTTCAATTTTTCAAGAACAAATTGTGCTTTAAGCCCCATCACAGTTTACGAGAGGATATTTAAAAATATCAAAAAAAAATGAAGATAAAATAAGATAATGAGATATTCAAATTCAAACAGAAGATAGCGCAACACAATGAGAAGATAGAGTTCATGATAATGTAGTATGATAGTTATTATTATTTGATATTATTTTGTGAAAAGTTGTTATTTCAGTTTTACTATAATTAAATAAGAGTCAATTTATGTTAAAATATTTATGACCTTTGATCATCATTCAATAAAGTTAGATTAGTATTTAATTTATTTTCGCATTCATTTTTCATATTTTTTTCTAAACATTTTCCCTCATAAAACCCCCCCCCCCCCCCCCCCGCCCTAATCATTTCAAACTTCAATCCTCCAACATTACATGTGAATACCCATACCCATAATATCAAATATCAATCTCAAATGCTTGGTCTATGAAACTTCTATATTCGAAGTTTTATTATCATTTGTTATCATCTAGACAATGAGTAATGCAATTTAATATACAAATAGCTATAGAAAGAAAAGACTCAATTTTAATCATGAAGTATCATTAGTACTTTTAACGTTTTTAATAAAGTAAGATCAAATAAGATCGTCTGGAATTAATAAATAGACAAATCGGAAGTGACAACGTACCAAAAAAGTCTAAAGTAAATCTTAGAAATCAAGAGTCTAATTTGCATGATTGGAATTGAGGATATATGATGGGTAATGGGACAGGGAACAATAAGTTCGCACTCGAATAATTGGAAATTACAAGAATGATAAGTGGCGTGCTTTGTTTTTCATATTTCTTCGAAAGTGCTAATGAAATTGACTAACTGAACAAGCCAAGAATATATATGTTAATTATGTATCTATTCTTGATTTGAGAACATCCAGACATGCAAGCCTACAAAACATGGTCTCAACGTCTTCTCATTGGATTTTTCCAAGTTTTATAACTAAATTATATCAAAATAAAAGTTTTTAAATGTAAAATATTATTGATTGAATTGTTCTTCAAAGATCTCTAATCAATGAATGAATCAATTCTGTAATTTTTTATAATAATAAATAATAATTTGGATTATATATCTACTATCTAATCGACATTGATCGAACAATAATTATGAAATGATTTTCTTGTTTTTCTTAAAAAACAGTGGTCGTTAACCAATTTTGTTTTTTAGTTCTTTAGAAATGTTTGAGCGGGCACATGCCTTAAAAAAAAAAAAAAAAAAAAAAAACCTATATTATTGAAAAACAACAGATGCATAGCAGCAGCATTAACAAGAAAAATAATGAAGTTAAAATCGAATAAGTATCTTTTTCGAGTGCGATGCAATCAATAATCATAATGTATTTGATCATTGATGCATTAAGCTTTATGCCTTCCTTTTTCTTCCGTCAATTGATCCATCGAAGAAAGAAAATCTAAAAAGCAAATCAGGATTCGTTTACGTTGACTAAATACAAATTTAATATGACTTCAAATCAACAATTATTATACTTATTTTCTTTAATCCCGTCACGCTAAACACGTCAAACATATAGTAAAACAAGTAGCGAATATATCATTTATACACCGTTCTTTTATACAATTATTACAATTTATAAACAATACAATTTCTCAAATCATTTTTTAATTACACACATTTTCTCTTTTCAATTTTCAATTACACATTTTACCTAGAAAAAAAAAAAAAAAAAAAAAATTGTCAACTTCCACTGCTGAACACTCCGTTAAAAAATGAAGAAAAAGTTCTCACAAGCAATTGAAAATTAATAATATTCCAAAATGATTTTGCATTAAATGTGGTGATACAACTCATAAGGTGAAGTAAATTTTTCAAAAAGGACCTAAATATATAGAGTATTATCATTCAACTACCCCTAGCCCATTTGATTTTCGATGGCTAGGCTTTGTTGGGCTACCATTTAAATTTTCATTATTACCCAAATTTAATTTATACAATTTTTAATAGGAAAAAATACATATACCAGGCCTTTATGGTTTCATAATTCAAAATTAGAAAACAACTTTCATTTTTTCACTAATCAGGTGTTAATTACACATTTAATTATTTATACACACACACGTTCAAAAACGGTAACTTCAAATCCAAATCCACCTCAACCCAATCCGAACCCCAACCCGATAACTAAATCCCAGTAATCAACACCACCCAAGATTCCGACGAACCAACACCATATCCACAAACAACCACCATCACCACTATCATCTCTGATGCAAAATCACCATTACCATCACTATCATCCAAGTCCACACAAACACCTCACCAGTCACCAGCGTCACCCGAGACTCCGATGCGCCACCACCCGCTCCGACGAACCACCATCATCTCCAACGCACCACCACCACCACAACAACCATCTCCGACGAACACTCATAGCCACCACGAACTACCACATGTGACCTATGAATTATTACATGTGACTTGAGAAAATGAATGTTACCCGAGGAACCGAACGAGTGTGACCTGAGAAAATGAACGTGTGTGACTTGAGAAAATGAATCTGTGTGAAGAACTGAACGTGTGTGACCTAAAGAAGAACTGAACTTGTGTGACTTGAGAAAATGAACGTGTGACCTGAGAAAATAAATGTGTGTGACCTGAGAAAATGAACATGAATGTGTGTGACCTGAGAAAATGAACGTGAGTAAATGAACATGAACGTGTGTGACCTGAGAAAATGAATCTGTGAAGAACTGAACGTTTGTGACCTAAAGAAGAACTGAACTTGTGTGACTTGAGAAAATGAACGTGTGTAACTTGAAGAAAAATTGTGTGACCTGACCACCATCGTGACACTGTCTACTCCTCCCTCCACCTACACCATCACCAACACCACACCACAACAAGTCACACGCACACCATCACACGCCACAGAAGCAGGCCGCCCACTGGCCATTGCGTCAATCTCGCAGCGGCCATTTTTCATCAGACTAGTGTGGGAAATAATATCCAGGAGAATCGGTGAGATCAATATGGCCACAGGAGCGGCCACAGACAGACTACTTCACGGAGTATTCGAAGGTAGTATTTTCGGCAGCGATATGGGGATCCAATGGCATCCGTATCATCGGAATTGTAACTGTGCGTTACATGAATAGCTGATTTTTGTTCGCATTCATCGAAAAATATGCAAGTGTCGTATCCCATGAGGCGATCGTGGAGCGAAAGTAGCCTAGTAGAGTTGATGGCCGCATCTAGCTCTGGGCATTCCTCATCTGGTTCTTCTCCGGCCAAGGGTAATTGTACTGAAGAGATCAAGAGGACGCGATCTATTGTGTAACCTAGAAGATGAGAAATGGATTTGGATACTAATGGTTTAGGGTTGAATTAGGGGTGTGTATAGTATTTTATTTTAATAATATTATTTATTAATGTTTAAAAGCTAATTATGACCTGATTTTAGTATAAATAACTTTTTAATCTGGTTTTGGAATTGTTAACTTAAAAAACATGTGTGAGTGTAATTTCCACTTTTTAATACCATTTTTTAAGCATTCATATTTTCTCTCTCCAATTTTTAACATCACATCTTACCTAAAAACACAAATAAATTAACAAATAAGCCTCTGTTCGGGAATATGATTTTTTTTTTTTTTGGTTTTTAAACCAATTTTTAAATTACACAATTTTCCAAATCAATCTCTAACCATACACATTTTCTCTCTCCATTTTTTAACCATCCATCTACCTAAAAAATTACAAAAAAACCATATTTTTAATCTCCATAGCCGTCGTACATATGGTAATTTTAATTCCTTGATTTGACCATTTACATTCCATTTATTTGCCAATTAATTTTGGCTGAACACACCTAAAAATATGTGGTCAGTCCAGTACAATTTTTTTTCCATCCCCCTAATTTTATTGTTAATCTATTGAGTGAAACGTACCAAATTCACAAACCATTTTCATTATAATTATGATAATGAAAATAAACGTTCCTAAAAAATGAAAAAGATCCTTAACAAGCGGAGCTAAAGGACAAGTTTTCAACTCTACACCACTTGAAATACATTTTGCAATTTATTTTCTTCACCAAAGCTCAAAACAGGACAAGTAAAGATCGTTGAGATTGTATTTTCAACCTTTAGGAAATTAAACGTGTGTTCAATATTTTCATCAATTCTATTACATACTTTTCGGTGAGTGACTCTGGGCGTGTAAATGTTTTGACAGCTGAAAATCATAATATCCCGTGGTTCCTTTGCTTTCAACATTAATGCATTTTGTCAAATCTGACCCAGAAATTGTATTACATTTGTACAAATGCTGAGTTGTCCACAACAAGACGCTCAGTTCAAAATTATCCAACTCACAGGTTGATCGAAGATACGTCGTAATCAAATCTTCAAAACATTTGACGAACACTGTAGTGAAGAAGAGAATTAATCATATGTTATTTAACGCAATAATTATAATTTATAAATCAATTTATAAACAATACATTTTTTTAAATCACATTTTATTCACAAATATTATTCTACTTTTTAATCGCATATCTTACCTCAAAAATATAAATAAATCAATTTATAAATTTGAATAGTGCAATTTTTTTTCTTTGTAAAAATTTATTAATTTCTAGAGATTTAAAAGCAAACCCTCCATTCACACCATACTAGTTACTAAAGACTAATTCACACCATACTAGTTACTAAAGACCAACAATATTAAATTATTAATACATACACAATCGTTACAATATGAAATTCGACAATCCACTTAAAATCAATGTTCTAAAAGGCGTAATGTATTCCGAGGCGTCCAGATCGAGAATCGAGAATAATAAGTTTAGGCGTGTCAATGCGAAGAATAAGCGTCATAGTACGTTTCGTATTTTTAATATTATTTTTAAGACATTAAATATATTTTTTACATTCTAGACATACTCTTCGTGATCATAATTCATACTCTAAGTGTAATGTGTCTCCAACTCTTGGTATTGTTATTGCTATATATATTTACCCTACCGCTCTTTCTTATGTATGTCCAATAATTTTTGGTCTTCAACAAAATTTCAAGTTCCTACAAGAAATTGTCCCAACTTTTATATGAAAAGTTGTTATAAAACTATCAAAATCTAAACAAGAATTAGAGATGAAGAGATGGAGAGAATAAAGAGGAGAATTCTCATTCCATTAGGTGTGTGAAATACAACAATGAATGCCTCTATTTATAGGAAGATAAAGTCATTCACAATAATTCTTTACAATATTAATTAGGTGGGAGTTAGGTAAGAAATTAGGTAGAGATCTACAAAGGAATTTCTTAATAATTTCTAATAATTTATAACACTCCCCCTTGAATGACTTATTGCTCAATTGTCTTCCTCGTTAAAACCTTGCTAAGAAAACCCAGTGGGATAAAACTTGAGCAAAGGAAAAAAGAGTACAGCTGCTCCCCCTGATGTTGGCCATCATTAATCATTGAGTCTAATATCCAAAATGACATCAATGATAAGTAGTACAAATCATGTACTGAAATCTGAAGTGCTTCGCTGCTTCAGTGTTTTAGTGCTTTAGTGCTGCCTCGTTAAAACCTTGTCAGTAAAACCCAATGGGACAAAATCTGAACGAAGGAAAAAGAGTACAGCCGCTGCCTCGTTAAAACCTTGTCAGGAAAACCCTGTGGGACAAAACCTGGACGAAGGAAAAAGAGTACAGCATGACAGCATGATTCTCCCCCTGAAGTGTGCAATCAAGTATTCATGAACCTTTTGAATAATGATATCATCTTTATTCTGGAATATATATGAAAATCTTCCTGTGTATAGCCGATATCATAACATTCTTCATAAGATGTGTATGATTTTCTTCATTTGTTGATATCATTCCAGTATAACAATGTGTTGCTGAATTATAGCTTGTTGATAGCTATGATGATGCCTCAAAAACCTTGCTAGGAAAACCCTGTGGGACAAAACCTCAGCGAAGGGAAAAAGAGTGCAGTATTCTCATTAATTTTCATCAATACGCCTCAACTGTTGCCTCATTAAAAACCTTGCTAGGAAAACCCTGTGGGACAAAACCTCAGCTAAGGGAAAAAGAGTGCAACGCGTATTTATTCCTTTTCATGGAATATCACAAGTATATTGATGCAATCACGAATCTTTTCATCTTATAATTTATGATGAGCTTTATATAAATCGTTCATAGCTCATGATGTCATAACATGCTATATTAAGCAATGTTGTACTAATTTATTGATTGCATCTTTCACTTCTGGTGAATAATCAAATATTGCATCTTTCACTTCGGTGAATAATCAAATATTGCATTTTTCACTTCTGGTGAATAATCAAATTTAGAATTCACTTTTGATGAATAATCAAATCTAGAATTCACTTCTGGTGAATAATAAAATCTAGAATTCACTTCTGGTGAATAATTAAATATATTCATTTTCATATTCACTTCTAGTGAATAATCAATTTCCCAGATGTCATAAATGTTACACTCCAATTTTACTTTCAACATATTATATCATGGAGTCATTTGTATCATTCTATAGTGATACTAATCTGGGCATATTGAATATTTCAATGATTTATACATGTATGTTCTTGCACTTTATAAACTGCAATTTCTAATTTGCAGGAGCATAATCAATCATTGAAATAGATATCAATTTTGACATATAATCTACAATCATTTTACTTGAAATCCCAACGTACCGCGATCAACTGGTACATCAAAGAATACTCCCAAAGTACCGAGATGAGAATCATACATTTTGATCTCACTCATTGGTATATCAAGGAGCTCAAGCTAGTGATTTAGACTATAGTCTATCCACCATATGTCATGCCAGTTCTATGAAAAATTTCGCGCGCAACGAGTCGTCCTTTACGACTGTGAAATATTTTTCATTTGTACATATAATTACTGGTTTTACACATTTAAGCATTTGGACTTCAGGTCCTTGAACAATAATCATTTGGACTTCAGGTCCTTGAACAATAATCCCTACATTGGGGTTATATACTTGGCCAAAGTATTATAATTTCATCAACCTCATTTTCATAAGAGGGTATGCAGTCGACTTATTCATAGATTCCATTTCAATTCATCTCAATATAACATATAGAGATCAAGTACATAAATCTCTTATTAACTATGTCCCTTTTACTCACCAAGAGTATTTAGTCTCAAAGGGATCATTTCAATCATTCAAGAGATATTTATTTTATTTGGAATCGATAGTTATTATGCTTCAGGCATAATTACGCTTCAGGCGTGTTTTCCCCATAATGTTCTCAAACATTATTAATCGGCTAAAATGCCATAACACATGTCATTCTTTTAGAGATATAATCTCAATCATATATCTAAGTGCGCTTTTGGTGGATTGTATACATATCGCACTTTTACAAATCATAAAGCTTCTTGAGCTAATCCCTGTTTGACATAGAATATTGTTGTATGATAAACAATTTCTGTATAAGTTATTCTCATAGAAAATAATTTGAAACCTTTGATAATCTAACCGTTTATTATAGAACTTCTGGTTCAATACGGTTTTATTTCATTTCTATGTATGAATATTTGATTCAAAACAATATCGCTAAACTTCTGGTTCAATACAATGTATATTTCATTTATGAGCTTCTGGTTCATACTATATACATATTTCACTTGTACGTATGAACTTCTGGTTCAATATAATGTATATTTTATTTATGAGCTTCTGGTTCATACTATATACGTAATTCACTTGTACGTATGAACTTCTGGTTCAGCAAGATATTTCACTTATACATATGTATGAACTTCTGGTTCAATACAACATTTATTTCATCAGTACGTATTTCTGTACAGTTTAAATCAGTATACCTTTATTACTTTTAGTATACCGAAAAATCAGGTACAATATCCAAGGAAATATCTCATAATCTCAATCTTGTCGCCAAATCTTCCCTTATATCGAAAAAGGTAATGACACATTATCTCACCTTTTCAATAATTTATTCCATTATTTCTTGATGGAATCCATATCACTGACACGCGGAGCCACCGCTCTTTTACGCGTTGAATAATGCTTTTAAATAGATGACTTGGGAAGAAGGCTAGATCCATCAAAAATGGATATCATACTTTCAAATATTCGCAAATATTATTCCAATCTTCCAGTAAATGATTTGAGAAAAATTTATCGAATTAGGCTCGAAAGATTGAGGTTGCTGATGGATCATGGCATGCCAGAAGATGTTCGCTGGTTGATCGAAGCAAAAGTCCGATTAGCTGGTGAATTACCAGATTCATTTTCTAAGCACAAGCCTGGCTTAGGTAAGAGTACTTTTGCAAAGAAGCGAAGAGCAAAAAGATTAAATAGTTGCTACAAATGTGCTCGATGGACATGTGATACCCGTTGTAAATCAATAGGATATTCATCCATAAATCGAGATGATAAGATAGACTTCATTAAGGGTGGACTGAGTAAGGAGTCATTGGATGATATTCGATTGACTCTTGAGACGCACCCTAGTGGGTATGTGCAGCGTGAGCTACTATCTTTATGGGCTAAATTCATCAGCGATAAAGAGAGATATAGTCTCAAAAATATAATAGCTAAAGATCCTGTTTGCCAGGCTGTTATAAACAATGATGCTTTGGCTATGCAGCATTAATACAAGGTAAATCATTTGATATATATGCACATATAAAATATTTTTCTGTTTCTTTTCACGAGTTTTGATAAAGGCTGGTTAAAAATATTAAATCGCCGAAAGGTGAGTAGGATGATTTTGTCAAAAGTAAATCTTCACTTTTTCGAAAAACGACCAGTAAATAGTGAAGCTTTTCGGTTTTAAATAGCCAAACATTTTTCATAGTTCATGCATCCCAAAATAACATTTTCCCATAAGTTTTTCCTTCTTTACTTTCAAAAATGGAAGGACCAAAATTTCGACAGATCAAAACTATCTGTGTATTTTGTGGATCAAAAGTGGGAAAAGGTTTTGGGTATCTAGAAGCAGCCGTGGATTTAGGAAAGAAATTGGGAGAGAAAGGTATCACTCTCGTGTATGGAGGAGGTAGCAGTGGATTGATGGGTTGTGTTTCACAATCCGCTCTAGTAGAGAAAGCAAGAGTGATAGGTGTTATACCTACTCCTTTAGCTGATATTGCAGGCAAAACACGAGGGCATGAAGTACAAACCTTATCTATTCATGAACGCATAACTTGCATGTTATATGGTTCTGATGCCTTCATAGCCCTACCTGGAGGTTTTGGTACTTTAGAAGAAATCTTTAATATTACTTCATGGGCTCAACTAGATCTCCATACTAAGCCTATAGGGCTTTTAAATGTAAACAATTTCTTTGATGGTTTGCTAACATTTCTTGATTATGCTGTGGAACAGGGATTCATATCTCCATTTTCTAGGAGAATCCTTATTTCTGCTCCTACTATCGAGGAACTGCTGGATAAATTGCAATCATATATTCCAATACAAGATCCAGCAGGAGTAAAGATAGATTGGTCGCAAGGAAGGGGAATCAAGCGAAAATGGAGTCCGGTTAATGTAAATTTATCTTTGTGAACTCTAGAATAGGTGGTGGTAGAGTACGGAGTATTCTCACTCTTGAGACACACCATAAATTTCTAGGATTTTATCAGTGTTTTAATCTTGTGTACCTCAAAGATTTAAGGTGGTAGAGTATGGAGTATTTCTTACTCTTGAGACACACCTTTTTCTTTATTTCCTCAAAATGTCAGAGGTGGTAGGATACGGCTACTCCCGAAACACATCTCTTATTTTGAGGATTATAAATGTTTTTCCCCTTTTTCGTTTTGCATGTATGACTCGTTTTATGCTTATTCAGGAGCAATAATAATATCATTTCAGTATATTTAGATGATAATTTTTACTTCTTCTGGAGTAAATATGTACTTCTTCTGGAATACATAAGTGCTCGTGCAAGAACTTTTCCAGACACTTATCATCTAATATTCATCTCATAATACTGATGAGATTATTTTCACATTAGCTATGTCCGTGCTATCATGTGATATTATTTTATCATACATCAACATTCTCTTGTTGAATAATTTTCATCCACCCATTCAAATTCAGATATTGGTAACTTCTGGTACCATTGGATAAAATATTTTTATCAACATTTACCAACTTTTTGGTAGTGATAACTTCTGGTATCATTTGATGAAATATTATCTATCTTTAGTAGTGATAACTTCTGGTATCATTTAATGAAGTATTAAATAACAATATTTTATTAACAATAATAATACTAGGGTTATACCACCAAGTATATATTAACAATAATATTGTATATATATTAACAATAATAATACTGGGGTTATACCACCAAGTATATATTAAAAATAATATTGTATATATATATTAACAATAATGATACTGGGGTTATACCACCACGTATATATGTTGACAACAATCCTCTAATATGTTAGAATTAACCAACAATTGAGGTGTTTATATGTATTCAATTGATAAACCGACCATATAGGCGGTGTCAACATAATAAAATAATTAAACCGACCATATAGGCGATGTCAACATAATGAAATAATTAAACCGACCATATAGGCGGTATCAACATAATGAAATAATTAAACCGACCATATAGGCGGTATCAACATAATGAAATAATTAAACCGACCATATAGGCGGTATCAACGTAATGAAATAATTACCTTTCATGAGTGAGTGAATCATATCTTTCAGTCAAGGTATTCATAATAGTCCAATCCGTTACGGTGCGTGAATTTGCTTTGAAAGTTTCGGGTTACACAATTTCTCCAATTTTTTCTATGGACTTGGAATTGATTTTCTAATCTATGATGTATAAATGATTTTCTAATACCAAAAACACTAGATTTGAAATATGAAACGTTGATTAATAATAATCTGGTTTCTGATACAGAAGTTCATCATTTAGATGCAACTGTAGAGCATACTCCCGTCGTATTACTCAATTGGCTAGAGACTCGTGCTGATAACGTGTTATAAAACTATCAAAATCTAAACAAGAATTAGAGATGAAGAGATGGAGAGAATAAAGAGGAGAATTCTCATTCCATTAGGTGTGTGAAATACAACAATGAATGCCTCTATTTATAGGAAGATAAAGTCATTCACAATAATTCTTTACAATATTAATTAGGTGGGAGTTAGGTAAGAAATTAGGTAGAGATCTACAAAGGAATTTCTTAATAATTTCTAATAATTTATAACAAAAGTATCTGCGTTATGCTGAAGAATTTTCTCCCGTATGAAAAAACTTCCCGTCCATCGTAGTCCGTTCTAGTCCATTTCAATAGATACTGCGTATTACACACATCCCCCAAATAGATTTATTATCAAACTCTAGTACAAATTGGTGAAATAAATGGGGACCAGTCGTGAGGATACCCACCGACGGACTTAATGAAATGCTGACCCATTATTTTAAGCCTCATTTTTTTTTTTAAAATTCATTTTTAATCACACATTCTTCCAATAAAATAATTTATACATAAACTCAAAAAAATTTCTTACTCTTTAACCGCACATCCTTCAATAATTACTATTACAAATAATATTATTTTAAAATAATTAATCTCAAATGGGGTAATGTCCTCGTGAGTGACCCCGATAATGCCTTATCAAATAAAAGTTATCATTAACTGTATTAGGCACAGGACCACCTACACAAATTTGGATAGTAAAAACCTAATAAATTTAAAGCATGTAGATGCAACTTTTAACTTATAATAATATTTAGACAGAACAGGTCTTCTTTGTTGTTCGTCATGGGTAACAGAAAAAACTCGCCTATTACAAGAACTCACATGTGGGTTCTTATCTTTCTTCAGAATCCACATGTGAGTTCTTCTAATAGACGGACAACAAATCCGCTACCCGTGAGGGTCAAAAGATAAATTTCATTAGACAGGACACTAACAATTTGAGATTCTTTTAGGTCACTTCAAGGCAAGAAGAGACACTCCACTCCACCCCATCCCACTCCACCCTACCCTACCCTACTTGTCATTTCAATTTGCTGTTATGGATAGGTAGATACAACACTTCATAGATTACTCTAACAATTAGAGGTCAGTAAAGTTAAAAAGTAAAATTAATGGACATGATAAGAAAGTCACATCGGGAAATTATTGAAGTAATATTTCGAAGATATAGTCAAAGAATGATGACAAGCATTAGGATAAACAGAGAAACGAAAGTTGGAGGCTTCAAATTATGGACACGACATTTTACGAATATCCACGTTTTTAGAGAACTCGTCCAATTAACGAGCATTCACTTTTTTTAAGCAAAGCATAATGAAACTGTATATATTTGACCACGCTTCATAATAACCAGAGCTGCAAGATAGGACTTTAATATGAATTAACTTTTAATCATGTCCACCTTGTGACCAAAGATGAAATATATTTGACCGCACTTCGTTTTATTTTTAAAGGTTCGGGTGCCTTTTTCTTGAACTATACATTCACAACATGACCATATTACATTCTTCATCTCATAATTCATAGCTACACTTTATCTCTATTTCACCTATTACGTACAAAATATAACTTTCCTAGTGGCTTATTGCACGCGACATTTATAATGAAAACACTCCATGTACCCAACTAAGGTTTTACCTCATTTTATTATTCTTCAACTTTGCATTATGTATCAACCTAGTGCAACTTTTATAGCACCTCAAATATTTAAGACTTATTTATAGAACTTTGAAAGCATTGGGACCAAATTGTAATTTTTATATAATTTTTTTGAAAGACTTTAATGAAGTTATTAAAGGGATAATTGCAAAATGGCAGTCAAAAACATTTCAAACTTTTGCTTCTTTTACCAAACCTTTTATATGGAGTAGTGTTAGTCTCAAACGTTTCAAAAATGTGCGACAGAAGGACCTCTAGATGGTTTACATCCAAATATTCATTAATTGACCAAAAGTTAGCATTTGACTAATTTCAATAATTATAAGGAGATATTTTTAAGTGACGTTATGACATGTCACATATTAATTGGATGGTGAAAAGTGTTACTTAAAAATGTCCCCAAAAATGCCTCCCTAGAATTATTCGACTAATTTTGAAAACGGTAAAATGGTCTTTCAACCATTTATAAAAGGGGTGATTTGCATTGAACGTCCCAAACCTTTAAAAAAAAAAATTAGTAGAGGCCCCAAACCATTAATAAATATGCGTCGGAAGGATTTGTAATAGTTTTCATCCAAACCAAAATGATCCTCTCCCCGTGACGGGGAGGGGGTGGGTGTCAAGGAGTCCATCCCCTTGTCAAGGTGGGGTTTTCTCCCCTCCCTGTGATGGGGAGGGGCAAAACCCCCTTCATCCAAAAAGTCTGTTGATACAATTATTTATCGTCTCCGTCCCGCGCAATCACCCAACCCCATTGAAAGAAAGAAACAAATATAGAAACTTGATACTACCTATTTTCCCCCAATTTTTTTCTTCTCTCTAATAATGATTGTAGCTAATTTACCCATTTACCAAATCAAGTCAAATCATATACAATTAGATAATACTTAAATCTTATCACCATGTAATACAAACAGGTTTTCCATTAAGTAAATGTAACATGCCCAAATTTCCAAATTTTCTTACTTTCTTTTATTTGATAGAGAGAACTTATCCAAAAAAAATAGTAGAGTTGGCTTAGCCCCTGTTCGGTATAGACTAAAATCAATTTTTTAGTAGATTTTGATAAAAGTTAATAAGATGTGTGGTTGAAAAATTGTAGGTCCTATAAAATGTGAGGTTGAAATTAATTTTTGATTTTGATTTGAAATTAAAATCAGGTTTTAATCAGAATCAAACATGAACTTAATATGATATCTATTTTTCCATTCGTTCTTTGGTTTGGGGAAGGTGAGAGATCAGACAATGGAAAGAAGTACAGGAATTTTATGCAATTGTATATCTATTGCATTGGTCTTTACTTGGACATTGGTTGGTAAAAGATTTTTTTTTATATAGACAAAGAACGCGATGTTTTTGAAGTAAAATATGTGATAGAAAAGTGATTTGGAGAAACGTGTATAATTAAAAAATAATTTGAGAAAATGTGTAAATAGAGGCTTAATCATCCTAAATTAATTTCAGTATTCCCTCGATATAAAAAATACTCTCAATCCCTATGTATTATCTTCTTCTGCAACATATAGGCTAGAAAACTTAAACCATGTTTTATAGATTTCCATTGGTCCAGTTGTATCATCATGAACGCAATAAAGATTTTTCTTTCCTTCCTTTCTCAACTTAGGGTATAGTTACTCTTCAACTAAATGCTATATAAGATGAATGATGATGGAGTACTACTCCATAGGTAGTAAGTACATAAATTGAAAGCAGAATTTAAAAGATTACACAAGATTGAAATCAACAGTATAAGAAATACAATGATAAGCTAAAGACCTAATTCTAAAACTAAACCTAATATAATCATGAATTAGCTGAATTATGTCATTGTCATCCATCTGCACTCCATCCAAAATTGCGCTGTTCCTACTGTACCAAATTTGTCAAGAAACAAAAACTGAGATAATTCTGCGTAATATCACTTTGAACCAGGCCCGAACATGTTGTGAGGCTTGTAAGACACCTGTCTCAAGGCCCAAAGGCTTTAGGGGCCCAATTTTTCTCCTTCCCCCTCTTTTTTCCCCCTCTTTTCCTTACAGTCCAGATAGGCCCAATACCCAATGATAGTTAAATACTCAATATTTTTGCCTCTAAAACAGCTAGACGAGTAATGTTTAAGTCATTGTTTCGACATTTTATGGTGAATTTGCAAATTATTTAGTACATTTCTCTTGTGTGAAATTGAATTTTATCGTTGTTTTCGATCTGTTCCTAAAATAAAAATTCAGAGTCGCTGCCCTTGAACCACGAAAAACCCGAGGCCCATTTTTCCTATAATACAATGTTCGTCTCTAGCTCTAAAAATGCAAGTCCAACTCTGCTTTGAACCCCTTAACTCTGGTTGCAGGCCACCAACCTAGAGGGTTCGTCCTGAGAGAAGAAGAGGCAAAACGCAAACCCATTTTTTTTATTTGAAAAAACTCCAATCCTGGACAGCAATATCACTGAAGAAAAAAGCAACTGCATCTAGAGATAAGAAATGCATAATTTCTTGATATTCCCATCCAATGGGAGTCCATTATGCATCAAACCTCCACATGAAGACTGAAACTTTTGGAGGAAGCCTGTTGTTCCAAATAGCAACAAAACAAATATTCTTAGATTTTCTCTTACGAATAACCTCTCAAGTTTGGCTGATTATCTTTTTATCGGAAAACCAAAAAATCTCCTCTTGCATTCTTTTCCAGGTATGACTTCTCTTCAACTAAATACTAATACCATCAGATATTCCAATTCGTTGCAGCTTGTGAGTTTAAGGTGGAAAACGTCTGTTCAATTGCGCTAATCTACTCCCTTCCCCGATGTTGGAAGTTTTTGAGCCATTACCAAAACTTCATGTTTCAATTCCTTTGGTAAACCCACATGAGTAATGCCTCAAAGACCATGCTCAATTATAGCTAAATCAATGTCATGTGTTTTAAGTGTGTTATATAAACATCTCAACATATAAATAAAAATGGATCATCGGTCTAGTATTTGACATTTATGTTAGAAAATTATATCACAGATAAATTTATCTACGATTCAAAATCATCATGCTGAATTATCAAGAATAAAATAACTGAAGCGGAAGCGTACCTTAATCAAACATGATTCACGATTAACGATTTTACGGTTGGATCTTCTAAATCAATACGTAGTCCTTATTTTCTCTCTGATAATGGGATGTCAAAAAGAATGAACAATACGTACGATTCAGGGACCATAACCGACTTTATATACTGAATTGTCAGTTAACCTAATTCGGCCCATCATGAAATTAGGTAATGGTCTATTATCTACACATAAAAGTCCATACATTAATTAGATGCATTAAAGCCAATATATATAAAATCCTTATTAGATTACTTTAAATGGGCTTAACCAAATTTGATAGCCTTTTATTCAATACACAATAATTCACATATAAGCCCACACGATTGATTAAAATCCTTACAATCTCCCACTTGAGCTATATGTGTAACCTTACAATTGTGTATCAATCATAACCTTATGAATACTCAGAATTTTGCTATCATTACTGAATTCATCCCCAAACAATCCGGTCCATCAATTATATCAACATAGGATCAAAGCTGCTTTCGCTACATTAATCGTAACTAAACCTATCAATGATCACGTATATCGACATAACTGAATGACATGGATCAAGTATGGATGTGTAGCATGGAAATTACATGTAATGTGATCTTCAACATGCCTATTTCCAACTGGTCCAACTTTAGGGAGATCATCCTCAAACGAGTTCAGAGATAATAAACCTGAAACCTTACAGCTGTAAATAACTTTAACTTTAAACTGTATCCAAAAGGACAGTAAATGTGTCTAATGCACCCAAAATACAAACTCCCACTGAAACCAAATATTCTTAAGAAATACAACACCCATATGAGTATTGTGCTCATGAAAGACCTTGGATTGTAATACTTTAGTAAGCAGATCCGCAATTATGGAGTTTGTCCCAATGTGCTCTTATTGACACGTGTCCACTCTGAACTGTATCCTTCACAACCAGGAACTTATGTCAATATATTTTGACTTAGTTGAGCTCCTATTGTTACTGGAATATAAATTTGCTGAGTTACTGTCACAATATAACTTTAGTGGTCTTTCTATACCGTACAGAATATGCAGCCCAGTGACAAAATTTCGCAGCTATATTCCATAATTAGATGCCCCCAAAATTGCTACAAACTGTGATGTCAGGTGAAAGAAGCTAAAGTGTTTGTTAAGCACTCCTTCCGGAAATAGCTCCTCCAACCAGCAGATAAATGCAGTATGATGTGGATTTTTTACTTTCTTGGCATCTAGTAAAATCGGAATCATAATACAATATGATCTCCAACTGATCCGATTTTTTGTATGTGAGCATGTAATCTTTTGTTCTCTTTAAATACCTTATAACTCATGTTTGCTGCTTTCCAAATGATCCATCCCAGGGTTACTTAAATATCTCATTAGTATCTCAATAATGTATGCAATATCCGAACGCATACAAATTTGAGCATACATCAGATTTTCTATAGCTTAACCATATGGGATCCTCTGCATTTCTTTAACTTCAAGATAACTTTTCGGGCATTAGTTGAGACTAAATTGTCTCCCTTAACGATATAAGGGTGTCCCCTGATTTACTGTCTTGTATGCCAAACCTCTTAAGTACTTTATCGATATAGCCCTTTTGTGACAATCCAAGAATACCTCGGGAACAATCCCGGTGTATCTGAATTCCTAATACAAAAGAGACGTCACCAAGATTTTTAATCTCAAAATTCCTTGAAAAAAAATCTCATAATTTTATGTGACATGCCTATATCATTAGTGGCAAGCAATATGTTATCAACATACAAAATCAAGAAAATACACTTACTTTCACTGAACTTGTAATACACACAACCATCAACATCATTAATCTCAAAACCAAATGAGATAATTGCTTGATGAAATTTGTATTACCCTTAATGGGAAGCTGGCTTGAGCACATAAATGGATTTATTTAATTTGCAAACCGTCTCATCAATGTCTCCATTGAAAAATGCCGTCTTAACATCCATTTGATGTAACTCGAGGTCAAAATGTGCAACAACCTGACTTTCCTGAAAGAGTCTTTCATTGAAACCGAAGAGAAAGTCTCTTTATAGTCAATGCCATCATTCTGTGTAAAGCTCTTATATACAAGACGAACCTTATATCTTTTCACATTACCTTTCGAATCCCTCTTGGTTTAAACCATTTAAGACCAATGGGCTTCGTACCTTCTGGTAATGGGACAAGATCCCAAACTTTATTGTCTTGCATATGCTTATACTCCTTATTTACGACATCAATCCACTTCTGAGAGTTAGAACCCTGCATGGCCTGATGGAAATTGATTAGACCATCTTCCACCATCACATTATTTTCCTTATGTTCTTGGAGAAATACTATTTAAATTATCCTGAATAGCATTTTTCCTTTTCTCTCGTGGATCTCCTTAATGGCTTTAGTTATTGAGGTTGTTGAGTTTGTACTTCTGAAATTTACCTTATTATGGATGTGAGGTTCTTCAATATTGTCGAATTGAGGTTCCGGATATGCTTCTTGATCAATGACATGCATAGAAACTTGCACATTGTCAAAAGCAATAGTAGGAATCGAAACCGATCATTCCTCAACTTCTTCCTTAAAGACAATATCTCTAACCTTATTCTTCCCCCAAACTCAACATCCTCAAAAAATGTTGCAGTTCTCATTTCAAAAATTGACTTAAGTGTGGGATAATAAAATTTATAACCCCTAGATTGCTCAGAATAACCAATAAAGTAGCTGCTGACTGTTTTGGAGTCCAATTTCTTTATGTGGTTTCTTTTGTTCTGAACCCTTAACAACTTTGTTTTCTTTATTTGTTTTCTTGCCCTTATCTTTAGAGGTGTTTGCCAAGTGAATACTTTCAGTTCTGTCCTGCTTCAACTTTTCTTCCTCTTGCACACAAAATAGAATGAGCTCATTTAGAGTTCATTTCTCCCTTTGATAGTTACAACTGACCTTAAATAGACTGAATTGTGCAAGAAGCTTGCACACTATGAAATGAGCTCATTGAGAGTCCATTTCTACTTTGACAGTTATAACTAACCTTAAATTAACTATATTGTGCAGGAAGCGATATCAATACCAAATGCACGAGCAAGTCATTAGACAAGTCGAGTTTTAGTTCCTTAAGTTTTGAAGCATTGTGAGACATCTACATGATGTACTCCCTTATTTTCCCATTGCCTTTATACTTTATTGAAATCAAGATTTGCATAAGCGTGCTTGTTTCAGCCTTATCATTTTTCGCAAAACGTTTCTTAATTTCGGCAAGGAATTCATTGGCATCATTTACCTCCTCAGATACTATGCCACTAAAGGCTTCTGGAATGCCGCGCTTAATGACCATTAGACTCACGTAATTTAAGCAATCCCACTTCTTAAAGTTCCTCATTTGATTAGATGAACTTTCATCCGTAAGAGGAGCAGGTTGCTCAATCCTTAGTACACGGTCTAGATCCATGCAGCCAACGAAAAGTTAATGTTCTTGTTTTGATTCTTGAAGTTTGTTCCATAAATACAGGGATTAAATTTGAGCTTGTAGATATACTACTAGCAGAATTCGAAACCGAATAGAGAACACTTAAACAAAATAGCTCACATAAGTATCTTATTATGCAAATCATACTTTCAAATAATGGTAGGGCCCATCACAAGATACCTAGCACAACATCGATATTTAGTTTTTGGACAGAAATATTGACTTGTAAGTGGTACTCTTAGTGTAGTGATCAATCACTGACAGTAAGACATGTCAACCAATAAACATTTCTTTGGACCGATTTATTGATCACAAGTTAAACCAAATAATCGTCACCTGTTTATCACCACAAGTTCATGTGAAATTCGAGCCAAATATTGACCTTCCTTTGGGCCGATCAATATCCGCATGAAATAACATACAAACATCTAATTTTCCCTTGGTGTAGTGATCAAACACTGGCAATAAGACATGTTAACCAATAAACCTTTCTTTGGACCGATTTATTGGTCACACGTTAAACCAAATAATTGCCATGTATTCATCACCACAGGTGCATGTAAAATTCGAGCCAAATATTGACATTCCTTTGGGCCGATCAATATCCGCAATGAATAACACACACAAAAATACCTTCTAATATTCAAAGTTAATTAATATCTACAAGAGGGGTTGCTTTGGCAACATGTTACTTCAACTAACTTACTTTCGAATATTATATCTCTCAAAAGAGTCCGTAGTACCAAAATTTGAAATTGAAATTCATTGACTTGCATCTATATTTGACTTTAGGATTTGAATTATAGAATTCAAAACTTTAGAATAAAGCAATCCTTAAGTTGGGATGGTCAAATTGCAATATTCTTAAACTTTTGGTGGTCAATAATGAAAAATTTTATACTTGAAGGACTTAAATTATAATTTTTCCAAAACTTTATTGGCCAATTTAGAGAAATTCCAAACTTTAGGTCCCAATTTGAAAGAAAATCAAACTTTATGATAGCCCAAGAGTAAACTAACCAAGAGGGGGGTGAATTGGTTTATAAAACTTTTTCGATAAATAATCTCAAACTTAAAAACCAATGGGTACAAGTATGAGTACTTAGTGTTACAAGTAACTAAACTATCAATGTAGTGTGCTATATATGTGTAAACTTAATTGATAAAGCAAGTATAGCACTTAGATATAGTATTGCACAATATAAATTGATAGAATAGAGTAAGTGCAATGTAAGTAAGTAAAAGGGATAAGGGAATGCAAACGCGATTTATGGAGGTTCAATCAACCAACGTGATCTACGTCCCCCGTTACCGAGCTCTCCGTCACGAGCAAGGCCAAATCCACTATTTTGGTAACTTACAACAAGGAGTACCAAATCCTTAGGCGACTTACAACAAGGAGCGCCTATCCTTTACAATCGAGTTTTCACACGGCTCTCGAAACCAACAATCGAGTTTTGACAAGGCTCTCGAAACCACAAGATATAATGAATTGAATTTACAATTGAAATAACTCTCTTGACAAATGATATACTCAAATTAAGTACCGAGAGAGTTAGGCTAACACTTCAATAGATAGCAATGAATTAAGCTCGAGTGTTAGAGAAAAACTTTGATGCAAATGATAATGAAAAGTTCAATGCAATCAAACAAAGTTTTTCAAATGATCTCTTGTTAAAAATATTGAATCAAATTAAGTACCAAGAGATGCCACACTTGAATAATTAACAATAAGTTAAGCTCAAAGTGTTTAGGCAATGGAACTTTGATGAATCAAATGATAATGAAAAATGTAGCACAAATAATCAAAGTTCCTTAATTGGAATTTCTCTCTTTTAAAAGATTAAAACAAGTTTAGAACAAAGAGAGACTTACACTTCAATTCCAATATAGTGTGAAGATGTTGAAGAAGTTTAAACAATATAAAACCAAGAATCTTCACAAAACTTTCTTCCAAAAACTTTGATGAAATTGATAAAACAAAGTTTAGATCAATCAAAGTTTTATGAAAATAAAAGATGAATATAAACCAAGTAAGAACAATAAATTTTCACAAGAAAGTTTGTATAAAATATTTTCTAAGTTGTTCAAATTGAATGCAAATGAGATAGCTATTTATAGATGAAAAAATTCAAGTTCAGACATGTTTCGGTCGACCGGTTCCATACTTTCAGTCGACCGAAAGTTTAAATAAAATAGCCGTTGCATTAGCCGTTAAACTTTCGGTTGATCAGATTTTTCGGTCGACCAGACTTTCGGTCAATCAAGTATATTTCGGTCGACCGAAATATGAAATTTTGGAATTTTTATTTTAATATCAAAAAGTTTATTTTTCCAAAAACTATTTCATGATATGATTTGAAAAATTATTTTTATGCAATTGATGAATTGTCAAGTAAGTTTCTTGATGCATAAAAATCATTTTCGAGCTCGTTGAATTTCATCGCTAAAGATTGAGAGTGTTATACATTTACATATGTTAAACCAACTCTAATCTTGTATGCTTGAATTCTTGATCTTCATGTCATGCTTTTCAACCTCAATTTTGATCTTTTGAAAATCTTCAATTCTTTCATGATCTTCTTTGCGTCTCATGTGCTTGATCACATAATTTTGATTTAAATCTTTGAGAGACGATTTGAACATAGAGTGCTTTGAATATTTATCATTTCCATGAAACACTTGAAGCACACTTGTTAACAACACAATAAATTCTTATTTGTTATGATCAAAACAATAAGGTCAAATTGACCATAGGTCAACACTTTAGAGGTCCAAAATAGTGAGCTTTGAAACTTTAAGGACTTAATTGAAAACTTTTCAAACTTTAGGGACTAATTAGAGAATTTCAGAATTGTATGGATCAATTTTGAAAAATTTCAGACTTTAAGGACTGAATCGTGAAATTCTGAACGTTAAAGAACCAACTTAAATGATTTCTTAACTGTATGGGCTGGTTTTGTAAATTCAGAAGTCTGAAGGGCTAACTTAAAATGTTTTATAATCTTCGGGCTTTAAATATTATTTAAAACAAATCAGGAGGACCTAATGTTAAATAAAGCAAACTTTCGTGAATTGCAACCAAGCCCTTCAGAACTTCAAATTTTCAAGTCAGGCCCCTGAACCCAAAAAATTGAAATAGCTAGGGTTTGCAACCAAACCCTAGCAACCGCTGCAACCGGCCCAAGAACGCGGCGCCATCACCGTCGTCGTTCACCGCCTGCAGGGCCATTGACGGCACTGCAACCAAGAAACACGCCGCGCGCTAAAATCCGACGCCACAGCGCGTGGCGTCCCCACCAACTGCAACCCCATCGCGCGCGGCGACGCTGTCTTCCGTCGCGCGCAACGTGCGGCTACCCCATCTCCTTAATTCTTTCCATCATCAACAAACACCACAAACACCGTACACAACAAACTCAACCACAATTCATACTTCAACCATACACAAATTCAAAACCATATCTGAATTCATAAATCCATATACCCTACTTCAAGAAATCAGATTTCAACCAACTAAAAGTCGAAATATTAATCTGTTGATTGCGAAAATGGAAGTCCAAATTCTAAAAACACATATACATGCACAGAAAAAATCGATTTGTTGAAACCCAAAAACATAGATCAAAAATCAACTGTATTCAATCCACGATGAAACCAACAGATATGCATATTAATTTCAAAATCAGACTTCAGAAAAAAAAATTACAGATTCTTATGTCCAATTTTGAGATCAAAACTTTCGCATATGTGCATACAGAGATATCAATTTGCTGAAAACCCAAACTTATATATCCAAATTGACATGTATGACAGTAATCTGAATGCATATAATACCCGGTAGAAAATATATTTCTTACGCACTATCTGATAATTCAACATGAAGATGGCTCTGATACCACTTGTTAGAAAATTATATCACAGATAAATTTATCTACGATCCAAAATCATCATACTGAATTATCAAGAATTAAATAACTGAAGCGGAAGCGTGCCTTAATCAAATATGATTCACAATTAACGCTTTTACGGTTGGATATTATAAATCAATACGTAGTCCTTTTTTTCTCTCTGATGATGGGATGTCAAAAAGAATGAACAATACGTACGATTCAGGGACCATAACCGACTTTATATACTGAATTGCCAGTTAACCTAATTCGGTCCATCATGAAATTAGGTAATTGTCTGGTATCTACACATAAAAGCTCATACATTAATTAGATACATTAAAGCCCGATATATATATAAAATCCTTATTAGATTACTTTAAATGGGGTTAACCAAATTTGATAGTATTTTATTCAATACACAATAATTCACATATAAGTCCACACGATTGATTAAAATCTTTACAATTTATCCAAACTTTAAGGAGAAATATTATCAAATTTGAGGGCTTCTTTGAGATGTCAAAAGTAGTCAAAACAAATTTTTTGTCCTTTCGAATCTTATCACGCTTTGTTTTAAAAAATGTAAAATCATCACAAATTTCATCATTTTGCAATTCTAAAAGTCCAAAATTTTCTAATAAAAAAATAAAATATATATATATATATTTAAAAAAGGAGCATGATCTTTCATCATTTGTGAAGGAAACCCAATAGGGAACCACATAGATGTGGCTAGGCACACGTTTAGCATAATAAAGGATTCGCCTCATATCTTGTTGAACTATTAGTAGTAATAATAATATAATATCTTCTAAGAGTGTTTTATTCTTCCATCATAACATACAATAATGAGGAAGATCAATGAAACACCTCTAGTGAAAGCAGGTGCTATTCAGGCTAGCAAATAGCTCAGCTCATAAAGTTCGAGAAAATGTGACTCGTATATAGAAGATATTTTAAATTCCATGGCACCAATTATTTGCTGAATTGAAAGATTGCCATTTTTTATGATAAAATGTATTACTATTTTTTATAATAAAACGTGCTGTCGATCTTCTTCATTTTTTGTACCATATGATTGGTAGGAACACATTCTCAATTGACAAAAACTGATAATTCTGCTCGAAAACAAATGCAATGAATGAGCGGCTCCACCCCTATTTGAGGGGGTGTAAACCCGTGGTACACATGTAGTGTTGCCCACTTATTAATGATATGCACATATTGCTTAACATCCACATATGTGATTCCCATTATTTTTTAGATGGATCAAAGTTTCCAATTCTAGGATTTCTTCACAATGACAAAACAAACTCATACATTGTTCTACTCCATATATATTACTGAATCAATCTTTTTTCCTATCTGCCTCAACCATCTACTTTAGCATGATAAGAATAATGATATTCATTATCGCTGGGTTGAGGCTCTGTGAAATGTGGTACTACACAGAATCACAAATGAAAGTGTTGGTGTCACATTTCCCTGAAGTTCAATCCCGGTGGGGATGAATAGCCTCACTCTCTTCCCATAAACTTACACAATTAGTCGTAAAGAAGCATTGACCATTAAATAAGTCACAAGGGTAATACTCTGTTCTCTTTGTTATTTTTAGGTAATTTTTTATTTTTATTTTCGAAAACACTGAAAACGAGTTATCTTCTTCATTTTTTAAAGAGTTTTTAAAAAAAAAAAATGCAAAGAAAATGAAAAACTCCAAATTGTTATAAATATCTTGGGTGTGAATGACCCATTATGCCCTTGTAAAGTTTATATTATTACAATTGTACCATTATCTACCCCTATAAATAGGGTGCTTCACTCCTTCATTTAACACACAATTGGAATACATAAATTCTCTCTCTATCTCTATATTCTCTCTAATATTTTGATAGTCTTGTTCTATCTAATACTTTGGTAGTTTTACAACACGTTATCAGCACGAGATTCTAGCCAACTGAGTTAAGAAGGTAATAATTTTAAATATATTTTATATATTATGCTACCACCTACATGGTTGGTTTTACCACCTACATGGTTGGTTTTATCAGTTTTAATTATATCATGCTACCACCTACATGGTTGGTTTTACCACCTACATGGTTGGTTTTATCAGTTTTAATTATATCATGCTACCACCTACATGGTTGGTTTTATCAGTTATAATTATATCATGCTACCACCTACATGGTTAGTTTTACCGATTTTAATTATATTATGCTACCACCTACATGGTTGGTTTTACCAGTTTTAATTATATTATGCTACCACCTACATGGTTGGTTTTACCAGTTTTAATTATATCATGCTATCACCTACATGGTTGGTTTTACAATTTTTTTAGTATATCATACTACCACCTATATAATTGATTCTACCAGTTTTATTATCGTTGGTTCTACTGGGTTTCTTTAAATATATGATTTAAATGAAATCACATTTTATGTATTTTCAAAAAGGATAAATTTATAATATAATCAATTCATCATTCCAATAAAGTGTACTTACAAAAGTAAAAGTTATTTTTCTTTTTGAAAATTAAAATCACAATTTCAAAAGATGTAATGATTAAACATCACTTCATGAAACATGGTTACATACATACCACATAATTCTTGAAATGCAATTTCTGAAAAATCTTTTGTTAATGTCACTATCATTATACGTATTAATCAATTTATTCTTGATAATTATTATCTGGATTAATTGATACCACAACTTAGATTTACATAGCAATTTCGAAATTTTGTTTCATTGCTACAACAACTTAGAATTATAATTAATATTCCAGAAGAATAAAAACTCGATATAGAAATCATGTCATTAATTCTTTACTGAGATTTTTCAAGGAATTAATTATTTTTCATGTTTGATTGAATAGTTATCCTAATGGCAAATATCACAAAACTCGAGTTCATTGCACTAGATTTATCCGGGAAAAATTATCTATCATGGATCCTAGATGCCGAGATCCATCTTATTTCAAAAGGGCTTGGAGAAACAATCAAAGAAGGAAACAACGAATCCCTGCAGGATCGTGCAAAAGCACTTATTTTCCTTCGTCACCATCTTCATGATGGATTGAAAATAGAATATCTTACTGTGAAGGATCCACAAGAACTCTGGAAAAACTTAAAAGACAGATTTGACCATCAGAGGACTGTAGTCCTCCCAAAAGCCCGTTATGAATGGATGCATCTTCGTTTACAAGATTTTAAAACTGTGAGTGAGTACAATTCTGAACTATTTAGAATATGTTCAAAATTGAATTTATGTGGAGAAAAAATCACTGAAGCAGATATGCTAGAAAAAACATTCTCCACCTTTCACGCCTCAAATGTGCTCCTGCAGCAGCAATATCGTGAGCGTGGTTTTAAAAGGTACTCGGAACTCATATCTTGCCTTTTGGTAGCCGAACAAAATAATGAGTTGTTGATGAAAAATCACGGATTACGTCCAACCGGTTCTGTACCATTTCCTGAAGCAAGTGGTACTGCATTTCCTGAAGCAAATGCTATATCAAGAAATAGACACGGATACAAACGTGGCCGTGGCCGTGGACACGAACGTAGGCGTGGACACGGACATGAACAAGGACGTGGACGTGGAAGGAATTCTGGACAAAATCATCAACAACATGGCCACATGGTTAAAAGGCACAAGGCAAATGAGAATAACATAATCAAACGGCAACACGAAGAAAGTTGCTTCCGATGTGGCATGAAAGGGCATTGGTCACGTACCTGTCGTACGGCAAAACATCTTGTGGACCTTTACCAACAGTCTATCAAAGGAAAAGAAAAAATAGAGACAAATTTAGCTGATTGTCCAGTTAATAGGACACACTTAGATGTCTCTGATTTTTATACTGGTGATATGGAAAATATAGATTAGTTTGCTTTATCAGAAAGTCACGATGTTATTTTGAAATCTTAATATGTATTGTCCGTTTGATGTTAAATTATGTTTAACTTCTTTTTATCATAAATTCACTTTTCTAAAATATCTATTTGATTATATTTTAGATGAATTGCCAAGATACATGTCTTGTTGATAGTGCAACAACACATACTATTCTCCGGAAGAAAAAGTATTTTCTGAACTTAACATTAGCGGAAAATAATGTTAATACAATATGCGGCACATCGAAGATCGTTGAAGGCTCCGGTAAAGCCTATATTATTTTATCAAATAATACACAACTATGTATTAACGATGCACTATACTCAAGCAAATCCAGAAGAAATTTGCTCAGTTTTAAGGATATCCGCTGCAATGGATATCACATTGAAACAATGCAAGAAAACAATATTGAATATCTTTGCATTACTTCTTTTGTATCTGGCCAGAAGCAGATAAAAGAAAAACTTCCGGCACTTCCTTCTGGAATGTATTATACATCCATAAAAGAAGTCGAATCAAACAACGTCACGAACCCGAAGTTCGTAGACTTAAAAAGTTTTATACTTTGGCATGATCGACTTGGACATCCAGGAGCTATAATGATGCGTCGAATAATTAGCAACTCACATGGACATCCTTTAAAGAACCAGAAGATTCTTTCACCTAATGATTATTCATGTGTTGCTTGCTCGCAAGGGAAATTGGTCATTAGACCTTCCACTACAAAGGTAAATGTTGAATCTCCAACTTTCTTAGAAAGGATTCATGGAGATATATGTGGGCCGATACACCCACCATGTGGACCATTTCGTTATTTTATGGTACTAGTTGATTCTTCTACTAGATGGTCGCATGTCTGTTTACTGTCCACAAGAAATGTAGCATTTTCTAGGCTACTTGCTCAAATAATAAAATTACGAGCTCAATTTCCTGATTACTCAATCAAGACAATTCGTCTTGATAACGCTGGTGAGTTTAGATCACAGAGATTCAATGAGTATTGCATGTCCATTGGGATTGCAATAGAACATTCAGTTTCTCATGTCCATACACAAAATGGGTTAGCGGAGTCATTTATTAAACGTCTACAATTAATTGCTAGACCACTACTCATGAAAACAAAACTCCCAGCTTCTGTTTGGGGTCATGCCATATTACATGCTGCATCATTGATTCGCATAAGACCAACTGCTTATTATCAATACTCACCTCTGCAACTTGCATCTGGTCATGAACCTAATATTTCTCACCTAAGGGTTTTTGGTTGTACTGTCCATGTACCAATCTCTCCCCCACAACGTACCAAAATGGGTCCCCAACGTAGACTTGGGATTTATGTTGGTTTTGATTCACCTTCCATCATTAGGTACCTTGAACCCTTAACGGGTGATTTGTTTACTGCACGTTTTGCAGATTGTCATTTCGATGAAATGAACTTTCCAACTTTAGGAGGAGTAAAGTTGCATCCTGAAAATCAAGATAAAATTTCTTGGAATGAAACAACTCTATCTCACTTTGATCCCCGAAGTAATCAATGTGAGCAAGAGGTTGAGAAAATTATTCATTTGCAAAGAATTGCAAACCAATTACCTGATGAATTTGTTGACACACGAAAAGTGACAAAGTCATATATACCAGCAGAAAACACTCCGGCAAAGATTGATGTCCCTGTAGGACAAACTGCTATAGCAAGTGAACCTCAAAAACGCCAGAAGCGTGGTCGACCAGTTGGTTCAAAAGACATCATACCTCGTAAGAGGAAATTAAACCAACCAAAGACTCCTGGACGAGTAATAATAGAAAAGATTGATCAATCTAATAGTGGTGACATGGTTCCCGCAGAACCACAGATTTCAATGAAACAATCTAATAGTGATGACGTGATTCCTGCAGAATCACAGATGTCCGAGAATAATGAGATTTCAATAAATTATTTGTTATCTCATAAATTATGGGAAAGGGAGAATGTTGTTATAGATGATATTTTTGCCTTCCAAATGGCTCTTGAAATAATTCAGAATAATGATCCTGAGCCACTGTCTGTTAAAGAATGCCAACAGAGAGAGGATTGGCCAAAATGGAAGGAAGCCATGCAGACGGAGTTGAATTCCTTAGAAAAACGAAAGGTGTTCGGACCAGTAGTTCGAACACCTGAAAATATAATCCCTGTAGGATACAAATGGGTCTTTGTAAGGAAAAGAAATGAAAATAATGAAGTTACAAGGTACAAAGCCCGGCTTGTAGCTCAAGGTTTCTCACAAAGACCTGGAATTGATTATGAGGAAACATATTCTCCCGTCATGGACGCCATCACATTCAGATTTTTAATTAGTTTGGCTGTGTCAGAAAGGCTCGATATGCGCCTTATGGATGTAGTAACTGCATATTTATATGGCTCACTTGATAGTGACATATATATGAAAGTCCCTGAAGGACTTAAAGTGCCAGAAATAAATGATACATACCCGAAGAGTATGTTTTCAATCAAATTGCAAAGATCATTATATGGATTGAAACAATCTGGACGTATGTGGTATAATCGCCTCAGCGAATACTTGTTGAATGAGGGTTACAAAAATGATGATATATGCCCATGTGTTTTCATAAAGAAAACAAATATTGGATTTGCAATAGTGGCAGTTTATGTTGATGATTTAAATCTTATTGGAACTCCAGAAGAGCTCAACAAAACTGCTGATTACTTGAAAAATGAATTTGAGATGAAAGATTTGGGAAAAACAAAATTTTGCCTTGGGTTGCAAATTGAACATTTTTCAGAAGGACTATTTGTTCATCAATCTTCATATACAGAAAAGGTTTTGAAGCGATTTTATATGGATATAGCACATCCATTGACATCACCAATGGTCGTTCGATCACTTGATCCAAAAAATGATCCATTTCGCCCACTTGAAGATGGAGAAAATGTTCTTGGTCCAGAAGTACCATATCTAAGTGCAATTGGAGCATTATCATATCTTGCAAATTGCACTAGACCTGATATAGCTTTTTCTGTAAATCTACTCGCAAGATATAGTTCTGCACCAACTCAAAGGCATTGGAATGGTGTTAAACACATTCTTCGTTACCTAAAAGGTACTGTTGATATGGGATTATTTTATTCTCACAATTTGGGATCTTCTTTAGTGGGATATGCAGATGCAGGTTATCTCTCTGATCCACATCAAGCAAAATCACAAACAGGATATGTGTTTACACGTGGTGGGACGGCTATATCGTGGAGATCCGTGAAGCAAACTTTGACAGCAACATCTTCAAATCATTCAGAAATTATTGCAATCCATGAAACAAGTCGAGAATGTATATGGTTGAGAAACATGACTCATCATATCCAATCATCATGTGGATTAGCTTCGACAAAAGATAGTCCAATGATATTGTATGAAGATAATGCAGCTTGTATTGCACAACTTAAAGGAGGCTATATCAAAGGAGATAGAACAAAGCACATTTCTCCAAAATTCTTCTATACACATGAGCTTCAGAAAGCAGGTGATATCGATGTTCAACAAATTCGATCAAGTGATAATGTGGCAGACTTATTCACTAAAGCATTACCTACATCTACACTCAAGAAATTGATACATAAGATAGGAATGCGTCGGCTCAGCGATTTACGATGACTAATATCAGGGGGAGTAGCTGTACTCTTTTTCCTTCGTCTAGGTTTTATCCCACTGGGTTTTCCTAGCAAGGTTTTAATGAGGCAGCATTTATTTTTATACTCCACAATGACTGTACTCTTTTCCTTAGCTTAAGTTTTATTCCACTGGGTTTTCTTAGCAAGGTTTTTAACGAGGCAGACATTGAATATTAGGTCATTCAAGGGGGAGTGTTATAAATATCTTGGGTGTGAATGACCCATTATGCCCTTGTAAAGTTTATATTATTACAATTGTACCATTATCTACCCCTATAAATAGGGTGCTTCACTCCTTCATTTAACACACAATTGGAATACATAAATTCTCTCTCTATCTCTATATTCTCTCTAATATTTTGATAGTCTTGTTCTATCTAATACTTTGGTAGTTTTACAACACAAATCATTTTTTTGGGCATTTTCTAATAATTTCAACAAAAGTTGAAAAACGTGGAAAATGAGTATTCGTACAAAGAGTTGAGTAGCTCAATTGGGAACAATAAAGATAATATAAGGTCTTCTCTTCAATACACGACATTGTGATTCAAATTTTTTTTTTTTTCAATCTCCCTCTTTTCCAGTCATGGCTTCTCTCACTGTTCTGGCCTTCACTATTTCTACTACCGCTCGTTCAAATTCAGTTACATCTATTTTTTTTTTTCACAAACCGTCACCACTTGCCACTAAACCTATCTCAAAGAGGACAATTTTTTTGGCCTTGTGCGGAACTTATGAAGCCGCCTCTCAGGGCTTGCCCATGGACCAATTATTTGCACAAGACGGTGGAACCACTAATAGGAGATGAGAACAAGAAAAGCCAAAATTGGATGCTACCCAGTAAAAGGATTTCGAGGATTGGGCATCAAAATTTCAATTTAATCTCGCCGAAATTGGATACTTCCCAGTAAAAGGGTTTCAAGAATTGGGCATCAGAATTTCAATTTAATGCCATTTCAAGCATTTGATGTTAAAAGTTTAACCTGAATTTTACGTTGAGTCGTTCTCTTCAAACTGTAATTGCGATACTCTTGCTATTTATCTAGTATTTTTGAAGATTGAAGGTTCAAAAGAACTAGAGGTTGTAATGGAGATTTGCAAATATGACTTTGGTTGGTCGGAGTAGGTGTCGAGGGCAGCGGGGTTGGTGGGTGAAGGTTGAAGATGAACTGATTTGTTCACCTTCCAAAGTTTTGTACCTCTTGAGTAATTTTTATAATTTAACATGACATCTAAAAGAGAATGTGTTTTCGAGTTTTCTCTTTTGAGAAATAATTTTTCAAAATGAAAACCAAAGCGCATTTTCATTAAATTTGAAAAAAAAAATGAAAATAGAAAACAAAAAATAAAATACAAATAAAGCGTAGCCGAACGTAGGCCTGGGCAAAAGAATCGAAACTTTCGGTTCGGTTCGGTTGCAGTTCAGTTCGGATCTATAAAAAATTTAAACGGTTCTGATTTTAAAAATCAAGAACCATCGGTTCCGGTTCTGGTTCCAGTAGAACCAAAACAAAACGCGAATTTTTTTAAAACATAAATTTAGAAAAAAAAATCATCAATTCTTAATCTTAATGCATGTTATCCGGTCCATTAGTCAATATCAATTACATAACAACTATTAACTATTCAACATTACAATAACTATAAGCAAAAAAAATAATAATAAACAAAAAATCATAAATCAAAAATTATTTTTCTTTCACTGGTTCTGTTGTTCAGATTCAAGCTTTCAGTCTTCAGTTCTTAAAGAATTAACAAACAATAAAAATTCACTCTTCATCTTACAATTAATTGTTATCTTGCTTTCAATGATTTAGTGGACTTGTGCGACTGTTTCCTGAAAAGGTGGAGAATTTTGAGCAGAAATTGAAGAATTTTTAGAAGGAGCACATACACGCGGATGATGAGATGCTTTATCTGGAAGGAAGTGAATATTTTGATATCAAGGATTTTGAGTGTTGTACTCGCATTTTGATCAAGATCGATGACTTTGTCATCTTACAACTCTTACCAGCCGAAATCTACTATGACTTCATAGCTTAAGTTTGAAAATTTTAGTTTAGGAAATCGGAATCAGAACCAAACGGTTCAGTTCCAGTTCAATTTTTCTGTTTCAAAAAGAACCAACTGTTCTTTTTCAAAAGAACTATTGATTCTTGATTGTGTTCGATTCCTTAGGAACCAGAACCATATGAAATCACGCTCACACCTAGCCTAAGGCCGAGCTCTTTATCTTTTGTTTTCCCATTAGTAATGCCCGATTATGGAAATCCTTATTAACTACTTTAGATTACATCTTTCTAAAATCTAGCACGTGTGTGATGCTTAATCCAACCTACAAAAACAACAAACGGAATGTTAGATATGTTGTAAAACTATAAAAAACTTCACAAGAAATAGAGAGAAAGAGATGGAGAGCTTAGAGAGAATTCTTCTCTTCCATAGGTTTTATTAGAAATGAAAATGGCTCCTATTTATAGGAGTGAATAATGGCACAATCGTAATATGTAAATTTTACAGGGGCATAATGATAATTGTCATTCATAACCTAACTTTACCTAATTCCTAATTTTTACCTAATTTTTAATATATTTTGTAACGCTCCCCCTTGAATGACATATTACTCGATTACTCAATTGTCTGCTCGTTAAAACCTTACTAAGAAAATTCAGTGGGATAAAACTTGAGCGAAGGAAAAAGAGTACAACTGTTCCCTCTAATGTTGACCATCATTAATCATTGAGTCTAATATCTAAAATGACATAAATGATAAGTAGTTCAAATCATGTATTGAATTTTGAATTTCTGAAGTGCTTCAGTGCTTTAATGCTGTCTCGTTAAAACCTTGTCAGTAAAACCCAATGGGACAAAATATGAACGAAGGAAAAAGAGTACAGCCGCTGCCTCGTTAAAACCTTGTCAGGAAAACCTAGTAGGACAAAACCTGGACGAAGGAAAAAAAATACAGCATGATTCTCCCCCTGAAGTGTGCAATCAAGTATTCATGATCCTTTTGAATAATGATATCATCTTTCGTCTGAAATATGTATATATGAAAATCTTCTTGTGTGTAGCCGATATCATAAAATTCTTCATAAGATGTGTATGATTTTCTTCATTTGTTGATACCATTCCAGATGTCTATGATTTTCTTCATTTGTTGATATCATTCCAGCACAATTTAAAGAGAGAGCTTGTTGTTGAATTATTACTTGCAGATAGCCGTGACAATGTCTCAAAAACCTTTGCTAGGAAAACCCTGTGGGACAAAACCTTAGCGAAAGGAAAAAGAGTACATTATTCTCATTGATACGCCATAATTGTTACATAATGACTGCCTCATTAAAAATCTTACTAGGAAAACTCTGTGGGACAAAACCTCAGTTAAGGGAAAGAGAGTGCAACACGTATTTGTTCCCTTCATAGGAATATCATAAGTATATTAATGTAATCTCAAATTATTTCATTAAACATATAGTTTGTGATGAGCTTTTATAAATAGTTTATAACTCATTTATGAAGTCGTAGCTCATTTATGATGTACTGAACATGCTATACCAAGCAATGTTTAGTTAGTTGACTGATTGCATTACTCAAATCTAGAATTGATTCACTTCTATCAAAATCTAGAATTCACTTCTGATGAATAATTAAATATTCATTTTCAAATTCACATCTGGTGAATATTCATTTTCCGGTGGATAATATAATTTTACATATTGAAAATCAATTGCATGCCCAAATATTCAAATATAATAATAGTACACTTCAATTTTATTTTCAACATATATTATGGGGTCATATGTATCATTTTTCATGTGATTTTATTTTAAGAATCACATTTCATTCTATAATGATACTATTCTGGGCAAATTGAATCTTTCAATGATTTATTCATATATGTTCTTGCACTTTATAAACTGCAATTTCTAATTTGCAGGAGTATAATCAATCATTGAAATAGATATCAATCTCGACATATAATCTATAATCATTTCGCTTGAAATCCCAACGTACCGCGATCAACTGGTACATCAAAGAAAACTCCCAAAGTACCGAGATGAGTATCACACTTTTTGATCTCACTCATTAATATATCAAAGAGCTCAAACTAGTGATCTAAATTATAGTCACATCCACCATATGTCATGCCAGTTCTTCGAAAAATCTCGCACACAACGAGTCGTCTTTTACGACTGTGTAATATTTTTCATTTGTACAAATAACTACTGGCATTACACATTTAAGTGTTTTGGACTTCAGGTCCTATAACAATAATCCCTACATCGGGGTTTTATACTTGGCCAAAGTATTATAATTTCATCAACCTCATTTTCATAAGAGGGTTGTATGTAGTCGACTTATTTATCAATTCCATTTCATCTCAACATAACATAGAGAGATCTCTGTATTTGTTCTATCATCAGGTACCTGAATCTCTTTTAACTATGTCCCTTATACTCACTATAAATATTTAGCCTCAAAGGGATCATCTCAATCATTCAAGAGATATTTATTTTTGGAATCGATTCTCATTATGCTTCAGGTATAATTACGCTTTAAGCGTGTTTTCCCCATAATATTCACAAATCTTATATTATATCAATCGGCTAAAATGCCGCAACACATGTCATACGTAATTATGGATATAATCACAATCATTTATCAAGTGCGTATTGTTGGAGTGTATATAGATATCGCGCTTCTTAGAAATCATAAAGCTTCACAAACAAATCTTTATTTCATTGTATTGACATATTTGTACGTAGAATATTGCTGCATAAGAAGTGTTTATATTCAAATTATTCTCATAGCAAATAACTTGAGGCTTTTAATCTTTTAAACCATTAGCAATATAATATTCTATTATCTCAACTAATTCGTAAAATCATTAATGACTTTTAAGATATATTCATGCTAGCATATATCACTTTGCTCGTAATATCATTATTTGAGCAAATAATCCGTCATTCATTTTCTTAGTGAGATAATTAATTTACTTTTGAGAACAAGCAGCAATGATAACTTGTTAACCTGAACAATCTTCTGGTTGTTTAATGAATGCCATTTTGCATTCTCAATAAATCTCATTATTGAATTTGAATCTAACCAATCATTATAGAACTTCTGGTTTAGCAATATATTTCACTTGTACATATGTATGAACTTCTGTTTCATCAGTACGTATTTCTGTATAGTTCAAATCAGTATACCTTTATTACTTTTAGTATACTGAAAAAATGGGTACAATATCCAAGAAAATATCTCAATCTTGTCGCCAAATTTTCCCTTATATCGAAAAAGATAATGACGCATTATCTCATTGTTCCCACCTTTTCAATAATTTATTCCATTATTTCTTGATGGAATCGATATCACTGACACACTCGGAGCCACCGCTCTTTTATGCGTTGAATAATGCATTTAAATAGATCATTTGGGAAGAATGCTAGATCCATCAAAAATGGATATCATACTTTCAAATATTCGCAAATATTACTCCAATCTTCCAGTAAATGATTTGAGAGAAATTTATCGAATAAGGCTCGAAAAACTGAGGTTGCTGATGGATCATGGCATCCCAGAAGATGTTCGCTGGTTGATCGAAGCAAAAGTTCGATTAGCTGGTGAATTACCAAATTCATTTTCTAAGCACAAACCTGGCTTAGGTAAGAGTACTTTTGCAAAGAAGCGAAGAGCAAAAAGATTAAATAGTTTCTACAAATGTGCTCAATAGACATGTGATACCCGTTGTAAGTCAATAGGATATTCATCCATAAATCGAGATGATAAGATATACTTCATTAAGGGTGGACTGAGTAAGGAGTCATTGGATGATATCCGATTGACTCTTGAGACGCACTCTAGTGGGTATGTGCAGCGTGAGCTACTATCTTTATGGGCTAAATTCATCAGCGATAAAGAGCGTTATATTCTCAAAAATATAATAGCAAAAGACCCTGTTTGCCAGACTGTTATAAACAATGATGTTTTGGCTATTCAACATTGATACAAGGTAAATCATTTTGATATAAATGCACATATAAAATATTTTTCTATTTCCTTTCACGAGTTTTGATAAAGGCTGGTTAAAAATATTAAATCACCGAAAGGTGAGTAGGGTGATTTTGTCAAAAGTAAATCTTCACTTTTTCAAAAGACGAGCAGTAAACAATGAAGTTTTTCAAGTTTAAAAAGCCAATGATTTTCACAGTTTCATGCATCCAAAAATATCATTTTCTCATAAGTTTTTCCTTCCTTATTCTCTCAAAGATGGAAGGACCAAAACTTCAACAGATCAAAACTATCTGTGTATTTTGTGGATCAAAAGTAGGGAAATGTTTTGGGTATCTAGAAGCAGCAGTGGATCTTGGAAAGAAATTGGGAGAGAAAGGTATCACTCTCGTGTATGGAGGAGGTAGCAGTGGATTGATGGGTTGTGTTTCACAATCCGCTCAAGCAGAGAAAGCAAGAGTGATATGTGTTATACCCGTTCCTTTAGTTGATATCGCAGGAAAAACACAAGGGCATGAAGTACAAACCTTATCTATCCATGAACGCATAACTTGCATGTTATATGGTTCCGATGCCTTCATAGCCCTGCCTGGAGGTTTTGGTACTTTAGAGGAAATCTTTAATATTACCTCATGGGCTCAATTAGATCTCCATACCAAGCCTATTGGGCTTTTAAATGTTAACAATTTCTTTGATAGTTTGCTAACATTTTTTGATTATGCTGTGGAACAGGGATTCATCTCTCCTTTTTCTAGGAGAATCCTCATTTCTGCTCCTACTATCGAGGAACTGCTGGATAAGTTGCAATCATATATTCCAATACAAGATCCAGCAGGAGTGAAGATAGATTGGTCGCAAGGAATGGGAATCAAGCGAAAATGAAGTCCGGTTAATGTAAATTTATCTTTGTGAACCCTAGAATAGGTGGTGGTAGAGTACGGAGTATTCTCACTCTTGAGACACACCATAAATTTCTAGGATTTTATCAATGTTTAATCTTGTGTACCTCAAATATTTAAGGTGGTAGAGTACGGAGTATTATTACTTTTGAAACACACATTTTTCTTTATTTCCTCAAAAAAATCAGAGGTGGTAGGATACGGCTACTCCCAAAACACATCTCTAATTTTGAGGATCATAAATGTTTCCCCCTTTTGTATTTTGCATGTATGACACGTTTATGCTTCTTCAGGAGCAATAATAATAATATCATTTCAGTATGTTTAGATGATAATTTTTACTTCTTCTGGAGTAAATATGTACTTCTTCTGGAATAAGAGTTCGTGCAAGAACTTTTCCAGACACTTATCATCTAATATTCATCTCATAATACTGATGAGATTATTTTCACATTAGTTATGTCCGTGCTATCATGTGATATTATCTTATCATACATCAACATTCTCTTGTTGAATAATTTTCATCCACCCTTTCAAATACAGATATTGGAAACTTCGGGTACCATTGGATAAAATATTTTTATCAACATTTACCAACTTTTTGGTAATGATAACTTCTGGTATCATTTGATAAAATATTTTCTAACTTTAGTATTGACAACTTCTGGTATTATTTAATGAAGCATCAAATAACAATAATATTGTACATATATTAACAATAATAATACTGAGGTTATACCACCACGTATATATGTTGACAACATCCTCTAATATGTTAGAATTAACCGACAACTAAGGTGTTTCTGAAATAATATACAATATGAATATATGTAAAGTATTCCATATATTCAATCGATAGACCGACCATATAGGCGGTGTCAACATAATGAAATAATTACATTTCATGAGTGAGCGAGTCATATCTTCCGGTCAAGGTATTCATAATAGTGAGCGAGTCATATCTTCAAATTCAATCAATGTATTCATAATAGTCTAATCCGTTACGGTATGACAATGATTATATTACTTATACATTGTTTAAAATCTTTAATTTATCTTGTTGCTCACATATTAATCATTAATTTACGATTAATTTATTTTTATATATTACCAAGGGAAAAATGGTCCATATTTTAATATATTGCTCATATGGATAAATCGAAACCGTCAATAGGTTTGAAATTTAATTTAGAACAAACTTACTTTTGGTCCGAAGTTCAAAGTCTCGTCGGAAGTGCTTCAAAAATAGTTTTTAAGAAAATCGCCACGTTCGACTGCCGGAAAATTTCAAAACTGTAGAAAACAGAAAAGTAAGATCATAGAAAAATCAAGAACATCGATATGAACAAACTGCCTGTTGACGCCATCACCGAAATCGTCTCTACGCGTCGTCACGACGTCTGCGAGTGGGATTCACGTGCATCACGCGCCGCCGCGCCGGTGCCGGAGGATCGTCCCGTTGCCGTCGTCATGGAACTGGTGTCCGATCATCGTTTGGATTTACGGTTTGGCGTGAATTTGCTTTGAAAGTTTCAGGTTACACAATTTCTCCAATTTTTCTATATATTTGGAATTGATTTTCTAATCTATGATGTATAAATGATGATTAATAATAATCTGGTTTCTGATACAGAGGTTCATCATTTAGATGCAACTGTAGAGCATACTCCCGTCATATTACTCAATAGGTTAGAGACTCGTGCTGATAACGTGTTGTAAAACTATCAAAAACTTAACAAGAAATAGAGAGAAAGAGATGGAGAGCTTAGAGAGAATTCTTCTCTTCCATAGGTTTTATTAGAAATGAAAATGGCTCATATTTATAGGAGTGAATAATGGCACAATCGTAATATGTAAATTTTACAGAGACATAATGGTAATTGTCATTCATAACCTAGCTTTACCTAATTCCTTATTTTTACCTAATTTTTAATATATTTTATAACAAGATAGAATTAAAACAAAGAAATAAAAAAAAAAAACAATAATAAAATTTAGTCTTTCAAAAGTATTTGATTTTCCACTTTTGTTTTGGCTCAAAAAATCGATTTACAACCACAAGGTACAACACCATTTCTTGAAGATTTGTACAACCAAGAAGATTGTACTGGGTGATAACCAATCAAATGGATGAAGAACAAGAAGAAGTGAAAAGGCACGAAGCAAGGCAATCCACAAAGAGAAGGAAGAACAAAGACTCACATGAAGAAGACAAGGCACAGACCTTTCACAAAGAAGAACAAGCACACTGTCTCTCTCTCTAAATATATATTTTCGGTGCATGTTTCACTCTCTCAATCAAAGAAGAAGCCAGAAATAAATTGTTACTAATAAGCTGGGAACTTGGAGTATTGGGTGGAGACTTATCTCCAACCTATTTTGGACTCTTTAATAAAAAATTAAAAAAAAAAAATCGAGATACACTCCAAATAATTGGGTACCAAAAAAGATCACGATAAAATCAAGTTATTTCATCCCTTTTCCATTTTATCTTAATCTCCAATGTGAGTATTGAGCACCAATCCCAATTGATTTGATTTTCTCAAAATACCCGACCAGATTCGACTATAAGAAATTATGGTGTGGACTTTGTGGGTATCGAATCCAACAAATAATAATTTCTTGCTCTCATTAAAATAAATTGCAATAGTGGTGAGTAATGTCGAATTCACAGGGATTTGTTAGATTTAATTCTTCAAGAAAATTAAAACAATAAAATAAAAACAAAGGGGGGATTTTGAATTTTGAAGATAAAGTCAATTTGTAAACAAACGATTGCGAAATTAAAATTTTTAGAAATATCAAATTAAACAAATATTCAGCCCAATGTATAATCTCAGTATCGATTCACGGAATTGATCATAGATTCAAAAATAAAATCATTAAATCATTCTCTAAATTGGTTATGGTCGTTGATACGATCTAACAACATATCTCTCCTTACTTTATCGATAATCAAGAGACGCTCATTGATTATTTCCCTAATCAATAAACAACCCTAGATACAATCGTAGGATTTAATTTACCAATAACATTAATTTCTAGAGAGATGACCAATTCTAACCAATAAATTCACACTCGTAATTTATTTAAATTAGGTTATATGTCTTCATAACATGAGTCAAAAATCAATCTATAGTTAACTATGTTATTTGTTACTTATATTAAAAAACCTAAACAATTACGAATTTAGATTCCTAATGACCAAGTATCATTTTGACAATTAAAACAACGTACACTTTGTGTTAATCAATCAAAATAACAACTTCAATTCACAAGCAAAAGACATATAAATAGAGAACAATTAAATAAATAATTAAATTTAATTAGATCTCACAATTTTTGGTGAATCAAAATTTCGAATAACCTTGAATTGGAATAAGAAAATTTAGCTATCCATAAACATTGAAAATAAAAATCTAAAAGAAAGAAAAATAAAAATCAAACTCTTCGTCGAAAATAACGTGTGGCCCTTCTCTAGTTGCTGCCGAGAGTTCCCTACATGGCTGCCTTCCTTTCTTTTATTCCTCTCCTACCTTTTTTCTCCCCTTGAGTCTTGTGCCCTCCAATTAGTATAGTTGGGCCTCCAAAGAATTCTCAGCCCAAAAATAATGTTGTTGGAGTTGTGCCTACCAAAAAATGTTTACTGGGGACTTTAGGTTGGATCCAAAAAGGACAAGTCCAATTGTTGGGCTTATATATATATATATATATATATATATATATATATATATATATGTCCAAAGTCCAAATGTAGTGCTAGGCTTATTTTCCTCCAAAAACAATGGTCCAATTAGGCATATGGAGAAGTCCACACATGTGATTAAAGTCTTCCTGAAATAATAAGGCGTGCTCACGCCTTATGTAAAGTCCTTCTCTGATTGTGTACTTTTTGAGTTCCAGACTTCTTTTAATTTGTGATATTGAATCTACTTTGATCCAACCCCTTCTCCTAATCCACAAAACATAAAATATGATTAATATTCAAAATTTAAACATTTAAAATAATTGAATTAAGAAGAAGTATCACAAATTAAATAGCAAATATGCGCGCAATCAAATCCCCCCACACTTAGACAATGCTTATCCTCAAGAATGAACTAGCTCAAGTTAATGAGTTGCTCTCATCATCATTCATTCTTCTATCTCCACAATTCAACACAAGGCTAGTCACTTCAACAATTTTTTTCAAAATCCACATGTGGTGGGATTTAACACCTCACATTAGATTCACACAATACGCTCAAAGTGTTTAGGGTGTAAAGTATATATGTACTCTCAAGTCAAAGCATAGAAAGCTCTTACCATAGGCTTGCTAATATATCACATTGGAGCCACCAATGGTTTTGAATGCAAAGTAAGGATCTTAACACCGGTTGTAATGGGGCTTGGGTAAGGTGGGATAAAAAGGATATATTTTTGGCTAATTTCATCGAAGGAATTATACGAAATTCTTCGTAAGAGCTCACTTCAAATTCATGTACTTCAATCAAATCACTCCATACCCCAGTGTAGTTTATATCCTTTCACCTCTCGTGAGTATCCCCTCAACAACTATCAATGAATTACAACATGGGTGTTAATTTCAATCAACTTGAAGGCACGAAATATAGACCAAGCAATTCAAACCACTCATAGGCACATGTAATGGGAGTAAACACCCTCACAAGGTATTTCTCTCTTCGCACAAAGTGTATAAGGGTGAGAATTTACACTCAGCTCACTGCATGGAGAATTCATTGCCACATACTGCTCAGATGTCATGACCGGAGCTAACAATAACACAAGTGCAAAGTAAGGGTCTTTATTTGGTTATAACAGGGCTTTGGGTCAGGTAGGATAAAAGGAAAATATTTAGGTTAAGTTGAGAGGAGAGTTCACAAGCTGATTTAATTCAAAACGATAATCTCTTCCTCCACCTTTCAATATGATTTTTTCGTAATTTCCTTGTATCCAATAAATTCTTCCTTTGACTCTTATTATGCACGTGAGGTTTATTCTCTTCACAGGAATTTATTTTTTTTACCCCATTATCACTTAAACCTTGAATAGCACAATGTGAAAGCTCCCATTTTTCTGAAGCTAAGTCTATTTCATACTTCTCAATTAATACAAGCTTGTGAAATTCTTCCTCTCTTGTAGGTTCAAGATAGAGGTAATATGAAAGAATGGGAATCCATGGCTTGTAGCGTCGTAACAAATTCCAAAGACAGGCTAAAGCTCAAATAGGCTTTTATTGGTACATGCATCAAGGTAGGCTATTTAAGAAGATCAAATTGGGTTTCACCTAATGCCTTTACTATATTTTGCACTTGAGTCAAGAAACTACAATGGCATGCACAAGAGAGCACATCCAAGAACAAACAAACCATGCAGGACACACATCAAAGAATAAGAGCTTAATATAAAAATAAAAATAGCTCATAGGCTCAAAAGCTCACGAATTACGGTTTATATGTGTTGCTCCCATCTATTTATGAGATATAGGTCATTGCTTGGTCCTGATTTCAAACTCAAATTAATGCTAAAAAGAATGGAGTTAGGTCAATCGGAGTGGTGTTACAACACATCAACTTTGATTTGACTCAATTAGGTATAGATTGCAACTCGACTACTTTATCCCCCCAACATTTCTTTTACATCACAAGTCTTTGATTTTTAATGTCTTTTATTCTCAACCAAAATAAATTGAAGCTAAATTGAATAGGCCTATATATTCCTTCAATGCAAGGTTCAAGAGAATGAGATATTAGCAAAGAATAGGAGTTCTCATGACTTGTATTGTGGTTAATTTTTCAACAAAAAGGCTATGGCTCAAAATTGGATTTCTAGGGGTATATTTCAAGGTAAGCATTTTGAGAAAGCTAAATTTGGCTTCACCTAAGTGCCCATACTTATTCAGTGCATTCAATTACCAAGAGGCATCTCAACATGCATAACAAAGCAAATTCTAGAAGAAATTAACTGCACTTGACAATCACACAATCAAAAAAATAGAGCATGTCGTAATGTTAAATGTAGATGCTCAAGAGGCTCAAAAACTCACAAAACGAGGTTAATATGCATCAAATCACCCTTCATTCAATTCACCATCAAGAGCAATTAATCTAGTGCAAAAAACAAAAATTCAACTACTCATGCCATTCGCCCACTGTGCCTCAACTCATCTAAATAATTCACAGTAATTCAGATCATAAAGGGATAAATATTGCCAAAATCCAAAATTAAGAAGAGAATTTTCAAAAAATTACTTTGAAAAATAGAGCAAACATGGATGGAAATTGAGGTGCACTAAAATGAATCAATGTTCAAAAACTAAACAAAGACACACATCAAAACCCTCCCCCACACATAATCCATACATTGTCCTCAATGTAATAAAATCATAAATTATGAAAACTAGAAGAGAATAGGAATAGAGGACTCCCCTGCAGGTTGAACGGGAGATGTCGATGTGAAGGCGAGAGAGAAAATAAACTTCCTTAATGGAATTCTTTGTTAGTCCATTTACTTGAGATCCATGACAAAACTCTTCCTCTGCAGGCCCCAAATCATGGTATCGGCCCATACAAATCCCACAGCAAAATCACAGCGTTCCCACAACTCGTACAAGTGTTGTCACATTCCCACGAACCGGGTGTAGCGATTTTCGACGAGTAGGACGATGGGAAGAGGGAGGCGTGGAATGGCACTGTTGAGAGGGTGGTTTATTGGTTTTGAGGAGAGAGGAACATAGGTTAAAGCTGTGGAGGAAGTTCGTGGAGGTAGAAGATGGTGGTGGGCTTGGTTGAAGGTTTAGAGAAGAAGGTGGAGGCTGAGGTTTGTTGATGAAGATGATGGTGGAAGATGGAGATTGAGGCTGGAGAAGATGTGGGAGAGAGGAAATGGATTGGTGTTGGGAAGGAGAGAGAGAGCCGTTAAGGTTGTATCTGATTTTCAATTTTTTTTTTTTTTTAGTATTGTTTGAAATCCGAGATGTACTTTAGGTAAGGCGTGGGCACGCCTTATTCCAAGTTGTGAACAAAGAACTTGTAACCTGAGATGCTCTTTGGGTAAGGTGTGAGCACGCCTTATTCCAAGATTCTTTTAATCCATTGTTTTCTTCATAGAGCGTGCCCACGTCCTAATGAAGATTCATATCTGCCCAAAAATTAAAATAAGGTCAATTTCACTTCAAAAATTATAGGGATCATAAAATAAATAATAGTGGATAAATGAAAAAAAAATTATTGCTAAAACTAAAGAAAAACTCGGGTTGTTTCCCGGAAGCGCCTTTCTTTTACGTCTTTGGCTACACTCATTTTTTTCTTTCTTCAACCATGATCAATTGGATTCACAACGCTCAATTTTGTCACATTCTCCATTTGGCGACCTTCATAGAAAGGTTTATATCCATGATCATCCGCCTTGTGATGCTTACCATTGGAAATTCTCAAGCCACCTTTTCCACTACTTTTGAAAACTTTCTGTTCTAAGCAATCAACAACATCAATAAATTGACAGAATTAGCACCATTAGGACAATTTATGGCATCATAAATATTAAACTTAATAATTTCACCATCGAATTCCATTGTGAGTGTACCATCATGCACATCAACTTTTATCATAGATGTTTTCAGAAATGGTCTTCCTAGCAGAATTGATGTAGAATTAGAAGAATAATCTTCGCCCATATTAAGTACATAAAAACCAGCAGGAAAAACTAACTCATTTACTTGTACTAAAACATCCTCTAATACTCCTTCGGGATAAACATTAGACCTATCAGCAAGTTGCAAAATCACACCCGTTTCTTTCAATGGACCAACATTCAAAGACGAATAAACAGACAGGGGTATGATATTTATTGAAACTCCTAGATCTAACATTGCTTTCTCAATTCTAACTTTGCCAATTTTGCAAGGGATAGTGAACATACTTGAGTCCTTGCATTTAGGAGGCAATTTCTTTTGGAGGACAGCCGAAACATTTTCTCCCATACTTACTTTTTCATTGCCTTTCAACTTCCTCTTGTTGGTACACAACTCCTTGAGAAACTTAGCATAACGAGGTACTTGTTTAATTGCATCAAGTAAGGGAATATTTACCTCAATTTTGCGAAAAGCTTCCATGATTTCCTTCTCTTCTTCCTCCTTCTTGGATCTAATCAATCTTGTAGGGAACGGAGGAGTTGTCGCATAAACTCTTTGTGGTTCTCCATTGAGTCTTTCAGATTGAGGTTGAGGAACGACTTCATTCTCAATTTCTTCCCCTAAGTTTCCTTACTTCGTCTTGCTTGATTCATTCAATTCATTCCTACTTTTCAAGGTAATTGTACTAACATTTTGTTTTGGATTAACAATAGTTTGTGAAGGAAATTTACCTTGAAATTCCAATCTGCTCACAGTTGATGCCAATTGACTCATTTGATTCTCTTAGTTCTTAATGCCTGTCCTCGTCTCCTGTTAAAATTGTTGTGTATTAATTGCAAGTGATTTAACAATTTCTTCTAAAGACATACCTGAACTTGAAGAAGGTTGCTGTGGTTGAGGAGAAGGTTGTCTAGGCTGGAATTGTGGCCTGGTCTGATAACTAAAGTTGGGATGATCCCTACATCCTGGGTTATAAGTATTTGAATAAGGATCATACTTCAGTTGGGGTGGGTCTGGAAATCTTCCAACTGCATTAACTTGTTCAAATGAATCTTCTTGAAGAGTTGGGCATGTGTCCGTTGGATGACTAGTGGCAGCACAAATTCCACATGCTCTAACCTGTTGCATATTTCCTGCAGCCATTTGTTGAACAAGAAAGGTTAGATTTGCTATTTGATTTTCAAGAGAAGATACATTTACCTCGTTCACCCTTTTAACATAAGTGTCTTGTCTGAATCCAAACTGCTGTGTGTTAGCGGCCATAATGGAGATCAAATACCTAGCGGCAGTTGGGGTTTTATTCACTATAGCTCCTCCGCTAGCTGCATCCATCATCTTCCTCTCCATTAGTAACAATCCCTCATAGAAGTATTGAATGAGTAATTATTCAGATATTCCATGTTGAGGACAGATTGCGCACAACTTCTTAAATCTATCCCAATATTCATGAAGCATTTCAGCATCATTCTGTTTGATTCCACAAATTTCCCTTCTGATGCTAGCAGCTCGTGAAGCAGGGAAATATTTATCAAGGAACAACCTGACCATACCCATCCACGTATTTACAAAACCTGAAGGTAAGTAAAATAGCCAATCCTTTGCTCTGTTAGCTAATGATAATGGAAAAGCCGCAACTTGATTTGCTCTTCTGTCACTCCTTGTGGTTTCATACTTGAACACACTATGTGGAATTCCTTCAAATGCTTGTGGGGGTCTTCATTCTCAAGACTGTGGAATTTAGGGAGCAAATGAATTAAGCCAGATTTTAGCTCAAAGTCCACCTCCAAAGTTGGGTATTGAATGCAAAGTGGTTGTTGATTTTCATTTGGTGCAGCCAATTCCCTTAATGTTCTTTCCTCGTAAGCCTTTTTTTTCTGTCTCAAAATCACTGAATGATGAATCAATTGAGCTTAAAAGGGATAAAAAATAATGAAAATAAATAAATATAAATAAATAAATAATAAAAAGAAGTTAAATCTATTTAACACCACTCCCCGGCAACGGCGTCAAAAACTTGATGGGTGTCGAATCCAACAAATAATAATTTCTTGCTCTCATTAAAATAAATTGTAATAGTGGTAAGCAATGTCGAATCCACAAGGATTGGTTAGATTTAATTCTTCAAGAAAATTAAAACAATAAATTAAAAACAAAGGGGGGATTTTGAATTTTGAAGATAAAGTCAATATGTAAACAAACGAGTGCGAAATTAAAATTTTTAGAAATATCAAATTAAACAAATATCCAGCTCAAGGTATAATCTCAGTATCGATTCACGGAATTGATCATAGATGCAAAAATAAAATCCTTAAATCATTCTCTAAATTGGTTGTGCTCGTTGATACGATCTAACAACATATCTCTCCTTACTTTATCGATTATCAAGAGACGCTCGTTGATTATTTTCCTAATCAATAAACAACCCTAGATACGATCGTAGAATTTAATTTACCAATAACATTAACTTCTAGAGAGATGACCAATTCTAACCAACAAATTCACACGCGTGATTTATTTAAATTAGGTTATATGTCTTCATAACATGAGTCAAAAATCAAACTATAATTAACTATGTTATTTGTCACTTTTATTAAAAAATATAAACAATTACGAATTTAGATTCCTAATTGACCAAGTATCATTTTGACAATTAAAATAACGTGCACTTTGTGTTAATCAATCAAAGTAACAACTTCAATTTACAAGCAAAAGACAAATAAATTGAGAACAATTAAAGAAACAATTAAATTTAATTAGATCTTACAATTCTTGGTGAATCAAAACTTCGAATAACCTTGAATTGAAATAAGAAAATTTAGCTATCCATAAACATTGAAAATAAAAATCTAAAAGAAAGAAAAATAAAAATCAAACTCTTTGTCGAAAATAACGTGTGGCCCTTCTCTAGTTGCTGCCGAGAGTTCCCTACGTGGCTGCCTTCCTTTCTTTTATTCCCCTCCTGCCTTTTTTCTCCCCTTGAGTCTTGTGCCCTCCAATTAATATAGTTGGGCCTCCAAAGAATTCTCAGCCCAAAAATAATGTTGTTGGAGTTGTGCCTACCAAAAAATGTTTACTGCCGACTTTAGGTTGGATCCAAAAAAGACAAGTCCAATTGTTGGGCGCTTATATATATATATATATCCAAAGTCTAAATGTAGTGCTAGGCTTATTTTCCTCCAAAAACAATGGTCCAATTTGGCATATGGAGAAGTCCACCCATGTGATTAAAGTGTTCCTGAAATAATAAGGCGTGCCCACACCTTATGTAAAGTTCTTCTCTGATTGTGTATTTTTTGAGTTCCATACTTCTTTTAATTTTTGATATTGAATTTATTTTGATCCAACCCCTTCTCCTAATCCACAAAACATAAAATATGATTAATATTCAAAATTTAAGCATTCAAAATCATTGAATTAAGAAGTATCACAAATTAAATAGCAAATACGCGCTCAATCAGGACTTTAATTATTCTTCAATATGGGTTTATAAAAGCTTGAAGTTAAAACGGGCCTCGATTTTTCATCATAGCTAAGGGGTTTGTTTGGTAGTACACAATTACCTAACAAACCTCTACTTTGATACCAAATTAACCTGTAAGCTAAACAAGATAACAGTAGCATAAAGGAAGAAAGAAACTTACATACCTGTACCTATATTTAAAAAGAGTAACACTGCTTCTAAATTTTACCAAAGGAAGCACCTTAGTGCCCATGTCTACAGGGTTGTAATCTGAAGAGACTTTCTCAAGTTTTACCAGTTTTTGAGAAACATATCTCTAATGAAATGCAGTCTGACATTAATATGTTTAGCACGTTCATGAAAGACATGATTTTTATACAAGTGAATAGAAGATTGACTATTATAATATACAGTCACGTTATCATAAAGACCAACAGTTCATTTAATAGACCTTTAAACCACAAAAACTCCTTAAAGGCGTAATTATTCAGACTTAGTAGTGGATAATGCAACAACGTGCTAGAGTTGTGATTTCCAACTAACACATAGGAAGAAGTAGATTTCCTATTATCTCTGTCACTGGCATAATTAGCATCATTAAATACTTTCAATTTTATACCTTCGATATTAAACTTATATATCAGTCCAATATTACAAGTTTCTTTCAGATATCTAAGCAACCATTTTAAAGCTTCCCAATGATTGGGATCAGGATTAGACATCTACCTACTAAGTGTACTAACAACAAAACCTAAATCAGGTCTAGTACAAACCATTAAATACATCAAAGATCCAATGCCATTAGAATATGGAATTTTCTTCACATATTCCTCTTCTTCTTCATTAGTATGTGATTGTTCCTTTGAATCTTTGATAAGATAAAATGATTGGCTAAAAGCAATGTAACAGGTTTACAATCACTCATGCCAAACTTTTTCAAAATTTTTTATAACATACGGAGTCTGATGTAAAACAAAAAAAAAATTGACCTCTCTTTCAACTTCCACGTCTAAGATTATTTTAGCATTACCTAGGTCTTTCATGTCAAATTCATCACTCAACGCGTTTTTTATTTCATTTAAGAACTTTAAGTTAGGGCCAACTAGAAGCATATCATCAACATATAATAATAAAATTAAATAGTCATTAGTAGTATTCCTGTGTTGATAATACAAGCAAGGATCGAACTCACTCCTTTTAAAACCAATGGTTTGCATAAAAGAATCAAAACGTTTATACCATTGTTTGGGAGATTGTTTTAAAACAAAAATAGAGCGTTTAAGAAAACACACATTATTAGGTTTTTGTCTATTTTTGTAACACCCCAAGTTCAAGAATCTTAAACCTAGGTATTAACTTCCCTTTTTCTTTTAATGCGGAAATAAATCATTTAAAACCATGCAAAATTTAAATCGTTTACACAATCAAAATGTTCATTTATCTACTATAAAATTTTACCGAAATTTCGGCAGAGTCTCCTCTATAAATTGGACATAGCCAACCTGTAGAGGAACATCAAAAAACAATTTTAAAAATTTAAAACATCCATCACATCTCAATCACATTCATCATCGCCAAAACCAATTCATGCATTTCTCAAACTCCTCAATCATAAGATTTTTTTCTCAATAACTACAATTCAGAGAAATAAGTGATAATATAAACAATACTAGAAGTATCATAACTTATTTAAACTAATTCCAACCAAAACCATTTAAATAATGAAAGATTAAAGAATACCCAATGAAAACTTATGAAAATTCCTTAATTAAATTTTGAAGAAATAACAAATTTCAGGTACTGCCTGAGTCTGTCACCAAGTGCTCTCCTCAGATCACCTAGCTTTCATCACCTGAAATGTTGGGGAGGGATTGGGGTGAGCTAAAGCTCAGTAAGTAAACTTTATGCATGAATGCATGCTTATGACATGAATGCTTTAACTTTGAAATATGTATCCCCATTCACTTTAACCTTTCAAAACTTTCAACATTTCGAACTTTCACTTAACATTTCAAAACTTTCACTTTACATTTCAAAACTTTCACTTCATTTCCATCGTGAGCTCACTTGGTGTATCTTCTAGTCAATCAGATAATAGTGGGCAATTCTTATTTGGAACCAGATTCACATTTCCACCGCAAAGCGGTTTAACATTCATTCCACCGTAAAGCGGCTCATTCACTTCATTCCACCGCAAAGCGGCTCATTCACTTCATTCCACCGCAAAGCAGCTCATTACATTCGGGTACGCCAGTCCCCCGCGCCCCATTTCCCACTCGCATATTTCATGAACTAGAAGTACACCCATTCATTTCTTAAAAACATGGGATACATAGCTTTTGAACAAACTTGCACCTTGACACATTTCTTTCATTTAAAAACATTTGACTTCCCAATTTCGATGCCAATGCAAGCTTGATGATGCAATGACATGATAATGTGCATGCTTGAACATTCTTCTCAATAATATATACTTTCATAAAATAATGAAATTCATCAAGCAAGTAAGTTGCAAGATAGTCATTTACACATTTCACATTTACATTCAACTTCTATAAAAATTGGGGGAAGTTTACTTACTTGACATCCTTAGTATTTACCGTTATCTGGATTTGCAAGTGGAAGAGTCTCAGATGCCCGTCGCGTCAATGTGCCCAATAATCCTAATTTATATTCATTCATTAAATAAAATATACTTTTATCTACAAATAAATTCGTTATTCAATTTAATACTCAATCAAGTATTAACCGAGATTGAAACTTCAATTTAACTCACATGTGATTATACATCGAGACTAAAGCACATAAAACCAGAAAAGTCCTTTCCTACTTTCGAATTCCCATAACATTACATTCTAAACCTCTAAATTGCATAACACTGTGAAATTATAATTAAGGTCTCAATTCAAACTAAAATCAATCAAAACAACCTATTTTAATAGTTTCCAAAATCTGAAATTCCAACTTAAAGTCCCAAATAAATTCTTAAATCTGAAATTTACAAATTTCAATCCAAAATTTAAAATTTAAGCAGTTAGCTAATTTCATAAATTTGAAATCCTCAAATTTACCCAGAATAACATAAACCCAATTAAACTAACTCAAATTTAAACCAAGTATTTTCCAAAATTTTTAAATCTGAAAAACTCTCAAAATGGTTGTTAATTAAACTAATTAAATCCAAAATTCCTAATTATTTCCATTCATTAAAGGAATAACTTTTAAATCAAGAATGTGTCCTCACGCTATGACCAATACATTAAACATTATATTCGAAACAAATAATCAATCCCAACCATTCATAAAATTTTCCAAATTATAAGTTTACAAATTTCAACTCATAATTAAGCACGAATAGTTACAACAAGCTTAAATTTATACTTTATCAAATTTTGAAAATTCACATCCATTGACAAGGCCGAAATGTATACATACTTATACCAATTAAACTTCAATTTTCATAAATCTCAAAAATTATAAATTTATGTATACATACTTGAAAATCTCATAAATTTATTCACGTTTATACCACTTTCCAAATTTCTAAAATTCTCAAATTAATAACGTAAACTAACAAATTTCAATTAAACTATTTTCATATATACAATTCAAACTTTTCCCTAGTTAACTAAGCCACAAAATTATCCTTACATACATACATACATATAAACATTATTCAAATCTCAAATTAACCTTCAAAACTCGAAATCTACATATCTTGAAATCTGAAAATTTGAAAATCTTAGCCTATACACATACACTCAACATATATATATATACACATAAACCAGTTTGTGTGTGTGTGTAAAATCGCGAGCTTGTGCACTGCCGTGTATGCGGTGAATGTGTGTGCGTGTGTTGTGCGTGGCGAAGATGGGAAGAGGGGGTGCCTTACCGGTAGGTGGTAGCCAAGGTCGCCGGCGAATCAAGGGAAGAGACCGAGAGAGACGAGGGCGATTGAGAGAGGGAGAGCGGGGCGGAGGAGATCGGGGAAGAGAGAGATCGAATAGAGAGGGAGCGTGAGTGATGAGAGAATAGATTAGGTTTTGAATTTTAGGAATTTGCAATTTAGTCCCTCAGCTCTCATAAATTGGTAATTTAAGTCCACAACCCTCAAATAAAATTCCAAAGTGTTACCAAACTTTCCCCAAATTTTCAATTAACACAATTTAGGCTACTTTCAACTTAATTAAATAGAAATAACAAGATTAATAAATCACGTTAATAATCACACATAAAATTGCACATAGACAAGTTATGAACTTTCTATTTGGTACATTGATCAAGACAGTGTCCAAGTCCTTCCGCTGCAAAATAATTAAAATTATAGGCATTAAAAATTATCAATTTAAAATTTATAAAAACATTAACATAAATATCACATGGGGTTTCAGAATTGTCCATAACATGAAAAGCGGTCTTACAATTTTCAAAACCTTTTGGTTGATCCATAAAAATCTCTTCATCAAGTTCACCATGCAAAAAAGTAGTTTTAACATCGAGTTGTTCAAGTTCCTAATCAAAATGTGCAATAATGCAAGCATAGTCCTAATAGTGGTATAGTTAACAACTGGAGAAAATTTTCATTATAATATACTCCTTTTTGTGTGTAACCCTTAGAGTCTAGCATTAAACCATAAAGGCTCTCTTTTAGTGGTTCCCTCCTTAACTCTAAAAACACATTTGAATCTAACAAAAGACTTGTTTTTAGGTCTTGGGACTAACTCCCGTGTTTGTTTTTTATCGAGGGATTCATCTCTTCTTTCATTGCTTTCACCTATTCCTTAGCTTGTTTACTCTCTAAAGCTTCTTCAAAAGTATTTTGCTCCCTGTCAACCAGTTCTTTATAACTAGCATAAGCTAACTCAAATCAGACTCTAACCTTTAAAGTACCCTATGTGTTCTCCTAACTTTATCTCTAGCTAACTAAAAATCGAATAAAATGTTTTGTTCTTCTTGATATTCATCTACATCATCATCTCTCCCAACATTCTCAGCCTAATTATTTTCTATCTCAAGATTTTGATGTTCCACCTCAATTGGAGTAGTGGAGGTATAAACACTCACAGTCTCTAAATCCACTTCAGATTCACCACCAGTGTTTTTTGTTGTTTTCTCTCATAGTGTCACTTTCTAATTTCAGACACGATATCTTAGATTCATTAAATGTAACATCACGAGTTACGATGACTTTAACTCCAATTTGACTTCTATCCCAAAGCCTATACCCCTTAACTCCTCAGGATATTCGAAGAAAACACATTTCATAGCTCTAGGTTCTAGTTTCCCCTTATTTTGATAAGAGAAAGTAGCACAGCCAAAAGTTCTCATAAGCTATAGTCAGCACATTTTCCATACCATTTTTTATGCGAAGTATCACTATTTAATGCACTACAAGGTGTCAAAGTAATCAGTTTACACGCAATAACAACACCTTCATCCAAGAAATATTTAGGATTACAAGAATTCAACATCATACATCTAACCTTATCAAGTATAGTACTATTCATACATTTAGCAACCACGTTTTGTTGAGGTGTATATGGAATAGTTTTATGTCTTGTAATTCCATTTTCTTTACACATATCATCAAAATCATTATTATAAAACTTGAGGCCATTATCAGTTCTTAGATATTTTATCTTCTTGTTAGTTTGATTTTCACCTTGCAATTTTCAAATTTTAAATTTCTATAATGTTTGACTTTTATCTTTCAACAAATAAACCCACACTTTTCTAGAAAAAATTATCCATTATGGATAAAAATACTCCATCCATCCCAATTATATAGACTGATTTGACTTTTCACACAGATTAAGAAAATATATTTAATGTTATTGAAAAAGTAATTTTGTAAAGAAAATTCTCAACTTACCCTTATTTAAGTATCAAAACTATTATTATTAGAAGTAATGAATATGGGTATATTAGTAAACAAACAAAATAAATACTTCCCAATAAAGAAATATGTCTATATAAGAAAAATGAAATGCAACCTATATAATTGGGACGAATGGAGTATCTATTACCACCCATGTAGGATGAGTAGCATGCCCTCATAAATCAGAATGAATGTATTCTAAAACTCTTGTAATTTTGTGCATGACAGATGAGAAAGATAACTTATGATGTTTACCAAGCACATAATGATATTAGAATGGCTTATCAGATACACAATCTTTTCCAAACACACCTTTATCATTAAGCAATTTAAGTCTTTTAATGCTTACATGAGTTAATCTATTGTGCCACTTGTGTGTTTCATCAGTGTTGGCCGAATTAATGAAAGAATTAATCACTTCAGCAATAGTCACATAAATACCATTTCTTTGATATCTTTCCACGTGACCATGACACCCTTGGTCATTTTTAACATGTTGTTTCCAATTTTACCACCAAAAAAAAAAAAAAAAAAAAAAAAAAACCTTTGATTCTAAAGCTCCTACAAAAATGAGATTCCTAACCATTTCAGGAATATATCTGACTCCACTTAGTTTAAGTACATAGCCAATATCAAATTTCAAAGTGATATCACCAATCTCAGCAATTTTATAAGCATAATTATTACAAAGAATAGCACGACACTTTCATAATCTTGGATATTTTCAAACTAGTTCTTATGAGATAAAACATCTTTCATATTTTCAAACTAGTTCTTATGAGATAAAACATGTAATGATGCACTAGAATCAAGAATCCATTCATGCAAGTGTGATTTCACGGTCATTCACTTCAGTAGGTTCAGAATTTAATAACACATAAACTTCACAAAACTCATTATCATGTGAAGTAATAACATTTCCCTCATTGCATATTTTTTTATTTTTGTTTATTTTTCTCGATATAACAATCTTTAATAAGATGCACATGTTTACCACACCCATAGTTTTTTCTACCTTTTGCTTTACCTTTTGACTTAGACCAACTTCTACCTTTCTTTTTACTACTCAATGCATACCCACTTTGGTTATCACAAGTCCTAGACTGAGACCTACCACTCATTATATAGACCTCACCACTTTTTCTTAGCTTTTAACTCCAATTTTTTACTCCTTAATAAGTCTATGAAAGTTTCAATTGTTAAAGTCTCTCTCCAGTATTTAATGAGGCTCTTAACCTCTTTATAAATATCAAGAATAGCATTTAACAAAATAATAGCTTTATATTCTTCAGGAACTTTTTCTCCACAATCACAGTTAGTGATGTCTTGAACAAGTTCATTGAAGATATCCAAATTGTTATCTAGATCTTTTGAGGGATCAATTTTAAAACTGAAAAAACTCTCAAGTAGAAAAGGTTTATTCAGAGTAGACTTTGACACGTAAAGTTCCTCCAATTTTTTCCAAAGTTCTTTTGTTGTTTCTAATTTACCAACCTTTCATAAAAAAACATCGGACAAATATAAATTATAGAAGTGTGTACCTCATCATCTAAGTTATGTTTCTCTTCAGCAGTCAAGTTTGAAGAAAATGAGTCATCAATAGCTTTTGAAAGTTTTTATTGAACAAGAATCCCCTTCATTTTTTGTTGCCATATTGAAAAGTCCCCCTAACCGTTAAAGACCCCAACTCAAAATGATTTGTAGATATTTCATCAAAAAATGCACAAAATACAAACACAAGTATTTAAATGTCAAAGGAAAAATCACAGATTATACCAAGTAACCTAGAACAATATTCATATGGTTTCACAAGATATACTCTATTCTAGAATCCCAAGATTCTGTGAGAATCAAGTTCTCAGGACAAAGGAAAAAACTAGAAAAGGAGTCTGGGACAAAGTCTAAGTTAAAAGATAACTAAAGCAACAAAATTCAACAAGAAAGTTTAATCTAAATATGACAATCAAATAATTTAACGCAAAAATTAAAGAACAAATATATGACACGTAATCATAAGTTCAATCAACAAGCAATTGTTACCAAGCAATGACAACTCCCAAACCTAATGATCACCCTACACAATGATCTGCAAGTGTAATAAATTAAAAGTTCTAGCCAATTTACCATAGCGGACTTTTTGTGTCCGTAAAATCGAGAGATGCGAGTCCCTAGAGTTATTTTTTCAAACCCCAAGGTCGGGAAATTTTCAATCTATGTCTAGTTTTCACATGACCAAGCGCAAAATCGTCCAACTTTCATTGCAAGCTCTGAAACACAAAACTAACAGCAAAGAGTTGTCAAAAACGACAAATATAGTATTATGTCTAGAAAACAAATTCTCATAAAAAATCGCCACCAAAAAAACACGCGCTGCATTGGTAGTAGTGCCTCAACCTCAAGATAACGGATCTGAAGTCCATTCGCCGATCGGAGCAATAGACTAACTGGAATTTGACTTTTTTAGACCGGAATTTTGGACTTCAAAGGCTTATTTTATTCGATTTTTCTTCAAATTTCTGAACCAAATTGCAACTAACAACTCTGATACCAATGTAATGCTTAATCCAGCCTAAAAAAATAACAAATGCAATGTTAGATCAAATTAAAACAAAGAAATGAAAAAAACAATAGTAATAAAACTTAGTCTTTCAAATGTATTTGATTTTCCCCTTTTGGTTTGGTTCAGAAAATAAATCAACAACCATAAGGTGCAGCACCACCTCTTGAAGATTTGTACAACCACAAAGGTTGTACAGGGTAATAAAGGGATAAAGAACAAGACCAAGTGAATAAGCACAAAGCAAGACAACCCATGAAGAGAATCAAGAACAAAGAGTCACACGAAGAAGACAAGACATAGACATTTCACGAAGAAGAGCAAGCACTAATGCACTGTCTATCTCTCTGTATATATTTTCAATGTGTGTTTCACTCTCTCAGTCAAAGAAGAAGCCAGAAATATATTGTTACCAATAAGTTGGGACCATGGAGTATTGGTTGGAGACTTTTTAGTCTCCAACTATTTTGGACTCTTTTTGAAAAAAGATCGAGATAGAATCCATATAATTAGGTACCAAAAAGATCACAATATATTCAAGTTATTTCATCCATTTTTCCATTCTTATCTTAATCTCCAAGGTGGATGGATATTCACCAATCCCAATTAGGTTGATTTCCTCAAAATACCCGACCAGATTCGGCTACGAGCAATTATGGTGTGAACTTTAATTATTCTTCAATATGGGCTTATAAAAGCCTGAAGTTAAAATGGACCTCGATTTTTCATTATAGCCAAGGGATTTATTTGGTAGCACACAATTACCTAACGTGTTATAATCGAACATAACTCTCACCTTCTACAGGGTAAACATTATATGTAGTTTTTTTATGGGAACCCTAGTTTCTCTTTAACGATCCACAAAACCTATTTTATTTCTTTTTTGTCGCGATACATCACTCAGACGGGATTGCATTCCACAAGGAAATAAAGTAAAAAAAAACAAAATTTCAATGTGTTCAGTACTAAATACTAATACATAGGATAATCATCTGGAACTGTAAGAATGGGGCATTGGCATCCTAAATAAGAATTAATGCATAAATAATAGTACAAGATGCGGTGGACAATTTTTGACAAGTTATATTAAACAGTGTTGAGCTAAAAAATAATACAAGATTCTCGAAATATGGGATGTTCCTCTATCAATATATCAACATAAATGGATAATGAGTCATTAGTTAATAGAAGTGATAGAAGTGTCTCTCTCACTATGCCTTATTAGGACTCAACAGATATAGGATTCCTAGAATCAGTCTCACAAAGAAAAAAAATCCACAAAGGATATCTCAAACCTACATTTAGTCACTTCACTTCTCGTGATTCAATTGTCACACTCCACATCTCCAGTACATGTCACCACTGCACAATCAAGTATCTCATCTCTATATTATTCGCTAGGACACTCACTGTTAATGCATCTACTACACACTAAAATGAGAGAATACCTGGTGTTAAACCTCACAATAGCAAACCCACGAAAGAAGGAAGAAAAAATGGAAGCTCACAAAGAAACTCGCAAAGAGTAGAAGAATCTGACTGCCTATCAATTTCTCACCGCACAAGTACAAAAGGACCTAACAATGAAGAGAAACAAGGTTCATCACTTATTACACCACTCCACTCTTCTTCACACCACATATATGCAACTAAAGCAGAACCTCGAGCACTTATCCTGAATAAGCCTCACTCGAATCTTACTTAGATCCAATAACACTATTCGCCCCACCTCTCCCCTAAATCATCCAACTTTCTCCTTACTATCCCAATCGAGACGAACTCCCATAAGAAAGTCTAAATATACTGAAGTTATAACATTTAATCTTTCACATCAACTTAGACCTACACACTTGTCATTACTCGCTCTAGAAAATCAATTGACATTACCATAAAAACCAAAGCCAATTATTGTCATCTTACCCAAAAGGGTACAAACACGACATACAACGACCACAAACAAAATATCAACACAGATTAAATGGAAAACAACTAATCAAACTTCCAAGCTCACATGTGTTCTAAAAGCAATAAAACTTCTAAAGCACAATATATCAAATTTCATACAGAATTTTAATATATATCAAATTCATACAAAATTCATGGTAAGAGTTAACAAATAATTCTTAGGTCTAGCAATAGACAATAATTACCCCCACGCAATAATACATAATCTAATGTCACCACACACGATGACCTCTAATGCAAAAGTAAATAATTGCAATAATAAAGTGAGAACGCGATCTTGAGCGAAAATGTTCAAAAGGGCAAAATCGTTCCACTTTCAGTACATTTCTCGAAACTAAAAACTGAAACCACCAGCAGCTCCACCACTACGAGAGGAAAAACTGTCCTTTCAAACCAACTATATGCCTAGATTTCTGCCGGTTTCCCACTAATGATTTGGATCATTTCTTCATGGATTTTGTATACTAACTTGCTTTCATACCATTTGTTGATTGCTTCAATCCTCTTCAAAAATCAACTCATCAAGGATCTTCAATGTGCAAAAATGAGACTTTGGTGACCACAAAGCAGGCTCAATTTTATCAACATTCTCATGCACCAACAAGGTAACTCCAACACCAATAAGCTTGACTAAAAAATCCACCAAATTACCAAAACCACAACTCACAAGTAGCAAAGAATTCACAAAGTGAAGTTAAAAATCTACGTACTTCACAAAATGATCATAAGAGGTAGATACTAAAATATAAGGGAAAAGTAGATAATTATAGACTTAAAACAATCACTTTTTAAAGTTGACAAACTTAAGATTTCTTTTTAAAAATCAACTGTTAATAATAATGAGTAAATATAATATTATACAAAAATAATTATCTATTATATTTTAAATTAAATATAATATAATTTTACCCAAATACTACCCACACTTAATATTTCGTCCCCATCCCTGCACCCTGCCCACCCCCTGACACACACCCCACCCATCCTGACCCCCACCCACACACCCACCCAATAAGTCAGAGTTGGACACATAAAGTTACAAATCATCACAATTACAAATTTATCGAAAATTCTACCCCGCTTCCAACCCACCCTACCTGCAAAATCACAGTTGGTCACATAAAATCATATTTCAATCACAATTACAAATTTAAACATAAAACCATCCCAACCCCACCCAATCACCCCACCCCACAAAGTTATAGTTGGTCATACAAAGTCACGATTCGATCATAATTACAAAATTTAACCCATCCCATCCACACGCCTCATAAAGTCATAGTTGGTCACACAAAAGTATAGTTCGGTCACAATTAAAAATTTAGTAGCAAATTTTACTCCACCCATCCTACACACAAAGTCACAATTAGTCACACAAAGTCACAGTTTGATCACCATTACATATTTAATCACAAATTCCACCCAAACCCCATTTGTCTCACCCACAAAGTCATAATTGGTCATACAAAGTCATATTTCAGTCAAAATTATAAATTTAGTCACAAATTTTACCGCAACCTCACACTGCCCCGCCCAACCCAATCCCACCCCATCTACAAACTCACAGTTTGATCACAATTACAAATTTAGTTGCAAACACCACCCCACCCTCCTGCAAGGTCACATGAAGTCAATATTCAGTCACATGAGGTCACAGTTTAGTCATACGAGGTCATAGTTCGATCGCATAAAGCCATAGTTAGATCAACCAAGGTTATAATTTGCTCACACAAAGTCACATCTCGATCTCATGTAGCCATTTATGACACAACTGTAGGTCACATCACGTCATCATCCAATGGTCACATAAAGTTCTAATGTAATGGTCACGTTTTATTTATTCATTGGTCACAATTTACTCATTTTTTTAATCATAATTAGTCAATATTTTTTGTAACAATTACCTATTAATTGATCACATTCCGTACTCGTCACAAGTCGTACGAAATTACATTTAGTCAACATTTTGGTCACAATTATTATTCAAGCCCCCTAACCCCAACCCCTCACCCATCACCTTCCAAAACTAACTAGTGAATCACCCGTGCGATGTACGGGAAGAAACGTCTGGATAAATATAATTCAATGTGAAATTAGATGAATTCTTTAGATAAAATAAATAAATTTCACAAGAGATTAGATAATCATTTATTGATTTCATATGACTACAAATTCTAGAATACTTCTTTGTACACAATATTGTTTGTTGATTTTGTTGGTCTTCCATTCTTATCACAAATCAACATCTTTAATCCAAAACGATTTGTCACCTTAGAAATCGCAACATAAAGTTGTCCATTTGTAAACATCAGCCGTTTAAGAAGAAGTCCCACATGCGAGAATGATTGTCCTCGACCCTTATTGATAGTAATGATATAGGGTACCATCAATGAAAATTATCTTCTTTAAAATCTAATAGGTATCCTAAAATTAAAAGAGCTCAATAATATCATTGGAATAAAGAACTTGTGTCCTGTATTGATGCCAAAAAGAATTTGACCTTCTAGAACATGGTTGCCAAATTTGTAACTATCAATATTGTTCCATTGCACAATCCCTGTGTATGATTAATATTTCTCAGGAAGAACTTGTGTCCTTCTCTTATCCGCTGCAGCGGTCCACCATGTGATGTAATAATGATATCTATGTGTCCAGGTCGTGTATCAAAATCTACCGACAATCAATTCGGCAATTTCATCGACAATAGGAAAATCATATTGGCTATCATCGATCGCCCACCAACCAATAAGTATAAGTCGTACATTTGAAGTGCTTTCCCCAATCATCATTTTTCAAACCGACCTAAGCACCAAACCGCAAAAAAAAAAAAAAAAAATAGTTTGATTTGACTTTGTTTAGAAAATTAAAATGTTTGGTTTGGTTTGGAAAAAATTCAAAATCATTTTAAATGGTTTGGTTTAAAATATTACTACAAATCGCCCAAACCAAACCGTGTTCACCCCACAACAAAGTGAAAACTTCGGATTACGACATGTTTTATAATGCTTATTCACTATCTCCTCGCACCAAAAATTTTCCTTGAAAAATAAACACTTAAAAGAATCTTCAATGTCCATACACTATGAACAATTAAACAATAGATGAAACAATTAATAATATAGATCATGTGTATAAAAGATAAGATTTACTAATTTGACCATTGACAATGAAAAATAACACGTATAAAAAATGAATTCGATAATCATAAAAAAAAAAAAAAAAAAAAAAACTAAAATATTAAGATTGACAAAGATGCATCAAATTCATGGTATTATAGGTTTTTGCAATATTTATACAACGCAATTGTTTTCTGATGGAAATTATAATATAGCATTGATCATCTCAATTTTCAGTTACGTCAATTGTGAGACAATTTACTTATTGTTGTTGAAATTTAAGAATCATAAATATTGAATTAAAATATAACAATTAATATCATGTCATAGTTAATTATGTTATAAAATTTATATTTAACAGTTAGGATAAAAACCATTAATAACTATATAATTTCAAAGCAATATAAATAAATTTGTTAACCGTTAATGTTAAAAAATGTGATATGAGACTTTCTGGAATAAAAAATTAAATAATAATTAAATTTAATTGTAAATAAAATTATTTTGATAAGTAATCTGATATAGAAAAGAAGGTTATTATGTATATTTAACAAAGAACTTAGAAGTATGATTATTTACAACAAAATTTAATACAACTTGATTAAATATTCAATATAAATGTAAATAAAAATTAGACATTAGATTTGTATGATCGAACGAAATTATTCATCCATAAGATTTAGACCAATAAAATATCACAATTATTGTAAAAGTTTATTTACGTATTAAATGTAACTTTCTATAAAAATACTAATTAATTTAATAGAACGCAATACAAATGAACTCGAATTTTTAGATGTACTAACTAAAGAAAAAAATAAGATTATTTATAAAAAAAATTTATACGATAAGGTTTATTTAGTATTAGATGCATAATACAACTTCAACATAATTTTGAAGAAAATTTTACATTGAATTTGTATGACTGAACACAAATACTTATTTTTAAGATTCAAAACATTAAAGTATCAGAATAATTTTCTAAAAAGAGATGTTTAAATACTAATAACCAAATATAAATAATCAAAAAAAATTCTCCATAAAAATACTTAAGTGGAAGTAACAGTGTGAACACAATAAAAGCTGATTTTGGAGTGTGAATACAATAAAAACTGAGTTTTCCCGTTAAAATTCAGCTGCTTTTATATATTATATAGATATAGATATAGATTAAAAACAATTTTTTATAAGTAATTCTTCATAGTATAAGACTTGCTTAGGTATAAAAAAAAAAAAAAAGCATTTAAAAATATTCAATTTTTGCAAATTAATTAACATCGAAAATTACAAACACTTACAAAACGTGAATTGAAGCTATTAGAATTAGAATTAAAAAATTTTGTTTTGTTTAAATTTATTTGATATTTGAATAAATTTGCAAAATCAAATATCCAATTTTTTAAACTTTTAATGGTCCATTTAAAGTTTAAACTCTGTATGGTTTATTTCAATTGAAACTGTAATATTTGTTACGAAATACATTTAGTAAACACACTAAAAAAGCATTTAAAAAATCAGTTTTTGCAAGATTAATTAACATTGAAATTTACTAAGAATTTTAATTGTATTATAATAAATGAAAAACGTCTTTTAATTTTTATTTTTTCATAATACAAAAAGTGATTTGAAGTTATTAGAATTATAATTAAAAATATTTTTTGTTAGTAATTTTTCATAGTATAAATAATCACAATTGAAAAACAACCACAATCACAATCACAACCACAACCACAATCACAATCACAACCACAATCACAACCACAATCACAACCACAACCACAATCACAATCACAACCACAATCACAACCACAATCACAATCACAACCACAATCACAATCACAACCACAACCACAATCACAATCACAACCACAACCACAACCACAATCACAATCACAACCACAATCACAATCACAACCACACTACAATCATAATCACAACATAAAAACAACCACCATCTAAAATTTTCACCACATAAAACAGACCACCACCACCGTCGCTACCAACACTACCACTGACACCTAACCACATTCACCATCTCCAAATACAAAAATGCTTGATGACTTGTTGGTGTAGGATCAGAAACCACACCACCCCTGTCAACAGAGCCACATCACCGCCAACCGCAACTATAAATCATTGGCACCAAAGACCAAAAATTGCCACCACAACACACATACCTCCTGCCAACTGCAAATCCACATTGTAGCCTCCTGCACCAACAACGGAGGTGATGAAGAGAAAACGGATGTAGTGAAACCACCAGCCATGACCCCTACTCTAATCGACACCGCCATCGCCTACAGGTTGCAAAATCACCAATTTCAACACCACCTCCTAGGGGCGGAGGAAGCCCATGCCCAGTGCTGGCCATGGACCGCGCTGGACTTTTAGGTTGTCCTGGGTCAGTCCAAATAAAAAAAAAAAAATTGAACAATTTCGAAACAGAATAAGAAGCATTGTCCAAAAGCTGAAAGGCAAGAAATCCTTCAACAAAAAGCTAGAAATCTGAAAGGGTGAAACCACCACAACTTCGCCCTTCACTGCTGACGACTCCGCCCACAGTTCCTCACCTTTCGCAGCGAGAAAGTAAGTTTATGCTCCCTGCTTGCTACTAACGCCTACCAGTCCTTTTTTGTTTTGTTTTTTGTTTGGGGTCAAATGTTAATGGAAATGGATAATCTCAATGGTCTGGGCGTCAGCTGCCTTTTTGGATTCAATGATCGGACTTGAGTTGGAACTTGGAATCAATGTTAGTTGGCATTTTGCAAATGTTATTATGTGTTAATGTAGTAATGTTACAATAATTACTTTTGTGAATAATATTGATTTGGCATTTAGGAGCATTTTTAATATATTTGATGAATTTTATTTAAATTTTCGTAATTTGAGATTTGTAGTTTGTAATTATTATTTGTTGAGTTTGTTTAATTTGAATGAATGACTCTTTTTGTTTATGTAGAGAAAGATATATATTTGAAGATTGAAAATGAAGGTATTGTACAACGATTTCAAATTATGAAAACTCGCAAGGAATGATTTTAAAGTATTTTATTTGAGTTGAAATTTGTTTACTTTTCATTTGTGAAATTAAGTTTTCTCTATATATTTTAATTTTTTTAATTTTTCTTTAAGGAAAAAAAATTTAGAGGACAGTCCCATCCCCCCTACCTCATTTAATTTCTGCCCGCGCCGACTAAAAATCCAAAAATTCTGACTTCGCCCCTCCCTCCCGCTGCTTCTACCCGATCAACCCAAGACCTATTTCCGTCTTCACCCATACTTAAATCAATAATCAACATCTATCTAACAAGAAAAACCACAGATCGAACCACATTCGCGACTTGGACTCCTTTGTCGCAATCTGATCAACTGGTTGTAGCGATACCATCTGCAGGCACCGCTGGGCTCATCATCACTACTGTCGAAATTTTCTGACAACATGCACATGGCGTCTTCACTGCCGAAGTTTGTGACGGTATCGACGAGGGAGAGAGAAATCGCGCTATTGATGAGGGAGAGAGAAGGAGAAGATAGGGTTTGCCCATTTGGTTGGAGCCGCCACAGCGGTAGCACACTGCTTGCTCACATCATCGTCGCGTGACAAGCACCATGTCGAAAGCGACTGCGAAAGTAATTGCCTCCCTTGGCATATCATCGATGCTTGCCGCGTGGTGAGGCCATCGGTGAGAGAGAAATTGTCCTGCCGTTGAGGAAGAGAGGTTGCGCCGCCGGGGAGGGGGAAGAGGGCGGTAGAGAGAGAGAAGGAAAAGATAGGTTGGGTTTATTGTCGCCGGTGATCGGTTAGTGAGATTTGGGGTTGCAGAGGTTGGGTGATTAATGATTTACTATTGAAAACTGAATTAAATCTTAAATATTTAATTAATAAATATTAATTAGTAATTAACACATGATATTTTAAAATATAAATTCATCATCTTATTATTACAAAGTGAACTTTAAAACTAGGGGTGCATATAATTTTGTGAAAATTACATGGAAGTCTTCATTTAAAGATCACATTTTAGAAATAAGGTGGTGAAGTTTACTTGTTTACTTGTTTAAAAATCAGGTGCTAATTACCAAATAAAAATTTATTAATAAAATATTTTAGTAACTAAATGCATACCAAATCAAACCTTGAGAAATCACAAAATCATTAATCAATATCATACCAGAGACCTCTCTCTCTCTCTCTCTCTCTCTCTCATCCCCACCGAGAAGACGACGTCATAGCAATGAGATAACCGTCGACCTCAGATCTATCAGGTTCAAACCCTACCCAGCGACCTCTCCCTCTCTACCGTCTCCCTGCTGACGTATCACAATAGACGAAGAGTCACGAGAAGCCTTCGTGATGTAGCAACGACATCATCACTGCAGGTGGTGGTGGTGTGTTGGGTGCAGGCAATGGTGCGTTGGGTGCAGGCTGTGGTGTGAGATCTTGAAAGGTTTGCCTAGGGATGGAAAAATGGCTCGTAAACTCTAGCCACTCAGGCTCGGCTCAAAAAAAGTTCGGGCTTAACTCGGCTCGCGGCTCGAAGTCTCGAGCCAAAGCTCGACCCGATCTTTTTTTTAGGGACGAGCTTTAGCTTGGCTCAAGCAAAAAAAAATCCCGCCTAAAAAGCTCAAATATTGAAATTCAATCACAAGCTCGGCTTGGCTCGTTGTATATATACATTTTCAATAAAAAATTTATGAATTTTATTATTAAAAAAAAAAAAATTGAAAGCTCGAGGGAGGCAGGGTGGGTGGGGTAGGGATTAGGGTGAAATTTGCAATTAAATTTGTAATTGACATTTTGTGTGATCAATTGTCTCTTTATGGGTGGGGTGGCATGGTAGGGCGGGAAAATATCGAGAGAGAGAGGAGAGAAAAAATCATTTTTGTGGGATGGGTGGGGTGGGGAAAACTGGAAGAAAAAATCATTTTTTGGGTGGGATGTGTCGGGTGGGGTGAGGTCAGGGTAAGGTAAGTAAGGTGTGAAAAAATAAAACAAAAATCATTTTAGGGTGGTGTTGGTAGGGTGGGTGGGTGGGTGGGCGGGACGAGGTGTTGTCGGGGTCAGTGATTGGGGTGAGATCAAGCTGTCACTTTGCAATGACGGGTAGGGTCGTACGCGGTTGGGGTGGGGTGGGGTGGGTGGGATGGGGAAGTGTAACACCCCAAGTTCAAAATCTTCGACATAGGCGTGTTAATTTTTCCCTACTTAAATGCGGAAAAGAAATCATTTAAACCTCAACATTTTCATTTTCTATTATGAAATTTTACAAAAATTTCGACAGGGTCTCCTCTGTAAATTGGACATAGACAACCTGTAGAGGGACATCAAAACCATTTTTAAAATACACATCGCAACTCATTCAATCCCAAACATCATCCAAACCATTACGATAAGTCTCAAACTCCTCAACAATATAATTCTAATTAAATAAACTTTAGCAAATGAAATAAGAGATAATTTAACCTCAATAATACATGAATTAAGGAATAAATAATGAGAAATTGAAATAAATTCTAATTTAACTTTATTTGAAAGGGTTGAAGCGGGTATAGCCTGAGTCAGCTGCCGAGTGCTCTCCTCGGATCACCTAACTTTCATCACCTGAAATGTTGGGGAGGGATTGGGGTGAGCTAAAGCTCAGTAAGTAAACTTTATGCATGAAATGCATGCGTATGACATGAATGCTTAATTTTCATATATGTATCCCCATTTACTTTACTTTCCAAACTTTCAAACTTTTCAAACTTTCATTTCATTCCACAACTTTTACTTTATTTCCATCGTGAGCTCACTTGGTATATCTTCAAGTCAATCAGATAACAGTGGGCAATTCTTATTTGGAACCAGATTAACTTTCACATTTCCACCGCAAAGCGGCTCATTCATTTCATTCCACCTCAAAGTGATTTAACAGTTCACCGTAAAACGGTTGAACATTCCGTTGCAAAGCGACTTAATTCGGGTACGCCGGTCCCCCGTGCCCCATTTCCCACTCGCATCTTTCATGAACTAGAAGTACACCCATTCTTCTTAACAAACTTGGGATACATAACTTTTGAACAAACTTGCACCTTGACACATTTCTTTCATTTAAAAACATTTGACTTCCCAATTCCGATGTCAATGCATGCTTGATGATGCAATGACATGATAATGTGCATGCTTGAACATTCTTCACAATAACCAATACTTTCATAAAGTAAATGAAATTCATCAAAGCAAGTAAGTTGCAAACAGTCATTTACACATTCCACATTTATATTTAACTTCTATGAAAATAGGGGAAGTTTACTTACCTGACGTCCTTAGTATTTACCGTCTTAAATTGTGTGTGGAAGTATCTTGGTTGCACGTAACGTCAATGTACCAAATATCCTAATTGTTCACATTCATTAATAAGTATAACTTTTAATTAACAATGTGACCTTACGTTTAGATTAAAGTACATAAAACAAGAAAGAGTGTCATGCTTCAAATTCCCAAAACATTACATTCTAAATCCCTAGTATGCATAAGAATGTAAGATTATAATCAAGGTCTCAACTTAACTAAAATTAATCAAAACAACCCATTTTAATAGTTTCCAAAAATCTGAAATTCCAACTTAAAGTTCCAAATAAATTCTTAAATCTACAAAATACAAATTTCAATCCAAAAGTTAAAAATTTAAGTAGTTGGCTAATTTCATAAATTCGAAATCCTCAAATTTACCCAGAATAACATAAACTCAATTAAACTAACTCAAATTTAAACCAAGTATTTTTCCAACATTTTTAAATCTGAAAACAAAACTCTCAAAACAGTTGTCAATTAAACCAATTAAATCCAAAATTTCATAACTCTGAAAAATCACTACCAGGTCTGAGAATCAATGTTATCATTTATATCATATTTCGAAATTTACCCCTTTCTAGCTCAAAAAATGAAACTAAACATTTTTAAGCTTAACTATTAAGGTACTTAAATCAAAACCAATGTTTGAAAAATGTGCACGCCTTTACAATTTTCCCAAAAATCTAGGACTTACAATTATTACTCACGTTCACACTAAATTTACAATTAAGTTAATTAAATTTCCAAATTCCATAATCCTTTACCATAAGCAGTTAACTAAACTCCAAATTTCACAACTTTAACATTATACATTTACAATTAAAATTTCAATAATTTATCAAGGTTCCAAACAAAAATTATCAATTCGACAATCTATGATTTAAGATCTAAGCAAAAATCAAAATCTGGAAATCTTAACTAAAACTTTGAATCGGAATTTATATATATATATATATATGAATATACATAAAATCTGAAATTTACATATGTAAATTTTCCATTACCAAGTTTGAAAGGTGCATACACACATACATATACATACACACATATATATATATCCCAAATTTGAGGTTAACAATTAAAAATTCGAAATTTGACTACAACTCAATCTGAAAAAAAAAAATCTGAAATGTTCATATAAATATATACATACAACATATATACATCAATACATATAAACCCGTTTGTGTGCGTGTAAAAAGGTGTGTTGTGTGTGAAAAAATTGGGTTCGGTGTGTGCGCGGAAAGAGAAGGGGAAGACGGGGTTTTTACCGCCGGTGCAGCGGCGACCGGTGGCGGTCGATGACCAGGCGGAGACGAGCCGGGAGCTGCGAGGGAGAGAGCATCGCGAAGAGAGAGCCGAGAGAGAGACGATTCCGAGAGTGAGAGCGAGGTCATGAGAGGCCGAGACCGAGAGTGAGAGATCGCGAGAGAGGGGGCGTGAGGGATGAGGGGTTAGATTAGGTTTAGGATTTAAATGTAAAACTTGTTAATTGCAAATCAGTCCTTCGACTCTCATAAATAGGTAATTTAAGTCCACATCCCTCAAATAAAATTCAAAGTGCCACTAAACTTTTCCCGATTCCCATTTAACACAATTTAGGCCACTTTCAACTTAATTAAATAGAAAATAACAAGATTAATAAATAACGTTAATAATCACATATAAAATTGCACATAGACAATTTATGAACTTTCTATTTGGCACATTGATTAAGACGGCATCCAAGCCCTTCCACTGCAAAATAATTCAAATCATTGACATAAAATTTATCAAATTTAATATGTATAATAACATTAATATAAATGTCACGTGAAATTTAAAGATGCGCGTAACAATGAAAAACGGTATTACAGGAAGTGTAGGAAAATGTCGAGATAGAAAAAAAAAAAAAAACTTATTTTTTGGGTGGGCAGAGTAGGGGTGGGTGGGCTGGGTCGAGGCCCGTGGCTGGGGTAAGATCAATTTTTCACTTTACGATGAGGTGGGGTTGGGGTGAGATGGGGAAGTGTGGGAAAAACAAACTTATATTTGAGGTGGGGTGGTTGGACGGGATGGGGTCAGGGGCTGCGACTGTGGCTGGGATGAGATCAATTTGTCACTTTGCGATGAGGTGGGGGTAGGGTCGAGTTGGATTGGGGTGGGATTGGGAAGGGTGGGAAAACATCGACAAGAAAAAATATAAAAATTATTTTTGGGGTAGGGTAAGGTAGGGTGGGTGGATTGGGTGGGGTTGTGGGCTGGGCAGGGGTGGGAGTGAGGGAGGGAGGGAGGTTGTGACATCAAAATTTGAGTTTTTGATTTAGTATTATATTAGTTTTAATATAATATATAATAGATAATTATGTTTATATAATATATAATATAATATTTATTTTTAATTATTAAACACTTGATTTTTGAAAAAAAATGTTATATTTGTTAGTTTTAGAAAGTGAAACTTAAAGTATTGTAATTATGTATTTTTCCCTATAATTTATCCAATATATAAACCGATCAAACTGGGCACACAGAAGACTCAAGCCCACAAAGGGCCATAATGATATAAATTCTCAAAGGTAAAATTACACTCATTCATATTTTTATATTTAAAATTTTTAAAATCAGGTATTTGAGAAATAAATATAAAAATCAGGTACGTAAAAATCTTAAAATCGCGACTATTGCTGAAGGATTCTGGAATAACAATCAGTGCAATCTTTCACCATGTGGCAACCATAGAAAGTAGAAGACCCAATTAGGGATATCATAATGGCAGTTGAACACAAATTCATTCCAAAATCACTACCAAATCGTCGCATGAAGGTTTATGGCAGGTCCATCTAGAAAGTGGATGATTTTAGTGGCTACTATATGGATTCAGCGTTAATAGTTATGGATTTCAATTTCTCGGCTTATTCGTCAGAGTTGAAGACGGTATTAGGGAAATCACAAGTACAATTGAACTGTTTAGCGATGGCATCGAACCTCGGCAAGGCATTGGTGGTGGTCGTTGGGGCTGGTGTTGATGTATCTTCCTTTGTGGATGGTTATGTTTTTGGATGGGACAATGGGATTGACCGGGTATGGTGTGCATTTAAAGGATGAGGCTGTCGGCTGGAGTGGTGTTGGTGTGGTGGTGATGATTTTGCTGTCGATCGGAGCAGTGGTCGTAACTGGTGGCTTCCTCTGTTTTCTCTATTGTGGTGGTGATGGTGGTGGTGGTGGTGGAGGACTGGTGATGGAGGTAGAGATGGTGGTGGTAATATTGAGACTGTAATTAAAATTACAATTGTAACTAGTTACAAATTGAAATAAAGTTGCAATTATATTTTCGACGGTGGTCCGACAATGGCGATGGATGATTACAATTGCACTAATGTAATTAATTACAAATTACGTATTACACTAACGCATTACTAATTTATGAGTTACAATTGTAGTTAATTACAAAATTGAAAATAAAGTTACAATTGTTTTTCCGGTGGTGGTTGTGGCGGTGGCTGATTATAAATTAGGTGGTGATCGGTGGTGGTGGTGGTAGTGATGATGTTAATTAATTTCAATTATAGTTAAATTTATAATTGTAACTAATTACAAATTGAAATAAAGTTACAATTGTAATTAATTACAGAATCTAATTCTGATTTTTAAAAAATACCTGATTTTGAAAATTATTTTGATACCTTTGTAATGAGTTACAAAATGTCTGATTTCAAAAAATTTCACGCCTAAATGTGAGTAATTGTGTACGGGGATAAAATTCTATTTTTCAAAATCAGGTATTGTAAAATTCTCTCTATCTCATCTTTCTCTCTTTCTTTTTCTCCACCCATTCCCTCACCTTACGATGACACACCCCCACATCGTAGCTTAGTGAAGAGATCACTGATATTTCTCCTCCAAGTAGCTGCAAGTACCTGCTTCGATTAGCTGACGGGTTCCTCAAAATAGGAGGAAATTCCCTGTTAATTTGGATAAATGTAGAGGAAACTGTGGCTGTGGACCTAGCTGCAAGTGTAGCAATGGCTGCAAGGCTGAGGCTTTTTAAAATTTTTATTTTAGCTCTGGCTCATTTTTAAAATTCCCTTTTAATTTGGATAAATTTTTATTTTAGCTTTGAGCATACCTCCTACTTATGTCTTTTTCTTTCAACTTTGGCTCATGATTGATTATGTTTAGGTTTCAAGGATCTGTGACTCTATGGTGCAATTGTTTGTTTGGTGTGTGTTCCCTGTGATTGTTTGAGTTGGTTTGATTGGTTTATGTGATTTGTTTTCTTTGAGCTATTGATTTTTCTTTATCATTTAGCTTATTGGATTTGGCTGCGGATGAATACCCTACATTTGCCAACATTGCTTCCATGGGCAAGTGCCTTTAAATTTCAAAGTGGACCAAACCTCAAAAGCTTCGTGGGAAAAATTGTGTAATGAAGATAATAAGTCCCCTGGTGTTTCAAGAACTTGGAGTGATCTAAACACTATTTCAGAGGGGTCAATTGGAGAGACTTAGGCTGTAGAAGTTAATGGAGAGGTTGACAAAATACTGTTTGTAGTGCTCCTTTGATTAGCTACAATTGTAAATAAGCCCCACATTTTCCTCTATCTTCTTTTCAACCACATATTTAAGAATAAAATAATATTACACATAAATCCAAAAGCGATTCCATACTTTTTCACCACACATTCTCCCAAAAATTAATATTCATTCCAAATAAACCATTTTTAAACATCATCAAACAGGAGATAATTACAAAATTGAAATAAAATTACAATTGTAATTAATTGTAAAATATAATTCATTACATAATATAAGTAAATTGAAGTTGTAGTTGTAAGTAAGGTGAATGTAATTAATTCAATTAATTTTAGCAAAAAAATAAGTCATGTTTTAAGAATTCATTAGTTACAATTCTAATTAATTACATTTATTGAAATAAAGTTACAATTGTAATTAATTATAAACTATGATTCATTACACAATGTAATAAGGCTGCAACGGTAATTAATTACAAAATACGAATAAAAATATCAGTTTAACGAATTCATTAGTTACAATTGTAATTTAATTACAAAATTGAAATAAAGTTACAATTGTAAATAATTGTAAACTGTAATTCATTACATAATATAAGTAAGTTGCAATTATATTTGTAATTAAGGTGAATGTAACTAATCATATTAACTTTAGCAAAAAAAATCTATCATTTTTATGAATTTATTAGATACAATTGTAATTAATTACAAAACTAAAAGAAAATTATAATTTTAATTAATTGTAAATTGTAATTCATTATAGAATGTAATTAAATTGCAATTGTAATAATTAAATTACAGTTGTAATTAATTATAACTTGTAACTAATTCAATTAATTAAAAAAATGAAATTTCAAGTAACTTGTATTATTATTTTACAATTAAGCTCAATAGTAATTAATTGGTTACAATTGTAATGAATTTAGAAGGTTTTTGATAATGTTTTGTGTATTTAGGAATGAATAATTTTAGTTTATTGCCATTCGATTTCAGTTTTTGCAATAGAGTTAGGGTTTTGTATTTTTTTTAGGTTGATGTTGCAATTTATGAAAATAGAAGGTGTGTTCTGCAAATTTGAAAAGGAGGACCAAAACTGCAATTTTGACCCAAGGACTTAAGTTGCAAATTCTGCTTGAAGCATGGGCTAAACTTCATCATCTTCGTTCTTGGAGGACATATGTTGCAAAATTTCCAAAGTATCAAAAATGGGAGGAAGAGAGGACAACTGCAGTCCTTAAGGGGTGACACTTGTTGTCGGAGTGATTTGCTGGAAAAAGCAGTATCTTCAGCTTCTATCACTACTGCAAGAAGTGGTAGCAACGACTTTCGGACGACAGCAGTGCCTTCGAGTGCTGTTGCTGGGTGAAAAAAAAAAAAGGAAACATCCTTGGTGTCGTAGCCAGTATATATGGCAGCAGAGCTACTGCAACCTGGGTGGCCGATGACGGTGGTCCCAAAGTGGTTGAGAGATCCAGCAAAGATGGAGCGAATGGCATCTCAGAATCTATGCCTTGTTGTGTCAAAAAAATCGAAGTATTATAGCAAAGCCTTGGCCGTTTTTGGTTACAAAGAGTAGATTTTCGTAGGATACAATTATACCTGATTTTGATAATATATTTTGTATTGTTGAAATATTTTTTAAAATATATGATATTTAAAAATAGGTTATTTGAAATTGTATATTTGTGTACTTAACCCATCCTCAAACCTACTAATGGACTAACACTTAAAATGATGGGTCGCATTGTTGGTTTAAGTTTCAAATTGTAGTGTTAATTAAGGAAAAAATACATATATCTGTCATTTACAAATTAACAATTCATAAGTAAGAAACAAGTTTAATTAATTCACTAGTCAGGTAGTAATATATATATATATCAAAAATATAATCATATAATCACGCTAACCGTTACTCTAACCTTCCATATCAACCTGAACTCTCCAATTAACCTTTAGGTGAGGATCTGTCAAAAATATAAACGACAAAAAATGATCGGAGAGCACAAATACAATCCCGGCCATTGGAACATTGTCAATCCCATATCGAAGGTAGCAGAGGTCACATAAGGATCACGAAGTATGATTTCAAAGAAGCAAATGTCACTTTATTGTTCGAAATTCCCATCGAACCGGAAATACACATTCACCTGTGGGTTATAGTGCCATTGAAATGAGATTGTAACCTTCCATAATGTTTATCATTGATATGATCATCATATCACAATGTAAATTACAGTATTTGGAATTTTTGAACGTTGAAATGATTGTTATATTATTGTTCAGTACATGTTAACTTAATTTATAATGTTTGTCCTCCCACTGATACGAGATGTTATATGTGCAGTACACAAAAGAAAGGTTTGAATGCATGCAGGAACATGTGACACAACAAAATGTGACCTAATTTATGACCTTTTATAATGTTTATCATTGACCTGATCATCATGTCACAGTGTAAATTACAATATTTTGAATTTTTGAACGTTGAAATGATTTTTATAGTATTGGTCATTACACCTAAACTTAATTTATAATGTGTCCTCACACTGACATGAGATGCTATATGTGATGTGACCTAGACCTATGGTGAGATATGACAAGATTTTGACCTGGAATATTGAACATGTGACTTGGACCGAACATGAGTAAATCTAGCGTGACATTGATAAAAATGTTGTCTAGTTACGATGATATGTGACCTAAACCAGAGACGTATATATAAGATCACGAATCATTGAATGATGTTATATCCATTAACATGTGACCTAGATGATTGAACACGTTATCTGAACAAAAAAACCAATAAATCTTGCATTACTCTGATAATATATTGTCTTGTTGGTATAACATGTAACCTGGACCGTAGATATCAATTTGAGATGATAAATCATTGAACTATGTTACATGTGTTAACACGTGACCTGGATGATTGTACATGTGACCTGAACTAAACATCAGCAAAACTTGCATTACTATGATAAACATGTTGACTGGTTACAATAAATGTGACCTGCACCAATTATATGTATGAGTTTTAAGAAAAAATATTATAATTTAATGAGATAGAAGTTAGAAATCTTCTTTTTGAACTGATTTCCTTACTTCCATTGTCACCTTTCACTACTAAAAAAACCAGTAGCAACTACTATATATATATATATATATATATATATATATATATATACTCATTTTAAATCAATATAAATTGGTGATGGATAGCTTAATTCCACGTGGTTTCCAAAACTTAGTTAGAAATCTTCATTTTCAGTTGATTTCCTCACTTCCACTTCCAAATTTCACTACTAAAAATACCAGCAACAACTACTATATACTTATTTTAAATAAATAATCAGTGATGGATAGCTAAATTATAGTATAATGTTTCCAAAACATTAATTCTAATATTGATAATATGAAAGCCTCTTCCAATAAAATACTAATGATTTTACATTATTACGTTTAAATCCCTCCCCCTAAACTGGTTAGTAGCTGATTCTGCAATATCATGTCATGTGACCTAAATTGTTTATATATGACATGAATTGTTTACCTTGAATGAAGAGATAAGTTTTAGTTTATTTTGAATAAATTCTCCATCTTCCTTAACAAGCGGTAATTACACAATTACTAGAAGATGTATGAATCGTGGATGAAAAGAAGTTTTAGTTTATTTTGAATAAATTCTCCCTCTTTCTTAACAAGCGGTAACCATCCATAATTAAAAGTTCTATTAAATTATGCTATTAAAAATTGAACAATGGCCTCATTTATGAATAAATAAACTTTATCCCTGATTAAGGAAGTTGGAATTTAAAAAACTTGTTTAGGTGTAATTTCCTCGGTAGTTAAATCTTCAGCCGAAATCTATGGAATATAACTCATTCGACGAACATATTGACCTCTCGAGACTTATTGAATATTAGTAAAACCTAACAAATACTTTCAAAAATAGAATCAGTTATATTTTAGGGCACCGGTGGAAGTTTTCACGTAGAAAGTGGAGGTTGGATATTCACCATCTGTTTGTTAAATAAAAAAAGCGAGGAAAAAAAAAACCACGAAATATGGTTTACCTAAACGAAGTAAATAAATAATTATGATACTCTTTGATAAAATAAATATATGGTTTCCAATTTTTATCAATGCGGAAAAACCTTTAAAAAGTAAATAACCAAAATTTGTACTTTTAAAATCTAATTACAAATTGTTAGCTTTGATATAAAAATTAGATGAGAAAGAAGAGAGGGAAAGATGAAATATTATATAAAAGAATCAAGAATAAAAAAAGTATTTAAAAGAATCACTTTCACAAAACTCACAAACACCAAGTGTATGAGTTCAAGTTATTGCCAATGAGATAATTTTTACCCGACTTCTGCTTCATATTTCTGATGCAATATAACACAACATAGCGAATAAAATACTAAACTCTAATCCAGGTTCTAGAAAACCATCAGCTGTATGACAGTTAAACGAGATTTACCAAATAGTGAGAAAAAGCTTCAATCGAAATAGATTTCCTGGCTTTTAAAATGCCACAAAACAAAAGCATCCAAAGTCGATAATATCATCTACCATGAGAGGATAGACATTTTTAACAAGCCATTTACCATAATTTCCTAAGCTAATCTGGAAATAAACTATCTAAATTATGTAAAAATCCCACTGGTAAAAGAAATGAAGTGGCTAAGTTAAAGAATATTCCCGGGCGACGCAGCTCTGGGAAATAGCATTCCCCAGTGTATAGCAACAAAGGTCCATATCGTCGTCCCGACACATCTATTTGGACTCCACGAGAACAAATAATGGCTTGCCTTTTAATCGATCGCTTCCCTACAACATTAGAAAAATCAAGTGAGAGAATCGAGAGATAAATTAAGTTCGAATCATATCATGGTAAATAGAAACATAACATAAGAATGTATGCCTCAACTGATGAGCATGTAGAAGCTTATTGGCTATTGCCCCTAAACTGACCAGATCCTAAAGAATTTGGCCCAGCTAATGATATCCCAAAAACAACTTACATTTCACATTTAGTGCTTGTTTGAGAATTTATTGATTATATAATCACTTTTTGGTCAGAAATACCTTTCATCCACACATTTTGTAGGACCCTCCCACAACTTATAATCACTTAATTTATCACTTCCCAAACACGCACATAGGCTCAGTTGCATTGCTAGACAAAAATAGGGTTAGCTAGAATATGAATGAAAATCGAGAACAAGCCAAGAAATCACCGACTCCATTACCTCATTACTAACTAATATAACATATTATGTCAAAGACAAGATTTGACATTGTTATGTAAATAAACGAGTCATCAATCTTTAGCACTCAGTAATTAACAGAATTAACTCAAAAGCGAAGCTTGGATTAAACCAATTTGTTTACTTCCCCCCACCTCGACTGCATTTAGAGGATCTACAAATTATGGTTGCATTAAATCCATCATGTTACAACAGTTAAGAACTTTCTTCCGAGAAAAACCCAGTGAGAAGTTGGCCAATACTAGCACCTTTTTTGGTAAATATATGGAATTTAGAATGACAATTTCAAGTCTTTTTGGCAACCACATTATTTAATTGCTGAAAAAAGATTAATGAGTTGGAAGGTCATCTAAAAGTACTTGTCCCCACCATATTTCATAAATAACTAAACCTACATAAATATAAAAGTATTAAAAGTAAAGAGACAAGAAAAACAAAATAGATGACCACATAAAAGTAATCTTGATCAAAATCTTGTTGTGATGGTCAAACACATGGAGTACATAATTAAAAACACAACTAACTTAAGAAAGTCATTTTCCCAAGAGGATATGGGAAATTGGAAAATAAATTATAAAAACAAACCTTTAGATCTGGTATTTCAATCACACAAGCACACTCTACAACTTCAGCTCCAGCACGTTCTGAGAACCAACAATTTCAAGTCAAGCCGGCAACATGTACATTATTATTCTTGAAAAAAGAAAAGGAAGAAGACAAGTATAGAAAATGTAACCATTCTATGGTTTGAAAAGATTCCCATAGTATTGAAGACAAGAAGAACATAATAACCCACAACCATTACATGTAAGAACATTTCCATTGCGCGCATCAGATTCTTTATAAAACAGAAGGGAAAAAGTAGGGATTATGGAAAGCCTGCATAAAATAAATATAAATGAAGAGTACCCAATAAATTCATGGCAGCACAGAGAGTGCCACCAGTAGCAATCAGATCATCAACAACCAATGCGCGCTCCCCTGATTCTACTGCTCCCACATGCATCTCAAGACAGTCACTTCCATATTCCAAGACATACTCTTCCCTAAAAACTTTACCTGCAAATAAATGAATTTGAAATGAGATAGTAACCACTCACTGGAATCGAATAATAACCTTGAACAGTTTTTCATTAATTTTTTAAGCAAGACAAATATTTTTAAAATCATTAACATGTAAAATATATACATCAAAAAGGAAAATGAACATTAATCTCGACAGAATAAGAACCTTGCACAATTTTTTTCCTCTTTTTTAGCAAGACAAATAGTTTTAAAATCAAACATGTAAAATATATAATATCAAAAAAGGAAAATAAATATTAATCTCAACAGAAACTGGAGCCATGTATCAGGAATCTGATGGCTAATAAAATTGATGGTTTGAGAAATGGATCTAAATCAATTGAATGTAAAAAGGCAGCGTTGTGGAATTTATATAATGAGTAAACAGTGTGGTTGACCAGAAGCAAAGCTCAAGGAAACATGCTTGTTATATACTACAATGGTTTAAAAAGATTTATCTAAATCAACATGATTGAGAATGGCAGGTTTGCAAGCAGTAGATAATGAGCAAACACTGGTTTACCTGATGAAGATTTAATCATGTATTTTAAAAACAAGATAAAGATGTTGAGAATTTTTGCCTAATTAATTGAATAACAATATTGTAAATTAGGAATACACTATTGGGAGAAAGTACCAGGAAGTTTCTTTGGCTTTCGCAAGGGTACAAACTTCGCTCCAATTGCCAATGCAATAGAAGAACCGAATATAAAGCCCCGGGCCTCTATTCCTGAGAGTTAAAAAAGAAAACAATGAGAATTCCTGTTATTACATGATAATACTTTAAATTGACAAGTAATTCTTCATACATCTCCATGATAAGTAGTTCGCCAGAAATACAGCAATAAGGACTTTTTACTTTCTGTGCTTCTTTAAAGAATGTAAACAGGCACAGAGCAGGATCTATGGAATATGTGAATTTTACAAATTTAAACAGACAGAAAATACGCATCAAAAAATGCTACTCTTTTAAATGGATGAATAACCCTTATGGGACACTTGACACCCAAATAACGGTATAGGGAAATTATCAGATATTTTGCATCCTTAATAAATTTAGGAAGTAAAGAAAAACCTTATTGTAAAATAGATTAGACTATGCATTTTTTGGGTCATATATATTTACTATAGAAATAAAGAAAAACCTTATTGTAAAAGTTTGTTAAATGTGATGTTTTCGAGATAAAATATGTTATTGAAAAGTGTTTTGTGAAAATTTGTATGGTCAAACAGTGATTTGGAAAAGAAATTGTTTATAAACTTGTTTATAAACTTGTTTATAAACAAATTTACCACACCATGGCATTTTTTGGGTTATATATATTTATTACCACAGAAATAAAGAAAAATATTAAAAAACATTGATACCCATGGCATTTTTTGGGTCATATATATTTACCATAGAAATAAATAAAAATATTAAAACACATTAATACCATTTGTATGTGTGTCCCACACTTCACACCTGTTTCCAAGACCAAGACCAAGACCAAGACCATAGCTTGAGGCCTTGATATATGAAGTAAGAGTTACTAGATGAGACTCCCCATGCGTGTATAGTATAACTTGTGCAACAATTACATGGAATCCTCGAGGAAGGGTGCATTGGTTATGATCATGATCATAGGACACAAAGAAACTAAAAGAAAAATTAGATAGTAAACACCTCCAAATGGAGAATGCAACCATGAACAACAAAATTACATTTATATCTAGGTTAGAGACTTTAATAATATCATCTTAGAAGGTGACTATACATCCTTTCATCATGTAATTGAGAGCCCTTCTACATTCTAAGACAAAAATTAACGAGCATAATTAACAGTCATCAAATAAACAAAAACTGCAGCACACTCATTTAACTCCTAAGAAAAAATACTGGGAGAATATTACTAAAATGGCACCAAAGTTGGCAGGTTTATAACAACTGTATAGCATCTTACAAGCACTCTGACGCATCACACGAATCTAATGTTATACCTATTGAAATGCAATTGAAATCCTCAAAAAACTGTAAAGAATAATTTTAATAATAATAATAATAATAATAATAAATAAAATAAATAAAGAGAGAGCCTTATCATTTGAAACAAAAAAATGATAATGAAACATTGCAATCTTTCATGGTGAAAAGTGATGCAACCTTTTGTTGCATAATGTTTTAACCAAGACTCAGGATGTTGTATCAAATATGACAAGTACATAAAAATGAAGCTAGAAGTTTTACCTTAAGGAAACCACCACTTTTGTTAGACGATGCATTTTTATTGAGTAAAAAGTCCAAAATAACCATGAAATGTTGACAAACACTTAAAAAAATGTTGAAAACGCATGAGGACAAAATAAGGAGTAGATGTATTCTGAACCCAATCTTCATTAATTAATCTACAAGGAACATGGAGAAGAAGGTCCTACTACCGACAAAACAAATAAAAGAATATCTACACATTATGGATTTTAAAATATCTACACAGCATAAATGACCATTATTAACAGTAAGCTGAAATGTGAAGGCCACATAGAAAAATTTATAGTACAATTAGGTCAACGTAGATAAGTAGTTTTCTTTACTTTCCTTTCTAGTCTCTTTTGCTTTTCTTGCAATTGTAGGACTCGAAGTTCTGTAATCCGCTTCAATACCACAACTTGAGCCTAAATAAACGGTATACACTACTCACTACTCACTACCAATTTCACAAATTTGCATATTGAAGTTTTATCGATGATCAAACTATAGCATAATAATAACATAATAAAAGAAATAGATAGTGGAAAGAGACAAAGAAGATACAACTTATAGTGGAGTCTGGACCTCCATAAACAATCTTTCCAACAATAATTGATCATCATTGCTCAATAGAAAAACTATAATGCCACTCAGACAGTCATAATTCACCATCATCATAATCATAACATATAAAAAGGTTTTCTTCTTCTTGCATTAAGTTGAGAGGCTCAAAATCAATAGATTGTACAGTGAACCATCCAAAGTCGTTTAAAATTTGATAAGAAATTAGAAATAAATAAATAAATAAAACCCATCATTGCGCCCAGGGGCCCGCACCCTTATTTCGACAATGCGGATTGTGAGCATCCATCACCAACCACCACCACCGTATAACCTCATCTCCCAAATGGGTTTTCAGAAAATTGTCCCCCTTCTAACCATTCATAGTCAATAACACACCCCAGTTAGAAAAATTATTGTAACAAATAATAGCTTAGTTTAACAATAAACCCCATATAAATTCAAACCAGAAATTTACAGTCCACTAAACATACACGTTGCCATCGGCCCATCGCAATCCTCACCACCCAAATTAAAAATTGAAAAGATAAACAATGAAGTAGAGTGATACATTAGTACTAGTATTAACAAAACAATTGTAATGGAGTAAATATCTATCCACCTCCAGTGCGAAAATAGACATAAACGGGACCACTTTCGTAGCATTAAATACAGCAAGGAAAAATGAAAGAACATGTACCGGCGACAACAGTAATGTTTTTGCTTTTGTATCTCTCAACGAACAAATCAATGGTGTCCTTGAAGGCCTTTGGGTCGAGTAAGAGTGTAGTAATATCTTGAAACATTATCCCTGTTAAAAACCCATAAAATAAGACACTAAACACAGCTGAACATTCATATGTAGCGTTGAATATAAACATGTGTTATGTGTACAGCCTGTTTATACGTACCTGGTTTTGGGAAATTGGGTACCACCCGGATTCTCGACTGAATGCCGTCGATACGTGGATCGTCCTCTTTGCAAGCTGACATTATTATGCTGTAACAAGAGCACAGAAATTTCTTCACCCTTGTTATTCAATCTCCCTTCGAATAAAAATGAAGAAACTGAAGGTTAAGTGAAAGGGGAGAGATATATAGGAGTATTTATAGGCAGAGTAGCAGTGAATGAGTCTACTGTGTGTATGGGAGAGAGAGAGAGAGAGAAAGTAGGGGCTGTTTGGGGCGCTCTGCACAAGAAAGGGAAATCTACTCGATAAGCAAGAGGATCATGGTAAATATTGGCGTTTATTTGTTTCTTTTGGCATTACCTAAAAATTATACTTTGGAACACTAACTCTTTGAATAATAAGTGCTTATAATCTATAAACAACTACTTTTTAGTCCGTGATCATTTTATTTGATATTTTCTCGTTATCTTGAGTTGTCGATTGTGATTCGTGTGATTTTGTTCTTCGAAATATAACCAACATAGTTTATTCAATAGCATCTTTTTAATGTTGGATAGACAATTACGTGGATGGTTTTGTAAACGACTTTTATTTTGTTGATTGTTTGTAACGATTTGCTTGAACAAATGTGTTAGTTTACCTTCAATAAGGGAAGAAAATGTTGTTGTCAAAATAAGCTTTCACAATGTCATCGCTCATGTCATTTGTTGGATAAAATTCATGTGCATGAATTATATTTTATTTGACAAAAAATATGTGCACATATAAGACGCAAAATTTCAACTTACTTAAATGTGGAAATTGGAAGGAGATACCAATCGATATACCAATAGTCAAGTCTTCAATCAACAAGTGAGGTATACAAATGCAATTTTTCTTAAGTCGGATTTCATCATCTATATTGGTGCTAACATGATCAAATTAATCTCTCTCTCTCTCTCTCTCTCTCTCTCTCTCTATAATATTTCTTCTAAATTTAATGTATCACAATATCATTTTGTTTCACGAACTAACGCTTGACTATACTATTTAAGAATTGTCTAAATTGCAAGTCTTTAAATGTGATGACTTTCATTTAAATTTTTGAATAGTCACGTTTAATGCTCACGTTTAATGCTAAACATCATGACTTTTGTATATGCATTTAGGTCTCTATTCTTTAATGAGCCTCTATTTGATAACATTGTGTGGTTAATAGACTGACTTATTTTGTAATTTTAAGGTAAAAAGTAATTGTTGAAAATTGCAGACAAAAAATATGTATGGTTGAAAAGTGATTTGAAAAATTATATAATTTATAAATTAGTTTATAAATCGGTTTATTTTGTTTATCAAACACTTTTCAATCATTAAATTTATAAATTAATTTATAAACAATACAATTTCTCAAATCACTTTTTAACCATACACATTTTATTTCTCCACTTTTTGACTACATGTTTTTCCTCAAAAATATAAATATATCAATTTATAAATGCTACAACGTTAAAGAAAAGGGCCTAAAAAGTTGTGATCAATTGTTGCACAAATTAAAGATTTTTTCAATTCATAATATGAATAATTGACCAATTATTCTAACATCATTTTATCTTCACAAATAGTCCCTATCTGTTGTCATGCCTCCACCCACCCCCCGTTGTGTCATTTCGCTTGTTATTGTTGTTGGTTTGAGGATTGGACTGGGACTAGCCCTTTGTGCTTGAGAGGAATTTCAGAAAGTGAATCTTCTCTTTCAGATCCTGACCTTCATAAAACTTGTCTTTAATTGTTTTTTCGATTGAAAAGATGTTAAGTCGATTCCTCATGTGCTAAGAAGTTGATTAAATCTCCATCTTAAATTATGAGTAAAAATATTTGGTTAGTAAAAATTATTGATTTTTCAAAAGAATTGCCCATTGAAATGTAAGCGTGTTAGGTATTGTTTAAAAGAATTTTTTTTTTTAAATGAATAGTGATTTTTAGGAATATGAATTATTGAAATTTGATTGAAAAGTTAAATATTATGAACTTGAATTTTAATAGATGAATGAAAATGGGTATTATAAGGAAAAAAAAGGTTTTTAATGAAAATCAAACAATGACAAAAATCTATTTGAATTCAAATGAGCTTTGACTATCTTGACCAAGAGATCATTTCAACGAGTTAACGACTTTTTAAAATAATAATCCTACCGTAATTAATGAAAAGGGCAGTTTGTGGTCTGTAATCACTATTTGAAAGAAACTGGTACTACGGCATAGCCGGAGTAATTAGGCGGCTTCTTTTTATTGTATGTAGAATCTATTTGGTCCTTCCTTCGTAAGTTTGTACAATTAGAGACTGTTTGGTCCAATATTTTCAAATTTTTTCCCGTTCATTTTTAATTATATATTTCAAAATTACTTTTCAATTATTATATATTTACACGTGAAATCTTATTATTTTCGATGTAAATATATAATTAAAAAATAATTTTGAAAAATATGTGTAATTAAAAAGTGATTTAAGAAATTAATTTATAATCGATTTAAAAACACAATGACCCTAATTGAGCCCTATTTTGGGACAAATAATGAGTTTTTGAATAATATTTTTGAAGAATGTGTGATTATGTGTGAAAATTGTTAGGGTCCGTTTGTTAGCGATGGTAGTATTATGGTGGAAAGGAAATAAATTTCAAATATTTGAATCTTGAGAATTCGTTTTTCTAGTAATTGAAAATTTAATATATTTGATTGGTTTACTTTTTTAAGTAAAAAAGTGGAGAATTTTCAAGTTTTATTATTTGATTGACATTATTCTCCATGACAAACAAAACAAAATTTAGCCTCTGTTCGGATCCAAAGTTGGGTTTATAAACCAGTTTGTTACAAATTTCAAGGTAAAATGTAGGGTTAAAAATTGAAGAAAGAAAAGATATAGGGTTAAAAATTGGTTTGAAAAATTATATATATTTTAATTTGGTTTATAAACCAAAAATTGCCTTTTACTAAAGGGTAATTATATTGACACCACTAATTTTATTAATCACACCACATTATATATACACATTTATTAAAATATGGATTTTATAGTTACACCACATTCCTTTTACAAAAATAATATTCACTAAATAAAATGAAAATAAAAAAGTACACCACATAAACACAAGAACACATACTAATATATACACAAAATACACACTACACCAAGAACAGGCACAAAAGACACAATACAACAAGAAAACACATTAACAAAAAAATAAAAAAATTCCAATTTTGCTCAACATAATCACAAAAATAAAAAATTACGCCATCTTTTTAAAAAATGTAGAATAGATTATAAAAACACAAATGTCTATTTAATTAATTTTTAGAATGATACTTGCCCCCCCCCCCCCCCCCCCACCCAAAAAAAAAAAAAAGGTTTAGCCGAAATGGAGATGGCAGTCCAGATTAGATTTGGTTACTTACAAGTTCAACTTCAAATACATATACCTCCAATCAAAGCCTAGGAAGAAAAAAAAATAGAAATCACAATAATGTGGGGAATTTTCCAACCCAAATCAGATGACAAACTTAACATAAATTAGTCAATAAATTTTCTAAAGTTTGAATGTAGTAAAAAATAGTTGTGATTTAGAGTTAAAAAAATTATATTTAGTGAAGTGATTTAGAGTTACAAAATTATGAATTCTTATTCAAATTCAAATTATGAAATTCCGGTACTTTGAAGCTTGCTTTAAAAAAAAAATTGTGTCAAGAATATCAGAATTTTTTAAAGTATAATACATATAAAACTAGGGTTTTTAGATTTGTGGTGTACACAAAAAATGAAGAAGGTGAAAAACTAAAATAATGGAGGGTTATTTAAGTCAATTTATTTGTGACCAATTTAGTAAATATGAAAATTATGGTGTGATTAACAAAAATAGTGGTGTCAATATAATTACCCTTTACTAAATAGAGTCTAGTAGTTTTAATCAATTTTTTTTTTTTTAAAGACATTTGTACTTGGCAATAATAATTTTAATTTTTGGAAAAAAAAAAGTTAGCAATTGTTTGGCAAACTTGTTGAAAAATAAGTTTTTTACAACACAATTTCTCAATCACCTTTTAACTATACGTATTTTCTCTCTCCACTTTTCAACTATATATTTTACCTCGAAAATATTAAAAAAAAAAAAAAAAAAAAACATATTTTTAAACCAAAAAAAAAAAAAAAAAGATTAACAAACAAAGGCTTAATTAACACAACAAAATTGTCTTTAAAACCAATTATATCATATATGTAAAGAATTCACTTCCCACTTTTTGAGGAATCATACAAGCACATGGAGGGGGGTAATAATTGATTTTCAAGGCAATTTAGTTGTATTAAACAGCAAAATAATATGAAAAATGGGAAAATGTTTCCAATTCTTTGGCAAAAAGTGCCTATCAAACGCACCATTATTGAATTTTAGACCATATTTGGTTCTCTTTAAAATTTTCTTTTTTACTACGGTACACTCAATTTCAACTATCTATTAAAAGTTAAGGTCACATCTTTTGACTTTTTAATCAAATCTCAATCATCAATTTTTCTAAAATCTCTATTCATTTCAAAGACTCTTTTTAATCAATATCAAACACACACTCAATAATGGTGAAACATTTAAGTTCGGAGGTTCCTATCTATACTTACTATATATAAAAACATAATAGTGTACCTAGTGTGATATAATAATTTTTTGATCTGCAACGTTGCTCAATTGTCGTATATTTGATGAGATAAGATTAAATACGTGTTTATAGTTATTGTGATTGGTGTTTTTTAATGAAAATTGAGAAAAATGTTAATTATGTGAGTGCAATGCAAAAACTATAATAAATATATTGACACCTTGAATAAGCATCAAAATTTGTATACATAATATTACATCAAACATGATATAAAAAAAAAAAACTACAAAATTTGCATTTTCAATGAAAATAATAGTAACTTATAAAAATTATTGAAATCAACAATCGTATATTTTTAAAAAATATATAAATTGACATTTATCATTAAATGAAGTTTTCGATAATTTGGATTAGCCCTTATTTGTTTTTCATTAAAAATTTCTCTTTTTTCTACAGTATTCAATCTCAACCATCCATTAAAAGTCAAAGCCACAATATTTGACTTTTCAACCAAATTTCAACAATCAATTCCCCTAAAAATCAGTATTCAATTAAAAAAAAAAATCTTTTTAACTAATACCAAACACATTCTTAGTTATGTTATTTTTAAATTTTAATAATTGTTGTAATAGAAAATTATTTTTATATCTTTTGTATTTGTGTTGATTATATATAATCATTAAATTTTATGAATGCTTATTGATATTGCAGATAGAAATTTCAGTTCACCGCACTGGTGAAAATATATGTTATCTATAAAAGTAGGATAGTCTGTCAGAATTTAATTCTTAAATTCTTTGTGTTTTAGTATTATAGTAAATAATTAATATGATGTTATTGTTATTTGTATATTATGGTTGTTGTTATTATTATTATTATTATTATTATTATTATTATTATTATTATTATTATTATTATTATTATTATTATTAACACTAATATTGAATGGGTTCAATTAATATTTTTAGTTATTAGTATTAAAATTATTATTTAGTTATTGAGTTTTTATTTATTTGTTGTTCTTAATATTATAAATCATATGTGTAGCCATCAATATTAAAATTGTTTTTTAATTATTAATGGTCAAATCATTTGTCATCTTTAATATTACAAATCATATTTTCTGAATTATATTATATGTTAGTATTAACTATTTTAATAAATTAAACATTTGTTAAGCGATTATATTTTTGTTTTCAAAGTACAATGTGTGGTCGAAAAATAGTTTTAAAAAAATATACGTAGCTAAAAAGTGAATTGAAAAAATGTGCTGCTTATAAATAATTTATAAAAAAATTATTGAACGAATGTTAATATTGAAAAGTTAATGTTATGATTTCTTTTTAGTTAATAATATTAATAGAATGATTAATATTTTTTAATCATTCTTAATTTTAATAAAATTTTAAAGATTATAGGGTATAAAATTTAAGGTATAATAATTTTGTGATCTCCATATGATTAATATTTTTTAATCATTCTTAATTTTAATAAAATTTTAAAGATTATAGGGTATAAAATTTAAGGTATAATAATTTTGTAATCTCCAACTTTACTCAATTGTTGTATCATGATAATTAAGATATTTTCGAATTATTATTTTGACTACTTATTTTTGTACATAAAGTTTTATTGGTTAAATTCAAGTATTTTGACTACTTATTTTCGAATTATTGTGATTAATGTTTTTAAATGAAAATTGAAAATTATGCTAAATACAAAAGGAAAATGTAGAAATTATGAGAAATATATTAATACATTTCACATGCATCAATATTCGTACACATAATATCAAACCAAATATGATATACCATTACAAAAAAAAACTATTAAATTTATTTTTTCGAAGTTAATAATAATTCATAAAAACTATTGAAATCAATTGTCATTTATTATTTAAATATATAAATTAACGTTAACACTATTCAAAAAAGTTTTCAATAATATGAATTAGTTGTGTCATTTTTTAAATTATAATAATTATTGTAATATAAAATTATTTTTTATGCATTTATATATGTGTTGATTATGTATAAGCATTAAAATTTTACGAATATTTATTGAAATCGATATTGCGGATAACAATTTTCGTGCATCGCATGGATGAAATACTAGTTGATTATAAATTTGGTTTATTTGAATTTTCTAGGTAAAACGTGTTATTGAAAAATGAAGAGAGAAAATGTGTACGATTAAAAAACGATTTGTGTAAATTATAAATCATTTAGCCGAACATAAGCTTAATGGGGTGAAACAACGGCTAAATGTGATTATTATTTCTTCTAGTTAGGAGCTAGCTAGTTTCCATTTAGTAAACGAGTTATAAATCAATTTATTAATTACAAAAGCCACTTTTAATCCACACACATTTTCTCTCTCCACTTTTCAACTACACATCTTACCTCAGAATCATAAATAAATCAATTTATAATCCACTGCAGTATTACCAAACGGAGGCTTAACCATTTTCTTGTTTAGGTTTAGCCCATTTTTCTTTATTCGTTCATAAACAAACTTTTTTCCTTTGCAATTTTTTTTTTTTTTTTTTAAATCGTTGTTTAGTTATGCACATTTACAAAATTACTTTTCAACATTTTAACTTAAAAACTACAAAAACTTCTTTGTTTATAATCACTATGAGACTGCCGAATGTATTATACGTCCAATGTTGCATTAGTGTTTGACTTCTCTATAAAATTCTATTAAGGTTATGATTTCCTCTTGATTGAACCGTCACTTTGATACGTAGCTCGACCATAATCAACCCTGAGCGGTCCACTCTTCTTGGATGAAGAAATTAATTTAAATAAGTTGAAACTTGTGTCATCCTGGCCATCATGCATTTACCATGTGAAGTTATGTTGATTCTAAACTTTTGATGCCAAATCGATCTAGGATGTTATCAACAGGTGTCGCTTCTAGTAAGGGTGTCGTGTAAAATGCGTATGGTCTTGTTCAATCATCAAACATATAGGAGGTGAATTACCATGGAATGTCGACATCAGATTTCTGTGTTATGTATGACTTATTTTGTGATGTTGAAGTGAATTTTGAATTTTCATCAATGTTCACAATTTACATGATATTTATAAAATATCATCATTTCATTACTAATTAATAATAATAATAATAATAATAATTAGTTCACTATCATTCAAAAACATGTCATATAATATTAAATAAGATATTCAAAAACAAGTCATTACCAATTAGTAGTTAATTTTTAATAACGACCGTTTTCAAGCATTTAAAAAACCAAAAACAGTTGTTGCAAAATCTATATCCGTTTTATAATTTTTGTTAATGATTGGTTATGTCCATTTGTTTTTGGACGACTGTACTTGGGAATTTCTTCATGAATCCAACAATGCAAACCAAACCTAAGAGTGTGTGTATATATATATATATATATATAACGATCACCTACCCACGATGAGCATGTGTTAATATGTCTATAGTGGATGTGATGCTGACACGTGTCCAATGTTTTAAAATTTCTGGACATATGTCAGCATCACATTCACAGTGAGTATATTAAATATTTTAACAATTATTATTTTACATGTATCATTAATTGCATTGGCATCCGTGCTATGCTATGAATAATATCATGATGTTATTTTTTCTATTTTATTATTATTCTTTTAATAATTATTGTATTATTTTGAAATAAAAAAAATATGTAATATGTGTGTCAAATTAAAGATCACGATGAGAAGTTCAATGCAAGTTAACAAGTGGGAGCAAATTGTAAATATATTGTCCTTAAAATCATATCAAAAATTAAAGGTAAAGTTTTATTTTTAGTTTTTGATTTTTCATCAATATCTAATTCATTTTAATTATATCATTTAAGTTCTATAATATTATCTATAATTAGTTAACTATATTTATTTTAATCATAGATGATTAATTTCTGTTCTGATTTTTTCATCAAATTAAAATAAATAATAACTATACGAAAATTTTAAAGCAAATCCAATTAATAATTAATGCTTAAAAAATCAAATTATAGCAAAAAAAATCTATCATTTACTCTTTTTGAAAAGAATATGATGAAGAACAAATGAACAATATATGAAAAGAAAAACGTCAATCTTAATAAATTAGTAATTCGACCCAATTAGGTTAGGCCTTTTACTAATCTGAATGGTTAGAAAATACCAAGTCATTCGTAAGGGTTTGTTAATTTTATATTCATTACTTGGCTGCACAAGAAAAGAGGTAAAAATCCTAAATATTTTGGTAGCATCGTGTAATTTATAAACTGATTTATTTATGTTTTTGAAGTAAAAAGTAGTAGTTGAAAATTGAAGAGAAGAAATGTGCATAGACATATAGTTAAAAAGTAATTTGAGAAATTGCATAGTTTATAAACTAGTTTATTTGATTTATCAAACAAATGCTTATTCTCCTAAAGTTTGGTTAGCTGTGATGGAATTCGAAACCATTCCTTCATGCTCGTCTGGATATGATCTCACATTTTATTTTTTTTGGTGGGTGAGCGAAGGAAAAGAAATTCACACTTTTCCTCCTCCTTTCATTGCTGGACTCGAGATGTGACTTTTGAATACAATTTTGGGAATTACACAAAAATTTTCTCTTTAATTAACTCACAGGAATTTTTTATGTTCAAGAAATAATTGAGCAAATCAGAAAATAAAATACGAACACAGAAATTTTCTTTGGTTCGGCAACTTGCCTACGTACACGGACCGCCAAAATTTTTCACTATATAATAAATTGTTATAATTATATAGAATTTGCACTCACCAAACCCCCCAAGTATTGTAAGAAAAATAATCAAGTTTTTCCACATCTACCAATTTCTACTTCTTTGTACAAACTACAAAGAATCTAAGAAAAATCAAGATGCTAGACTATATTTTTCCTCACAATACTCTAATCAATGTGCAATTAATTATCTTCTCAATATACATATTTATAGGTAAACATACCTAAAAACGTGTATTACTTGTACCCCAGGATGTTTCCTTGTTGAAGTAGAATAATCAAAATAAGGAAAGATATTCATGCCAAAAGATTATCTTCATTTTCTTTTCACCCTGAACTAGGTCTCCAAGTTAACCACTTTAACAAGGAAATCAATTGTCCAAGATATTCCCCTTCTTAATTTGGGTCAAATATCTCAACAATCTCCACCTTGACACAAATTCATCCATGCCAAAAAATCCAAATTCAATCATTGGGTAAACAGACAAGCATTTAACACTTTGACGATCTCATACTCCACCATATGAGTATAACCATTCAGAATTATCAACGAACTCCGAACTTTTCATCGACTCATGTCGAAATAAACCTTACTGAAAAATTATGGTACAACCCCCATGTTTGGCTTTCCTTGGGAGCTCATCAGTCATCGACATCAATTTCACCACACACCTTACAAGGCTTGCATTAACGTCAAACCAATGCCCATATGCAAACACATGTACCTACCAGCAAAAACACATCATCTATCATGGCAACTGACTTCATGCCATAAGGAAGTCACATCTTACTAAAGTACATCATCACCACCCTCCACCAGAAGAGTCGCATTGTCCACCTCTGAGCAATTAGCCGACTCTAGTCCACCTTTTGGACAATTTCTTCTCACATGACTAGATTTACCACAGTTCCAACACATTACCTTCTTCTTCATGGAGTTACCTCTCTTCCACTTTTCAGCAACAAGCAAAACTTTTCAGATGAACTGTCACTTCAACCTAATCAACTTAACTTCTAAAAATTCCACCGTTTCCTTCTTGTACATCAAAATCAGCATGATGTACTCAAACGTAGATAGAAGAGACCAGATGAACCTTATCCTAATCATCAATTTTAACTCCAATAGATTCCAGTGCAGAAACAATCTCATTAAGAACACTAAGATGGTCTAAGATTTTCATACCTGCATTCATTCTCAAAAAATGAAACCGCTCCTTCAGGTACAAGTTATTTGACAAGCTCTTCATTTGATACAACTCTTCCAGTTTTTTCCACAGTTCCTTCACAGTAAATATCCCATAAATATTTACAAGAACATTTTTGGCCAAACAAAGTTGTAACATGCCAGCAGCCTTCAAATCAAAATCTTCATCTCTCGTGCTAGATTTAGTTTCTTTATCAGAACTCGGGGTTGGTTTTCCTTCAAATCTTTTTGCAGTCCCAACCGAATCAATACATCCATGACTTATACTTATCACAAGCCAAAATTGATCTTCCAGTCAAATTTCTCCACGTTGTACTTTCCAAACATATTTTCTTTTGCTCCAAAAAATCTTCGAACCACTTGATGTCTTGTTAATTAAACGTCGATTTCCCCGTCGACGGTGCCACTGTTGGGAATTACACACAAATTCACTCTCTAATTAACTCACAGGAATTTTTGATGTTCAAGAAATAATTGAGCAAACCAGAAAATAAAATACTAGTACAGAAATTTACGTGGTTCTGTAATTTGCCTACGTCCACGGATCGCCAAAGTTTTTTACTATATAATAAATTATTACAATTATATAGAATTTGCACTCACCAAACCTCTCAAGTATTGTAAGAAAAATAACCAAGTTTTTCCACATCTACCAATTTCTACTTCTTTGTACAACCCACAAAGAATCCAATAAAAATCAAGATGTTAGACTACATTTTTCCTCACAATACTCTCTAATCAATGTACAATTAATTGGCTTCTCAATACACATATTTATAGGTAAACATACTCAAAAACGTGTATTACTTGTACCCCAAGATGTTTCCTTGTTGAAGTAGAATAATCAGAATAAAGAAAGATATTCATGCCAAAAAGATTATCTTCATTTTCTTTCCACCCTTAACTTGGTCTCCAAGTTAACCACTTTAACAAGGAAATCAATTGTCCAAAATATTCTCATTCTTAATTTGGGTTAAATATCCCAACATACAATATACCATAGGGGAAGACATTCATTATTGCTATGTGATTACCATTGGAAGATGCACATTTGGATAGCTTGATGTATCGAGATCATGGTAGATTAGAGTTGTTATCGTCAAATGTATAATCTTTATTATAAATTCCTCCTAAACAAATGCGATATTGTGTAGATTATTGTAAATATTTAATTCAGATGTGTATGTTTAAATAAATACCTAACGGTAAGAATAGGGGAAAAATATTGTGAAAAAATGCTATTGTTTGAGTTGGTTGTGATTGATGAACATAAAAATGAGAAAATAATATAAACCCATCAAAGTCAAAGAAATTTACAAATATATAATTATTTTGTCCCAACTGCTGTATTTATGCATTTGCTTGTATATCTTTAAATGAAGACTGAAAGGTACAATCTGCATAAAAATTTAAATAAATTTAATGCAATCACGTAAATAGATTTTGATCTTGTCATTGTCTAAAGAGGTAAAACACTGGTCCATGAAAACATGATTTTGATGTTTGAAAACTGTAATAGACATTATTGAAGATGGCTTTGAGTTTACTGTAATAGACATTATTGAAGATGGCTTTGAGTTTATCGGCTTCTGTTAATGAAATGATTAATATAAGTTAAAATAATTTGTTCTAGTGAGATAGTCCAGTTCGATGTACATTATTTGATAAAAAAATTATTTTGAATAGTGATTAATGTAATATTGTGTGGTCGAAAATGAAAAAAAAAATTTAAATTTTTGTGTAAAATATTTTATTATTAAAATGTGTGATTTAAATTGAGTACTGTAGAAAAATGAATTATTTTTAACGTGAATCAAAGAAAGGCAATATCATGTACCTGTATCATTTTTTACTCTTTGTTAAACTTCTTTTACCAATAAAACAGATTTTCAAGTTTTTTAGTACTTATTATGAGTAATAATTTGAAGATATATAAAAAATAGTGGTCCCATGATATTTAGCCTAAGGAACAAAATGGTGATCCCATAAGTAACACATCAAATTTGACGTGTAATAGTTCATCAACAATGGTGTCTATGCAATATTTATCAAAATGTCACCTATTTATTTACAAAATGTCATTGAATTATTTATAAGAATGTCATTCAACTTTGCATTATGTTTGTAACTTTTTTTTTTTCTTTTTGTTTTTTGCAGTTTTTTTTTTTGCCAAAAATAAGAAAAGTGATTATGAAATTATTTTTTGATCTATAAATTTAAGCCCCTCCCACGTTGACTGTTGACATATCCTATATTGAGTGAGTTATGCATAAAAACATGGTATGTTGAGGTTAGATGAGGAGATGAAATAAATGGTAACAAATAGTCACAGTTGACATAGACCCGCTCACAATCAATGCATTACGGATCACAAACAATCACATTTTCACAAATCTAATCACAATGATCTTTTTGTCATTTTGATTTTTTTTTTAAAACAGAAAACTTTAAAAAGCGTTTACTTTGTAATTTTAAAAAACTGGAAATATGATTTATTAATATATATACACTTAAGTTTATTCAAAAGACAAAGCAACAATGTTGCTTTGGTTAAGCTATTGAATTCTATGTCGTGGACCCGGATTCGATTCTTGCCACCTATTAATTTGTTCAAGAATTTTTAATTTGTGCATATAAAAGAAATTCATTTGTAATGAATTGCATTGATCTAAGAATCAACTCGTGACCTTTTCATAAGTCAGAGCCTCTACCAATTAAGTTACCAACACTACTATCTGTTGGTAGGGGTGGGCGTGGGTTGAGTTGGGTCAATTTTTTGTCCAACTCGTACCCAACCCCCTATAGTCGGGTTGATAAAAAATCAAACCAATCCAACTCAAACATAAGTTCAAACTCAACCCAACCCAATTTTCATTAAAACCCAATCCAAACCGATTGGGTTGGGTTGAGTTGGGCGGTTTTGACGGGTTTGGTGGGTTAATGCCCACCCCTATCTGTTGGTGCTTTCAATTTGTTTTTTTGAACGTTTTGCTTTTTTGTTTGGTTTTCATGAAATACAGTCGAAATGACTTTTTGGCTTTCAGTTTCCTTTGTAATTTTTTTCTTTTTTTTTGAATGCATTTCTAGAAATAGGTAAGCAAACATGTTTTCAGTATTTTCGATAACCAAAAAAACCTGAAAATGGTAAAGAAAATGACCCCAAAGTTTCTTATCTTTATAGAAAAAAAAACTTAGTAGTCTTCGTTTTGTAAAGTGATTATAAACAAATTTATAATTTACATAATTTTTTAAATTACTTTTTATTCACATATATTTTCTCTCTTTAATTTTTAATCACATATCTTACCTCGAAAAATCAAATAAATTGATTTATAATCACCTTGATGATCCGAAGATAGGCTTAAACACGCATTAATTGAAGTACTTCTAAAGTGAAAATACCGACAATGTAAAAAATAGAGAAACATTAAACATGTGACCTACATCTTTCCATGTTAACATTTGCACTATTTTCGAAACGAGAAATTCCAATTGTACAACTTTTGGATAATTTTGAATTACCAACAAATATTTAAATTAAAGAAAGAAAGCAAAAAAAAAATGCTTATTTTAATAATAAAACAATTACTTAGCGAAGGAGTCACAAGTAATAAAATTTCCACCTTGACGACTAGTAATTATGCCTAATCAAATTTATTCACTTTTGACAGAAAAGTCCCGACGTCTCTTTTCGGTAAATGGTTTATACATTAATTATAAATTGTACAATTTTTTCATACAACATTTTAACTACACACATTTTCAAATTATTTTTCAACCACACATTTAGTTAAAAAACAATAAATTATAAATTATATTTATGAATTGTGGAGAAGCCACCGAACACACTTAAACTGTAAACTCTCAATATACATTTGAAGGTGCTTAAATTTGAAGGATAATCCCGATATTGTTCAAGTCAAAACAACACTCAAACAATCTTTTAGTAAATTTATTTATAAACAACACATTTTTCAAACCACTTTTTACAATGCAAATTTTTCGTAAACATTTTTTAATCCCATATTTTACCACAAAAATCAGACGTCAAACATAGGCTAAATTGATAGCGGTCAATTTTTAAGCCCCTGTTTGGTATAGATTAAAATCAAGTTTTTTGTAGATTTTTATAAAAATTGATGAAAAGTTGTGAATCTTATAAATGTGTAATTAAAATTAATTTGTTAATTTTGATTTAGATTAAAATTTGATTTTAATTGTCTATATTTGGTAATACTGTAATAATTTATTTATGATTTTTGAAATAAAAGTGTGGTTGTAAAGTTGAGAAAAAATGCGTAAATAAAAATTATTTTGGAATTCATTCCCAAATTTCAATGTGACGTTTGAAAGATTGCTTAGTTTAGTGTGCAGACAACATGGCCATCTTTTTCTCGGGTACATTTCAAGTTGCTTTCAAAATCTTGATATCAATATTCTATGGGCAAAACCTAACCCTTTCTACCTCATTTTAGCTAGCTAAAATATCTATTTTACATTAATTCTTTTAATTTTTATATATATACAGAGGAACCCACATTTTCCTACGGTGTTTTATTCTGCAATAACGGCTATCAAGTTGCAAGTTGCAAGTTGTTGGGTTGTCATATTTATTTACCCACAAATGGTTGAGTTACCATGTATAGATAGTATACTATAGGTCGACGACGTTAAAAAGTAACATACTTCTTACGATATAATGCCTTATTTGATAGTCCATCTTTGCCCTGCAAGATTGTCATTTTTCAAGTTTTTACGTTCTTTATTGTCAAAACTTTGTCTAGAAAACATTTTCAAGGCACACGAGCGCCTTTTCCTACTTTTTGATGTATTTGATTTGAATTCTCATGGGTTGGCTAGTTTTTCGATTTTCCACCTTATGTGGAAAATTGTTAGATTTTTTGTTGGATTCCCCCTCCCCCCTCCCCCCAATTTTAGTCTTTTTTTTCTTCAAATAAGACATAACTTGTACAGGCAAATATTAAAAAAAAAAAAAATTTGATTAAAATGATTTAACTTTACTAAATTTTTCATGATAAATAATGTCAATCAAACAATAAAAGTAGAAAAATTCCTTAATTTTTCACCTTGAAAATTAGAATGGGCACGATTACGAAGCTATCTATTAAAGAGCTTGTTCGGAACTTACTTCCCTACTGATTTAAGGTCTCTGCCCGATCCCGAATGCGGGCGGGATTCGATCGTGGTCGATAATTCAATCGAAAAGACCAGCGAGCTAGATGGTTGTTAATAGTACTCCCCCTATCATTGCCTTGTGAGTTACCTACAATCGTATCCATGTCTACTAAAACCTACGGGTGGGTGCTCTGCAACAACGGCGGTAGTGAACATTGCTACTAAAGAAGGGAGAGGGGAGCGTTCAACTGCATTTAAGTTCCCTCGCTACTCTCATTTTTGGTATATGCGTTCCGGGAATGTCCAATTCCCTTGAATTGTACTACCGCTTATCCCACCGGGAGGGAGGTTGTGTATGGTCATATTCCAATCCTATAGTATCTAGATTCGTAATATCGAACCTTATCTATTTGCACGATCGCACATGGGCTCGTAGGAAGCGAACTCATGGTAAGCAAGAGGCCTAGGTACTAAGCGAATATAATCATCTTATATGTAACTTCAGGGTCAATGGAGAGGAATACACAGCTATTGAATCGGGGGCTATGGGCTCGGCCGTTGCACATAACTTAAAACAATGCCAAATACCAGTCGCGGTAACAATAGGATAAGGCACGCAAGGTGACAAAGGAAAGACAGAAGTCCCACGGTGTTTGTCCCGACAACAGCCTACTCTGTGAAACACATTAAATTTCTAATTCTCATGAAAATAATTTTTCAGGAATTCAGTTCCTTGAAATTCGTTTTCTTTTCACCTAAATTCTACTCTCGTAGTGGCACAGATCCTAAATCTAATTGTCTACTAATTCTAACGTAATTTTTGTACGAGGCTCCATCTCCACATCCATCTTGTGCAAAAAATGGAGAAAAAATATTAGAACATTTCTCTTAGAGGTTGAGGTATTTAACAGTCTTAGCTCGAATTTCCTCTAAGAGGATACTCTTTCTGTTAGATATTGGTTAATAAATCGAGAATTGAAAATCGATTAAAGTGACTTCGTGTCGACTTCGACTAAATACTCAAAAGCTCGACTCAATCCGTTTAGGCAATATTGTTTGCCACTTCGCCGCTTCGGGGCGCACAAACGGGGATCGACCTGCCCGGTCAGGTCAGGTCGCGGGGGTCGAGGGGGCAGCGCCCCCGAAAGAGAATTTTGATTTCTCTACATGTATTGAAGGGTATATTTGGCATTTCGAAAACCAATATCGGATGAATGAGAAATTACGGAAAAGGACAAAAATTAGGTCAAAAGTTTGACCGTGCGACCGCACGGTAGGTAAACCATGCGACCACACGTCAATTTTATTTTCGGATTTTTGAGCAATACCGTGCGACCGCACGGTTGTCCGGCCAAGTGACACATTTTCATAAATGTGCATTGTTTGGAAATGGTGCATGGTTTGGCCTCAAACCATTTCGTCCACACCCTTTGATGATCTATATATAGGACCCTTTGGGTGTCCTATTCCTCACTTTTGATATGCAAAAACACCTCTCTTCCTCACTTCTCTCCTAAAATCAAAATCATTGCATTTGTTATTTTGATTTTCTTCATTTCATCTTTAGAGTACGTAAGCCTTATTTTGGTTCGTTGTACTTGTGTTTTGGAGTGCTACAAACACAAGTGTTGCCGTTGTATCTTGGGAGTCGATTTTCGTTATCTGTAGGCACCGTTGCAGGGCAAATTCGACTTAAGGACAAAGAGTTCAACTCTTGCCTCGGTTTTGTTCCTTCTTTTCTTCTTCTTCTTGTTTTGTGTTTTTCCTTGCCGTTACTCTGTCCAAATTTCGGCACGGATTTGCAAATACTTCATTCTACTTATTTGGCGTCACTATTCACAAATTCACCCAACACTTTCTTCCCATAAAACAATTAGATATAATATATTGTAATTAAAAAAAAAATACAAAAAATCACTGTTAGCTCGAGACGTAACATAAATCTTAACAATATTTAAAATAATATATAATTAGCATTTTGTAAACCCCGGTTTGATTTTTGTTAAAAAATTATATGTTTTAGTATATCTTTATAAAAGTTGATGAATTATTTGCTTGAAAAGTTTATAAAAGTTTTGGATTCCATAAAATTAATTACTGTTTTTGAATTAATTTTTTTTTTATCAGCTTTTCTGATTAAACAAAATATGAACTAAATCTTTTTGTGAATGTTTGACCTTATCACTTTGTGTTTTTGTGTGTGATTGTGAAAGAAGGCTGTTTGTTAGGTAACTCACGCAAAAGATAATCTTTAAGAAACAGAATAACAAGTCAAATGTTCCTTGACAAAACAACCTCTGAGAAAGGGTCCATGATTGATGAAAAATATATATATTTTATATATAATCCTTTTTACTAAAATATATTATAACTGTAATAGTTTTAGATGTTCGTGTTTGATTTTCTTGAAATTTTACACATCTTTTTGCGTTGTATTGACATTTTAAAGCATTACAAATGATGCCATAAGTTCAGTATCATTAATTTTTTATTTTTATTTTTTTTTACGTCTCCCTCTTAACACATAGGTCATGCAATTTGTTAAAAAAAAAAAAAAAAAAAAAGGGTGTAGTCCACACTTTGAGAGTCCCAATCGATCCTGTCCTGAACCATTGGTTAAGGAGGTTAATCGCAGGTTATGCTTCCCAGAGTTAGGGTGAAGGACTTGATGGTAAACCCAATATTTGAGTAACCACGCTTGCAACAAGACACAAATTCAATATTTCAATATTCGAACCCTGAACAATGTAGGTCATGCAATTTGTAATGTGTCATTTAGGAATTAGGCCTAAGCATGAACTTTTGACGTGTAAACTTGATATTAAATTCACGATTGATGTCTTCTAATTACAAAACATTAATAAATAATTAATATTTATATGAAAATATAGATTATAGTAATCAATGTGGGTCCAGATTGTAGTATCATCTTATTAAAATGATAATAAATGAGACCATTGAAAATGGGACCTACCATATAAATATGTAGTTGTTGGGAGAGAAAGAATGAACAATTATGTTGCTCGAATTTTCATTTGATTAACACTAAATCACATGTTAATCCATCATATTATTTACAGATTCATGGAAACCAATGATTGAAGGAAGAATAAATGACTAGTGGATATCTTAAAGAATATCTTTAGTTTGACGTAGAATTTAGGAGAATCCTAGGTCGAAATAATTCGATATGTTGTCTTTAGTATAAAATTCCAAACTCGATAAAGAAAACATAACTAGTAACTACTATTGTCTGGTATTAATTAAAATTCAGATTTTAATTTCAGTTAAAGTTAACAATCAATCTCAACTACATATTTTATATGACCCACAACTTTTCAATTACATATTTCATCAACTTTTATAAAAATTTATTAAAAACTTGATTTTAATCTTCACCAAATATGGACATTATATCAATTTTTCATACAACAATGAGCAACTGAGGAGAATTGTTCATAATATCAAAATTTCATAGAACAATGAGCAATTAAGGAGAATTGTTCACTGATTTTTTCGCCAAATTCCACCGTAAAGTTGTTAAATTGTCAGTTTCACAATTTTGATGGTAATTAGATATTTATTTATTTATTTGCCAAAATAATTTGTTTCTATATTTATTATTTAGAATAGTAGGAGATTTTTGTAGATTAATTTTTTTAGAATTTTCAGTTTTAAAAGAGCACGTTTAAAAAAAATTTAAAAAAAAAAGAGCACGTTTAAAGACTTCAATTTTCCTACAACGCAAGAATTAGGTTTAGTTGTTACTTGGTTATTATCTATGAATATATATATTAATAAAAACATTGAACAAGAATCCGTGGAAGAGGAAGAACCACTCACCAACAAAGCTTCATCAATTCGTGCACGAATATGCATTTATAATTTCATATTACATCACAAAATTAACTCGGTTTGGCAACACATTTATAAACGATTTTTTTTTATAAATATTGTTTATGAATAATGTCGTGTCAACATTTCTTAGTCAATTTTTTTGAAAAGTAAAAGATGGTGGCGAAAAATCTTTGACCAACTAAAATTTTTGACTTTTCAAAAAACTGATTTAAATGAACAAAATTTATACATGAAATTTCACCAAATACACTATCATTAAGGTAAGATATTTTGGGAAAAATTAGTTTGTTTGGAGAATGTGTGATTGAAAATATGTTTAAAAATAAAAAGTATGAAAGTTCTGAATCATATAAAAATGTGTGATTGAAAATGAATTTCAAGAGAAAGTTCTCAACATCCTATGACCAAATAGGGGCAAATTGAATCGCGGATGAGTTGCTTCACCATAATTTACTACTAATAAAAAGAAAAACGATGGTTAATTTGTGGTAACACTTGATAGTGAAGATTATTTCAGCACGTGAAACGAGTGCGAGACCTAAACTAGAAAGTTTAGTTTTAACGGATTCTAAAAGGTTAAGGCTGTGTCGGCGGCTTGGCTAAGGAATTTAAATTATTTTGTTAATTTATTTGTATTTTCTAAGTAAGATGTGAGGTTAAAAATTGATTTGAGAAATTGTGTAATTAGAGAGAGAAAATATGGATAGTTAAAAAGTGATTTGAAAAATTGTGTAAATTAAATTTGTTATTTTTTTTATTTTTTAGTGTATTAATTTGACAATTTAATTGCTAGCTGAACGGTCCCTAAAATATGGACTGCGTTGACAACTTGAATTTTATTGCATTTATGTACTAGAAAACTTAAATAATTATTTTTTTCCAAAATAACCAAGTCTACAATCTTGTCTCAGATTGGTAGTCTACTGCCTACATGAAGTTCATGAACAAAAATACTTTTGACATTCATATATATATATATATAAAGTCCGAGTAATTATTAGTGGAAATTACAGGAAAAACGATTTTAAAGAATTGAAATTCAAATATAAGAACAAAGTTAAATATATTCACATTTCAGATTATAAATACATATTTAAAATAATATTAAATTAATACAGTATTATAATTTAAAATCTATAGCGTCAATTTTGTAACTGACTACCCTAAATATCCACAATTGAAATATACACGTTCATCAAATCAAAATTATCCAATTTAATACTCAAATAACCGCTCAATCAGAGGCAACATCCCAAAACCCTAAACCCAAACTCAATCACGAGCAACATTGTAGCAACCCAGAACTACTAAAACCGAATTTTCAGCAACCCTCGCTCGCCGAAACCTCATATTCCCGACCATCATTGAAGAAAAATAGCAGGTTGATAATAGTGAAAGGCATGAATGCTGACCAGAATGAGTCCGGTAGCAAAAAAAGGAAAAGAGAATCCGGCAAGGGGAAGAGCAAGGCGAATATCACGACGACTCCTGGAACTCGTCAATCATATGATTCGAATCAGGTATTTCGAAATCTTCGGTGGCTGTAACTTATATTTTTGGAGGAATAAGGCAATGTAGATGATAATTTATTCATTGTGACCTAACTATCACTTGTGACCTAAGGTATTGTATGTGATATATTCGTTGTGACCTAGGCATCAAATGTGACCTAGGGTATTGATTGTGAATTTTGGTATTTCACCAGTTTAAAGATGTGACCTGAAACCAAGTTTGAGTATTGTTTCACTGTTTGGGTATTGATTTAGTCATTGTGACCTAGGTTTCATTTGTGAACTAGAGTTTTGAATGTGAATTTGGAGCTATCATGTGTTACCTAATGTATGAGAGAATTTACATTCAAGTACTATCATATGTGACCTAGGGTATTGATTGTGAATTTGAGTATTTCACCAGTATAGAGATGTTCTGCTGACATTGACCTTAAACCAACTTTGAGTATTGTATGTGATTTCAGTATTCTCATGTATGTGACCTGAAACCAACTTTGGGTATTGTTTCCTTGTTTGAGTATTGATTTATTCTTTGTGACCTAGGTACCATATGTGACGTAGGATATTGAATGTGAACTTGTTTATGTCACTAGTATGGAGATGGTCTGCTGACATTGACCTCGAGACAACTCTGTGTATTGTATGTGATTTCAGTATGCTCATGTATGTGACCTGAAACCAACTTTGGGTATTGATTCATTTTATGTGACCTCTGTATTTCAAATATGTGACGTGAAAGCTTATTGGTATTTAATGGTGGTGACCTTAATCTAATTTTGATGGCAAAGTTTGATTTTGCATTCTAAAGGCATGCTGCAGAGATTTTTAATATATAAAACTGCATCTTATAAGACATATTGAATCCCACAGTGTAGAACTTGGGGGGCATATATTGTGTAATACACTGATGTGTGACCTGAAGATTGCTTGTGTAATAAAATTTTCTCTATTGATGTACCTTAATGTGACCCTGATTCTATTGATTTGGAATGCACATATACTGGTGGACTAATGTCCTGACTTACACTATTCGTCAACAGAAATGGAAGTACACTATTCCCGAGGCAAAATGGTTTCCAGGGAAAATTACATCAAATGTCACAAAGAATGCTCTGATCAACTTCAAATCCAAACTAAATGATAGTAAAAAAGAGATACTGGCTAACACATGTTTCTCATATCTTGTCGACTGCCATGAGATAGTGCTCCAACCACAATTATTACACTTTTTTCTACTGAGAATGGTTGAACAACTGAACCCGCAGGAGATGTGGTTCCTTATTGCTGGTAGATATGTTAGATATGCTCTGCCCGAGTTCACGCTCGTTACAGGTTTAAGATATGAAGGCGTTGACAACCGGAGGACTCTTGAGAATTTACCTTCCAGGATAAAAGATACATACTTTGGCCATTTGAACACCGTAACGAATGAAGACATCAGAGATGTGTATTTGGGAGTCACAGATGCACCAGATCATGACGTAGTGAGGCTCGGAATTCTATATTTGATCACATCATATTTTTTGTCTACATCATACAAGAAGGTGGTTGATGATTACCTGTTTCCCCTGGTCGAAAATTTTGATGTAATGAACATGTTTCCATGGGGGAGGGAAATATTCGAAATATCAATTACTTCGTTGAAGGATGCCTTGAAGAAGAGGAATTCTCATTACCGACTAGGGGGTTTTTTAATTGCCTTTCAAGTATGGATCTATGAGACCGTACCAATATTAAATGGCAGAGTAACCACAAGGATTCGAAGCATGTCACCCCGAATCATTAATTGGCATGCCGATAAGATACATGTCTATTCCACCATCGAGGATAAGATATTCTCAGAACCAAATGTAAGTTTTTGAAAGTAATTTTAGTTAGCCTCTTAACAGATAGGGTAGACTATGACAATCAACTTATGGTCTTTTTTACATGTGGCACGTTTCAATGTCCTAATGGTAGTAGAGTTTATCACCTTTTGTAGCATCTATGTGTGTAGGAGGTCACATTATATGTCACCCTAGGCACTAACCAAATATTTTCTGAGGTCACATGTATTGTCAATCAGGTCACAATTCATGCTTCAATTATTGATATAGGAATGTCAAAATGTCATTCAATTAGTTTAACACCCTTAGCACATATTAGTTCAGCAGGTCACAATGTTGGTTTTCTGAGGTCACATTTGTTGCAATTCAGTTCGCACTTCATGCTTCAATTAGTGATATAGGAATGTCAAAATGTCTTACTATTTTTTATTAACACCCTTAGCACATATACTTCACCAGGTCACAGTCTTGGTTTCCACACGAACTTTACAGCCATATTTATGTAATTATCTGATCCAACACAATTTTGTTTCCTTCATTCTGGATACAAATTGAATTGTGTGACCTTGATCCTAGTGATCTGGAGATGATGCAACCATACATGACTGGTGTCCAATACCATAAGCCACGTCAACCGTGTGATGACGTAGGTTCAGCTCAAAAACCTATTGTTAGTCAACTGATGATTACATATGATAAATCAGCCCATAAAGATAAAATAAATGATGATGATGACTTTTTCGATTCCCCACCTGCACAGCAAAAGTCATCAGGTGTGTTTGAGTCTCCAACAGATCAAGCTGGGGCAGAATTTGATGAGGATGCTTTCATGGACAGTCCGAGCCCCGCCTTTGAAGATATAATCCTTAGCGACGACACAAATTCAGAGGAAGGTCCATCTGATAACGTAATTCATTTAGTTTACACTAACAATTTATTTACCTTTGAAACAAAAACTAATACAAATGTAATCTGTGGTATACAGGTGTTTCAGCGTTGGAAGGTAGAATTGAAAGATGAAATTGCTCAGGTGAAGTCACAGAACAAAGATCTGAGTTTGGCTATGAATGAACTAAAGTCACAAGTTGCGGTCCTACGTTTAGATAGGAGCCAAGAACTGCAAGAAATTGTTCGGACACAAAATGTACTGAAGAATGAGATGACAGAGTTAAAGATAAATATTACATTCATGTCAGATTTTGTTTCCGCAATGATATCAAGTGCACTTGAGGCATTTAAAGATAAATTGAGTGACATGCACAGGGATCATGATAAGCATGATAGCATGGCGTTCGAGGTAACTTCAAATTCATGCTTCTTTTTTGTTTTGGGTCTCAACCTCTTTCTCAATGTTTAACATGCATGTATATTTATTATCTGAGGTCACATGACCATGAAATAACTTTGTGTTCCAGACATGCATTCCACTATTTCTGAGGATATGTTTTTTGGCAGGGAAAAAACCCAGAACAACAGTCTGATGCCAAAGGGAAGGGAAAGTGTTTCCTTGAAGAACAGATCCCTGAATATTGCCAGACTCCATCCTTTGATTTAGGGATGAGATTCACCCAAACTCCTGAACCATCTAGTAGACCTGACTTTGTGGTTCCAAATGACGAAATATAAGGAAATCTGGATAAAATAGTAGCTTCTGTGGTTCAGGAATCCAAAATTGACAATGAACAGGTGTATTTAATACACCAAAGTCACAATGTTATATCTCATTTCCATTTTTACCAAGTTTACCAACCTGTGTAACCGTTTTCACTGTTACATCACATTTCAGATAGCACCCACAAGTGCTCCAACGTCAGGGCTTCCTGTTAAGAGGGCAACAAGACCAACTAGAGCATTGCAATCTCCATTTGTCGCTAGGGAGGGAAAACACAACAAGCAATCTAGTACTGTAACTGTCTTTGAGAAATGTGACCAGAACGCGGATGATGCATACATCATGGCATTCAAGAATTGGTTCAATAGAGGTTACAAACCAAAGACAAAGTAAGACATAAATTGTAAAGTACTAGATCCAGTTTTTTAACCATATAAGACAGATCTTGTGACCATATCCTCACTTCATTGGCTTTGTAGGAAGAAATTCAACAATGAAGATGATGAGATCTCTCCACCTTTTCAGTTTGGACCAATCCCTGTTGGATACAAAATGTGGTGGCATGCACTTATAGATCCAGATTCATCGCTTTGTAGCACGGTTAGAATCTTCGCACCGTTACACAATTTAATTTTCTCGCGTCACAAACCAATCATTGCAAGTGAACATTACTTAGTAAGACACTTTGATTCCATTACAAGATGTGCATTGTTTCTATGCTACAGCACATGGATGCGTGTTTCTATTACATTCGCCAGGCAGCACGACATGGTCCGAACGTACAGCGTAGATTCACGACAATTGACTCGACTTTCCAGTCATTGATCAAGGATGAGTACCCACTTTTTCTGAAAGACTCATCCACCCTATTGTCCAAGCCTTACCTAACTGACGTTATGAGAGGTGAAAGATTGGACATGAATGCTCCATGGAAAGACGTTGACTTTGTGCTCATGCCGATCTTGCCCACCAACCGTGCATACTGGATGCTCACAAAGCTCAATATAAGGAAGCATTCGGTATTGATACTTAATTCATGCTCTAGAACCTGTAGGCCGAACATGGTGTATGAAGGGATTCAACCTTTCCTAAAGCTCATCCCTGAATTGATGAAACACATTGGCATTTGGAGCAGTGCATCCGACCTGCCTCACAAGGATCTTTTGTGGTTGGAAGCATCTATGGCACAGGATATCCCTCAGCAGCAAAATGGGTATGGACATGATGTTACATTCCAGATGCTGTAAATATCTATATAGATCTCTATTGATAACACATGTCTATTTGTTTTTATTTAGGCACGATTGTGGCATATTTGTGATTAAGTATGCGCAGTATGTGTTACATAACAAGATCAAGTTAATGCCAAAGGATTTTGACACTACACGTGCACGGATGGACATAGCTGCAACACTTTACAAGCACATACAAGTAAAAACTAATACATCACATCCTACAAGGAGAGGAGACAACATTGTCATAGCGGACGACTGATTTTCGGTCTAATCAATTGGTGCAACATTGTATATATAGGCAACACTTTTTTTTCCCTTTTTTGAAATTAACAAATGCAATGTGATGTAATTACCCTGGATGCATTTTAGTTATATTTTGTTATTTTCCTTTTTGGGTCATGTATATTTTCGCTATGTTTTCAGTATGATTCATTCTCCTTAATGCGTCGTGTTCAAAATTACATCGTGTTTCATGTCCCATGTTATTCATACCAGGTCACAACGTATTCATAACAGGTCACACAACAATCATATTAGGCCACATGATATTAATACCAGGTTCAGTGTTATTACTACAAAGAACAAGGTTTGGACAACATGTTACATATGAGTCATATCAGGTCACATGTTATTCATACTAGGTCACATGTTATTCACAATAGGTCACATGTTATCAAGACTATGTCACATGTTAAGACTAAGTCACATGTTAAGACTAGGTTACATATGGTACTAGAGCAGGGCAAATATAACTCATTCGAGTGCACGTGTGCTTCATAACAGGTCACATGTTTTGAACATTAGGTCACATGTTATTCACACTAGGTCACATGTTATTCACAGTAGATCACATGTTATCAAGACTAGGTCACATGTTAATAAGACTAGGTCACATGTTAAGACTAGGTCACAAGTTATTAAAGCAGGGCAAATATAACTCATTCGAGGGCCTGTTCTTCATAACAGGTCACGTGTTATTCACACTAGGTCATATGTTAAGAATCCTAGGACACATGTTGATAAGACTAGGTCACATGTTGTTCACACCAGATCACGTAGTACTCAAATCACCTAACGAGTCAATAACAAAATTGGTAATTATTACTCATAACATGTCACCTGATATTCATACAACGCAACATTGTTCTTACAGTAGTGTAAATATTACCTATTCGAGGTCACGTGTGCTTCATACCAGGTCACATGTTATTCATACTATGTTACATGTTATTCACACTAGATCACATGTTATTAACACTGGGTCACATGTAATTGACGCCAGGTCACATAGTACTTAAATCACATAAAAAGTTCATTATGTAACTCATTGTAAAACCAATTAAAAATTAATGATCCTGCAATTACATCCACAAGTGGGAATTACAAATTCTAAAACTATGAAGGTATCAAGTAAATGAGAATTACATATTCTAAAATTATGAAGGTATCAATTCATTTACTGATGGGAGCAAAGCTTGTGCAAGAACGCCTATTGTGACCTGTGCTTCCACAACACCCACACTTCATTGATTGCCTCTTTTCCAACACTGATCTTTTTCTCTTCTCAGCTGGTCTTCCCGAGCTTCTTTTTTGGTTTGGAGGTAATACTACAATTTCTTCTAATTCATATGGAACTTTCCATTCATTCGGATTACCAACCGGGAATACAGATTCTTGATATGCGGCCTTATGTGCAACGATTGTGTAATAGTACGAACAGTATTCGTAAGGATCCCTTTTCGTGAAAGCAATAACAGCTAGTGCATGTGGACACGGTAATAGGTCAACTTGAAACATCCTACATGTACATGTCCTTTGTTCAATGTCAACAGCAAATGACGAGCTTTCATCTCCAACAGAAAATAGTGTATGATTTGTTGATGATACCTGCATCAAGTTATCATTACTCAGATTTCACATAACATTTGAAATTATCAAAGCCACGCAAATGGTCAAATTTTTATTGCATACCTTTAATCGCCGCACTCCTACGCTGTATTCCCTTATTAAATTTTCGTACTTGTTCGATAGCTTTGTGAAAGTTCCATGTGCAATGTCTCTATTCTTGCAAAACCAATCCTGGACTGTTTGCCTCAAAGATTCTAATAATGCCACAATAGGATAGTTCTTAGCTAATTTTGTCACTGCATTAACCGACTCTACAATGTTTGACGTCATTGTCGAAAATCTGTTCGTCGGCATTAACATGATCATGTTCAAATATTTGTACAATGTTTATGGACTTACCAAATAACCTCTTATGTATCTACTAATTGAGTCCAGGTGGAGCATGTGATACTCAAACTCAGCTAGGGTGTATGCGCGAACTGCCGAATTGAAAGTTTGTGTGATATTGTGACCTGATTTCCCATAATGTTTCTTCAGGTTCTGCAAGAGGTGATAAGAACATATACCATGACATGTTCCAGGGTAGATCTTTTCAATAGCATTCATGATACTTTCATGCCGATCTGACACAAAACACAACCCTTCCCTACTGCCGTACGCCCTCTTAAACTGTTCAAAGAACCATCCCCAAGATTTGTCATTCTCATTATCCCCAATACCAAAGGCAAGCAAAAAAATTCTATTGTTGGCATCCCGAGTACATGCCGTGAATAGAGTACCCCCATAGTGTCCGTTAAGATATGTGCCATCAACAACAACAACTGGCCTACAATTCATCCATCCACGAATTGATGCACCAAATGCCATAATGTGACGACCCGAATTCTCGACCATTCGAGTGCCACTAAAAGTGACTCATATCATATTATCGAGACTTAAATAGTAATGTAAAATTATTCAAAAGAATAATTAGAATCCCATAATTTTATTTGTGAATAAAAATAGAACATAATTTTCTTACATAAAGTTCAACATAATTATCTCATCAATCTTAACCACTTGTGCCACTTCCATGTTGACCGCCTCGAACCTTCAATTATCTGAAAATGATAAATATCATGGAGTGAGATTTATAAAATCCCAGTAAGTATACCAAGCATAATTTTCTTTTGAAAGCATAGGGATCATTTTCATCATAACATAGGATAGGATCGAAATCCTCATAAACATAGAGAGACACAAGAATTTTATCGAACTTAGATGGCAAGAATTCTTATGTGTAGCGCTACTAAACTCCGGTCCCCTTAGCATAATCATAAACATATCATATGGGACCCATAGCAATCTTGTGAGATTGATTTCATAGCAATGATCCAAACATTTTCGTAAAAACATAAGGTATATTTACTTTTCATAAAAACATACTTACTTTTCTTAAAAACATAAGGTATTTTACTTTTCATAAAAACATACTTACTTTTCTTAAAAACATAAGGTGTATTTACCTTTCATAAAAACATACTTACTTTTCATAAAAACATAAGGTAATACCTTTCATAAAAACATACTTACTTTTCATAAAAACATAAGATATACTTACCTTTTAAAAGATTAAAATGAAGTGTAGTAGTAAATGGACCAAAACTTTCTTGACCACCTTGAATTTCTCTTACTTGTGGATTTTGTCGAGAGATTGGAAATAAGTGTATATGTGTAGAGTTGTGTGTAAAAGAGATGGATTTAAATAGATGTATAAAGTTGGCATAATGTAAACATCATCATTCAATTCTATTAATTTTAACACATCCTTTTCTTAAAGTAAAGCACCATTCATATACTTTTCCATATTTATACAAATATTATGCTCTTCATGATTATATATAATGGAGTATATCAACCATTCATATACTTTTCCATATTTATACAAATATTATGCTCTTCATGATTACATATAATGGAGTCTTATCAACCATTCATATACTTTTACATATTTATACAAATATTATGCTCTTCATGATTACATATAATGGAGTCTTATCAACCATTCATATACTTTTACATATTATTAAATTAAGATTCTCATAATTATTATATATAATGGAACCTCTCATGCTTGCATATATTTTCTTAATTTCAATAATAAAAGTAATTTGGAAATAAATAAATATTGGGATAACATTGAATTAAGTACTTGGACTTAATATACTTTAAATCAAGAGAATGGAGATATTTTTAGAAATTCGGAATTTAATTTAAAATCGAACGATCTCGATTATTTCTTGACTTGGCTATACGAATACGTCGCGGCGTTAACTTAATAAAAATGGGTGAAATAGTAGCGACACGATTTTCTATTAAAATAATTATTAATCGCGTAAAAATTCTTGGTCGCTACACATAAAGTAGTACTCAAATCGATTTTGACTGTCAATCTTCATCCCCGTGACGGAGCCGGGATTTGTAGTTTCCAATACATGAAAAAAACTCGGCACTTGTTGAAATGATTCCTTTGGGTCCCCCTGTAATATCTTCAATGTCTTCTCTCTAGATCTCCAAGCTTTTACGTAATTCAGTGAAACTCCATATGTATGCAACATGTTGTTGCATATGTAATTTGGAGTGTATATAGTTCTTGTGGAGTTATACTTGTACTTTATGCAAGTGGACACAACGGAGCTGGACACTTGCCTGTGTGACCCCAAAACTACATTTGATGGACATGTATGTCCATCATACATGTATCTAATTTGAAATAAGTCTGTCTTCCCCAACCTAGATGACCTACACAACCAGTTACAGACACTATGCGAACACCTAACAACGTACTCCTTCTTATCCGACCGAACAACCATGAATTCGAACGTATGTTGTATCGCATAAAATGCCAAGCTCATTTTTAGAGTCTCTTTATTCTTAAAAATCCTTCGCTCTTCGACCTCTCTAGCATCAGCATTCACCACAATTGTGACCAGATTATCATCCACCTCGCAGGATCCCTCCACCGTTGCATTACATATTTCGTTAGCCATCTCTTGTAATGAAAATTGTTCATCATTGAACATGTGGCCCATTGCAATAGGCTCCATAAAAGGGAAAACACCATTGTTCCGCCCATTTTCCACGTTTGTAACTTCGATCATTATGGGGTACTTGGCAGGGTCGTTATCAATGCATTTCAATGACAGATAAGATATAACATTGTTGTCACTCTTAATTCTAACCGGTTGTATTTCACTATTCAATGCATAACTCATTGACACTGCCACCTTCTTATGGTCAAATCCAAATTCTGTCATAGCTGCTTCCAACAATCTCGAATAATCACAGTCTTCATTCACGATCACCAACGCAGAATGTGATCCATACATCATGCAAATGTGGATGTATCTCATGCCTGCACATTATGTTGGACACATTAGTCAATCATATACATAATAATCCTAATATTATTAGTTCATTAGGTCACAAAGTTTTACTTTCATATTTTGAATACTTCTTCACATACAAAGCTTGTCAATGGGAAAATTAAAATGACTCAGGTATCATATAATTACTACACCATCCATTTCAGCAACAACAATTAAACCTCTAATCACATGGACACGTGCTAATTACCTCAGGTCACACGATCATAGTTCAACACAAATATCATGACATAATCGAATTAGATTACAACATCAGGTCAAATTGTACAAGGACAGATGCAGTTTTATTATGTTGATTCAGGACAATGTGGACCAGATCTGGTCTTTGAAAACAATTTCAGGTCAAGAGTTTAGGTGAAAGACATTAACAAGTAACTTAATACTTAATTTGTTAAAAGAATTATCCTTAATTTCAATTTATACGCACTCATTTTGAAAAATACATCATATACATTAATGATATATGAGCTCACATAGGTACATCACAAATTATATCATCGTTGTCGAGGAAATTATCGTAAATTACATATTGTCACCAATACATTATCGAATATAAATAAATTACCTCTATAAATTGATATTCCTTCTATCTATCAACTTGTCAGATACCATCCAACGTCCGATAGCTAATACCTGAGGATGATTTTATGTGACCTCCGTAATTTCTTTAGTCGACAACAATGGAAGGTTACGGTGACAATTGAAGTGATTGTGGCTTTTGTAATTAGGAATGAAATCAAAATTGGGAATTGTAAGAGACCTGTGTAATATGTTAAGTTTGTGTAACAGATTCCTTGATTTCAGCGTGAATATTTGAATTGTCGTTTCCATATATATATATATGACCTGAAAAATGAAATAATATGAATTGTTTTCTATTTATGATATGGTATACTATAATGAGCTGAGATGTGTATTTTTCTCTTATTATTAATTTAAGTCATAGACTTAGGCCCAGTTTGTTTAGCATGTAATCCTGTAGACTGGATTTTTTACTTGATTGGTCCTAGAGTTGGAAAACACAAGAAAAAAAAAAGGTTGAACCCCAACCTCAGGGATCCCCACTTGTCCTGTCCTGAGTCTTGGTGAAAGATATAAATCGCAGATTATGCCTTCCAGAGTGTAGGGTGAAAGCTTATCTTTTAACTTGATAAGGGTCGGATTCGAACCCCTAACGAAGCGAGGCTGGTCTTTAAACCACACTCCCTTCACCGCTGAGAAATGTGCCCTGGGAGCTTAGTTGGAAAACACAAGAATGAAGGCACATGGTTGCAAAAAAGCATTTGTTACAAAAAATTTCACTTTTTTTAACGATCAGAACTTGTCTTGAAAATTTTCCATTTTAGATGAAATATTTTATTAAAAAAAAAAAAAAAAAATCTTCTTGAATTAACACGACCCACGTGTATGCCTTGCTCAAATAACAGACATACTACTACAAGAATATTTTTCCCTAGAGTGAACAGCCAGATTTTTCAAGTGAGTTACAAATCAAAGCAATTCTTTTATGAGAAAATTATCTGATTATCAAGAATGCTCAACTAAAATGGTTCATAAAGCTAAAATGACATTTCTAATTATCAAGCGATGTTTCTTCAAGAATAATATCTTCTACCTCTTGGCCTTTTGCCTCTCACAGGAGGAAAGTAGTCGTCTCTGATATCGTTCTTGGCTCTATATTTCTTGTATTCTCTTGACCGAATAGCTCCCCGCAAAATTCTTATATCTTCACTTATCTCCGGTCGAGAAAGAGAGGACAAGCTTGGGAGAATTTCCTTCTGGAAATCTTTCATTCTCCTCCCTCTTTTCAACTTCTTGGCATAATCTATTTCATCCAAGCCATTTACGTCGAATGGAACAGCTGAGGATACGCAGCATTCATCCACGATGCTCTCGGGTTGCTTTAGTACGAGTGATTCATAAGACTCAGAAGAACATTGTGGAACATCCCTCGTTCCGTTGTTGGCACGGGGAACACAATCTTGATCTCCGGCTAAACATTGCAAGGAAAAATAAATGAGAGACACGGCTCCCCTTTTTACCGTTTTATCATGTTCTGCACCTTCTCCTTTTACCTGATCGTCAAAGGACTGAGATTTCAAATGACTATCACCAGAACATTCAACATTATGCTGAAATAGTTTCTTTGCGACACGAGATGATTCAGAATTTGGTACTGCACTCTTCGTAGGTGAACAATTTGATTTTCTCGTAGTGCTGCTGCTACCACGTTGTGCTGTATTTCTATTGCTTGAACTGTCTTCAGCAATGCAATCAGACTTGCACGAGACTGGAGATTTGTTGCTATCTGTGCCCTCGACTGGTTCTTGACTTGTGAACAAATGTGAATAGGGCATGTCTTCTTTAATCTTCTCACCATTCATCTCTGGAATAGGTGTAATACTCAGATTTCCATCAGACGAGATAGCTGGAAAGTCTACATTTTTAGGTTCTGTGTTCGTTGAAGGCCCACCAATGGACTCAAGATCTATACAGCATGATGTAGTTGCAACATTGAGTTGGCAATCATTTTTGTCTTTCGAAGCTGTCGAGTTCAGAAATTCTGCATCTGGAAGAAGCAACATGGACGACTCATTGCAGCAATCAGATTTTGGTTCTCTCCAATTAAGAGAAGTACGATTACGTTCTTCAATATCCGTTCTTTGTGAAGCACGTGAAAAGTTACTTGTTGATGGATAGGACGCTCCAAGAGAAATTGAGTGATAAGATGATTCGTCCAGTAGACTTCGGTTAAGGTCCAAGAATCCCGCTTCATGAGAAACAGACAGCTTTCCCCTGGCCAACATATCATAGCCAGAGACGTCCCCGTGACATTGATTGACTCCTGCAGAAGTCTCACCATGATCAAAGAGTTTCTTAGGCGGAAAAGTCGGTCTACCATTGGATGACCTTTTGTTTGATCCTTCTAAATCGATTACAAATTGGGAAGGTGAACAAAAAACCTTATCTTCCCAAGATTGCCTGCATATACCTTTTATCCGAGTGTCCCTATTGGTTCTCAGAGAGAGCTTAAGCTCCTCCATAGAAGATACTGTTTCATAATGAAAGTCGTGCTCCATTTTGACAGACCCTTCCGCGGTACTATAAACATTTTGTTCAGTCAGAAAGTCTTCATCAGCATTGTCATCGTAGTGACAGGCGGGTTGTTCAAGATCTAGACATGTTCCTTGGAGTTTTAAGCATAAATTTCCTGTTTCATGTAAACATTTGTTCTTCATCGACTCAGTTGTGCTCACCTATGAACATGAACAACCTCCATTAATTAGATTTTATAACCATGAACAAGTGAAGGATGAAAACCCCACAGAGTTTATAAAGAACCAAAAAGAAAACGACCCACAAAAGAATGTGCTCACTTTTCTGTACCTCAACCCACTTACCATTTTCGAATCCAATTCCTTCATGAGTATTTTTTGCATACGATACAACTGGTGGAGTTCAAGAACCTGAATAAAATCAGGAAAAGATGAATAGATTACTAATTGACCAAAAAGCAAAGCAATTATTTCATCTAACAGAGTCCAACATTTGTTCTTATGAGCTAAATAAGCAATTAAGCATGAATATCTCAATATTTTGAGTTCTCAACACGAATGTCTTTAAGGTACAACACCCCTACGTCCAAATGTTCTTCACCAGCATGACAGTGCAGTGTCGTGTCATTAACATAGCCCTCAACCAACTGAAACAATCATGTACTCGTATTAGAGTAATGGTAATACCTGCTTTCTGAAAATTTCCTCCTGATTGAGCATTGTCAGTTTAAAAACTTCTTGCAGAGAACCGTCATATCTTTGCACCAAATTTACATCATAATCACCTCCGATCAACATCATGCCCTTGGCTTATTGACTATTATGCGTCTTCAAGTTTCAGAATACTCCAAACCCACCAAGTACATCCTTCAGATTGTATTCAAAACCCCATTGCAACTTCATTCATATTAAAACACTAGTGAGAAGCAAGGGAAGCAGTTGAATCCACCAGGGCAAAAAGTTACAATGAAATATCACCCAATGATCAACATCCTCGTCTTTTATCATATCAATGTTAAAAGATAGACTACAAGAAACGGAATTATTCTAGAATACGCATCAATTGTTTGAACAAGATTTGATTCGGCAAAGATAGTCATTATTTCCGTTTTCCTATGTTGTTTTGTACAACAAGAATACTACAATGTTTCATCACTAGAATGATCCTCGCATTCCAACTTCGATCCAATTTCCAATAACAATATACTACTACAGATTAAACATGTCAAAGTTTTTCGAGCAACAATTGTTTATACAATAAGCTACATTTTTACAACACAAACTACTATGAAAATGACCCACCCGTGCAAAGGGGTTAAAAGTGGCTAGCACAGCCCGTTTTAGTTCCCCGTTAGTTCTCCTCATCATCAACTCTGATTCCCAAGTAAAATCACTCCATAACAAAAATGCAGGTTTTATTTTTTGATACTGCAATATGCTTGTTCAAATTTTACAGCTCAAGAAATCAATGCACTATAATCAGAATACTGTAAAAAAAATGAAAATTTTCAGCAGCCCCACGGTTCTACAGATAGCAACAATAAACTGTTCAAATACTATAAAAAATCCAAGATACCGTTTACCCAGATTATTTAATTAATTAATTCAATATAGTTCTTTCTTTGACCTAGTAACTAATAAGAAAAGTCAAAAAAGAAAAACAAAGCAACATTCTAATAGCAACAACGCCGTGTTTGGCTGGACATAATCCTAAAATCATACGTAAGAAATATCAAGAAACAACAAATGTTTAGGGGCCGTAGCTTGATAACAACAGAAACATATACATGAAATTATTTTTGGTAAAAAAATACATAATACAAACAGAAACTTACATAAAGAAACTTACCAGTGCAGAGAAGACGAGATCAAGAATCGAGTGTGGAACACGTTAAAGTAGGCCATATTTGGAGATCCAAGAAATTATGCCTCTGTTTGTTTTTATAACTTTTTGGAAAAAATAATAGTTTTGAGAAATCGTGTTGTTAAAAAGTGATTTGAAAAGTAAAAAATTGTGACGGTGGTTGTGATTGATTACATAAAAAAAAATTGTATTTTTTGTGTGAAATTTATAGAATCAAACAAGGGCTATATACATACAAATGCTATATATGTATTCATACTTCAAACCCACCCCGTCCCACCCATACGTATATATGCGTTGTGCGTAGATATATTAGATAGGGAAGAAAGGAATGGGGTACAGAGGTGGGGAAGAGGGGAAGGAAAGTAAAAATTCTTTCTGGGCTGTGTGTGTTTTTGCGTGTAATTTACCGCATCTCTGGTGTGTGCCTCATAATATACACATTTTCCGTCTCTGCCTGGTGATCTCCTACCCGCTTATCCTACCCTCCAGCACCTTTTCCATCATAAAAAAAATATTTTTTGGGATGGAAAAGGTGCTGGAGGGTAGGATAACCTACCCTCCAGCGGGTAGGAGATCATTTTTTTTCCGTCTCTTTCTCTCTCTCTCCCCCCTCCCCTCCCCTCTCTCTATATATGACCAATATTTATTTATATAAAAATAATTGTCAACACTTACTTACTATGCACGAAATATATATAATTTTTAAATCATAATTTTGAAAGTATATTATTTATATTATATCAAATAAAAAATAAAATTTCAATAGAAAATATTATTGAATTTGAAACTTTAAAAAAGACAAAATTATTCAAAATAAAAAAAGTTACATGTACACTAAGTATATCGCGTCATTCAAAATTTGACGTTCATTTAAATTTTTTATATAATTTTTTTTTTTTTACGTTTTTCTCTGAAAATTTGTCCACCTCATCGCCTATTTCCCTTTTAATATGTTATAATTTTTTTATTAACTATATTTTTTAATGTGTTGCTTACATATTTTTTATTTGAAATTCAATATATTAATTAATGTATTTTATTTTTCTTTGTTTTCTAAACATGACAATTTTTGTCAAAATGATGAAATGATTAAGCTTTCGTTTGGTAATAATGTTTTGTTTATAAATTTGTTTATTTATGAGTACGAGGTAAAAAGTAGTGGTTGAAAATTGGAGAAAGAAAACATGTGTGATTAAAAAGTTAATAGAAAATAATTAATTATTTTTGTAATATGCGTATTGAAGAGCATACTAATTTATTGACATATTAGGAAGTAAAATCTCAATAATTTTATTTATTTATTTTGTAAATATATTAATTCAATTTTTTCATTTGTAACTTAACAAATTTATATAGTATATATTTATTTATTTTAAAATATATCCAAATTCTTCATTTTCAATGTAACACATTTACACAGATATGATATGATATTTATTTATGTTCAAATATATTAATCCGGTTTTTTTCATTTCCTACATAACACATGTTATTGAATTTGAAGTTTTTTTTTTTAAAAAAAAAAAACTAATTAAAATAAAAAATTCTGCATGTACACTCAATGTACTGCGCCACTCAAAGTTTGACACTTAATTAAATTTTTTATATAAAATTTCTTTTGACTTTTATTTATGTTTTCGCTAAAAATTTGTCCACCTTATCATCTATTTTCCTTTTAATATGTTATAATTTTTAATTAACTTTATTTTTAAATATGTTGCTTGCATATATTTTATTCGAAATCCAATATATCAATTAATACATTTTATTTTTCTTTATTTTTTAAACATACCAATTTTGTCAAAATGATGAAATGATTAAACTTTCTATCAATTTATCATTGGTGGTAAAAAGTTGATAGCGAATAATTAATTATTTTTGTAATATGCTTATTGAAGAATATACTCATTTATTGACATATTAGGAAGTAAAAATTTAATAATTTTATTTATTTATTTTCAAAATTTTCATTTCTAACTTAACAAAATTATATAGCACGTATTTATTTATTTTCAAATATATTAATCCAAAATTTTCATTTTCAATGTAACACATTTATATAGATATGACATTAATTTGTGTTCAAATATATCAATACAAATTTTCATTTCCTACGTAACATATTTAAAATACAAATGAACTGATAATTTGTCAAATAACTTTCAAAATAAAGAAGAATCATTTCAAAATGAAAATGAAACTTTTCAAAATACAAATGAACTTCAAATTTCTCAAATTGAACAACTACTTCATAATTGGACAATTCCTAAGGTAGACTAAGGATCTATCTATGAAATTGGTCGATTTGATTTTACTCAAAATTATATTATCAAAACACATGAGCAAACTATGCATGTTTTGGGTCAAAACACTGAGCTTTCATTACTTTCAAAAATTTCCATATAAGAGCATGTAAGAAATTTCAGTTCTTACCATTGGTCTTGTTCAAATTGCACTTAAGCCATTGTTCAGACTTGGCTTAGACATTCATGTCTTGATTACTCTTCGTGATCAAAGACATTCAAAATTCGAGCATTCGATCCTCACCGTTCTAGAGTCAAACCTAGAAGGTGGTCCTGTCTTCTCAAACTGCTATCCAAACTTCACAGTTAGTCTTTTTGACAGGCATATCCTTAAGACTCTCAAACTTCATGTTCAAACTAAGAATCTTAGTTTGGAGGAATCAAATTCCTTTGCTGTGATATACAGAGTATATTACAAGCTTCTTGGTACGAATCTCAACATTCGTGCTCTTCGTTCTTCTCCAAGAAACGAATCGCTTCTTTTGGAGGTGAATGATCTTCATACTAACGCCATGATTCCCAAGAGAATTCCTTGGAATCTTCAAACTAGGAGCTTAGAATGGAATATTCTAAGAGCCAAAAAACCTGAGCCTCCTCCTACTCATGATACTCCTAATCAGATTTTATCATTTCCTGATGGAAGTGTTAAGATGATTTTTGGAGAATCATCTTCTTCAAACTCTTCAAAATTTTCTAGATCTGATTTAGTTAGATCTTTTCAAAATTCTTTTGTTCAACCTTCAAGATTTTCAACCTCGTCAAGTAGACTCAAAGATGTAAACTTTGAATCTATTATTCCAAAAACTCAATATTCTGAATCTGAACAAGATTCACTAACTGCATCTGATATGCAGCCTCCTTTTGAAGAAATTCCTCTTCTAAGAAAGAAACTTCATAGAAGAAGTTTATCTTATCAACTTAACGTCATTTCTTCTAGAATTGATAGAAGATCTAAATTCAAAAATGATCAATCTTCCAAAGTCAAAAATCTTCGAAAACTTTTTCGAAAAACATTTTCAAAAGAAGAAATTGAATCTTACTGGGAAGAGTTCTTTGCTCAACCAGAAGATTTAAGTTTTTACAAGTGGATTAATTTCAAAGTTTTTGGGAAAAAGAAATCTTCAAAATCTTCTTCGAAATCCAAATTCATTCAAACTTCCTCTTCAAAAGAAAAAATTTGGAAAAATTCTTCAAATCAAACTTTCAAATCTGAATACTCTCCTCTTGAAGAAATCATTTTTCCTCATGGAAATGCAGAAGTTACTGCGTCTCCTTTCAAACAAATTCCTAAAGATAGAGTTGACAATGCAGCAGCCAAAACTATTGATGTCAGGAATCTTCAAATTCAGAACAATTACACAAGTATTGTTCTTCATTCTATGTGTTCTCAGTTAACCAGAATTGAACCAATTCCAAAACTGAAAACAAATCCAAAATTCCCTCTAATGTTTTCACTTCCACTAGAGATTCTCCCTCCTCTTCATCTTCTTCTTCAAACAAACAAATGTTACATTTTTAACCTACCAATCTTACTCCTAATCTTGATAAGAAATCTTTAACGACTGATTCTGAAGTTATTAAAGAACTTGCTAATCAATTTTCAAAATTAAGCGCATCTAAGAATATCAACACCATTGATATTTCAGATATTGAAAACCAATTTATTGAAGAAAAGCCTCTTCAAATCAATAAATTGAGATTTAATTCTTCAAAATTACCCACATTCTATCCTCGTCCTTCTCGACCTGATTTAATTTTAGAAGAATCCTCTTTTAGAAGGAAAGTCACTGAGACATACTCAGGTGACGAAATCGTTGAATGGAATATTGATGGAATGACGGAATTCCAGATTATTCAAACTATCGAAAAAATGTTTGTATGCTTCAATGCACATAAATGCAACAAAATTGAAGATGTGAATGCCTGTAATAATCTTATTATAGAATTTACTGGTCAATTAAAGGGATGGTGGTCTAATTATCTCATTAACGAAAGTCGGAATGAGGTTTTTAATGCCAACAAAATTGTTGATGGTCAGTTCGTTTCTGATTCATTGATGACCCTTATGTTTGCAATTATCAAACATTTATCGGATCTCCAAACTTCCTTCAAGATAGGTCATCAAAAATTCTGATGAATCTAACTTGTCCAGAATTGCATGACTTTAGATGGTATAAGGATATTTTCCTAACCAGGGTCATGATTCGTGATGACTGCAATCAAGAGTTTTGGAAAGAAAGATTTTTATCTGGACTTTCTAAACTTTTTGCAGAAAATGTTCACTATTCAATCAAAGCTCAAAATTCCAAATCAATTCCTTATGGAGACTTGACTTATGGTGAACTAATCAGTTACATCAATAAGGAAGGTCTTGCTCTCTGTAATGATATCAAACTCAAAACTAAGCTTAAATCTAAAAGATTTGGGTCTAAGCATGAGTTGGGTTCATTATGTGAACAATACGGTTTTGAAAAAATTATTCCTCCTTCTTCAAAAGTCAAAAAGAAATTTCCTTCTTTTTTAAGAAAGCAAAATTTTCAAAATTCCAAAAGATTTTCTTCAAAATTTCGGCCTCAATTTCAAAAATCAAATCAAAAATATTTTCATCAAAAATTTCAATCAAAACCAAAGAAATTTCAAAATTCGACCAAAGTCACTTGTTACAAGTGCCATCAAATTGGTCATTTTTCAAACAACTGTCCCATGAAGAACAAGATTAATAATCTTCAAATTGATGAAGATATTAAACTTCAACTTCTCAATATTCTCAATTCCTCATCGGAAGAAAATTCTGATTCTGAATTAGAAAGAATTTGTCAGTATCAGGAAGATTCTGATAATGAATCTAATTCTTCCTCTTCCTCTCAACATTCATAAGGTAAAGAAGTTTCTGGTTGCAAAATCATAAATGTTCTTACAAAAGAAGAAGAACTAATTCAAGAAGTAATTGAGAAGATTGACAATCCTCAATTAAAGAAGAAGTTCTCTTCGCTCCTTCCTTCTTCTTAAAAAATCCACGAGTCGTTTAGTATGAAAGAAATACTAAAAAGGTTTGATCAAGAGAAGGTTTCTAAATCTTCAAGATCTGATCTTCGATCAGAAATGAAGGAAATGAAATCTCAAATTTTCAATCTGGAACGTCAAGTTAAAGAAATTAAACTTGATGTTACTATCCTCAAAAATTCCTCTTCAAAAAATAAAAATGATTCTTATTCTTCTTCTTCTTCTTCTGAAGAATCTAATTCTAATTCTGAGCGACTTAATGATTTTAATTCTCTTCAAATTGATGAAGAACGAATTAATGTTATTAATCGTATTCAACTTCAAAAATGGTATTGTCAGATGACAATTGTCATTGATAAAACCTTCAAACTTACTACTAGGGTTTTAATTGATTCTGGTGTAGATCAAAATTGCATCCGGGAAGGATTAATGTAGCGACCAAGAATTTTTACCCGTTTAATAATTATTCTAAAATAATGAAAACGGTGTCGCTGCGATCTCATCCATTTTTAAGTTAACGTCACGACGCGTTCATCTAGCCAAATCGAGAAATGTCGAGTTAATTCAATTTTAAACTAAATTTCGAATTTTTCAAAAATTTATTATTTTAATTATTTATTTAAATTATTATTTTCAAAATCATATTAAATTTCAAGTTTCATCAATCTCATTTTATCAGTTTAATTCTTCTGACCCAGTTGAATTCGCGTACGAATTTACCTCGAACTACGTGCAAGGCTTGTCTAGGTTTTCACACCACCAACCCCCATCCATCACATCAATCCAATACTACAACATACCTATCAAACCCTCTTATACACTAGTACACTACACAACCCCAACCCTCAACAACACCATCTTCACCAGCCTCTCCCCTCAGCACAAACCAACACACGATTTCATTCCCAGTACCTCCATTCTGTTCAGCAAGGTAAGAATATCATCATCATCATCATCATCATCATCATCATCATCATCATCATCATCATCATCATCATCATCACCCTACCCATGTTGTTCACTGCACAACCCAAACCACCAATGCAGCCATCACCACGCCCAAACCACAACCAAACCAATACACAACCACAACACAAATGAACCAACCACCAAATCAAAACATCACCACCACCAGCCCACTGCCCCCCAAATCATCACCACCACCACCACCTCCAACTCACCTCCACCAGCACCACCTCAACCTGCACAAACCAAGAATTGCTCAAACACCCACCACCGTGGTCGAGCAGCCACCATTACCAAACCGCCCATTCCAAACCGCCACTATTGACGGTCCGAACCTCCCCAAACTCAGTCCAAAAACCAAAACCCAAGACCAAGGAGAATCCAATGCTAAACACTCACCTTGAATCGTCGGGTTCATGGCCGGAATTTCAGACCCAAGTAGCGACCTCCAAGCCTCGGTTTAGCCATGTCTCGCACCTAAACCGCACAAAAACCTAGTCTACCACCCTGCACCCTAAACCGCACAAAAACCGTTCCTCACACCCTACGCCGGAGTTTCCGCCGGCGAGCCTTTCGGTCGGAGAACGTTTCCTTGACCTCAGCCGCTCCTTCCCCCCCCCCCCTTGCCCGTCTCCCTCTCCGTCTTTGATTTTGGGAACGAAAGAGAGAAATATGTTTTATTCAAAATTTTTCTTAAATTGCAGTTTAGTCCCTAAGTTCCAAAATGATTTATTTCAGCCCTTTCAACTTTAAAACTTATAATTTCAGTCCTTAAGTTTTTTAAATGATTTAATTAGCCACTCCATTTTTAAGAATCAATTATTTCAGCCCTATAGTTTAATATTCGTTTTTAGCTTCAATCCAACTTTTCAAAATATTCATTTTAGTCTCTCAACTTTCAAAATACTCATTTTAGTCCCTCAACTTTCAAAGTATTCATTTTAGTCCTTCAACTTTCAAATTACTCATTTTAGTCCCTCGACTTTCAAAGTATTCATTTTAGTCCCTCAACTTTCAAATTACTCATTTTTAGTCTCTCAACTTTCAAAGTATTCATTTTAGTCCCTCAACTTTCAAATTACTCATTTTAGTTCCCCAACTTTCAAATCATCAATTTTAGTCCCCGAATTGTAAATTATCATTTTTAAACTATAAATTTCAAAAAACTAATTTAACTTATTTTCTAATTGGCTAGACGAAGCGTACGGGGAATTAAAGAAGTGAGGTCATTTCCCGCTCAACTTTGCACTCGTCAAGTTTAAGATAGACTCGCCCCTATTAATTGATTTAAATTATGATTGCACGTGAATGTGCATGTTACGTGATTTATGTGAAATTTATTTCATGAAATGAGATGCGAATATATTTCTTATGAAATATTTATGTTGTTATGCTTGTTATAACTTATATGTTTTTATGCATGAAAAATAAAGAAGTGAATGTTTTGCAAGATAAATGATGATGTTATGCATAACTTATGTGCCTTATGTGCACGAGAAGAAAGAGCAACACATACCCAATGATTTTAAAGAGCCTATGATTTTTAAAGAGAAGCCATGTATTTTAATGCACGAGAAGAGCAATCCTCACCCTATGATTTCTAAAGAGCCTGCATTTATGTGTTTAATTATAATGTGGATTAATTAATTGGCGATGAGTCTACTGAGTATTTTTATGAAATGTTCATGTCTATTTTTAACAACATTTGCAGATTTCGGAGAAGGTGGGCAATGATGGATGATAGTGGCAATAGTCGTTAAATAATTGAGAATCTTATTTTGATGATCCATATTTCTAAACTTTGGCTATTTTTTAGATTTTCAATTATTTGAGAAATTATGGCATTGCCGAATGTTTTGTATTATTAACGACTCGATTCGTTAATTTGAATTATTTCATAAATGTTTTCGAATTTTATCGATCATTACCGTTTATTTAATGTTGCCAAAAACGGATTTCAGTGATTTTTTCCGCTAGAATATTATTTTAAAATTTAGACCAGAAAATGACGTGGTAAACCGGGTATTTAGAACTCGGGGCACTACAATTAATGTCTACAAAATTCTTTTAGAAAACTACTGAGCGTATTTATGGTACTAGTGGTAAAAAACTTAACATTCAATATAAAATTTCAAAAGCTCATGTTTGCAATTCAAACATTTGTTTCGAAAATGTTTTCTTTCTGGTGAAAGAGTTGGATCAAGATGTGATTCTTGGTACTCCTTTCATTGTTCAAATTTACCCTTTTCAAGCTAACGAAAAAGGTCTTCAGACCAATATTTTCGATCAAAATTTACTTTTTAAATCCTCCTTCATGCAATGACATCAAAATTTTTAAACAAGCATCAATTTCTAAAATTAACAATATTTGTTTCAAAGAAAAACAAAATTTCAAAAAGGTCAAATTTCCAGATCAAAATATTCCCTTTGGATTTTCCCCTCACTTTATCCAAAAGGTCAAAATTCCTTGTCTCCCACTCCTCAAAAGTTGTCAAAATAATCCAAATACATGGGGTTCATAAAATACCTTTGCTTACGAAAGAGTCAAAAGTATTATCAAAAGTCTCCCATTCATTATTCCTCCTTATCCGGACCATAATGTGTCAAACATAGGGTTGAGTGATATTTCAAACAGGTTACGTCAAGAACAGCTAATTATTTACTTTTGTTTTTGGATTAGCTTTCAAAATAAGTTTTTCAAAATAATTTCAAATTTTATTTTCAAAATTCTTTTTCAAAATCGTGATTTGGATAACCTTGTCACAAGAAAATTCCTCTATAAATTGGAGAGATTTCGAGTGAATGTAAGGCCACCCCAAAAGAGTGATCAAACAAAGTGTATCAAGATTGATTGGTACAACAAAGTTCTTGCAGACATGGCTTCCTCCATGGTCAATTCCTCAAAAAACAAAATTAAGGGCAAGAAAGTTGCTCTTACTCCTCTTCCTTCAATTGAAACATCTGTTCAAAATTCCAGCAGAAATACCTCTGCTTCAAACGTTCCTCAAATCTCCACTTCAAACAACTTTTCTGTTCTTGGAAAATTCCCATTTAGAACCCAAGTTAGATAGGCTGGGTATTTTGCGGAATAACTTGAAGAACAACAGCAAAATAATGAGAAAAATCTTTCAATTAAAGAAATTGAAACAATAATTTGAAGAAAGAACATTGATTTATATTGAAAATATTGAATGTTACAAGAATTTTGAAAGAGTAAAGTATTTTGGATAACGTATTCCCAAAGAGAATGTTTATCGCTCACACTAACTCTGGTATTTTGATGAGAGATTAATCTTTATAACTCAGATTAACCTGACTCGCTAGATTAATTCTGCCTTACAATTGAAATGAAACCTTACATTTATAGAAACTAGAAATGTAAACTCCAGCTGGAAAGTCTTTGATTGAACAGTGATTGAACAGTGTTCTATTGACTACTTTCCAAAAAGTAGGAATCTTGAAAAGTTAAAAATTAATTTATCCTTTTAATAAAGAAGAGTTCTTTGATTAAAGTGGACATTGATTTTTAACTCTGATAATTTTGAGTGCAATTTCTTTTGATTTGTGAACATGGTATTCTCTGAGGTCATCAAGAAAACTGCGTCAATGTAGTCATTTGGTAGTTTGAAAGTCGTCCTAGAGGGATTCATCCAAATTAATCCCATAGCAGTCGTCTTCATTTTGATAGAAACCGTCTTCGACGTCAAAGTCCGCCTCTGAGCTAGTTTCTGAAGAATCTTGAACTGAAGAAGCATTTTCAGTGAGAGCAGCGATCTTTTCTGCTAACATTGACATTTCTTCAGGACTGGTGCATTTTGCAAGAAGTGTTAATAACCTTCCTTTTTCTGCAAGGAAATCAGCCTGTTTAGGGTAGTCCTTCATTCATTTTTTGAATGATCCATGATTGAACCCCTTTAGGACAGCAATTTGTTTCATGAAATTTGGACCACCATTTAATTTTGAATCTTCTAACAATCTTTTTAGGACTGAAAGAATTAGTTGAACTTTGAAGAAGAAAAAAGTCCCAACAAAGTGTGTGTGTGTGTGTGTGTGTGTATATATATATATATATTTAATTTGTTAGTTTTTGATTGAATATATATATGACTTTTTTTATTAGTTTAGTTTGGATGTTAATTTTATATTGTTGATTTTGAGTTAGTAGATGGATATATTGTATTATTTGAATTATTGGAGTAATATTGAAATTATGAGATGTTAAGTTATGAAATCTTAGCTTGACTTTTTAGGAATTGGGAATGGATTTTGGATTAATCTTGGATTAGTTGATGATGTTGAAATTTCATTGGAGTTGTATTTGAGTTTTGAATATGTCGTGGTTGAACATTTTGGTTTATTGTGACATTTTGATTCTTCCTACAAGTTGGCTAAGTCCAATTTATAGGGAAGGTTCTGCCGAATTTTTTTTTAGGATTTTGTAAATAAAAAATGAAAATTATAATTTAAAGTGATTTTCACTGGTACAGAATTGACCGTACTAAATAAATAATTACATAGAATATAATCATCCTAATAAAATTATGAACTTTCCAACCTAATAAATTATCGTATTTGATTTCAATTATTAATATATAGTTGGTTTTAGATTGTATCCTGAAAAATATTAACTCAAAACTAATAATTTTTTTAATTATATCTTCACATATTGGTTACTAGATATGAATCGGGGTTGGATGTATGACAGACGTAATAGTCATGAATATGTAAAAGGTGTTGAAGAGTTTATGAAATGCGCTGATGAATACAAGAGAAAGAAAGGTGAAGCAATGATTTTGCATCCTTGTTATGATTGTAAGAATCTGAGAAAGTTTCGCAGTTTTGATCAAGTGAAGAGTCATTTGATTCGTCGTGGGTTTAAGGAAGGTTATACACGATGAATATGGCATGGTGAGAGTATGCTTCCCAGGACGAGCACTGGTGACGATATTGGTGATCAACAGGAGAATAATTTGAGCAATATTGGTGAGAATGATGAGAATAATATGATAGACGAAATGATGCGTGATATACAAGGGGAATCCATTGAAAAGCCTCATGTATTAGATAGCTTGTTCAGCAATTCTGAGAAGCCTTTGTTTTCTGGTTGTAGTAAATTCACAAAATTGTCTATTGTACTGAAATTGTATAACTTGAAAGCAAACAATAGGTGGAGTGATAAAAGTTTCACGGCATTATTGGAACTGTTATGAGAGATGCTTTCGGAAGATAACGAGCTTCCTAGTTCAATCTATGAGGCAAAGAAATTGTTGTGTCCAATGGGTATGGAGATCGAGATGATACATGCATGTCCAAATGATTGTATACTGTATCGAAATGATTACAAGGACTTGCGTCTATGTCCAAAGTGTGGGGCATCACGGTATAAGCGAAAGAATGTGAATGATAATTGTGGTGATAAGAAAAGCCCTCCGGCAAATGTGTTATAGTATTTACCCATAATACCAAGATTTAAACGTTTGTTTTCCAATGCAAAGGACGCAAAGAACATGCGGTGGTTTGCTAACGGGAGAAAAGAAGATGGAAAACTAAGACACGTGGCTGATTCTCCTCAATGGAGGAAAATTAATAGGTTGTTTCCTGAATTTGGGGGCGAAGATAGAAATCTTAGGCTGGGACTATGTATAGATGGGATGAACCCGCACAGTAACATGAGTATTCGACATAGCACTTGGCCTGTTCTTTTGACGATTTACAATCTTCCTCCTTGGTTATGTATGAAGCGCAAGTATATCATGTTGTCTTTATTAATATCAGGGCCTAAACAATCGGGGAATGACAATGATGTTTACCTAGCTCCACTGATTGAAGATTTAACCCTGTTGTGGGATGAAGGTGTGTCGGTGTTTGATGCACATAGCCAAATGAATTTCACCTTACGTACTATGATTTTTTGCACTGTAAATAATTTTCCAGCTTATGGTAACTTGTCGGATTATAATAACAAAGGACCTAAAGCGTGTCCCATTTGTGAAGAAGACACGATTGATATTTGGTTGAAAAACTGTAAGAAAAATATCTTTATGAGTCACAGAAGACTTCTCCCTGCTGACCACCCTTATCGAAATAAGAAAAAGTCATTCAATGGAAAAATCGAGGCTCGAGCAACTTGCTTGCCGTTAACAGAAGGTGAGATATATGAACGAGTTAAAAATATTGATGTTTTGTTTGGAAAACCTTTTAAGCATCCTCAGAAGAGTCTTTGGAAGAAGAGGTCCATATTCTGAGATCTACCTTATTGGCAACATTTATCGGTAAGACATTGTCTTGATGTAATGCACGTGGAGAAAAATGTTTGTGATAGCATCATTGGGACATTATTGAACATTCAAGGAAAGACGAAAGATGGTATCAAAGTCAGGAAGGATATGGTAGAAATGGGATACGGGATCAGTTAGCACCGCAAGAGTCAGAAAAACGTACTTATTTACCCCCAGCTTGCTATACTTTGTCCAGAAAAGAGAAAATAAGTTTTTGTGAGTGCCTACATTCTATTAAAGTTCCATATGGATACTCTTCAAACATTAAAAATCTTGTGTCGATGAAGGACCTGAAATTGGTTGGCATGAAGTCTCATGATTGTCATGTCTTAGTACAACACTTGTTACCAGTTGCAATTCGAGGCATACTTCCAAAACACGTTAGACGTGTCATTATGAAACTATTTTTTCTTCAACGCAATTTGCAGTAAAGTTGTTGATCCGGAGGCATTGGATGATTTGCAGGCTGATATTGTTATCGCTCTATGTCAATTTGAAATGTATTTTCTGCCATCATTTTTTTACGTTATGGTGCACTTACTTATTCACTTGGTAAGAAAAATTAAGATCTGTGGTCCTGTGTTCTTGAGGTATATATATCCATTTGAGAGATACATGGGGATATTGAAAAGATATGTGAGAAATCGATTTCGACCTGAAGGCAGTATCATTGAAGGTTATGCTGCTGAGGAGGCTATTGAATTTTGTACTGATTACCTAGATGATGTTGAGACTATTGGTGTTCCTAAGTCTCGTCACGAGGGAAGACTCGAAGGTAAAGGTATGATTGGAAGCAAATCAATCATCCCCAATGTTGAATTGTGAGATAAAGAACACCTCCTTGTATTACAACACCTTCCTGAAGTTCATCCATATTTGGACGAGCACATGTCCATCTTAAGCAGCAGAATCCTTCAAAAGTTGAAAGGTGGGTAACTAATCAACATAATCGTTCATTTACAAAATGGTTCAAAGATAGAGTGATGAAAGAGTTGTCACAAATGCCGAATACAATTGTTGAAACTGTAAAGTGGTTAGCGTATGGCCCTAGCACGATTGTGTGGTCTTATGAAGCATATGACATTAATGGGTATATGTTTTACACTAAATGTCAAGATGATAAGAGTGCGGTGCAAAACAGTGGAGTGACACAAGTAGCACTTTCAAGAGATTTTTAAAGTGCTAAAGATACAATGCCAATAGATGCCTCGATGTCCTATTATGGTGTCATTGAAGATATTTTGGAATTTGATTACAGGAATTCAAGTTTCCTCTCTTCCAATGTAAATGAGTTGATAATCGACGGGGTGTTCGGGTGGATGAATTAGATTTCACTTTGTTGGATTTTGGACGTTTGGGTTATCTTAACGAGCCATTCATACTTGCATCACAAGCGAAATAGGTATTTTATGTTCTTGATCCTGCCAATACTAAGTGGTCAGTTGTCCTTCAAGGCAAGAGACGCATTATTGGCATTGGTGATATGGTAAATGAAGAAGATTATGATCACTTTGATGAAACCCCTCCATTTTCTAATAGTATGCAAGGGAGTGCAACTTTAGGGGAAGATAACATTGAATCAAATTACATGCGTTAGGATCATGAAGAAGGATTATGGATTGACTGTCGTTCGTGATTATTAATTCTGTGAGTTCATTTACATATTCTTGCTTATAACTTTCTTGTATTCTTTATAAATGCTCTATATGTTGTTAATATTCATTTGTGATATTGATAACTATAATTTGATATATATATATTTCTACGTTGTTATATGTGCAGGTACGTGCACAATTGTTTCAATATAATGGGCGAGTCTTCAAGCTCTTCAGATGATCATCGTATTTCCCAAACAAAAAGAACAAGAGGGCCAACTATGTACAAAAAATTGAAGAATGCTGGGAAGGAGGTGAATGTGATTGAGTTCGATGATCATTATAGGCTGATCGGACTAGGCAAGACGAACATCAAAAATTTTGTTGGGTCTTTGGTACGTATTCATGTTGACATAAACATCAGTGATTGGCACAACGTTGATCAATGCCTTAAGGACATGATGTGGGAAGAAATAAAGATATTGTCACTGTATACGTATTGGATTGATAAGTGATCGTAACTTTTTTTTATAACATCGCATATTATCCTTGTCTTTCAGAAGGAGTTCAACATCTCCGATGACAGTGCGAAAAAACGTGTTTTGAAAGTTGCGGGGATACGGTGGAAAGATTTCAACACGAGGCTGGTTCATTATTACATTACACATGACCACCCGAAATATAAATCTCCTACGCAGCTTTATGATTTCTTAACTGAAGAGCAATGGGAGTCATTCAAAAAGACTGTCGACGGAGAAATTTAAGGTATAATTAAATTTAAGTATGTGATTTATAGAGTTGAAAACTAAAAACATGTGATTTATTGAGTTGAAAACTAATAACATGTGATTTTTTTCAGGAAAAAAGTAAGAAGCCCAGGGATAGTCAATTGCGAAATGAGCATCCACATTATTTGAGTTCGAGATAGATAAAAAAAAGGTTGATGGAACTTACTACATCCCCAACGAGAAAACGAGGGGAGTGTTTGACAAAATTGTAAGTATATCCTCCCGATTTTTCATATTTTCAATTAAAATTTACTTAAACACTTAGATTTAGTTTTCATTGTTTTTTTTTGAACAGGTTGAAAAAGCTGAGCAGGCTACGCAGGGGACATTTGTGCCAAGTAGACAACATGATATCTTAAGTGAAGCCTTTGGTAAGGAGGATCACTCTAGTAGGGTGAGGGGGTATGGCGTCTATGTCACCACGAGGGATGTTTACGGAATGCCCAATGACTACATTAGACGATCGTGTGGGGTCATGTCAGTAGACGATATTAAGGATATGCTCATGAATGAGATGGATGATAGTATTACCGAGCGGGTCAGGCGTGTCAGACCATGTCGGAGATGCAGAGTAAATTCGATAAATATGATGCTATCCTCCAGCGATTGGGCATAAATATTGAGGCCGAGGTAGACGTAACTCCACAGTCCCGACCACCAACTCGCAGCAGTTGTCACTCCGTGGATCCAGATCCATTTAATGAGCTTCAGGTAATTAATTTTAAATTTTTTTTTTTTTTAACATTACTTATGATATTTCAACTGGAAGTGCTAAAATATATGTTTAATCATGTTGTACAATAGAATCCGATTCCTTGTTGTCTCATCGTAAGTGTTGATGGTGAGAAACAAATAGTGGCGAGAGGGATGGTGTATCCATCTGGACCCGAGACTATGGTCCATCATCGACCACTCTGGCTTGATCATGCTAAGATGTCTATTGACCATGTTATAGATGGTGAAAAAACGTTCTATCTTCCAGTGTCATCTCAATACCAAACCACGATGAGGGAAGTTATTGGAAGCTTTTTTCAATGGTCTAAGGAATTGGTGATTTTTGGAGATGTAATAATATTTAGTTATATAAAAGTTTTTGTTTCTTTTTAATTTGTATTAGACGTGTTATGATGATAAAAATTGTCTTATTGCAGGAAGATGCACCAAAACAGGTAAAAAGACCTAACGAAAGGAAAACGCCTCAGAGTTTCGAAATGTCATCTACCCAGCGACCTGAGATTGTTGACGATGAGACGTTACAACGTCTGGGTTATAAATGCAAAATGTTACACACTCTGATCCTTCGATTGCCTGTTGGTGATGACTTTTATTGGGTGACCGTAGATGAGTCTGTGTTCAACTGTAAGTTCGACAATGGTATTTTTTACCTGTTTCAGGTACCTCCATGAGTTATGTTAGAAATACGGTATTGAATCGATTGGATTCATGTCTTCGACACACATTGCGCGATTACGGTTAGAACAAATGTGAATGATGTTGTAACTTATATGTCTGACACCATGAAGGCAATGCAATCTAAGAAATTCATTCTAGCACCGTATTTTCAGGAGTAAGATCATTGATATTCTCTCTTTTTTTACCTCAGTTGATTCATATGATGTCTAAATTTGTATTTACACGTTCATAATACGTAGGAACCACTGGATGTTGCTAGTGATTTCTCCTCAGAAGAATACGGAGTACTTCTTAGATTTAGCTGCTGCATCAAAGCGTGACATTGATATCAAGCCGATATTGAACACGTAAGTAATTTTTTCCTTGATCATGGTTTTTCGTTTATAAGTTGATAAGTTAGGATAATTTTCATGAAGTAATTGTGGAGTTGTGGTGAAGTTGATTTTGAAGTTTTGGTGATATTGATGCATTTATGTTGTGATTCTTGAGAAGTTGTGATAATTTTCTATAGCAAGGTCTCTCTACAGGTTGGATAAGTTCAATTTATAGGGGAGACTCTGTCAAAATTTCTGTAGAAAATTTGAGTTTTATTATTATTTTGTAACTTGTTCATATGATTTATTAAAACTTTAGGCTTTCAAAACGTATTGGGCATGTGGAGGTTTCAGGAAAAAAATGAATACAATGTGAAAAAATATAAAGGTATTGGAACGCAGATTTAAAATTTATTACAGATGTTTGAATTATTTCAATATTTTATGTAGTTTGATTATTAACGTTGGTTTACAATTTGAGAATTTCAGTGTCCTCAACAACCTAGGGGTTCTAAGTGTGGCTATTACGTTATGAGAAATATGTATAAGATAGTCACGGATCACTTTCAACTCGAGTCGTTAGAAAAGGTATAAGTTAGAAGAATGAGAATTTTTAATTATGACTTTATCTTTTATTAATAAATAACTAATTGTTCATTTTAATTGGTTGTAGGCATTTAAAGAATACTACCCAACAGAGGAAATTGTAGAGATTCAAAACTTATGGGCAAAATACTTCGTTGATGTGTGTATGTAAATCGTTTTCATTAAAACTTGCATTTACATATTTGTATAAAAAATTAACAATCTTGTAAATATAATTATTTTTTATTTAATTCTATTATGAATATGTCGATTATATATATTCGATGACGATATATTTGGTGATGTACGTATGTGGAGAATGTTCAGGTGATCGCAAGCCACATTTAGGTGATTGCACCTGCAGTGACATAGGTCATGACATGCAGTGACATGGGTCATTACAAGCCACTTTCCAGTGATTGCAGGGTCATCGCAGGACATGACCTGCAGTGACTTAGGTCATTGCAGGCCGCTTTCAAGTGATTATAGGTCATGACTTGCAGCAGTGACCTTGGCTATTGCAGGGCACGTTAAGATAATTGCAAGCCATGAACTATAGCTGCGTCGTCAAAAAAGAAAAAAAGACTTTACGCGTTGGTTGTAAAGTTACAACCGACGTGTAAAGTCGACTTGAGGCGTCGGTTAAAAACCGACTCGTAACTTTACGTGTCCGTGTCATATACATCGCCTATACAACCGACGAGTATTATCTTTTACAATCGACACAAATGAGTCCGTCTGTACTAGTGATTTGGGCTTATTTCAATTGTAATTTCTCTCCCACCATCACCACCACAAACATCGCCTTACTGCCATAACCAGTAGTTGCTGTATTGAAAAGGAGTTGTGAGTAGAAAGATGAAGGTGGAAGAAGTCGACGAGCTAATTTGGGGAAAGTCGCTTGTAGTGTACCTTGTTTTTCATCTGATTTGGGGGGAGGCTATGTTGGTAAAAACAAACGTGGTGTATCTATAAAATTAATATTTTAATAAATGTGTATATATATTGTGCTGTGATTGTGAATAACAAATTGTGTGGTGTACGTATAATTACCCTTAAATCTATCTATACTTCTTTTAAAAGTTCCAAAAAGGGAGAAAATTTTTTGGATTATTTTACCCTCACATCTTTTAATAATTTCACCCTTAGTTTTAATAAATGTACATCTTTAATATATTATTTCGTGTTATTTTCGTATTGTCAATAAAAATTATGTTTTTCATACATTTACAATCGAAATCCTGAAGTGCAAATTTCTTAAGAAGAACATTTATTTATGTTTTAAGTTGGTTTATATGTATATATTGTTATCTTGAATTCGAATTTTAAAGTGAAATTTTAGTTTTTACAATTTATAAAATGTTACGATGTATGCGCAACCATAAATTAATATTATGTAAATATGTATTGTATTTTGCTCACCTCGACTCATTTACTATGTTTCTGGACCCATTTTGTTTTCATGTGTTTGCTATGTCAAACGATGAAAAGAAATCACGAGGGTAAGTTGCTATTATTTTTGTTTCATCAAATCGATGAATAAGTCTCGTTATGTTGTAGCAAAATTTGAGATAAAGTTTGTGGTGGTTTTATCAACAATCAATAATTAAAAGAAAGATGATGATATTATTGATAAGAGCATTGTGTACTTAGAAATTTGAATAATGTTTAGGGTAAATTGAGTTCGATATTGAAATTCTTTAAATCAACACTTTGAATATTTTTTAAATAAAACACATATGGAAAGTTTGATAATTTTTATTCAATTTAAAAAACATATATACTTGAATAAAAATATCATAATATCATTACAATATCACGTGCATCGCAGACTTTATATACTAGTTTTAATAAAAGGCTAATGAAAATATGAAATGTAAGATTCAAGGGTTAAATACATCAATGGTCATTGTACTTTATACTTAACGTCATCATGGTTGGCCAAATTAATTTTGTTTCATCATGGTCATCAAATTTCATATTAAGTTCCATCAAGCTCCACTTGGTTAACCTAATTTATATGAAGTTTGGTGGCCATGATGAAACAAAATCAATTTGGATGACCATAGCGATACAAAATAAAAAGTACAGTGGCTAATAATGTATTTAACTCAAAATTCAAAAATTGATAAAAATTATGGATGAAATATGTAGTTAAAAAAATGAATTTAAGAAATGGGATAAATACATATCTAAGAAGATTAAAAGATGAAATTACTTATGATTTTTATACAAAATTAGGGTTTTTAATTAAAAAATATATAATTAAGTGTTTTTTATATTAATTAAATAGTTTAATATCACAATTATATAATTTATTGTCACAGTAGCAAATTAAACATTTTATATGTCACAAATTATGGTATTTCTCGGTCACAAATTATAAAATAATTTGGTCACAACTTAATTCCCGGTTACAAATAACAAATTTATAAGTCACAACTTATTTTCGACCACAAATTATCAAATTAATTGATCACAACTTATTATTAGGTCAAAAGTCACAAATATTAAATGTCATATTTTATTTCTCGGTCACAAATCAAAAAATTTATGGTTCGTAACTAATTTCTTGGTTACAAATTATAAATTATTTGGTTACCACTTATTATTCGATCACAAATTGAAAATTTATAGGTCGCGATTCATTTATTGGTTATAAGTCACAAATTTTATTAGTCACGATGTCTTTCTTGATCACAAATTATGAAAATTCCGCTCACGACTTATTTTTCGATCATAACTTACAAATATCTTAAGTCACAACTTATTTATCGGTCACAAATCCAGAATTTCGTAGGTCACGATTTTATCTTGGTAAAAAATCTCGATTTTATACGTCGTAATTTATACAATTTATTGTCAAAGGTCACAAGTTACAAATTTTAAATGTCACAAATTATGAAATAAATTAGTCACAATTCAATTTTTCGGTCACAATTTATCAAATTGTGAGCCACAATTATCTATAATTACTCACAAATTAACAAATTTTGAGTCACGATCATCTAAATTGGTCACAAATTAACAAATTGTGAGTCACCAGCACCATACTACATAAACACCACCACCACTGACAGCACCACCAACACTCCATCCCATCCCACCTCACTACCACAACCTACAATCACCACCACCACCAACATTATCTCACCAGAAGCACCACCACTAAAATTGCACTCCACCACCACACGGCAAACATCTGCACTCGCAACACTACCCACACAATAGGTTACCGCCATATCATAACCACCACACCACAAACACACTCCGCCGCTACAGAAATCGCAACAACACAACCACCACGCACCAGAAACACCGCACCACCACTACCTCACATCCATCGCAGAACTTTCAAAAACACCACCAGCCCTGCACTACAACAACCACCGCCTCACATCCACCGCACCAACTTCAAATCACCAGCACTACCACCTCACATCAACGCACACTTAACAACATAGATATGCTTCGACCATCGATGCGGAGAAGGACAAATATCAGCAACTAGGAAGACACGATCATCAACACCTCATAACCACCACCTCTACCACACCACCAGGAGCTCCGATTGTAGCTCTTTTCTTACAGATCTTGAATCCCCAACTACTGCTATATCTGACACTTCTAGTGGAGAAGGTGGACTGGAGAGGTAATCGAGAATCTGAGAAGGGAAAATGGAAAAGGTTTGGGGCATAAGACCTGATTTTGGGGAAACTTCTTAGGGGCCGTTCTCTTTGTGTTTCGATTTTGGATTTTGAGTTTTGGATTTTGTTTTGAATTTTGGATTTTGGTTGTTTGTTTTGGGATTGCTGAAAACATGTTCTCTTTGTAATTTTGGAAAACTGTTTTCAAAAATAGAAAACTGAAAAAAGCGTTTACTTTGTAATTTTTTGATATATTTATTTTGTTATATTTTATATGTAAAAAATGGTTGATTTATTGAATTAAATTAATTTTAATGTTAATAAATCAGTTAGTTCTCTATGTCAATAAATTCATCATTAATATTGTTTCAGCTAAACAAAAATTTAACCACATACCAACAAAATCTTAACATGGATCTATATATAATGGCAAAATAACATAAGAATTTCAAGTGAAGGAAGAGTCTCACATTTACAAAATAATAATAATAATAAATTACAAAAAAAAATCTTAACATTGATCTATATAATGACAAAATAATATAAGAACACAAAATAATATAAAAACTTCAAGTGAAGGAAGTGTCTCACTTTGACCCAAAAAAATAAAAATAAAAATTTACAAAAAAAAAAAAAAAATCTTAACATGGATCTATATATAATGACAAAATAACATAAGAACTTCAAGTGAATGAAGTGTCTCACTTTTACAAAAAAATAAATAAATAAATAAATAAATAAAAATAAATAATAAATAATAAATAATAAATAAATAAATTATAAAAAAAAAAAATCTCAACATGGATCTATATATAATGACAAAATAATATAAGAACTTCAAGTGAAGGAAGTGTCTCACTTTTACAAAAAAAAAAAAAAAATCTTAACATGGATTTATATATAATAACAAAATAACATAAGAACTTCAAGTGAAGGAAGTGACTCACATTTAAATAATAATAATAATAATAAATAAATTACAAAAAAAAAAAAAAATCTTAACATGGATCTATATATAATGGCAAAATAATATAAGAACTTAAAGTGAAAAAAAAGTGTCTCACATTTACAAAATAAAAAAATTAAAATAAATAAATAAATAAATCCAAAACTCGCGTTTTGGTCGTTTTGAACTTTTTAATACAAAATATCCAAAACGCAATAAACTCGTTTTGAGTTTCCTTTGTATTTTTTTTGGTATTTTGGAAAACGCGTTTCTGAAAATGGGCAAAGTAAACGCGTTTTCGATATTTTCAAAAATCGAAAACTCAAAACGAGCTCAAAACAGCAAAGAGAACGGGGCCTTAGGGTTTGGGTGGGATATATTGTGTAATGGGCTGTTGGGTGATAAACCTAAGTTTTGAATTAATACTAGCATTTTCATTAATGAAATGAGATTTTGAAAACTTGTTCTCCATGTAATTTCCTCTTTAGAAAAGGGAATGGGAGTCTATCGGGATTATTAAGTAAAATTAAATAGGAAAAATTGGCAAATGCATAACAATTAAGAAATATTTCAAAAAATACTACATAAGTGTGAAATTCCCTTTGATACTAATTTCTCCATGAAATATACTCATATCTTAGGACACCAAAACTTTCCAATATAAAAATTTGTAACTGAAAGACATTAATTCCAAAGATCACGCAATACATTAATCCGTAGACATCATGATGGATATTTCTAAATTGAGATGCGTTGATCCTTACCTATGAGCTCTTCACAGTCACTGCACACCTCCAAATCCGGCAAAAACCTACTGGTGCAATTCACAATCGAGTTTTCTGTGTTAGAATAATTAGCACATTCTAGAATATGCTCTTGAATATGCTTAGAATATGCTTTATATGCTTTAGAATATTCTAAGCATATGCTTTTGTTTTGTATGTATATATAGGATTGAGTATTATAATGTATGGTATGGTTTTAGGGTTGTCTCTTCTCTCTTTCTTTTCTTCCATTCTTTCTTCTTCCTCTTAATTTATTTGTAGAACATATATAAGGATATATATTTTATTGTGTTTTCTACATGGTATCAGAGCTATTTGATTCACATTGCCTTTGAAAAACGAAATCAGCGTGCATTTTTCTTCTTCGCGAAAACCCTAAACCGTACTGTTTTCACGAATTTCGAGGCACTTGCAGTAGGAATTCCGGTGATATAAGACCATATTCAGAATCTGCAGGTGGAGCCGCGTCGACTGGAGTGGCGCGTGAGAGTACACGCGCCGGCGTAAGGAGGAGCGTGAGTTAGGCAGTCGGATCTTCTGGTGGCGCGTGGGGGCGCGTGCGGCAGTTCCTGGCGGCACGGTTGACGGATTTGCGATCGACTATTCATCCTCTATCTGCTTGTGGTGTTGGTTTGCAGTTATCCATTCTTTTTACACACTGCTTTGGCTTGACTTTGTTGGTTAGTATCGTTTTCTCTCTTATAATGGCATCCGATGATTCTCTTCAGGCTATTAATGTGCGTTTGAATGGTAAAAACTATGCTTACTGGAGTCATGTTATGAAACACTTTCTTAAGGGTAAAAAGTTGTGGGGTTATGTCAGTGGAATAGTTGAGAAACCGGAAAATAATGATGCAAATTATGCAACTCTGTTAGATACCTGGGATTCAAATAATTCAAAAATTTATACATGGATAAATAATTCTGTAGAACATAGTATTGGTACACAGTTGGCTAAGTATGAAACGGCAAAGGAGGTTTGGGACCATTTGCAGAAGTTGTACACTAAATCTAATTTTGCAAAACGATATCAGTTAGAGATTGACATTCGAGCATTGCAACAAAAGAATATGAGCATTCTGGATTTTTATACTGCTATGACATCAATTTGGGATGAGTTAACTCTTACTGAACCAGCAGGTCTGAAAGCAAGTGCGGATTATATTATTTATAGAGAGGAGCAACGATTGGTTCAGTTTTTGATGGCACTTCGTAGTGATTTTGAGGGACTCAGAGGTTCTATTTTGCACCGTACTCCTCTTCCATCTGTTGATTCAGTTGTTAGTGAACTTGTTGCTGAGGAGACACGGTTAAAATCCCTTACTGAAGATGTATCTCTTCCACATTCTGGGACTTCAGTTTTTGCTTTACCATCTACACAGAATCGAACCAAAGGACATACACGGTTCCCAAATGATGTTTGTAGTTTTTGTAGACAAAAGGGACATTGGAAGGCTCAATGTCCTAAGTTGTTGAAGTCCCAGCAGTCTTATAGATCCAATGCCCACACAGCAGCGATTGTTCCACCTGTTGGCTCCTCTATACTTGGTCCACCGCCCTCATCTGATTCCCGATTGACTGATCTTAGTGAGCAGTTTCAGAAGTTTTTAGCCTCACAGTCACATGTCATGTCAGCCTCTACTCATGTAGGTTTGTCCTCTCAGAACTCCTCAGGTAAAACCTCCTCGTGGATTTTTGACTCGGGTGCTTCTAAGCATATGTCTCCTAACTCATCACTTTTTGATTATTTATATCCTTCTATGTCATCTTCACCTGTTATGACTGCTGATGGCAACCCGTTGTCCTTAGCAGGTGTTGGTTCTGTTCATACTTCTAATCTATCTTTATCAGATGTCTATTGTGTTCCTAACCTTACTTTAAATCTTATTTCTGTTGGTCAATTATGTGATTCTGGTAATTCTGTTCACTTTACTTCTACTACTTGTTATGTACAGGATCCGCAGTCTCGGAAGCTGATTGGGATCGGCCATAGGCAAAGAGGAGGACTTTATGTTCTAGATAATCTGAGACCAGCGCATGTTGCAGCCTCTAGTACTGATTTATCGTCTTTCCATTTGAACTCTTCTTCTTCTAATTTCTATTTATGGCATTCTCGCCTAGGACATGTGTCTGCTAGTCGTTTGAGATTTTTAGCTTCTAAAGGTTGTTTGGGAGACTTAAAACCTCATGATATTTCTGATTGTAGTGGATGCAAACTTGCTAAATTTTCAGCTTTACCTTTTCCTCGTAGTATTTCTTCTTCTATTGCATCATTTGATCTTGTACACTCAGATGTATGGGGCCCTGCTCCTGTTTCTACTAAAGGAGGATCCCGATATTATGTTTCCTTTATTGATGATTATAGTCGTTACTGTTGGGTATATCTTATGAAGCGACGTTCTGATTTTATTTCTATTTATCGTTCGTTTCGAGCACTTATTAAAACTCAACATTCTGCTGTCATTAAATGTTTTCGATGTGATTTGGGTGGGGAATATGTTTCTAATGATTTTCGTGAGTTGCTTGCTCTTGATGGTACAATTCATCAAACTTCTTGTACTGATACTCCTCAACAGAATGGTGTTGCTGAACGTAAGCATAGACACATTGTTGAAACTGCTCGTTCCCTTCTCCTATCTGCCAAAGTACCTAGTGAATTTTGGGGGGAGGCAGTTCTCACTGCTGTCTATTTGATAAATAGGATACCATCTTCTCATTTATCTGGTTTGTCACCATTTCAAACCTTGTTTAGTTATTCTCCTGATTACTCTCTCTTAAAAGTCTTTGGGTGCACTTGTTTTGTTCTTCGTCCTACGGCAGAACGTAGCAAATTAACTCCACGCTCAGCTATTTGTGTCTTCTTAGGATATGGTGAGGGACAAAAAGGTTATCGATGTTTTGATCCTGTCAGTCACAAGTTATATGTCTCTCGTAATGTTGTGTTTCTTGAACACATTCCCTTCTTTTCTATTACAGATAATACCTCTCACATGACCACGTCAGATCTCATTTGTATTGATCCTTTCACTGATGATATTGATAGACCATCTACATATGTCCCTACTATTTGTTCTCCATCTTCGTCATCTGCTACAGGTACACATGCGCCATCTCAGAATGTCCTTCCTTCTCCTATGGATCCCCAAGCACCGTCTGAGGCTGAGGATTCGCAGTCTCCTCCTCCTCCTCGATATCCTCAACGTATACGTAAGTCTGCTCACTTACCCGAGTTTGATTATTCTTGTTATTCTGAGTCCTTTTGTTGTTTTTTGTCTTCCATTCATAAGCTTTCTGAACCTTCATCTTACAAAGAAGCAGCTTTAGATCCTCTTTGGCAACAGGCTATGACTGATGAACTTAATGCTCTACATAAGACAGACACTTGGGAATTAGTTTCTTTACCACCAGGAAAACATGCTATTGGATCTCGTTGGGTCTATAAGATCAAGACCAAATCTGATGGTTCAGTTGAGCGTTACAAGGCTCGATTGGTTGCTAAGGGATTTTCTCAACAATATGGCTTGGATTATGAGGAGACATTTGCCCCTGTTGCAAAAATGACTACTGTACGTACACTTATTGCGGTTGCTTCTATTCGTCAGTGGAGTCTCTCTCAAATGGATGTTAAAAATGCCTTCTTGAATGGAAATCTTCAAGAAGATGTTTATATGGTTCCTCCACCTGGTGTTCCTCATTCTCCTGGATTTGTTTGCAAACTTAAGAAAGCTCTATATGGTCTCAAACAAGCACCTCGTGCCTGGTTTGAGAAGTTTTCTACAGTTGTGCTCTCTCTTGGTTTTACATCTAGCCATCATGATTCCGCTTTGTTCTGTAGATGTACTTCCACTGGTCGTATTCTCCTTCTGTTGTACGTTGATGACATGATCATTACTGGTGATGATGTTGTAGGGATAACCAATTTAAAATCAGAATTGGCTCGTCTTTTTGAAATGAAGGATTTGGGTCCCTTAACTTACTTTCTGGGGATTGAGGTTGCTTCTTCTGCTTGAGGTTATATGCTCTCTCAGTCTAAATATGCTGCAGATGTCGTTGAGCGTGCTCGTCTTACTGATACTAAAACAGTTGATACTCCTATTGAGGCTAATGTTCGTTACTCATCTTCTGATGGTGAACCACTGTCTGATCCTACTTTGTATCGTACTATTGTTGGTTCCCTTGTCTATCTTACCATTACTAGGCCAGACATTGCTTATGCTGTGCATGTTGTCAGTCAGTTTGTTTCAGCACCTACCATGGTTCACTGGGCAGCGGTTGTTAGAATCTTGCGCTATCTTCGTGGCTCTTGCTTTCAGAGTATTTTATTCCCATCGACCTCCTCCTTAGAGCTTCGAGCTTACTCTGATGCAGATTGGGCTGGGAACCCAACTGATCGTAAGTCCACTACTGGCTACTGTGTATTTTTGGGTGACTCTCTTATCTCATGGAAAAGTAAGAAGCAGACAGTAGTTTCTCGCTCATCAACTGAAGCAGAATATCGCGCTATGGCCTCCACTACTACTGAGATTGTGTGGTTACGTTGGCTACTTGCAGATATGGGTGTTTCTATTTCATCTCCCACCTCTATGTATTGTGATAACAAGAGTGCCATCCAGATCTCACATAATTCAGTGTTCCATGAGCGCACGAAGCACATTGAAATTGATTGTCACCTTGTTCGTCATCATCTTCAGCATGGGACTATTACCTTACCTTTTGTCTCTTCATCATTGCAGCTTGCAGACTTCTTCACCAAGTCCCATCCGACTTCTCGCTTCCGATTCTTACTTGACAAACTCTTGTTGCTTCATGCTATAGCATCGTGAGTTTGAGGGAGGATGTTAGAATAATTAGCACATTCTAGAATATGCTCTTGAATATGCTTAGAATATGCTTTATATGCTTTAGAATATTCTAAGCATATGCTTTTGTTTTGTATGTATATATAGGATTGAGTATTATAATGTATGGTATGGTTTTAGGGTTGTCTCTTCTCTCTTTCTTTTCTTCCATTCTTTCTTCTTCCTCTTAATTTATTTGTAGAACATATATAAGGATATATATGTTATTGTGTTTTCTACATTCTGTTCACAAAAGGTGGATATCAGCTTGGTTCAGGTATAGTTCTTTCTGTCGGCGGATTACTACTCTTCAATACACAATCTTGGTTTCGCAATTGACAAATTGGGAAATCAGCTTCGTTCGGGTATCTTTCTTGTGTCGGAGGATCACACGCTACTAATTTTTGTTTCCAAAATCTGTGAATAGTGGATGGACCGTGTGAATGTATTTGTGAAATTCAACACCAATACGTTTGGACTCGTCTTACCAACTGGTTGCGAATACCAGGATCTGGTGAATGATATCTCAAAAGAATGTTATCTAGCATCCTATGTTGGATATGTCACTCTACTTGGTGATTCTTTGCAATGGATGGTGGAGAAATGTCTAAGTGGTGGTGAGGTATTTTCCACCTAAATCTAAGGCCGAAGAAGACAAGGAGAAGGGCTAGGATCGAGGTCACAATAGGAGAACATGTAAGCAGTAAGGGACTACTACCAAATTATCTTCTGGGGAAGCTTAAACGAGGATTTGCAACAAACAATTGAAGTGCAAACAAGCTGATTTCAAGATGCAGGAAACTCCTCAATATATGATGTAGTGATCCCCATATCTTGGTTTAAATGAAGTCATGCTAAATTCTAATATTACTGCTGAGAGTTTTACCCTTTGGAAACTATAATTCTTATAACTAAATTTTGGGTTTCATATTTCATGAACCATGGTAATTTTATATTTCTTGATATATATATTTTTTAATTTATTTGGAACGATTTTAGCACTATGGTTTTTTTTTTTTTTTTTTAATTTCGAAACTGAAGTTCTGAATGTATTGCTCAAGTCGATTGCCAAACTTTCATTTGTATGATCTCACACTATCTTGTCTATATCTTCTGTGACATCCTACTCTCTTACTTCTTCCAATTAAGAAAAGTGGATGATGACAAAGATATAGACAAGATAGTGTGAGATCAGACATTAGATTTTCGTATGCCATGGACAAGATTGTTATTCCCCTGCTGTTATTGAATTCAAGGCATCAGATTTTCGTGGGATACCCCGATGCACATGAACTGTGTGGATGTGATCACATTCCTACTGTAGTTGTGTTCGATTATTTTTTTGCATACCAAACGAAAACATGAACTATGTGGATGTGATCACATTCTTCCTGTTCTCTTGAAGATATCATTTTACAATACATTGGTCCATATACTTCTGTGTTTTTCCAGCTTAAAAAATATTTAATGCCCATATAAAAAATTGTAAACAAAATGACATTCCCACAGACATACCCAATTTTCTAAAAATGATTTTGAAATCAAAAGAAACTAAAAATGGACATAAAAAAGAACATACATTGTATTCCCAATGAATTATTAATGAAGACAATGACACAAATATTCCTTATTACCAAAAGAAAAAAGTTACATTCCCTCTCGATTTCGATATCACACTCTACTGTCTCAAAAATGAGAGAATCCAAAATATACATGGCTTTTACCCTAAGTTACCGCATCACCTACTTGCCTCCTATTAATCAGTTTTGTCATTGCCAAAGGTCCTGAATCCTGATCATCTTTGCTACCTCCTTGGCATTTTCCACTTCCACTTGCACTCCCATAGTCCTATAGTAACCTAAGATGGTGGTGCAACGATGGCCGAAGGGAAGATTGTGAACTTTGATTAGGCGTCAACTATCTCCTTCAGCTCCTCCTTGCTCTATTCAAAAGCCTTTGCAACTACGGACTTTGTTCCCACAAGAAATTGACGCTTGTTATTGCAAGTTGTGGGTGAAATCCTGAGAACTCAAAAGGGCCAGTTGCGATGCAATTTGGCATAATGGGAAATGACACAGGATAAAGAACAAGTCATTTTTCTTATACTTTGACATTCATGGCTAGACTTCCATTAGGATACACAACTTGAATTGTACCAGCTCCTCTCAACACAACTTCATCGTGGAATTGTAATGTAGTGCCATCATTGATCCCTACATCAAAACCAATTTAACGGTATGAAAACACACAACTATGCAGCGTTAGGCCTCCAATGAACAACATGCGATATGGTTACGTAACACAGAGCATGGAAGAGAAATATGACAAGTTCTTATTTTCTTACCTGCGTGGCTAAAGGAAACTCTTTTATTATCACCTGTAGAAGGTGCCACAACATAAGTGTCAGTGATTCAATTCAACACCATCAAAATCAACGTATATTAATTATAAAAACAATGGCAAGGATCGAATGTCCAACACTGTGGTCCAAATAGTGAAATAGATTTCGTAATTTGATAGCAGAAAAACATAAAACCAACATCCTCAACATTTAAACACACCAAATATAACAAAATATCAAAAATAAAAATAAAAATTAATACACATAAAAACACATTCAAAGTACTCTTGGCAAGTTCAACCAACAAGAAATGCTCATTCTTCACCATACAATTCACGTCTTCCACCTTTAAACGATAATCTGAAACTATTTCAAATAAGGAGAAAAAAAAATACATCATAGTAACCGAATTTGCAAGATTTACTGGTTCTTGATGGAACCCACGTGTTATGGCTCTGACAGGTTCAAGACTTCTCATAAGTAGTAGTTGGTGAAAAAAAAAAAGGAAAAAATGAGATTAGAGAGGTACCAAATATTGTGTTTTACAATAAGAATCAAATTCGAAACCAAACTTGAGAATCATATAACCCAACATGGAAAGGATATCAGTCTTAGTGTAAACCATGAGATGGAAAACAATCAACTTGCTTTGAGATATGCTGATCTACAACTTCGAAAGAGCAACAAAACTCCATTATCAGCGAGATCATATTCTAAAATCGTTAGAAAAATAGGACACAGATTTAGGGATCCAGGTGTTGAAAAATGCTGATCATTGGATGATTTACGATTTGGGGACATTCGATCTGTGAGATTTGGTTTGGCTTAGAATGAGATTCACTAAAATTTGGGAATCTGGGGGTAACTGGCTTCAATTTGGGGACATTACAGTTAATAGACGACTTTATGAAGGGCTTGTTTGTTGGCTAGAATTTTTATTCAACATATTCAATTGACTAAAAGATTTGTTTTGAGTTTCTTTTTTTACTTTAAAAAATGTAGTAAAATTGGATTTAAAAAAGATAAGGAGTATTTTATGAATAAGTATAAAATTAGATGTAGCACATTTAATTACCTAAAATTAAATTAATGTCCAAACATTAGAATTGAGCTGAAAGAAGGGGGGCCATAATTGTGCTATACTCATTACATGTTGAAAGTCTCTTCCTCTTGATGGGCCACACTAAACTCTTCAGAAGTAGCTTGATAGAGGTCTTTAGAGGTGTCAATTCGGGTGATTCGGGTCTGATCAGCCCGTCAACATAAAGTCCGATAACGGCCCGCTTGAAAAAAAGGTCACCCATTGCAGGTTTCAGGTCAGTTACGGATCAGTCCACAAATTTCGAATTACAATTCAGACCCGCCAGCTAGTCCACCTAGGTCGAGCCCGTGCAGGTCGCGGTTCGTTCTAATTTGGCCAACATGAATAAAAACATTGATTTTTTCATATTTATAGCATTTTTTTGTCAAATTTCTAAATACAAAATGATTAAAATAATAAATTCATATTTATACCATAAAGTATTTACATAAAATTTAAATTTAAATTTTATGTTACATGAATTACTTCTAAATTTGCAAATTTAAATAAAACATAAACTAATAATAATTAAATATTAAATGTATTTCTAATTACTATTATCAAAGAACATTACGTTTTATAGCTATTAGGGAGAAAAAATAAGAATTTGATTTAAAAGTTGTATTGAAATTTGTAGAAGAATGTAAATTTTCAATGTTAACATATTTAATAAAAACAGTTATATATATATATATTTATTTATTTATTTTTTCACGGGCCAGCGGGTTAACCGCGGTCTGAGAATGTTTGACCCGTGAAACCTGCGGTTCATAACTTCTTGATCCATGGACTGCCCGCACAGGTCATGGGTTGGCCCGCGGTCTCGGGTTGATCCGAGGCGATTTTCACGAGTCTGATCGGCTCATCCGTCTTAACACCTCTAGAAGTCTTTGTATGCTTGGGCCAGAGTTTTGGGCTCGTATATATATATATATATATATATATATATATATATATATATATATATTATAACAATAAAGTGGTCATATATAACACAACATAGTTTCCCGCTTTTTTAACTTTCCTAAAACGAAAATTCATGGTTTATAGAGATTAGAAAAAAAGTTGATTATCTATATATATATATTTCAAAATTGCTTTTATATAGAAAATATAAACGGTCACTTTGAAAATGGTTTTACCTCATTATTAGTTTTTTTATATATTCAGCTATTAATTAGTTGGTATTTTCAATATGTTTAAAATTTGGATTTATGATATAGAGTTTTAATTAATTATGTGCTATGCTAATAATAAAATAGTATTGAAAATAACGTAATTAAAAATGTATATTGTTTTACCAAAGTTATAGTAATTAATTAGTATTGAAGATAATAATATAGTTATTAGAGAACTTATTAGTAAAATAAAACAATATTAAAAAGCATATACAACATAATTACAAATGTGCATTGCTTTACCAAATAATAAAACAGTATTAAAAATGTATATAACATAATTAAGGGTTTTTTTTTTCTTTTGAAAAACTACTTTAGAGAGTTTGCACTTGCAAATGCCTACGTAAAGAAGTCTTTCATGATTTTGATTAATATTTTGTGTGTTTTATAATCCTTTAACGAAAATTATAAATGATTGTCGTCTTTTTTGTGCAATTATTACCATTTTCTATGATCATTTTTTTTCATTTTTTTTAAATTTCATATTTAATAAGTAATCATTTACATGTCCCGTGCATCGCACGGAGACGAATACTAGTTCTTTATTATATTATGAGATTGTTTGACAAAACTTTTGAAAAAATAATAGTAAGAGTTGAAAAAAAATTGTGAAGAGTTGTTGACACTGTGAATGCCTCCTTCCGGAAAAGCACTTTTTAGTAATGATTTTTATGTAATTAAATTTATGTACTCTGAATAGGAAAAGCACTCTTTAAATTAATAAATTATTAATTTATCGATTAATTAATACCTCTCTAAATTAATAAAATTTCATAGCCCCAACATTAACATTATTAATTTATAGAGATTTTACTGTGTGATAATTGCATTTTACATAAATTGCGACACTAGTAAGAAATGTGGTTTTGTTAACAGATTCTAAGAGAGTGATCCTCTTTCAATTAACTAAAGTTTTTTTTTGAAGGAATGAACAATCTACTAGACTATATATAAATGAAAAATAAAACTATTAAAAATAATTCTTTATATTAAACAGAAAATATATATCACAGTGTCTCTGTAATTATAGGCTATCTATGAATTTATGGGCAAATTTAGAAATTCAAGTGAGCACGAACGGTCATTTATAGGTAAAGGGAAAAATAATTGGCCGTCTAATTGCATGAAAAATTTATTTGGTAGATCCAGCACGAGCAACTAAAAAGGCTCGCAGATGGTAAGACTCGTCCCTGTGTACAATCCTACTATCTCCATAATCTTAAAATCTAGGGAAATAACCTTAAATGGATCCAACAACCATAATAGTTTGCAAAAATAGACTTTGAAATCATAATATTTGGAAAATGACCTTTGACCATTCAAACCACCATAAATACCCTCATACATGGATTTTCAATATAAGTCATTCAAGTATAGAAAAACTCCATTTAAGTCCTTAGATAATATACATCGAGATTTATAATTATGCATACATTAATACTACTCGATAATTATAAAATAGAAATCTTGAACACTTTAAAAGATTTGGATAAAGATATAAGAAGAGAAATATACGATCCAATAAATTTCGATATAATAAAAAAAGATTTTATCATAAACGAAATATTATATTTAATCCACAAAGATATACTAGAAGAATTATATAAAGATTATAGAAATGGATTATCATAGAGGAGAACCTTTATTAATCAAATACCTAGATATGAAAACAAATGAAAAATTAGATTCAATAATAGAATAAAGAGGAAATCTATTAGATCAAATGATAGAAGAAAAAAATATAAAAAGAAAAGGATTTTTAAGATTAAAAACATTAGAAAGTGAAAGAAAATACTTTAATACAATTCTAAAACAATTACCTAATATACTTATGATCATAGATAACAAAGAAAAAATCAATATGGAAAAATATGAGATAGCTGGAGAAATAAAATATTACATAAAATATTATAGAGCACAACAGAGAAAATCAATGTTAAGATCGATTGAAGAATTTTGTGAATATAATATAATGATATGTAAAGAAGTAAAATATGATACAAAACTAAGATTAGAAGTAGATCATATTAGGAGCCAGAAATAAAATTTGAAAAACAAATAATAGAAAATATAAATCTACCAGTAGCATCTTACCAAATAAAAGGAGCTAATACAACTATGTTTCAATCATTAAGCTCATGGGGAGAATTCGATGGATTTCTTAATATGCAATTATATTGGATAAGTGTCTTTTTATGGCAAACATATAAAAACATAAATTTACAAAATAAATTAGCTATTGAAGAATTACAACAATTAAATATACAGGACATGAATGTCAAAGAGAAATTACAAAATATTCAAAATAAACTAACAATACAATTTAAAGAATTAAAAGAAATGATAAGAGAAGTTAAAAATATAGATGAAGAAATCTTAAAAGAATTCCAAAGAAAATCAGGAGAATTAATTAATCAAGATAAAATTTGGATAATTATAGAAAAAATAGATAAATTAAATGAGAAAATAAGAAATAATGAAAATGGAAAAATCATATCAATAGAAGAAAGAATCAAAAATATAGAAATAAAAATAGATGATATGTATGATAGACTATTTAAGGTACAAAAAACTCAAAAACCAAGTAAGCGAATATATTGAGGATCTAAAAATATTAATAAAATCATTAATAAGTGATGTTCAAAAAGTAAAAAATGAATTAAAAGAAGTAATAAATGATATAAATATACTAAAACTAGAGATTAGAGAATTCAAAGAAAATAATAAAAGCAAAGATAAGAAAATAGACAAAAAATTCATAGAAAAAGAAATACTTAGAATAGGAAAGAAGCATTTTGAACAAGAAAAAAGTATAATAGAAGCAGAAAGTATGGATGATGAATTTAGGAGAAACATATTACCAAAAATATTAGAAGAAGAATTAGAATTACAAAAATTTATAGAAAAAACTTTAGAAAAATTAAAAACTGAAGAAAAAATTGAAGAAGAATAAGAAAAAAATGAATGAAGAATTAGATTTGTTAATAGAAAATTTTAACCAGTTAAGCATAGAAAATTTTAATGAATACAAAGTTTTAATGAATACTGGAGGAGCACCTAACTCAGCTCCAATAGGAACTTTCAAACAAGAATTACCAGATTCAGATGAAAGTTACGCACCCTTATATAGTAAACCACACTGACAATATTATGATAGAATTAGAGATAGACAACCACATAGAGGAAATAAAAATAAAGATAGATTTGAACCAAATAATAATTATGATAAACATATTAATCATGGAGGAACAAAATTTGATCTGGATTATAAAATAGATACTAAAAAAGCCTTATTAACTTGGGCTGATTTAATGATACTATTCTTTTTATACAATAAAGATGATACATGAGAAAATACTGATAGAACGCTAAATTTTTTAGTAGCATCTTTTGAAGGACATGTTAGAAATTGGTGGGAAGGAATAAGTAGTGATACAAAAGCATTAATAAGAAGAAATGTACAGACAGAACTATTAAAATCAGATAGAAAGGAAATAGAAAAATTAGTAGATTATATTGCGGATGAATTTTTAGGAGAAAATTGGATAAGTAATTCTGAAGCAGAATCAATAAGAGAAAGAGATAATGCAAGAGTAAGATTAATAAATTTAGCAATATGTGATATGTGTAAAATTAAAGAATATACTTGTGAATTTAAAGAATATTATTATGTCCAATTCTATAGTAATGAAAAGCAAGAAGTATATAGAGATATGTATTACAATAAATTACCAGGTTTATGGGGAATATGCTTTAAAATAGAATTTGAAAAATTTATTAGAGATAACCCTGGAATACCTAGAATATTAGGATCAAGGATAAAATTCATATTTGAAATATTAGCATATATATGTCAATAAAGACAATTATTAAAGAAATCAGGAAAATTAACTAGAATATGTTGTGAAGATATGGAAAAACCTACCAATGGGATGTAACCCTGAAAGAAGAAAAAATAATAAAAGAAAATATAAAAATAGAAAGTTTAAAAAATTCAGGAACTTCAGGAAAATATATATAAAACCTAAGAGAAGATATTACAAAAGAAGATATAATCCAAATAAAAAATAGAAAAATAAAACTTATAAGAAAGATAAAAGCCAATGCAAATGTTGGAATTGTGAAGAAATGAGACATATAAGCCCTGACTGTAATAAAAAGAAAGTTAAAATATTACAAAAAGAATATCTAGAAATAGAAAGTGAACTAAGTGAAATATCAGATATTGAAGAATACTATGATCAAGAAGTCTATATAAGTGAAACAGATTCAGAAAGTAATGAATCAGAATCAAAATAAAGAAATAGAAGAAATAGAAACAAATAAGAACATAGATAAACAAGAATATGAAGAAATAGAAGGTTATGGATTAAAGGTAACTTTTGATAATAATAAGTTCAGGAAAATACAAAAATTATCTTTAGATTTGAAAATAGGAAAATGGGAAATATTAGATATAATATGAAAAAGAGAAAAAGTAGCAATAAATGAATACCATAAAATTGAAAGGGCAATAGATGTTATAACTACCCAAGGAACACACAAATTAAACATTTTAACAAAAAATACGGTTACAGAATTATTTACAAAGATCAATAGAAAATAAAGTGAAAAGATCCAATATGTTTATTTAGCAGGTGTCCAAATAATGTTTAAATCATTGTTTAGAGAACGATTAGATTTACCTTTAACTGTAAGTTTACATGATGGAAGAATAATAAATTTAAAAGACAGTCATTTAGGAACAGTGGAAGGAAATCTAGCATATAAGAAACTAATATTTACATGTTATCCAAAATATTGTATATCGTTAAAAGATAGAAACTTTAATGAAGTTTTAGGACTACATTTCAAATTACATAAGTATAACATAATGGAACCAAGAGATAAAATTATGACTATAGAATACAGAGCATTATACACATTTACTAATTCTAATTATGGAAATATTTATTCTAAAAAATCATATATTGAAATTCATAAAGAATGCAAAGATTTTGGTAAAGTTATGGAACCAGATAAAATAATAAGTTTAGTTCCAATAAATTATGAACTTACTATAACAAAAAATAAATCAGAAATTATAGAGTTAAGAGAAGAAGAACATCCTAATAATAACATAACATTTGAAGATGGCAGGTTAATTAGAAGATCAACAACTTTACCTAATAGAAAACAATTAGGAGAAACTAATAATACAAGGGAAATAAAACTTAATAGAAATGTTGGAAATATGAAAATCGAAGGTGAATATTTCAATGAAATAGAACATATAAAAGGATCTAATATATTAATTAACACGGGAGTTAGTGAATGTCATATAGCTTCAAATAGAAATAAAGGACTAATATCTCATAGAACTGATCCATATAGATGTATAAATTTTGATGGACAAGTACATATGACTGAACTTGAAGTAAAAATACCAATAAAAATAGGAGGAACAAATCTCTTAGTACTATGTCATGTAAATAATAGTATGATAAATCCTCATATATTATTAGGAATGAGCTTTCTAGATGGACTAGAAGATTATAGTATAAAACGTGAAGGATTATATATAACTCATAATGATCAAACTATACTATGCAGAAAAGCTGAATTAATGAATAACCAAATAAGTTTTCCATTAGCTGTTTATATTCAAGTTACTATTGTTGAAACAAATATAAAAACATGTGCATTAATAGATACAAGAAGTGATATAACAATATTTAAGAATTTCTTAATAAAATCATGGAATACTGATGGGAGAATAAAAACAACAGGAGTTATAGGAGAAAATACCCAAATAATTAATAGTGCTGATAAAATCGAAATAATACTAGGAAGTAAACAAATAATTGTAAACAAGATATATAGTTATAACAAATTAGAATGTAATATATTATTAGGAAATGACTTTATACAACAATTTCAATATTATAAACAAAATAATTATATGATAATGTTACAAATACCTTGCGGACATTTACTAAAAATACCAAGAGAATTTAGACTTTACAGAGTTCAGCCAACACAGAGTGGTGATAAATGGGAGAAAAAATCAATTACACAAAATGAAATAAAAAATAAAAGAATAATGTATAAAAAAGTCTTAAAAACAAATATGGAAAAAATCATTGATCAACTAGAAAAAATTTATGGAGAGAATCCATTATTATTTTGGAAACCACATCATCCAAAAGTTAAAATAGAATTAACAGAAAATGTTATTATAAGAGTTAGACCAATGATGTATACCATACAAGATACACAAGAATTTAAAACTCAAATAAAATAATTACTCAACCAAAAATTAATCAGACATAGTAACGGACCCCATAGTAGTCCATCTTTCATGGTCATGAAACATTCTAAACAAAAAAGAGGAAAAGCTAGAATGGTAATAAATTATAAAAAATTACACAAATATACTAAATTTGATGAATACTTTTTACTAAATAAAGATGTACTAATAAATCTTGCAAAAGGAAAATAATATTATTTTAAATTTGATTGTAAGTCAGGATTTTGGCAAGTAAAAATAGAAGAAGATAGTATTCAATATACAGCATTTAGTACACCTCAAGGTAAGTATGAATGGATGGTTATACGATTTGGTTTAAAAAATGCACCACAAATATATCAAAGAAGAATGAATAACATATTTAGAAAATTTAATGAATTATTAATTGTCTATGTTGATGATATATTAATATGTTCTAATAATAGAGAAGAACATAGAAACCATTTAATGAAATTTATAAATGAATGCAAAAAAGAAAGAATTGTTCTTTCAAAAAATAAAACTATAATAGAAAAAAAAGAAATTGATTTTCTTGGATTATTAATAGATAAAAGAGGAAAAAAATTATAAATCCATATATCTAAGAAGATAGAAAGTTTTTCACACAAATTAGAATCAAAAGAACAAATAAAAAAAAATTTAGAATGTTTAAATTATGCAGAATAATTTATTGAAAATCTATAAAAAAAAAAAAAAAGACATAAAATTCAAATTTTACTCAGAAAGACAAATACCAAAGGATGGAGTGATGAACACACAGAAATTGTCAAATCACTAAAAGAAGAATGTAAAAATTTACCAAAATTAAGATTACCAGATGAAAAAGATAATTTGATAGTTAATAATGATGCCTCGGATAAGTATTGGACAGCAATATTAAAAACAAATCTTAATGAAATTTGTAGATACTCAAGTGGAACGTTTAAATAGGCAGAAATAAATTATACTACTCATGAGAAAGAATTATTAGCAATTATCAGAGGAATAAAGAAGTTTTCATTGTTTTTATTATCTTAGAAATTTATTGTTGAAACTGATAATTCTCAAGTTGCAGGTTTAGTAAAAAAACAAATTACCACCAGAACCTCAATATAGAAGGCTCCATAGATGACAAGCCTATTTGGCATTTTATAATTTTGATATAGTTCATATTAAAGGTGTCAATAATTATCTTGCTAACTTTTTAAGCAGGAATATTGAATTTGCAGATGGATAATATCAAAAAATCCTTGATAGACGCCAAAAAGCGAATGAACTTCATCACAGAGGAAGCTGAAGATATAAAGCTTGGAATTGAACAACTTGCAGAAACTCTCCAAGGAAGTTTCAAGCAATTGATGGAAATCTCAACATTTCATCACAATTATACCAAAGAATTGAGCGATAACATAATTGAGATTGAATCTCAGTTTGAATCGTTAATTACCAAACAGGCTGATACCAAACATGTTATGTCAAAAATACAAATAGGTACATCTTCTGGAAGCAGTGGTGGACCAACGACTAAAAGAGATGAACCAAGTCCCAAAAAAGTTGTCATAAATGAAGTCAGTCCTCAAAAAATAACAATCAATGCCAAAGATAAACATACAAAGGTAGTCAGAATTCGTGCTGAGGAGGAAGATGATTCCCCTTTTTTTACCAAAAGAAAACGAATATAAGACTACTGTTGAAATTATATATGAGCTCCAAAAATGTGATTGTTATTACATTTCGTCTGAAAATCATGTTTACCCACGGTTGATCGTTACTCAGGGAAGAGATCCCGTTATGACAAAAATGACAGGAGATTATGAATTTCTGGATCTTATCTATCCAGGAAAAGATTTGAAAGAAATTGAAATTTTTGAAGATTTACTAAAATGAGAAATTTCAAAATTTGCCCAGGGAAGACCCAGATATTTAATATTTTATTTGATCAGTCCTGAAATCGATGGAAGGATATATTATCCTGCTGAGCATATTATCACAATTGGATATGTTGATTGCAATTTTCAAATTGAAGTTGGAAGAAATACCAGGCCAGTACCAAACATTACAAGATCATGGTTCAGATCCTGATGGGTGTTGGGAATTAAAGTTCTCTACAACATTGCCAAAAATCAGTATGAGAAAAAAATTCAAATGCATATGCCAGTATAATGGATGTACCCTACTCACTAATGGAGGAAAAGAAAAGTCAACAATCCTGTAAGAATACATCAACAAATTTGACACTCACCAAATCCATGGAAGTTTGGCCACTTTGCAAGAAGCATGCATAACCAGAAACTGCCCAACATGCCAGCATAATTGATGGACAAATGGAAGACGATTGATAAATCTGATTTGATGGAACAAGACAGCACAATGTAAAGGCCATGTGAATACTGAAAATAGAGGGATAAGTGTCCCTATAATATAGCCATGTGAGGAAATGAAGGGACAGATGTGTCCTTGTAGTAAATGATAGACAGACAGATGTGTCCTTGTAGTAAATGATAGATGGACATGTGTGTCTTTATATATCCTTGTAACATTATTCAAATTATTGTGCCTATTACGTAAGCAATGATGTAAGATGTTGCATAGTAATACCTCGTGAAGTTCTATAAATGGAGGTCTTCTGGCTAAGAAAAGGTAGAACTAATTTGAATACTCAAAAATAACTAAAAAATGTCATCCTAAAACTTTTGAAAAATTACTATAATATAGAACATTTTTAGAAGAACTTAGAAAATTAAAAAATATAAATATAACCAGAAGTACTGAATTAAATTAACCTGACTAAGTTCGGGGATATATCTTGCAAATTAAACAGTCCTTTTCATTAAGGGTAATTTTGACATTTCAACAGAAGGGTCTATTTTACTAAACTTATTACATATCAAATTCATTTAACTAAAAATCCCTAAAATCTAATATTCAGTGACCAATAAATATTTGATCAACTCAACAAATATTTTATGACGACTACAATACTGACTACTGACTATGGCTAATCCATCATGAAAAAAGTAAAAGAAATGACTACGTTTCACTAAATTTTTCACGTGGATAGTGTTATTAGCCTTATAAATATAGCATTTCCATGATATTAACCATCATGGAATTATAAGTCCTACTAGCAGAGAGTCAGAGACTGAAATCAAATTTTTATTAAATTAAGTATGTGGTAAAAAAATTTGTAAATTCAAAGAAATGTGTAATTAAAATTAATTATATATTTTGACTTAAAATTTTAATCAGATTTCTTAGCCGTCCCAAACAAGGGCTATATATTTTTATCTTTTCCTTTTCAATTGGCTATGAGAATTTGTTTATTATAGTTTTAATTTTTAAATAATTCTTTTTTACTTTCTTTGTAAGTAAGTTGTGTGTAACCCTACACAGTAAACGCACATGGAATTATTATTTTATTTTATCATTAAAAATAGCATAACTGTTTGCACTTTCCAATGTGGAAGTTAAGTGAACACAAATCCCAAAAAACTAAATCAATAATCAATAACTGATGCATGTCTGATTAATTAATTAATTAATTTATATTGTAAAATTATTTAAAATCTAAACACAAGAAATAAATAGAGAGAACTTAGATGGAGAGAATGAGAGAGTAGAGAGAAATTCTCTTCAAGAGGTGTAAATTTCTTATGAAAATAGCTCCTATTTATAGGAGCGAATAATGACACAATCGTAAATTTTACAGGGGCATAGTGGTAATATTCATTCAAATACCTAATACCTAATTTTCTTACATCATATTTCATAACACTCCCCCTTGACATATTACTCGCTTGCTCAATAGTCTGCCTCGTTAAAACCTTGCTAAGAAAACCCAGTGCGATAAAACTTGAACGAAGGAAAAAGAGTACAGCTGCTCTCCCTGATGTTGGTCATTATTAATCATTGAGTCTAATATCCAAAATGACATCAATGATAAGTAGTACAAATCATGCACTGAAATCTGAAGTGCTTCAGTGCTGCCCGTTAAAACCTTGTCAGTAAAACTCAATGGGACAAAATCTGAACGAAGGAAAAAGAGTACAGCCGCTGCCTCGTTAAAACCTTGTCAGGAAAACCTAGTAGGACAAAACCTGGACGAAGGAAAAAGAGTACAGCATGATTCTCCCCCTGAAGCGTGCAATCAAGTATTCATGAACCTTTTGAATAATGATATCATCTTTCGTCTGAAATATGTATATATGAAAGTCTTCTTGTGTGTAGCCGATATCATAACATTCTTCATAAAATGTGTATAATTTTTTTCATTTGTTGATATCATTCCAGTATAACAATGTGTTGCTGAATTATAGCTTGTTGATAGTTATGATGATGCCTCAAAAACCTTGCTAGGAAAACCCTGTGGGACAAAACCTCAACGAAGGGAAAAAGAGTACATTTGTGACGACCCGAATTCTCGACCATTCGAGTGCCACAAAAAGTGACTCATATCATATTATCGAGACTTAAATAGTAATGTAAAATTATTCAAAAGAATAATTAGAATCCCATAATTTTATTTGTGAATAAAAATAGAACATAATTTTCTTACATAAAGTTCAACATAATTATCTCATCAATCTTAACCACTTTTGCCACTTCCATGTTGACCGCCTCGAACCTTCAATTATCTGAAAATGGTAAATATCGTGGAGTGAGATTTATAAAATCCCAGTAAGTATACCAAGCATAAATTTTCTTTTGAAAGCATATGGATCATTTTCATCATAACATAGGATAGGATTGAAATATTCATAAACATAGGGAGACACAAGAATTTTACCGAACTTAAATGGCAAGAATTCTTATGTGTAGCGCTACTAAACTCCGGTCCCCTTAGCATAATCATAAACATATCATATGGAACCCATAACAATCTTGTGAGATTGATTTCATAGCAATGATCCAAACATTTTCATAAAAACATAAGATATACTTACTTGTCATAAAAACATACTTACTTTTCATAAAAACATAAGGTATACTTACTTGTCATAAAAACATACTTACTTTTCATAAAAACATAAGGTGTATTTACTTTTCATAAAAACATACTTACTTTTCATAAAAACATAAGATATACTTACTTGTCATAAAAACATACTTACTTTTCATAAAAACATAAGGTGTATTTACCTTTCATAAAAACATACTTACTTTTCATAAAAACATAAGATATACTTACTTGTCATAAAAACATACTTACTTTTCATAAAAACATAAGGTGTATTTACCTTTCATAAAAACATACTTACTTTTCATAAAAACATAAGATATACTTACTTGTCATAAAAACATACTTACTTTTCATAAAAACATAAGGTGTATTTACCTTTCATAAAAACATACTTACTTTTCATAAAAACATAAGATATACTTACTTGTCATAAAAACATACTTACTTTTCATAAAAACATAAGGTGTATTTACCTTTCATAAAAACATACTTACTTTTCATAAAAACATAAGATATACTTACCTTTTAAAAGATTAAAATGAAGTGTAGTAGTAAATGGACCAAAACTTTCTTGACCACCTTGAATTTCTCTTACTTGTGGATTTTGTCAAGAGATTGGAAATAAGTGTATATGTGTAGAGTTGTGTGTAAAAGAGATGGGTTTAAATAGATGTATAAAGTTGGCATATTGTAAACATAATCATTCAATTCTATTAATTTTAACACATCCTTTTCTTAAAGTAAAGCACCATTCATATACTTTTCCATATTTATACAAATAATATGCTCTTCATGATTATATATAATGGAGTATATAAATCATTCATATACTTTTCCATATTTATACAAATATTATGCTCTTCATGATTACATATAATGGAGTCTTATCAATCATTCATATACTTTTCCATATTTATACAAATATTATGCTCTTCATGATTATATATAATGGAGTATATAATTCATTCATATACTTTTCCATATTTATACAAATATTATGCTCTTCATGATTACATATAATGGAGTCTTATCAATCATTCATATACTTTTCCATATTTATACAAATATTATGCTCTTCATGATTATATATAATGGAGTATATAATTCATTCATATACTTTTCCATATTTATACAAATATTATGCTCTTCATGATTACATATAATGGAATCTATCAACCATTTATATACTTTTCCATATTTATTAAATTAAGATTCTCATAATTATTATATATAATGGAACCTCTCATACTTGCATATATTTTCTTAATTTAAATAATAAAAGTAATTTTTGTATAAATAAATATTGGGATAACATTGAATTAAGTACTTAGACTTAATATACTTTAAATCAAGAGAATGGAGATATTTTTAGAAATTCGGAATTTAATTTAAAATCGAACGATCTCGATTATTTCTTGACTTGGCTATACGAATACGTCGTGGCGTTAACTTAATAAAAATGGGTGAAATAGTAGCGACACGATTTTCTATTAAAATAATTATTAATCGCGTAAAAATTCTTGGTCGCTACAAACTTACCCCCTTAAAATAATTTCGTCCTCGAAATTAATCTTACTTGATCTTATGATTTCTGAACACTTAATCAGAATCTCTTCTTCTTCTTCTTATGTAGCATCATCGCTACCATATTTAACCCAACCATATTTAACTCACTGGACTTTGACTAAATGCATCAATTTGTTTTCTTAAGACATGGACTTTTCTATCAATAATAGACATATGTCTACTCATAAATTCTTCTGAATCAAAATGAAAATTCCCAATCGTATGTGATATTTTATCATATCTTGTAGTATTCATGTAACTTGTCATTTATCATCGTATCTTGTGACCTCAAATATTCGTATTAATATCTCTAAAATTTCAATAAATCTTTACTAACATATCATACCATAATAATTTGTCATTTCTTCTTATCACCAAATATCCCAAAATAATTAAAACGATTACCTGAATATTCTCTATGTAATATACCCAAACATGTTATTCACATATCAACATAATCATCAGTTTATCTTTCCAATATTTGTAACCCAAAATTTCTGCAAAATTCAATAAACAAATATCTCCCAAATAATTAAAATTCTTAACTCAAATATCATAACATTTCTCGTAAGGTATTCCTTTCACTTGCACAAACTTATTAATCCTGATTCAATACAGTCCTTATTTCACTTTCACGTATCCCCGTATTATTTCTATACCTTGATTATTATATCAAAATATCAGTACCCAAAATCCAAGAAAATATTCCATATCTCAAATCCCGTCATCATCAAATCTTCCTTTTATCAAGAAAGTAAACGGCGTATAAACTCTTGTTCCCTCTTTTCCATTATTCTATTCCGCGCTTTCTTGCTGGAATCAATATCACGCGGATTCCCTCCGATCCTTAATGCTTTTAAATAGTTCATGCTGGGAAGAGGTTAGATCCATCAAAAACATGGATATCATTCTTACAAACATTCGCAAGTATTATTCCAGTCTTCCAATGAATGATCTGAGGAAAATTTATCGAATAAGACTCGAAAGATTGAGGTTGCTGATGGCTCATGGTGTTTCAGAAGATGTTCGCTGGTTGATCGAAGCAAAGGTTCGACTATCTGGTGAATTACCTATGACATTTCCAAAGCACATGCCTGGTTTAGGCAAAAGCACCTTCGCAAAGAAATGAAGAGCAAAAAGGCTGAATGGTTGCTACAAATGTGCTCGTTGGAACTGTGATACTCGTTGCAAAACAATAGGATATTCTTCTACTAATCGGGATGATAAAATCAAATTCATAAAGGGTGGACTGAGTAAGGAGTCTTTGGATGATATTCGACTGACTCTTGAGACGCACCCAAGTGGTTATGTGCAACGTGAACTTCTCTCCTTATACGCTCAGTTTAACGAGGACAAAAATCGTTTTAGTCTCCAAAATATAATAGCAAAAGATCCTGTTTGCCAGTCTGTTTTACAAAATGAGGCTTCTGGCAGTTCAACAATGATATAAGGTAAATCTCTTGATACACATTTAAAATATTTTGCTGTTTTCTTTCACGCGTTTTGGAAATAAAATATATTTTCCTTTCTCGAGTTTTGATAAAGCTGGAAATAAATCACCGAAAGGTGATATCTTTGGTAAAACAGTCAAAAGTTGGCCGATTTTGACAAAAGTAAATCTTTACTTTTTCATAATCAATCAAAAACAGTAAATTTTTTCGGCTTTAAATAGCCAAACATATTTCATAGTTCAGGCATCCCAAAATCACATCTTCTTCGTAAGTTTTCTCTTCTATACTATCAAAGATGGAAGCACCAAAACTTCGACAGATCAAAACTATTTGTGTATTTTGTGGATCAAAAGTGGGGAAAGGCTTCAGTTATCTAGAAGCGGCCGTAGATCTTGGAAAGAAACTGGGGGAAAAAGGTATCACTCTTGTGTATGGGGGTGGTAGCAGTGGTCTAATGGGTTGTGTTTCCCAATCTGCTCTTGCAGAGAAATCAAAAGTAATCGGTGTCATACCTGTCCCTTTGGTAGATGTTGCAGGCAAAACACGAGGGCATGAAGTTCAAACATTATCCATCCATGAACGCATAACTTGTATGCTATATGGTTCTGATGCCTTTATAGCCCTGCCCGGAGGTTTTGGTACCTTAGAAAAAATCTTTAACATTACCTCGTGGGCTCAACTAGATCTCCATACTAAGCCTATTGGGCTTCTGAATGTTAACAATTTCTTTGATGGCTTGTTAACCTTTCTTGATTATGCTGTGGAACAGGGATTCATCTCTCCATTTTCCAGAAGGCTCCTTATTTCTGCTCCTACTATTGATGAACTACTGGATAAGCTGTAGTCATATATCTCAATACAAGATCCAGCAGGGGTTAAGATAGATTGGTCGCAAGGAAGGGGAATCAAGCGAAAATGGAGTCCGGTTAATGTAAACTTAACTTTATGAATCTTAGAATAGGTGGGGGTAGAGTACGGAGTATTCTTACTCTCGAGACACCCCTCTAATTTCCTAGGATTTCCTTAATGTTTAAATCTTGTGTGTACCTCAAAGGTTCCAGGTGGTAGATTACGGAGTATTCTTACTCTCGAAACACACCTCTTTGAAGGTTTCTTTATTTCCTCAAAAGGTCAGAGGTGGTAGGATACGGCTACTCCGGAAACACATCTCTCAATTTGAGGAATTTCCCATGTTGCTTTCTTTTGATTTTGCGTGTTTCATGTATTTCTTTCCAATGTGACTCTTGTGTGTTCTCCTTACGAGAAAATAATAAATATCTCTGTTATCATCTACTAAATCTCGTTTGTGATGTAAATGAATTTGCATGTCTAACCTCAATTCTCTTAGTGATTGCATACCATACTATGCTCTTAATTCCAAACGATAAAATTCTAAGCAGAGTTTCCTTTGAAATTTGGACTTATTCAAACCGTAAGCATACTTCATAACTCACAATAATAAATAATTCCACATTTGATCACAACGATCTAAAAATTGACCACAATTTCATCAAACTTCAATATCATAAAAAAATATTCCAGAAAATCAATTCATAATTCCTCAACATAGAAATTTCAAATCATAGTCGTCAATATCACAATATCACTTCCTTCAATACCTTAATTGGCTCAAAAGATTACTCATACTTATATTTATAAGTCATAAATCATATTCCCAAAATTTAATCACAAGGCCAAAGTTCATAATAAATTTCTCTTCAATATAGAGGCATAATTCACTTACTCAACATAATATCCATTACTTAATTCCCAATAACCAAATCTTTAAATCTCTAACTTCATAATGCTTCTCATAAAAGTCTCATTAAAATCAGATCACTTATAATCTTAACATCTCATAAAAATTCATAAAATTGGCTCGCTATTTCTCATTAAATCTAAATGATAGATAATCTGAACATATTTCTAATCATTTCTGTTGACTTCTCATACTTAATGCCATGTCTAAAATCAATTATGCAAAGTCCATTTAAGGTTTATCATTTCTAAACTCGAGGACAACAATTATTTTGAAAATCATTCTTAAGTCATATTATTCTCATTATGCTCAACACCCGTTCTCTTTCTTTCTTTTCTTTCTGAATTTTTTTTTTTTTTTTTTTTTTTTTTTTTTTTTTTTAGAATTGAAACTTGAAGAGTGGTACCAATAATCATCCACAGTTTTTCCTTGCTTTTAAGCAAAGGTAGTGATAAAGGGATAAATTATTGAACCGAAAATTGAAACTTGAAGAGGAAGTACTAATAACCATCCACAGTTTTTCCCTTGTTTTTACACAAAGGTAGTGATAAAGGGATAAATTATTGTACGAATTCATTATCAATTTTGTTTGTTTAATATATTATTCCATATATTTTGGGCAAAAGTTACAACCCAACTTAATTTCTAATTGAGTCAATCTTACTAAGCTTAATATGCACCAAAATTCGTATAAATATCCTCTCTGTCTCATGATTCTACATTGAAAAGAATAAAAAAATTGAGTCTTCTATCAATTTATATCATACTTGACATGTATATTATGTGTAACACATAAAGATTCATAACATATGAAGATTTCATACTTAACATCTCTTAATAAAATCGTAAATGACTTGCAAAGCATATAACATACCTGGTTCGAGGAGTCAATACGTGGAGAGTGACATAGTAGAGTGATGAGTTAAAATATTTCATATAATCTTATTTTCCTTTAATCAACAATAATTTAATGTGGTTGTATCCAAATCAACATTTTCTTGAATCATAATTCCTAATTAATCACAGTCTTCAAAACAAATCCAATATCGATATAGTAATTATCTCCCCATCAATAATTAATAACTTAACCCAAATAAAATTTATCGTCAAATCTTATTTTTCCTTTAGTCCCCGAACTTCTAGAAATTTATCAAAGACATCAATATAAACATCATATCACTAACTAATTATATTCCATAAAATTTTCAGGACATTACAAACTCCCTTACTTAAAATGAATTTTGTCCTTGAAATTCGCACATCAAATTTCATCATGCTTTTCAAAATCATAACCATACTTGACATGTGAAAATTCAACTTTTTTTTTTATAATGAATAGTGATTTCGTTCACTGTTCATCATGAATAGCACGTCGTTTTACTGTTCACATGAATAGTGATTTTTTTTTTATTTTTTTTAAAGAAATAAAATTTCAAAAATCTACAGAATCGTTTTTAAAACTCTTTGCTCTGATACCAACTGTGACGACCCGAATTCTCGACCATTCGAGTGCCACAAAAAGTGACTCATATCATATTATCGAGACTTAAATAGTAATGTAAAATTATTCAAAAGAATAATTAGAATCCCATAATTTTATTTGTGAATAAAAATAGAACATAATTTTCTTACATAAAGTTCAACATAATTATCTCATCAATCTTAACCACTTTTGCCACTTCCATGTTGACCGCCTCGAACCTTCAATTATCTGAAAATGGTAAATATCGTGGAGTGAGATTTATAAAATCCCAGTAAGTATACCAAGCATAAATTTTCTTTTGAAAGCATATGGATCATTTTCATCATAACATAGGATAGGATTGAAATATTCATAAACATAGGGAGACACAAGAATTTTACCGAACTTAAATGGCAAGAATTCTTATGTGTAGCGCTACTAAACTCCGGTCCCCTTAGCATAATCATAAACATATCATATGGAACCCATAACAATCTTGTGAGATTGATTTCATAGCAATGATCCAAACATTTTCATAAAAACATAAGATATACTTACTTGTCATAAAAACATACTTACTTTTCATAAAAACATAAGGTATACTTACTTGTCATAAAAACATACTTACTTTTCATAAAAACATAAGGTGTATTTACTTTTCATAAAAACATACTTACTTTTCATAAAAACATAAGATATACTTACTTGTCATAAAAACATACTTACTTTTCATAAAAACATAAGGTGTATTTACCTTTCATAAAAACATACTTACTTTTCATAAAAACATAAGATATACTTACTTGTCATAAAAACATACTTACTTTTCATAAAAACATAAGGTGTATTTACCTTTCATAAAAACATACTTACTTTTCATAAAAACATAAGATATACTTACTTGTCATAAAAACATACTTACTTTTCATAAAAACATAAGGTGTATTTACCTTTCATAAAAACATACTTACTTTTCATAAAAACATAAGATATACTTACTTGTCATAAAAACATACTTACTTTTCATAAAAACATAAGGTGTATTTACCTTTCATAAAAACATACTTACTTTTCATAAAAACATAAGATATACTTACCTTTTAAAAGATTAAAATGAAGTGTAGTAGTAAATGGACCAAAACTTTCTTGACCACCTTGAATTTCTCTTACTTGTGGATTTTGTCAAGAGATTGGAAATAAGTGTATATGTGTAGAGTTGTGTGTAAAAGAGATGGGTTTAAATAGATGTATAAAGTTGGCATATTGTAAACATAATCATTCAATTCTATTAATTTTAACACATCCTTTTCTTAAAGTAAAGCACCATTCATATACTTTTCCATATTTATACAAATAATATGCTCTTCATGATTATATATAATGGAGTATATAAATCATTCATATACTTTTCCATATTTATACAAATATTATGCTCTTCATGATTACATATAATGGAGTCTTATCAATTATTCATATACTTTTCCATATTTATACAAATATTATGCTCTTCATGATTATATATAATGGAGTATATAATTCATTCATATACTTTTCCATATTTATACAAATATTATGCTCTTCATGATTACATATAATGGAGTCTTATCAATCATTCATATACTTTTCCATATTTATACAAATATTATGCTCTTCATGATTATATATAATGGAGTATATAATTCATTCATATACTTTTCCATATTTATACAAATATTATGCTCTTCATGATTACATATAATGGAATCTATCAACCATTTATATACTTTTCCATATTTATTAAATTAAGATTCTCATAATTATTATATATAATGGAACCTCTCATACTTGCATATATTTTCTTAATTTAAATAATAAAAGTAATTTTTGTATAAATAAATATTGGGATAACATTGAATTAAGTACTTAGACTTAATATACTTTAAATCAAGAGAATGGAGATATTTTTAGAAATTCGGAATTTAATTTAAAATCGAACGATCTCGATTATTTCTTGACTTGGCTATACGAATACGTCGTGGCGTTAACTTAATAAAAATGGGTGAAATAGTAGCGACACGATTTTCTATTAAAATAATTATTAATCGCGTAAAAATTCTTGGTCGCTACAACATTATTCTCATTAATTTTCAATAATACGCCCAACTGTTGCCTCATTAAAAACCTTGCTAGGAAAACCCTGTGGGACAAAGCCTTAGCTAAGGGAAAAAGAGTGCAACACATATTTATTCCTTTCATGAAATATCACAAGTATATTGGTGCAATCATATAATTTATGATGAGCTTTATATAAATTGTTCGTAACTCATGATGTCATAACATGCTATATTAAGCAATGTTGTACTAATTTATCGATTGCATCTTTCACTTCTGGTGAATAATCAAATTTAGAATTCACTTCTGGTGAATAATCAAATCTAGAATTCACTTCTGGTAAATAATTAAACATATTCATTTTCATATTCACTTCTAGTGAATAATCAATTTCCCAGATGTCATAAATAGTACACTCCAATTTCACTTTCAACATATTATATCATGGAGTCATTTGTATCATTCTATAATGATACTAATCTGGGTATATTGAATCTTTCATTGATTATACATTTATGTTCTTGCATCTCATAAACCACAATTTCTGATTCGTATAATCAATCATTGAAATATATATAAATTTCGATATATAATCTACAATCATTTTACTTGAAATTCCAACGTACCGCGATCAACTAGTACTGATAGTGTAAGACCACTTTTCATTTCTCGTACAATTTTAAATTTCACGTAATAATTATTTTAATGTTATTATAAATTTTAAATGTAATGATATGTTAATGTCGATAATATGAATTATTTTGCAGTGGAAGGACTTGGATGCCGTCTCGATCAATGTACCAATTAAAAGTTTATAAATTGTTTATTTTAATAGTTTACGTGTAAATTATGTGATTAATTGTTTTATTTCCTAAACATGCTACTTTCTACTTTATTGTGTTACATTCAAAGTTGGGGAAAAGTTTAGTGGCAATTGGGAAATAAATTAGAACTTATGGACTTAACTATGCACTTGGAGGGAAATGAGGGACTAAATTGCAAATTTCCAAAATATAAGCCTAAACCTAAATCTCATTTTCTCACCCGCGGCTCTCTCCCTCTCTCGCGACCTCTGTCCCTCAACCTCTCACTCTCTCGCTCTGCCTCCGTCTCTCCCTCTCGGTTTCTTCTCCCGGCGACCTCGACGCCCACCCACCGGTCACCAACAGTAAGTTCCCTTCCCCTTTTTCCCTTTTTCTCCTCACGAAACACACGCACACACCCAAACCGCGCACACACACGCACGGTTTCACACCACTTCACGCACCCACACATACATAATTCAATATACACATGTATGTATATATATATCCTATGTAAATAACGTATGTATGCAATTTATATGTATAAATTCAGATTTTACAGTTAAATTCAGATTTTAAATTTTGTGTAATTTCGAATTTAACCATGAAATTGGGAATTAATGATGTTATGTGTGAGTATTGATGTATGGGAATGTGTATATTATTATGTATGTGAGATTTCCAGATTTTAATTTTGCTAGCTGAAAATGCAATTTTTATGTATTAATTTTAAATCTGGGAATTTTATGATGATACTGATATCTATAAATATAGATATCGAATGTATGTAAATTTCAGACTTTAAATGATAATGGTATTTAATTGACTTCCTATTGGTTCAATGTTGATTTTAATGGAAGTTTTCAAATTTGGGGATTTCAAATAATCAGGTTGTTTAAACTGAATTTTAATGTACATTTTTATTATAATTGTTATTTTCAGATTTATGAGTAAGTAGAATGGTAATTGAAATTGTCCATGTGACAATTAAGTTGTGATAATATTGTGTAATTGTGATTTTTGAATAATTTGATAAGTAAGATTTCAAAATTTTTCCTCGAACTTAATGTATTACTTCGAGTATGATCTTATATGTGGCGTTAAATGTGTTTGTTATATTATGAGTCACATGAAAGTATATGTTTTGGGAATTTGAAAGTATGAAAGGAAATTCTTTCGTTTTATGTGCTCTAGTCTCGATATAAGATCACATGTGAGTTAAATTGAAGTTTTAATTTCAGTTAATGTTTGATTGAGTATTAAAATGAATAACGAATTTAATTGTCAACTAAAAAGTCATATTTATTGACGAATGTGAATAATTAGGGATTTTGGTACATTGACGTTACGGGTATCCGAGACTCTCCACTTGCAAGTCCAAAACGGTAAATACTAAGGATTTCAGGTAAGTAAACTTCCCCCTACTTTCATCAAAGTTGAATGTTAATGTGGAATTAATGTGCTTAATTGACATTCGTGTTAATTACGGAATTTTAATGCTTTTGGTCTACCATATGCAATTATGTGTAGTTAAGGAAATGTTCAAGCATGAACGTTACATGTCATTGCATCATCAAGCATGCATTGGCATCGAAATGGAAAAAGTCAAATGTTTTAATGAAAGGAATGTGTCAAAGTGCAATTTTTGTCAAAAAATTATGTATCCCAAGTTTTTGAAAGAATGGGTGTACTTCTATGTCATGAAAGGTCCGAGTGGGAAATGGGGCGCGGGGGACCGGCGTACCCGAATGTAATGAGCCGCTTTGCGGTGGAATGAATGAATGAACCGCTTTGCGGTGGGAAAGTGAATGTTAAACCGCTTTGCGGTGGAAATGCGCATGTTAATCTGGTTCCAAATAAGAATGGCCCACTGTTATCTGATTGACTAGAAGTTACACCAAGTGAGCTCACGATGGAATGAAGTGAAAGTTTTGAAATGTCAAGTGAAAGCTTGAAAAGTTTGAAAGTTTTGAAAGGTTAAAGTGAATGGGGATACATATTTCAAAGTTTAAAGCATTTCATGTCATAAGCATGCATTCATGCATAAAGTTTACTTACTGAGCTTTAGCTCACCCCAATCCCTCCCCAACATTTCAGGTAATGAAAGTTAGGTGATCCGAGGAGAGCACTTGGTGACATACTCAGGCTACACCGCTTCAAGTTTTTAAAGAAAATAAAGTTAAATTTTGAAGTTAATTAAGTTTATAATTAATTATTTCTTAATTCATTCATTTTATGTTGATAATTGTTTGGTTGAGATTAGTTTTAAATTAGTTATGGAATTTCTAATATTGGTTATATTATCACTTATTGCATTTAATTGAAGCTTATTGATACAAAATGTTGTGTCGAGGAGTTTGGGAATTGAGTTTGAAATAATGTGGTGATGTTGGAGTTTGAAGTAGAATTGGGGTTGTATGTTGAATATTGGATTTCTATTTGAGTTGAGTTTATGTTGTAAAATGGTTTTGATGTCCCTCTACAGGTTGGTTAAGTCCAATTTATAGAGGAGACTCTGTCGAAATTTCTATAAGATTTTAAAATAGAAAATGAAAATGTTGAAGTTTTTAAATGATTTGTTTTCCGCATTTAAATGTTTAAACGTTTTAAATTCCGCATTTAATGTGAATGGAAGTTAACACGCCTAGGTTTAAGGTTTTGAAACTTGGGGTGTTACAGATAGCGATCTGCAAGTGCACGGATTGCTCAAGTAATAAAGTGGACGTGAGTCCAAGTATCGATCCCACAGAGATTGTGTTAAATTGTATTTTAGATTACTACCTTAACTGGAACTATAGATTTGTTTTGATTTGAGAATTTTGATTTTGAAAAATAAAATAAAGATTAAACTAAAAATTAACAAATTTGATTTTAAACAAATGAAAATAAATGCGTTAGAATTATGAATCCATTTTGACCCTATCATCCATATCTTAACCAATTATTTAAATACAATTCAAGGGTTTTGAAAATCCATATTCCTAATGTTGTTAAAACTTCCTTTCGGACAAACAATAACTTCTATTCCTACACACGACCCAACTATATTTCTATGTTGAATACGAATGTGCAAGAAAGCATTAAAAGAACTATGAATATTATAGCAGATAACACAAAGCACAGGGGTATATTTCTATCCCCTATCGGACTTTGTGGCAATCGAAACAAGTCTAATGAAATCCTAATCTTTCGAACTTAAGAAATCACAACCTAAAATCATACAACTAGTGATCAAGTAATTCATGATAGAAAAAAGCATAATTCAATTGCTCAAAATCATGAATTGCACAAATTAAATAATAGATTAAAATATGGAGTCAAGAATTCAAAACTTCATCACAATTCCAACACAATTAACCTAGCCTAGAAACATAATAGAAAATAAATAACAAGAGATATGAAAAGATGTAACACAATTCATCTCCTTGCAATTGTATCTTCAATCTTGATTTTAGCCTCCTATGGATCCCTCGGCACTTCGACAGCGTTTTGGAATGAATTTAGCAAGTTGGGAACCTCTAATATCGTGGCTTAGGTCTGGTATTTATAGATTTCCCCGAAAATTAGGTTAATTGAGGAGAAAACTGCTGAATTTCGCGTAAAAAGCCCAGCTGAGGCCCAGTCGGGACTACCGTGCGACTGCACGGTTCAAAAGTGCGCGATCGCAGCCTCAAAAAGCCAACCTTCAGTCGCTGATTTTTTTTTTCCGTGCGGCCGCACGGTTATACCGGCAGCTATAGTTATCTTCTTTAAATTTCAGCAATTTGGTCATCATCATTTTATTGCACAGTATTTAGTATTTTGATCATATCTTTCTATTCTATTATCCGATTGAGGTGATTCAAAGTCCGTTAGAAAGATAACGTAAAGGGATACAATTCTTCCTGAAATAGGATTTTCCCAATTCGAACGTTTATTTCCCAGAAATTAGGTCTCAAAGTCTGACTAAAAATCTACCCGAAGACCTTGTTTGATTTAAATGAATTTATGGTAATATTCTTAGCATATTTCATTCCTTTTTGCCTTCTAATTGCGTCCAATTGACTCCTAAAAGTCCTCAAGTATCTTATCTTGATCCGAATCAACTATTGAATATTTGCAATTTGGTCCTTCTTCTTTTGATTTGTATACTTTAGTCCTTGAACTCCTAATTTCTTCCAATTGGTTCTTTATTTGACTTTTCTTCCAATTGACCCTTGATCTACTTTATCTATTCTTGATTTGCATACTTTGGTTCTTTTGTCATCCAATTTGCTTGTTTTTGCTCCAATTCCATTGTTTTCTCGACTCTGGGATTATTTCTGAAATACAAACAATATTAACTAAATAAATAGAAAATATTCTTAAACAAACAAATAAAATCCTACTTTTAGAATAGAAATAAGTGTATAAAATACACTTATCAACACCCCCAAACTAGAACTATTGTTCGTCCTCGAATAAAATAAAACTAAACAATAAATGTGAAAAGGCAAATTAAATAAAAAATATATTTTTGCTTTTGTCAACTTATTTACCATGCGCTTCAACAATCCAAATTGACGATTCACTTTAGAAAAAGAAATATGAACAACATAAAATATTTTCATTCATCCGATGCTCAACTTCATTGTGTGTGTGTGTGTAAATAGCCACAATTAGATGCAAACTTATGCAAAAATAAACTTGACAATGTGTGACTTTTTATGCAAGAGTAAGCCCAAATCCCGTGTCGTCAACAATGATTTTCTTTTGATTTTCCTTACCCTCTCATGGATGATCACAACCTTACTGCTTTTCTCTCATATCCCGAGGTCTTCCCTAATGATGTGGTTTCTAAACATGTATACATTGCATTTTTCCTCACAAGGCACTTAGGAGTAGACAAGTATGCACGACAGACCAAGAATAATTAACAAAGTGTTAGGAATTTCAATCAACAAAGCTTATACCATTTTATTCCTTTTTTTTTTTTTTTCTTCATATGGACGACTTTTTCTTTTAATATCCTTGTCTTTTACCATCTTTGTGCAATACTTTTCATACTTGCTTTCTATATGACCCATATAGCGAGCTTTAGGTCGGCAGCTCCCAACTCAGTTGAGCTTAGGGTACCAGGTTCAGAGAACCCCTCAAACTTAATTACCCGAGTCATAAAGGCTTAAACAGAAAAGTTAAAGATGTTTTAACGTCTTATGTGTAAGTCCACTCTCCGTACTTGCTTTCTAGTTGACCCCTGTAGCGAGCTTTAGGTCGGCAGCTCCCAACTCAGTTGAGTTTAGGGTACCAGATTCAGAGAATCCCTCAGACTTACTTGCTCGAGTCAAAAAGGCATTTGAAGAGTAGAATAAGACCTTCAGCATTTTTCTGTTTTTATGCTGGTTATTATGATTTATACCCGTTGATCGAAACCCCTTACACTAAAGATGTAAAATTAAAAAGTTCAAATCCTCAATCTACCAATGCATACTCAATCTAACATTCCCACCTCCAAACTGCTTCAGTTTGGTTCTACATTTCAGATCGGGATCTAATTTCTTAAGGTTTGAGATTTTACAGTCAGTTCTATGTTCAAATTGCACAAGTTTATCCCACAAATATCAAACATCTCCCTACACAAGTTTTTATTCGAAGTGGCTATGTGCTCAAACTTGATTAAAGTCTCACATGGATGAATGTTAAGAAAAATTTAGTTCGCATGTTGCCCAATTTTCTAACTAAAGCACAAAAGTCAATTCATATCGTATCATAAGCAATAAATAAATCAACAAAATTTTTCAAATTTTTCACTTTTTATGATTTTTTTTTCTTTCACATTTTTCAATTTTTTTTGAATTTTCTACCCAAAATCGAATGAATGTGTATATGAAAGTACATGAATGAGATTCCCACCCCCAAACTAGAATCATACATTGTCCTCATTGTATTCAAAATACATAAAGAAAATAAACACAGAAATAACAAAGAGGGTTAATGAACTTCCCGGGTTTGGAGAGTTGGTGTTCCCATTTTTGAAGCTTTGACTTGAATGTTTTGTTGGATGAAATGACCCCTTTACTTCCTTTTCCATGTTTGGCGTGAATTGTCCCATCATGATATGTTTCTTGCAACTAAACATTAATGGTCATTATAAGCATAGTTATCGCATAGGAACTAAAGAAAATCAACGCAACACACCCAAACTAGGACTTAGAAAAAATTTTGAAAAGTGGTCGACCACTGATTTTCAGCCCTTGACATCGCCTCGAAAAAGTGAAAATTTCCCAAGACATGTTCTGGGCATATGAAAGTATATAACACGGTCTACAACATATCAAAAATTCAGCAAGTTTGAAATTCATTTGGGTTATGAAAAGATGTGATAAAGTAAGTGCAGTGAAGCTGAGAACAGGTGCACTGGTGTAGTGGTGCCTGCAATGGTCTTGCAATGAGGTGCCATGTAGTGCAATGATATTCAAGTTGAATTTCATACTTTAAATCAGTGTAAACATGGATTGAACGATGCACAAATGATGTATAATATGTAATGAAGGTGATCATCCAAAAAGAATTTCAAAAACTCAACAAAACATTCATTGTGACATTTATTCAAACACCTTGTAGGCACATGAAAAAATCAATGGAGAACATAGAGTTAGAGACTTTAATTTACCCAAATTTTTTCACCTACAAATCACAATTCAATATCTCCAATCCTAGCCTAAACCCATCATCAACTATCCACAATTTCACAATTTACAAAAAGAATGAGGAACAAAAGATTATGCATGATTTTGTGAAATTGTGTAGAAATCCATACCTCTTGAATGTTTTTGATGCAATCCAAGACATGAAATAGAGTTAAAATGATGTGCAAGTAATGGGGACTAATTGGGGACTCAATGTGGGATGATTTGAGGGAGGTAAAACGGGTTTGAAAGTGGTTAAAATGAGAGAATTCAACATATAAATGAATCTGTCGAAACTGTCTAGTATTGAACCGTGCGACCGCACGGTATAAAAGACAGTGTCCTGAAATTTGTTCATTTTTTGATTTTGGACTCCGTTTTTGACCCCTAAACACATCCAAATGCATGCAACCAACTTCTAAACTATATGCACATGTCCTAAGCTAGATTCTCAAGTGGAAGATTGTAATGGAAAATGACAAAACAACTAATAATGCAATGGAAACTAAAAGTGCAAAAACGTGCAAAATAGAATACTAGAATTATTTAAAGCGCATAACAACTCAATGCATGCACTCTAAATACACTAGTGCTCCTAAAATGCACTATCAAGTAACTAAACAACAATCAAGCAATAAAATAACTCAAAAGCAATAAACAAAATAACTAAAGAAAAGGGTTTGAGAAATTGGGTTGCCTCCCAACAAGCGCTTAATTTATAGTCTAGAGCTAGACTTTTTGCAAATTGCGTTGGTCGTTCAAGGAACTTTAAACAAGGCTTTTGATGACCTTCTTTGCTTGTGTCGGTTGAACTTGTACCAATTTTCATTCCTACTCCAAAAGCTCACTTTGCCTATGTCATGTATCTTGATGTCACAAATTGATTCAAACTTCAATACATAAACTTCAATCATCTCATCCGTGCCAATGACGAAATCAATTATTGCGCAGTCAATGGAGTTGGAGGATTGCATGGTACAGTCTGCATCTTTCAATGTCTCTGTTTTTGTTTCCCTTATTGTGATCAACTCCTCTATTTCCATATGACTTTTTTCTTTGATTGAGGTTTCATTGAACTTGATGTCCAGATCCTGAATTGTTGACAATGAGACGGTGGCATCTTCATGAGAATTATTTTCCTCTTGGTCTGTTTGTTGAAAGCCCGGTAGAGGTGATTCCCTTAATTGATGTTCATTTACGCTTGGTAAAAGAAACACCTCACATGGCAAATCAAGCACATCAAATTTAGTTGAGAGTGAGACAAATAATGAAGCAGGTAATGTATCCAGGATAGCTTCATTAACTTCATATTTGGCTTTTAAATCTCGTAGTCGCTCTCCTATGATAAAATCTGCTACTTGCATATCATCCTCTTCAACTCCTTCAGCTATCAATAGTTGTTCCCTTATGAGGAAATCACGTACAGACATTGCGTTGAAGTCAACCACGGCCATCTCGAATGTCGAGTATCAAGACCTAAGAAGAAAACATGACAAACAGTGAACGAACTAAAAAAAAAAAACTAAAAATAACAGAAATAAACTAAAAATAAAAATAAAGCGGTAAAAAGTCCGAATTAGTGAAAGTAATCTAAGAATAAATTTAAATAACAATCCCCGGCAACGGCGCCAAAAACTTGATAACGATCCGCAAGTGCACGGGTTGCGCTAATAAAGTGGACGTGAGTCCAAGTATCGATCCCACAGAGATTGTGTTAAATTGTATTTTAGATTATTACCTTAATCGGAACTAGAGATTTGTTTTGATTTGAGAATTTTGATTTTGAAAACTAAAATAAAGATTAAACTAAAAATTGACAAATTTGATTTTAAACAAATGAAAATAAATGCGTTAGAATTATGAATCCATTTTGACCCTATCATCCATATCTTAACCAATTATTTAAATACAATTCACGGGTTTTGAAAATCCATATTCCTAATGTTGTTAAAACTTCCTTTCGGACAAACAATAACTTCTATTCCTACACACGACCCCAACTATATTTCTATGTTGGATACGAATGTGCAAGAAAGCATTAAAAGAACTATGAATATTATAGCAGATAACACAAAGCACAGGGGTATATTTCTATCCCCTATCGGACTTTGTGGCAATCGAAACAAGTCTAATGAAATCCTAATCTTTCGAACTTAAGAAATCACAACCTAAAATCATACAACTAGTGATCAAGTAATTGCATGATAGAAAAAAGCATAATTCAATTGCTCAAAATCATGAATTGCACAAATTAAATAATAGATTAAAATATGGAGTCAAGAATTCAAAACTTCATCACAATTCCAACACAATTAACCTAGCCTAGAAACATAATAGAAAATAAATAACAAGAGATATGAAAAGATGTAACCCAATTCATCTCCTTGCAATTGTATCTTCAATCTTGATTTTAGCCTCCTATGGATCCCTCGGCACTTCGACAGCGTTTTGGAATGAATTTAGCAAGTTGGGAACCTCTAATATCGTGGCTTAGGTCTGGTATTTATAGATTTCCCCGAAAATTAGGTTAATTGAGGAGAAAACTGCTGAATTCCGCGTAAAAAGCCCAGCTGAGGCCCAGTCGGGACTACCGTGCGACTGCACGGTTCAAAAGTGCGCGATCGCAGCCTCGAAAAGCCAACCTTCAGTCGCTGATTTTTTTTTTTCCGTGCGACCGCACGCTTTTTCAACCGTGCGGCCGCACGGTTATACCGGCAGCTATAGTTATCTTCTTTAAATTTCAGCAATTTGGTCATCATCCTTTTATTACATAGTATTTAGTATTTTGATCATATCTTTCTATTCCATTATGCAATTGAGGTGCTTCAAAGTTCGTTAGAAAGATAACGTAAAGGGCTACAATTCTTCCTGAAATAGGATTTTCCCAATTAGAACGTTTATTCCCCCGAAATTAGGTCTCAAAGTCTAACTAAAAATCTACCCGAAGACCTTGTTTGATTTAAATGAATTTATGGTAATATTCTTAGCATATTTCATTCCTTTTTGCCTTCTAATTGCGTCCAATTGACTCCTAAAAGTCCTCAAGTATCTTATCTTGATCCGAATCAACTACTGAATATTTGCAATTTGGTCCTTCTTCTTTTGATTTGTATACTTTAGTCCTTGAACTCCTAATTTCTTCCAATTTGGTTATTTCTTTGACTTTTCTTCCAATTGACCCTTGATCTACTTCATCTATTCTTGATTTGCATAATTTGGTTCTTTTTTCATCCAATTTGCTTGTTTTTGCTCCAATTCCATTGTTTTCTCGACTCTGAGATTATTTCTGAAATACAAACAATATTAACTAAATAAATAGAAAATATTCTTAAACAAACAAATAAAATTCTACTTTTAGAATAGAAATAAGTGTATAAAATACACTTATCAGGTACATCAAAGAATACTCTCAAAGTACCGAGATGAGAATCATACAATTTGATCTCACTCATTGGTATATCAAAGAGCTCAAGCTAGTGATTTAGACTATAGTCTATCCACCATATATCATGCCAGTTCTATGAAAAATTTTGCGCGCAACGAGTCGTCTTTTACGACTGTGTAATATTTTTCATTTGTACATATAATTACTGGCTTTACACATTTAAGCATTTGGACTTCAGATCCTTTAACAATAATCCCTACATTGGGGTTATATACTTGGCCAAAGTATTATAATTTCATCAACCTCATTTTCATAAGAGGGTTGTTTATGTATGCAGTCGACTTATTCATAGATTCCATTTCAACTCAATATAACGTAGAGAGATCTCTGTATATGTTCTATCATCATCAGGTACCTGAATATCTCATCATTTAACTATGTCCCTTTTACTCACTATGAGTATTTATCCTCAAAGAGATCATTTCAATCATTCAAGAGATATTTATTTTTGGAATCGATAGTCATTATGCTTCAGGCATAATTACGCTTCAGACGTGTTTTCCCCATAATGTTCTCAAATATTATCAATCGGCTAAAATGCTATAAAAACATGTCATCCTTTTAGGGATATAATCTCAATCATATATCTAAGTGCGCTTTTGGTGGATTATATACATATCACACTTTTACAAATCATAAAGCTTCAAAAACAAATATTTATTTCATAGTATTGACATGTTTGTATGTAAAATATTGCTGCATGAGAAATATTTATATTCAAATTGTTCTCATAGCAAATAACTTGAGTCTTTTAACTTGCTAAACCATTAGCAATATAATATTCTATTATCTCAACTAATTCGTAAAATCATTAATGACTTTAAGATATATTCATGCTAGCATTTATCACTTTGCTCGTAATATCATTACTTTAGCAAATAATCAGTCATTCATTTTCTTAGTGAGATAATTAATTTGCTTTTGAGAATAAGCAGCAATGATAACTTGTTAACCTGAACAATCTTCTGGTTCTTTAATGAATGCTATTTTGCATTCTTAATAAATCTCATTATTGAATTGGAATCTAACCAATCTTTATAGAACTTCAGGTTCAGCAAGATATTTCACTTGTACATATGTATGAACTTCTGATTCAATACAGTATTCATTTCATCGGTACGTATTTCTGTACATTTCAAATCAGTATACCTTTATTACTTTTAGTATACCGGAAAATCAGGTACAATATCCAAGGAAATATCTCATGATCTCAATCTTATCATCAAATCTTCCTTTCGAGAAAGTTAACGGCGCATTAACTTTTGTTCCCATTTTTCATTATTCTATTCCATGCTTTCTTCCTGGAATCAATATCACGTGAATCCACTCAACTCCTTTATGCCTTTAAATAGATCTTTTTTTGGGAAGAAGGTTATATCCATCAAAAATGGATATCATACTTTCAAATATTCGCAAATATTATTCCAATCTTCCGGTAAATAATTTGAGAAAAATTTATCGAATTAGGCTCGAAAGATTGAGGTTGCTGATGGATCATGGCATCCCAGAAGATGTTCGCTGATTGATTGAAGCAAAAGTTCCATTAGCTGGTGAATTGCCATTGACATTTCCTAAACACATGCCTGGTTTAGGAAAAAGTACTTTTGCAAAGAAACGAAGAGCAAAAAGGCTTAACGGTTGTTACAAATGTGCTCGTTGGACATGTGATACTCGTTGCAAATCAGTAGGATATTCTTCTAGAAATCGGGATGATAAAATCGATTTCATTAAGGGTGGACTGAGTAAGGAGTCATTGGATGATATATGATTGACTTTTGAGACGCACCCAAGTGGGTATGTGCAACGTGAACTCCTTTCCTTATATGCTCAATTTAACAAGAATAAAAACCGTTATAGTCTTAAAAATATAGTAGCAAAAAATCCTGTTTGCCAGGCTGTTATAAACAATGATGTTTTGGTTATGCAGCATTAATACAAGGTAAATCATTTGATATATATGCACATATAAAATATTTTTCTGTTTCCTTTCACGAGTTTTGATAAAGGCTGGTTAAAAATATTAAATCACCGAAAGGTGATGATTTTGTCAAAAGTAAATCTTCACTTTTTCGAAAGACGAGCAATAAATAGTGAAGTTTTTCAAGTTTAAAAAGCCAATGATTTTCACAGTTTCATGTATCCCAAAATATCATTTTTTCATAAGTTTTTCCTTCCTTATTCTCTCAAAGATGGAAGGACCAAAACTTCGACAGATCAAAACTATCTGTGTATTTTGTGGATCAAAAGTAGGAAAAGGTTTTGGGTATCTAGAAGCAGCCGTGGATTTAGGAAAGAAGTTGGGAGAGAAAGGTATCACTCTCGTGTATGGAGGAGGTAGCAGTGGATTGATGGGTTGTGTTTCACAATCCGCTCTAGTAGAGAAAGCAAGAGTGATAGGTGTTATACCTACTCCTTTAGCTGATATCACAGGCAAAACAAAAGGGCATGAGTACAAACCTTATCTATCCATGAACGCATAACTTGCATATTATATGGTTCTGATGCCTTTATAGCCCTGCTTGGAGGTTTTGGTACTTTAGAAGAAATCTTTAATATTACCTCATGGGCTCAACTAGATCTCCATACTAAGCCTATTGGGCTTTTAAATATTAACAATTTCTTTGATGGTTTGTTAACATTTATTGATTATGCTGTGGAACAGGGATTCATCTCTCCATTTTCTAGGAGAATCCTTATTTCTGCTCCTACTATCGAGGAACTGCTGGATAAGTTGCAATCATATATTTCAATACAAGATCCAGCAGGAGTTAAGATAGATTGGTTGCAAGGAAGGAGAATCAAGCGAAAATGGAGTCCGGTTAATGTAAACTTATCTTTGTGAACCCTAGAATAGGTGGTGGTAAAGTACGGAGTATTCTCACTCTTGAGACACACCATAAATTTCTAAAATTTTATCAATGTTTAATCTTGTGTACCTCAAAGATTTAAGGTGGTAGAGTATGGAGTATTCTTACTCTTGAAACACACATTTTTCTTTATTTCCTCAAAATATCAGAGGTGGTAGGATACGGCTACTCCCGAAACATATCTCTAATTTTGAGGATCATAAATGTTTCCCCCTTTTGTATTTTGCATGTATGACTCGTTTATGCTTCTTCAGGAGCAATAATAATAATATCATTTCAGTATGTTTAGATGATAATTTTTACTTCTTCTGGAGTAAATATGTACTTCTTCTGGAATACATAAGTGCTCGTGCAAGAACTTTTCCAGACACTTATCATCTAATATTCATCTCATAATACTGATGAGATTATTTTCACATTATTCATATCCGTGCTATCATGTGATATTATCTTATCATACATCAACATTCTCTTGTTGAATAATTTTCATCCACCCATTCAAATTCAGATATTGGTAACTTCTGGTACCATTGGATAAAATATTTTTATCAACATTTACCAATTTTTTGGTAATGATAATTTCTGGTATCATTTGATGAAATATTATCTATCTTTAGTAGTGATAACTTCTGGTATCATTTAATGAAGTATTAAATAACAATATTGTATATATATATTAACAATAATAATACTGGGGTTATACTACCACGTATATATGTTGACAATAACCTCTAATATGTTAGAATTAACCAACAACTGAGGTGTTTCTGAAATATGAATATATATAAAGTATTCCATATATTCAATTGATAAACCGGCCATATAGGCGGTGTCAACATAATGAAATAATTACCTTTCATGAGTGAGCGAGTCATATCTTCAAATCCAGTCAAGGTATTCATAATAGTGAGTGAGTCATATCTTCAAATTCAGTCAAGGTATTCATAATAGTCCAATCCGTTACGATAATGAGTCGTGTCCAGTTAAGGTATAAATCCAGTCCATAATAACTCAATCCATCACGGTATGACAATGATTATATTACTTATACCTTGTTGAAAATTTAATTTATTTTGTTGATCTCATATTAATCGTTAATTTACGATTAATATATTTTTATGTATTACCAAGGGCAAAATGGTCCATATTTTAATATATTGCTCGTATGGATAAATCGAAACCGTCAATAGGTTTGAAATTTAATTTAGAAAAAACTTACTTATGGTCCGAAGTTCAAAATTTCGTTGGAAGTTCTCCAAAAACAGTTTTTAAGAAAACCGCCACGTTCGATCACCGAAAAATTTCAAAACTGCACAAAACATAAAAGTAAGATCATAGAAAAATCAAGAACGTCAATATGAACAAACTGCTTGTTGACGTCGTCGCCGGAAAATGATCCACGCGCCCTCACGCGCCGAGTTGACGTCTGCGCGTGGGATTCACGCGCCGACGTGCCGGTGACTCTGCCGTCGATACGCGTCGGTGCCGGAGGATCGTCCCGTCGCCGTCGTCATTGATATGGTCTCCGATCATCGTTTGGATATACGATTTGGCGTGAATTTGCTTTGAAAGTTTCGGATTACACAATTTCTCCAATTTTTCTATATACTTGGAATTGATTTTCTAATCTATGATGTATAAATGATGATTAATAATAATCTGGTTTCTGATACAGAGGTTCATCATTTAGATGCAACTGTAGAGCATACTCCCGTCATATTACTCAATAGGCTAGAGACTCGTGCTGATAACGTGTTGTAAAACTATCTAAAATCTAAACACAAGAAATAGATAGAGAGAACTTAGATGGAGAGAATGAGAGAGTAGAGAGAAATTCTCTTCAAGAGGTGTAAATTTCTTATGAAAATGACTCCTATTTATAGGAACGAATAATGACACAATCGTAATATGTAAATTTTACAGGGGCATAGTGGTAATATTCATTCAAATACCTAATACCTAATTTTCTTACATCATATTTCATAACAATTTATTTATAATTATGTAATTATGCCAAAATTAGTTATGTAATTATGCCAAAATTAGTCTGTCATTATCTGTCTCGACATGTTATGTTACATGACAGCCTTAAACTTGTACAGATGATAGTCTTTTTCATTATGCCCTGTTTGATATAAATTAAAATAAAATTTTTAGTGAATTTTGATAAAAATTAAAGAGATGTGTGGTTAAAAAATTATGGAATCTATGAAATATGTGGTTCTAATTAATTGTTGACTTTGTTTTTGATAAAAATATAATTTTTAACAAGAATCAAACAGACCATAAAAACTTTGTCTTTGATAAAAATATAATTAATTGTTGTCTTTGTGCAGTTTCCTTTTCTGGTTGCCCAATGCCCATGGCCATATGCTGCATCAACTTGCATTATCTTCTATACCGTTCTGTCATGAAATTCTTGTTATATTAATTTCAACTAGAAATTAGAGAAAAATATAAAAATAAAAATAAAAATATTAAAAACTTCGTAATGCTTTCTTTTGTCACATTCACTTATTTTGAATCACGAAATTAATTCACTGGATGACTCTCGGAGTAAAGAATTTGGCAAGGTGCGTAGAAAGATCATGTCACTCGAGTATGTATGGAGAGTTGGTGTAGAGGGTAGAGTATAGACGTGGAAAGTTGTTGAACCCTTTGCTGATGTATGGAAATCCTTATGTATAGACGAATTTAGAGATGGTTATACGAGATGTGTGTTGTTAACTGAGAAAGATGCGTTGTGAAAACATTTGGATCAGCTCATAATTTTTAGTCCAATATTCTGAATTAAAAGGATCAGCCCATTGATGGAAATAAAGAGCTGAAGCTCAAAATTAGAGGATTCAAAGCTGGAGCCCAATACCCATATAGAGACCCAACATCCAGCCCATTCTTGATTCCGGATCATTGGCCTATATCATCAACGCCTCTTTATCTACAATCATTGGATCATTTTTAACTCAACCTAGCCGTCCACCTATCGAATAAGGACTGAAGACGACGCCTCACCTTTCATTCTTCCAGAATACTCTCATCTGATCTCTCTCTGTATTCTCTCTTCCATTTTTCGTCTTCTTCGTGGTTCTGAAGAGAGAACTCTCATCTCTCACATTTCTGTGTGGTTTTAAATCTGATTATGTTAATCAAAACTAGTTGCAGACACTGTTATTTAGAACAATAAAATTTCAGAAAAAAAACTTATCGATCGAGACTCGTGACAACACGATGTCTTAAAGTGCAATTGTCCGTCGTAATTTGCTGCGACCTCTTTGGACAATTACTCCCAGAATACAACAATCGAATCACTATGTGCAGCAATCACAAATGATTTCAGAACTCTCAAGGTTACTCCAGAATAGCGTATAGAAATAATAGATGAATAAGAAAAGAATATATATATATATTTTTTTATGAATTGTTTCTGTGTTTATGTCTGAAAAAATAACTTGAATTTATAGAGAAAAATATCCATAACTTCCACAAGGATTAATGAAGAAAAAACTAAAAATTTATGGATTTCATTATTTCAAAAGAAACTGCCTCAACAGTCAGAAACAATAAAAATTAATTCGGAAATGATTAAAAAATAAATAATAAAAATATTTATTTTTAATCAAAGAAGCCCAATAACTATTTAAATATGCGCGTGGAATGTGAATCGAACCACCGACCTCCCACATAAATTCCACATTTTCCACCACTTTGGCACTTTACGTAATTTATTTATTTCTTTCAATTAACAGATTCTTTGTGTATAATCAGAGGGAACTCTTAGTGGTTGATTACAATGTTGAATTTGTAATATTTCTTTGTGGTTTGTGCGAGTTTTGAGTTTATTCTGATTTCTTTAGATCTGTAAATTTTCTTTATATACTTTACGATTTCATTTGAGTAATAAAAGTTTTTGATGTTTTTATTTGAATCGTATTGTATATTCTTTGCGGTTGATTCTGAGGCTTTAAATCTTAACATTCGTGGTAATTACTTTCCAGATGTGGTGGCGGAGTTAATTTCGATGAAAACAACACGGCTCTTTGCTTGGTAAATGTTTGGTGGTCGTGCTATTACGTGGGGTTCGACCAGGGACGGATCCATGGCATGGCGAGCCCTCACGCTTGCCTGTGCTGGATCAATCCCAAAAAAAAATAGTAGGAATTTTTGGTATTTTTTTTGTTGCGACTCGAAAAATTACTGAAATTCGCCCGTGCTGAATTTTTTTTATTGATATCCGTCTATGCTAAAAAAATCTTCTGGATCCGCCACTGGGTTCGACTTTAGATTTTGTTTAAGGTAATCAAGCAGGGTTCATTCAAGAGGGGATTAGGCCTCCTCAAGTTGAGCATGGCTTTGATCGAAGGGAATACGAACCATGCTCGACTAATTTGCTGCAAGCCACAGTGCTTCAATGACTTGGATCTTAGCCCTTTGTACATTGTCAACGACAACAACATGTTTAGGTACTTGTAGTAGGTGGAAACATATCACGCGCGTATATAGTACATATTGACTAGAGATGTGACTTTCTTAATTGAATTTATCCGAGTCCAAATTATTATATACCAAACATATCACAATAGCAGATTTTCAATAAAATTTAACTGTCAATTGTGTAATTCAATTTAATTTAATAGATCAAACATTTGAGAGCGTCTTCCATCTCTTCTCATCTAAATGCATACCAAAAATTTGGGCACAATCATTTACATTGGTTTGTTGTGCACTCGATTAGATATTGGTGTAACCTTCTTTTTTACGAGAGAAAAAAATCTTATTAAAGCTAGCCAAACTCAACCCCAAATCTTATTATTGGTAACACAAATCTAGTGACGAATGTAACTTTTACCTGAACATGTATGACTTTTTAGTAAAGAAAAAATTAACACACATAATTATATTCTAATAACATACCATTAACGTGCATAAAATAAAATTGGACAAAATTTTAACTAATGAAAATTGAATACATGAATTAGGAAACAAAAATGCATGAATGTGAATTTGGTCGAGGCAACGGTTTGACTCTTTGTCGACATTCGTCTCTCAAGATACAACGATTTTGTCTCGCAATAGGAGTACTTCAAATTATGCAATGAACCAACTTATGTTTTGAACTCTCTTTATATGAAACTCCACTCAAAATAAATGCATAATACTTTGAAGTAAACATGCATTAATATGATAATGTAATCATGAACAAATGAATGACCGAACGAATGATGAATTAATAAAATTCAAACATATGTGATCTATATATAGTTATTGGAAGGTTGTGTCTCAAAAGCCACAATACTTTCAAAAGATACAACTTTTAAAATTTGTCCTTAAATGAAGAGACACCTATAGAAAAATATAAAAAAACTCACAATCTTTCATATGAAAAATCACATCTTTTCATTTAAATTAATTTTAGAATATTTCATAATATCCTAAATAATTTTCTAACAGTAGAAAGTGATCCCGAAATTGAAGTTTATTATTCTTGGAGGGCCTCTTAGGCAACCAATTAATCTTTGAGGACCACATGTACAATTCTTGGGATTAATCTTCTATTTTGGACCGTTAGATCTAATCTAACGACTGAGGACTGTTTGACATTAATATAATTTGTTTGGCTTTGCATCCGACTTCAAAATCATTCCGTCTTCTTCCTCTCGGGCGAATTTGGTGCAATTCTCCACTGATTTTGATCGATATTCTTGCTGCTTTTGTGTAATATCTTGTAGTATATTTTGGGTCATATTGTAGACTAGATTGAGAGCACTTTTTGTATAGTTTAGGCATGGTGAATTTCGTGTGAAGAAGAGGGTATGTGATTTAGTTTCTTCAAAAGAAACTGTGCATGGTTCTTGTACTCAAGACACTCTCATTTGGAAGGTTGTTTGTTAGTGTTTTCGCATCGAACTGGGTCATCAAATTCTTTTGGTTGTGTTTTTCTTTTCTTGTTTATGTTATTGATTTATCTGCAGAATTAGTTGATTAGAACGTTAAAAAATCCGAACGCCAACTTATCACGTATTCAGGCAGTTTAATTCTCATTCACCGACTAACTATTCCACTTAGTGTGTGTTTCGTATTGTTTAAAAAAAGTTTTTTTTGAAATGAATAGTAATTTTTAGAAAAATAGATGGTTGAGATTTAGTTGAAAAGTAAAAAGATTGTGGACTTGAATTTTGATTAATGATTAAGATTGAGTACTATAGAAAAAGAAAAAAAAAATTTATGTGAACGAAACAAGGACTTAAATAATCACTCAAAACAGATTTTATATTCAGATTTTGCAACAGAAATGTTACGAAAGCAATGAAGTGGCATCCAAGGAAAGCCAGAACATGTGTCAATTCAACTTTACATAAACAAAATATCCACTTTTCAACTTCATCTTTGCTCAAGGTAGCAAAGCAATATATGAAATTACATTGTGATTAAATTAAAATTTTAAATCGGTACCACGTTAAAAACGATTAAAAATGATAAAATACCATTAAAGTGGATATTTTGTGCAATTCTTTCTCAATGATATAGAATTTAGAAACACTGTTCCGATCTGGTCTGACATATTTATCTTTATAATAAATTATAAAAGTAAAAGTGAGAAGAGAGTCATTTTGAATAGAAAATTGTATTTAATGACTATCTCTCATCACTTCTACTTTTTATATATAATAATAATAATAAAAATAAATAAATAAATAATTAAAAGATAAAGATTTTTGTAGGAAAAATTATTATTTATTACATATTTAGTAAGAGTTGTAATAAATGTATTATGTGTAAATGTATTATATTGAAAATGAAAAAAATTAGATTAATATATTTGAATATAAAAAATGTGATGCCTATGTAAATGTGTTATGTAGGAAACGAAAATTTTGATTAATATATTTGAACATAAATAAATGTGATATTTATGTAAATGTGTTACGTAGGAAATGAAAAAATTATATTAATATATTTGAACATAAATAAATGTCATATCTATATAAATGTGTTACATTGAAAATGAAAATTTTGGATTAATATATTTGAAAATAAATAAATACATGTTATAAAAATTTGTTTAGTTAGAAATGAAAATTTTGAATCAATATATTTTGAAAACAAATAAATAAAATTATTGAAGCTTTACTTTGTAATATATCAATAAATGAGTAAGTTCTTCAATAAGCATATTATAAAAATAATTAATTATTTGCTATCAACTTTTTACCTCCAATGATAAATAGGCAGAAAATTTAATCATTTCATCATTTTGACAAAAATTGTTATATTTAAAAAATAAGGAAAAATAAAATATATTAATTAATATATTGGATTTCGAATAAAATATATTTAAGTAACTCATTAAAAAATAAAGTTAATTAAAAATTATAACATATTAAAAGGAAAATAGGTGATAAGTTAGGCAAATTTTTAGAGAAAAACGTAAATAAAAGTCAAAAGAAATTTTATATAAAAAATTTAATTAAATACCAAACTTTGAGTGGCGTTGTACACTTAGTGTTCATGAAGAATTTTTTATTTTGATTAGTTTTTATTTAAAGTTTCAAATTCAATAACACGTATTATGTAAGAAATGAGAACATTTGACTAATATATTTGAATATAAATAAATGTCATATTATATCTATGTAAATGTATTACATTGAAAATGAAAATTTTGGATTAATGTATTTTAAAATAAATAAATATATGCTATATAAATTTTTTAAGTTAGAAATGAAAAAATTAAAGTAATATATTTTGAAAATAAATAAATAGAATTATTAAAATTTTACTTCCTAATATGTCAATAAATGAGTAGGCTCTTCAATATGCATGTTACAAAAATAATTAATTACTTTTTATCAACTTTTTAACTACATATATTTTCTCTCTCCAATTTTCAGCTATTACTTTTTACCTAAAAATTATAAATAAAAAAGTTTATAAACAAAAAATTATTACAAAACAGAAGCTTAAGGCCCTGATCTCTTTGCTATTTTGAGGCCGTTTTCTATTTTTATTTTCAAAAATGCTAAAAATGCGTTGTCTTTACCATTTTGGAAAACGTATTTTGGAAAAAAAAATTTGTACACAAAACGCAAAACGCCCAAAACCTCGTTTTAAGCGTTTTATGTGTATTTCGACAAAAAATGTCCAAAACGCGGAAAAAGCATTTTGGGAATTTTTTTTTTTAAAAAGAATATCTTAACTTGAAACTAAGCTTAATATAAAGTTTTTATTTAGGCTTAATTCCAAGTTAGGATAATTCTAAAATAAATAATAAATAAATAAAAATAAAGATTTTTTTTTTTGAGAATTATCCTAACTTGGAACTAAGCTTACATAACGTTTTATTGAATTCAATATCAACATTACAAAAAAAAAAAAAAAAATTAAGTGAGAATTCTTTTTGTCATATTTCAAAAAATGCACTGATAAATGGACTCTAGTGGTTTTGAAAGAACTTGCATTTTCTGAATTTTAATATACCTAGAGCTTTCTCAAATCCCGAACATGACCAAGCTGTGTTAATATAGACTCTTAATGCTCACATTAGTGTGTTGCATGTAACCATATTTTCAGTGTATTTTGAAAGGAAATTTGAGTTTGAGTCAGTAGTATTCTGCAAGTAAATTAATTAAAAATAGTTTAAGTAGTATTCTGCAAAATTTCAAATAGAACGTATTTTCCAACTTTTCATTTTCAAAAACAGTTTTCAGAAATGACAAACAAAACACGTTTTCAACAAATTTGAAAACAAAAATGAAAACAGGAAACACAAAATATTTTCGAAAATGAAAATACAAAATAAAATACAAACAGAACGCCACCTAATTATTTCATCATTTTGACAAAATTTGGAATGTTTAAAAAAAGGAAAAAATAAAATATATGTATGCAATACATTAAAAAAATATAGTTAATAAAAAATTATAACATATTAAAAGGAAAATTGGTAATGAGGGGCAAATTTTCAGAGAAAAATGTAAAAAAAAAAAAAAAAAAATTAATATAAAAAAATTTAAATGAGTGCCAAATTTTGAGTGACGCGGTATACTTAGTGTATATGTAGAATTTTTTATTTTGAATAATTTTGTCTTTTTTAAAATTTCAAATTCAATAACATTTTGTATTGAAATTTTATTCAAATTATGTTTTTTATTTGATATGAATGAATCAAGATATTTTCAAAATTATGATTTCAAAATTATATATTCTGTGCATCGCACGAATAGATAACTAGTATATTATAGCAATTGGAGTTCTTGGTTTTCAGTTTATGGAGTTAATAGAATAAATAATGTAAGGTGGATTGAATCCTAGAATTTGACAGTGAGGTTTGCAATCAATGACAGATAGTTTGAACCAATTAATTTAAATAAATACGTTGTCTCTTTAATTGTATAAATTGTTCGATATGATAATTTAACATGAAGGCTTGTGATCCGATGATTCAACCTCAAAACATGCTGGTTCTAATTTTTCGGTGGATTCTACGGTCATTCAAAACCCGTACTTTGCAAAGTGTGCAAATCAACCTCCAAACATTCCAAATGTTGTCTTTCACTTTCGAAACTTGTGAATTTCCTCTGACTACTCTCTTTTCTTATCGATCACGTCCAATCTTGTTAACCTCCAATTCCTCCAACTCAAATCCAATTAAGTTAAAATCTCATTTTTCGCACCAAGTTTAAAGCACGAATTAGCGTGTAAAACACACGTATCATTATAGCTGACAAATTTTTAATTAAGTTTCATCTCGATCCACCTGTTCTCTTTGAAGATTGACGTTTTCTTTAATCCTTTATTAAATCATCCTAATTCAATATTTTATTTTTGTTTATTGTTTACATGTCTTAATTTACCTTAAAAACTAAAATAGCCTATTTAAGAACTTCATCATTCAAACAAAATGACATCAGATACTTGGTGGTTTGAAATTCAAATAGCTCAAAATTGATGGTCTTGAAATCGACATATGCGATTGCAATTTTGGCGTGAAATTACTTAGCCTTTCCACATCTTTGTCAAACAAATTGTTTGGTCAATTAATTTTAACCCCAAAAAGTCAAATTCCCAAATGTTGGGCATCTATTCTATTGGTTAATCTTGATTCTTGAATATTCTAGTTTCTTACCCTAATTTATTTAATTAATTATACAACCAATAAATTACTTTCTTAAATTGCGGGACATTTTCTCCGTGCATTAAATATGAGTAATTTTAGGAAGATATTTTTTTGAAATATTTTTAAGTGACATTGTGATACAGCGCACATACATTGGGTAATGAAAAAGTAAGTAATAGAGTAGTTATTTTCATCACCCAATAAATGTGCGTCATATCACAATATCACTTAAAAATGTTTCTAAATAATATTTCTCAAGAACTATTGATTAAAGATTAGTCAATGAAGAAAGTTCACATGAAATCATACATTAGGAATTTGATTCGTCATAAAGCAAGTTCACATTTGAAGAAGTGTTGATAATATTTAGCCGCTCTTTGAAACCCATTATTTCAAATCTAATTTTTTTCAAAATTCATTATCAATCATACATTTTATCAATAAAATAATCTACACACCTATCATATATTGATATATATTAAAATTGTTGAATTAGCAATAGTTTCTAATACCAATGTCCCGTCAAAACTTAGCAATTATTTATGAGTTTTTCTTTTTCTTTTTAAACATCTATTACTACAAAATACTATGTTAATTAATCATTAAAGTTGTTGAGTTAGCAACAGTTTCCAATGTGAATTTTTCGTCAAAACTCAGCCATTATTTATGGATTTTTTTCCTTTTAAACATCTATTGCTACAAAATACAATGTTAATTAATAATTATTATAACACGATTTCCTAGTTGAACCAGTTTAAATATCCAGCACACACTCATTTTTTTCTAATTACATATTTCGTAAACAAATTCATTAATATTCGAACACGATTTCCAATCTTTTGGGTTTCACATCTACTAAATACTGATATTCTTAATAATTTCATTCTTTAATTTTGTTTTAAGATTTCGGCACACAATCTGTCATATGTTTGCTCATCTTCTCAACGATAGTGACTCCTAGAATTCCATCAATACTGATTTACCAAACTGTGAACATTATAAAATCTTAACAATGTGGTGAGAAATTTATGTTTTAATTACCTTAAACTTTTATTTTTACTGATAATACATTTTTTTGTGTAATATTCCACACATAATAATTCAGCGGACTATCCATGTTAAATTATACCTAAAATCTAGATAAGGAATAAAAATTAGTGGAGTTAAAATCAACATACCCATTAAATGCACTATTTAAGTTCTATAATGGCTATTAATCATTTATAAGGACAAAAAAATAATTTTCTTGCTATCCAAATGTTGCTTACTTGAGTTATTATCCCTTAAAAGATTTTATTAAAGTAATCATAATACTTTCTATCATTCATAATTTGGGACTTTAATGATTTAAATACATCGATAATCTAAATTCGATTACTTAACAGTAGACATCCTATTCATACAACTGAAAATGAGCACATCTTCGATGGTGAAGGAAGATTAACCACTTTATAGACCGTCCACTAAAATATATATCAAATAATATAAAGAGAGTCTACATTATTTAGACTACATATCTTAAGAAAATATGCATCAGATAGTTCCATTTACTATTTACCAGTGTTCTAAATCGCGCGCATTACGCGCGCACTGTGCGCCACCTCTCGCGCGTCGCTTTGGCGAAAAGAGCGAAAAACGAGTTTTGAAAATTTTTATCTAAAAAACGCGCGCGAAGGGCGCACAAACCGTGCTTAAGCGCGCCCCGATGCGCACTTAAGTGCGTCCAAAGAGCGCAACTACACTTTTTTTTTTTTACTTGTTCAAGTATGGGTAAAATTTAAATTAAATATCTAGGAATTGAAAAACACTTTTTAACGCTTACTCCCGCTTAATCTTCAAAAACTTGACTCTTGGGCTCCAATCTTCGTCACGCTTCACGCTTTTTAGAACACTGCTATTTATCAATATTACATAGTAATATGGGAATAGTGAATATGGAATGTTTGTGCGATACACTCCATTATACCAAGAAAAAAATATTTAGTAACCATGCATAAACAATTTGAATTTCAAATTAATTGTCCTAGGTAATATTTTTATAAAATTTGATCTAAATGCTCAATAAGTCGGTAGTTGTAGGAACTAATGGACAATCGTATAGGCTATATGCTACTATATAGATTAAACTAATTTCATCTTTTCACATCAATCCTTTTTTTTTAGAAAATTTGCCCAGATATTTGCATATTGAAGCTGTTAGGGAGGTGGTTCCAAAGCAGTCTATTGTTTTCTACATTAGTCTCATAAGAAAACACTATGTTTATCATTTTCTAAATGTCTCTTCTAATGTCTATGTAATGTGAATGCTATATTTCTATAATTTTTCATCATTTAAAAAACATTAAAGAAATGTGTTTCAACATAATTACTGAATGTAGCCTAAAGATCTGAGTGAAGGATAGACAATGTATCTTTTATAGACAACAAACAAAAATTGCCAATGAACGATTTTACATCCTCTTTGCAGTCTTAAACTTTTTTTTTTAGAGAGAAATGTTTTCTGGTCAATTGTCAATATTTAATAGGTCAGTTGATGTAAGTCGGAAGTTAAATCAAGAAACAAATATCTAGAAATAGATTAAATAAGCAACAATTTAAGTAATATGTAGATAATATTATTAGATAGAAAATTGGAGATTTTTATCAGAAAGAGAATGTTTATGGAATTTGAACAAAAGAAACTAAACCTTATCTTCAGCATCTGCCAGTTCAATATGGATCCGAGCTACTCTTACAAGGTTACCATTAAAATTTCAAAAAAGACATGAGTACCCATTGATAGTCTCTTACGCTAAGACCATAAATAGGAGTCAAGGACAATCACAATCACACGTTGGTCTTTTCTTAAAAAGACCAGTGTTCAGTCATGGAGTGATAAGAAAGGCAAACCTATCAATTTAAATATAAATGTCGTATTTAAAGAAGTTTTTCAAAATTTGTATTAAGTTTAATTCAGAAAAACTAATTTTAATAGTTATAGTGTTGATAATATTATTTTTTTTCAATTTTTTTTATGATATATTGTTCTAAAATAATATAATATCTCTAGCATCTCTTTTCGTGCAACGCATCGGTGTACAACTAGTTAACCTAAAAAGATTCTCTACTTTTTAACTCACATTCTTCAAAAATTTACTATTACCTTAACAGAAGTCGTATGCAAATAAGAAAATATCCATATAGTTTGCATAATAAATAAATTAAAATTAATAATAAAGATACAAATATTGGTGAAAATAGAGTGTAGAAAATGGATAAAAAGACAAAAAAAAAAAAAAAAAAAAATGAAATAGAATATTGAAAAGTGGGCAAACAAGTAGAACATTGTCCTCAAACTATATTTGCACCAACGAAATTTTGAAGTTGCTTTGAAGGATTATAGAAAATATATAGGCTTGTAGGATTTATCAAATTTTGAATCAAGCTCAAATAAAGCAAAATAAGAACTTGAAAAAACTAAAAAACACTTTGAAATGGAGTTTGATCTTTGTTGGAATTGAATCACAAAGAGTATAATATGGTTTTGATACGTTTTATTCATCACATTATCTCCTATTTAGTTTCAAAACTCTTTAGAAAAAAATCAAAACTGAGATTTTAGTTTAAATTTATATAGTCATTGTTCGATGATGCTTAAAATTAGATTTTAATATTTTTATTAGAAATTAATAAAATGTGGTTGAAAAGTTGTGAGTCAGATGAAATATGTGGTTAAAATTAATTTTTGATTTTGACTTGGATTAAAATCTTATTTTAATTTCTTCCAAACATGAGCATAATATTAATTTTTTTTCATTATAAAAATATTCTCACAAATTAATTTAATTTGTCTATGCACAGTTTCTTCACATGTTTTCATGACTTATAATAAATATTTTATAAAGCAATTATTGATTTGCCTAATATTTTATAGTATCAGATTACTTCTTAATATATTACACACGATTTATTTATTAAGCTGACACTTTAAATAATTGTCTAATATATTAAGAATTGAAGTCAATTTATAATTACAATTTTCCTCTACAATATCAATTACGTCAACTACTTTCAAAAACAATATTAGTACTTAAATATGTTACTTTAACATTCATTATATACATAAAACGTGTAGAACACGTGCTTACTACTAGTTAAATTAGAAGTATGAAAAGTACCCTTAAACAAAAGTAAAAAAGGTATGAAGATTACATGTAGGAAGAACATTAGAGTTTGGCGTTAAAAGACTTATTTATTAACTCAATTTCGAGTTTAATTAATTGAGTTTAGATCTCGATGAAAAGTTATTTAAATTCCACACGAATTTGATTAGAATTAGATCTCTAATATTTATGTTGTTAGTCGTGTCCATTGCTTGCTAGTATAAAACATAGTAAGCTCACCCAATTAGTTTAAATTAAGCACTTTTCATCCTTGGTGATTTAGATTTATGTTGATATCGTCCGACTAAAAATATTTTTACTATTGTTTATTGTTGCATTCAATAGTAATTATATAGCTAGTCGAATATAAATGTAATTAAGATATTTTTTACCTGATAATATTTTCATAACCATATATAGTATTTAGCTTTAACTAAAATGATATTCAACATTATCGTTTATATCGAACCAAACATGACTATTGAAAACATGTTAGAGGCTATGTCAAACATTCATCTTTGATTGTAAATTAAGTTTATAAGAAATACACTTGGTCAAAAGAGGAGAAGGCGGTCTTGAATATTCATCATCCTAAGATCTACCTTTTATGGTCCCCATTTTATTCTCTAGATTCTAGATAGAGTGGTCCATTACCTAGCAAAAATGTAAATCGGATTTCAAGATGTGAAACGTGATTTCATAAGAATTATGTATTGACGTTATGTAATATATTACTTGTGTTTAATATGAATCTATCGTTTTTAACTGATTAAAATAAAAATTTATAACATTGCTAATTATAATATGATGTTCACTATCATATAAATCGATGTTGCATAACATTATTCAGTTTCATGCTATTTAATATATACAAGTTAAAAAAAAAAATAAAAAATTGCACTTTAGCATAATTATTGAGCCCCTATTTGTTTACTATTATTTTTAAACTTTTTTCCTTTTAAATTTATTTTAAACTACCCATTCCCACAATAAAATAATTTACACGGGAACGTAACACATCCTTCAACTATAACTTGTTTTCATTGAATTATGTGTGAACCCCAGAAAGTAGAAGGGTTTGGGAACTGACCTTTTATTTAACTTTCAAAAGGTTTTACCAGTTCTTGCACGATATTCTGTTCTCATGGATCTATCATTCTCGTCCAATCACATTTTATGGGACATTTGATAGATTCATAGGAACCTTAATGACAGATAAAAGTTTGAACAAGTCAATTCACCGCTTCAAAGTAATATGTTGAACTTATGAATCTTAGGATATATTTTATGTAAAAATTATGTGTATTTCATCAGCTTTGCAAACATGCATTAATTACGACTTTTAAAACTCAGAAGCTAAAAAAAAAAAAAAAAAACTTCAGAAGCTTCATGCTAACTAGAAATCATATTTGTCTATTGTATTAAATAATATAAAATAGTATAAAATTACGAGGATTACTGCGGCTCGGTTCGGCAAGTTGAATTAATTTGAAAAAGATACAAAATTTAATTTATACAATTTCTCATACATATTTTCTCTCTTCAATTTTTAACCCCACAACTTACCTACTAAACACAAATAAATCAATCAAATAATTTAAATTCCCTATACACAGCCGCCAAACAAGGCCTTCATTGTATCAATAAGAATCACACAATGGTATGTTAGAAACCTCTGATAAAATGCCCCCGGTAACCCAGCGGACAAAATTCTAATTAGTCTATATAATTGGTCATATAATCGTGCTTATATAGATGATTTTTATGCCCAATAAATTATTGAATGTTCTTTTAATGGTTTCAGTTATCCTATAACATAGAACAAATAAATGAATTGGAAAAAGAGAGGGTAGGGAATTTGTTGATAAGTTTACTTGTATTCGAGGTATTTATTCTTACTAGAATACCTTGTTTTTATCATTCATGGACGTTGATAAGATCCATTCACTTAGCAGCACCTTATGATGACATAAACTTAGAAGGATGAGGTTCAAAAACTGAGGCCAAAATAAGAGGAAAAGATGTAATAGAGATGTCTGCATATTTTATGTACTCGAAAGAATAAGACTCGACGAAAACAAATACATTTGTGATTATAGATGATTACAACGTAATTTTCAAGATGGAAATAGTATTCGTAGGGCCCATCTGACAACCTACCCTTAATTTCCAATGAAGATTATGGCATAATTTCTTTGTAATTTTAATTAGGGTGAACAAATAAATCGTCAAATCGCTAAATTTAATAAAATCGTAATAAATGGTTTGATTTTGTTCGATTTCCAATGTCAAATAGTTTGGTTTGGTTTGAAAAAATTTCAAACTATTTTAAACGGTTTGATTTAGGTTTCAATTGTCCAAACTGCGGTTTCAAACCCTATCTCGCAAAGTTTTAAAAATATAAATGAAAAATAAAAAAAACATTCAATTTTAAAAAAATGTTGCACACATCTTTATTCTCATTTCTCAGCAAAATTTCCATGAAGTCATTATATGTTAACGTGTTTCATTTTCAATTGAGTTATTGAGCAATTTAATTTAATTTAGAAATTTAACATTTTGTTGCCCTCCGTTACTCTTTTAATAAATCTAGCAAGATATGAAAGGTGTGCAAATGTGTGCGCGAGCTTTGTTTTAATAAAATGCACATATTACTCCAATTTTAGACGAATATGCATTTTGAAATATACTAATTTATTTGATGACATTGGCAAACATCACCAAACTGTAAAATAGGTTTGATTTAGAAAATAAAATGGTTTAATTTGATTTGAAAAAATTTCAAACCATTTTAAACTTTTTGATTTGAAATTTTGCTACAATCCGTCCAAACTAGTGTTGACCCCTAATTTTAAGTTTTTAACTAACACAATTAAAAAAGAGTCACTTGCTAATGGGTCACATGGTTATCACACACGTGAATCAAGAGAGCTTATAGAACCTAATAATTGATTTGACAGACCATAAAAAGTTTTACTGCCGCACATACTTTACGCGTCCAACATGGACTGGTGATACTCACTTGCTCATGGGTGTCACGGCCGTTTTTAGAAAAAATCTATTGGTTATTTCGATTTTGAAAATAATTATTTAAATGGCCGGACTTATTGCATGTTTGGTAAAGCTTATAATTTAAGCTAATTAGACACCTTTTACCATCCATAATAATTATTCACTTACTTTTCATATTTCATACGACCATAACTTAAAATCCACAACCTTTTTACCATACACACTCTTAGGATTGTTTTGGCACGATAGACATTTCAATACACACGTTAGGAATAACATAATTAAAATGTTATCCACTTTAGAGTTACAGTCATTTGTACAAATAGAATGTACAATTTGCTTTACAGATGACGACATAGCATTTCTCTGGTTATTGATTCTAGATGTGATGTCTAAAAAAAAAAGAAAAAATTCCAACGAAGCGTTAATATGTCAATCTTTCTTTAAGGATTATCTATACGAATGACACGGATCACTTCAATAAAAGGGACCTTTCACGGCATGCATTTACAACGTGCATATAAATCATGCCGTAAAAATAGAGTATTTACGGCGTTCAAAACTTGCACTCACTAAAAAATTAACATTAGCGGTAATTTATGGCGTGCATAACTTGTACGACTTATGCACATCTTAAAAAGTTAACATTAACTGCGTCAATTTCAGCACGCCATAAAAGGTCACAATTTACGACTTGTATATGTATGCCTTTAATTGGTTAATAGAATTTATGGTGTGTACGTCGTGAAAGGTCTTGCCAAATAGTATTTACGACGTGCAGCGTAAAAACTCCAGTTTATTAATGTGATTTCCCTCCAATATTTCGCGTGCAAAATTTATTAGGGTGTGGTTTCTCCCACTTCTTTATTGCCTTTTCATTTTCGTTCTTCTCTTCACCGACTAATCCAATTTATTTGGGAATTTTGTATGGTCCCTAGGTCATAAGAAAATTGATCTGTTGTTGATTAGGTTCCGTAAGGGATCATTAGGGTATTGTTGATTTGTTGTTGATTAAGGTTTAAAATCAGGGAAGACATTAGTATCTAGGGGCAAGTGGGAGTTTGTCTTGGCTTTAGGTCCACAGAGGGAGAGGGCAACTCTACATTAGAATCAAAGGTGCCGAGCCAATCTGTTCTAAACAAATAATTGGAGCCTTTCCTATGACTAATTGTATTGTTGTAATAAAGAATTTGATTAATAAAGTAATACTATAAAGAGTAGTTTACTTGCAGTTGCAGTAAAAAGTGATATTTTACTACAAGCAACATGCACTACATAAATATTTTCATGACACGCTCTACACGTTGTAAAAATGTGTTACTTTTTAAAGCATGCATATGTACATCGTAAATACTTTTAACAATTGCAATGCACGTAGTAAAAAAAAACCTTTGTTGTAGTGATTCCTACTTTAATATCTATTTTCTACGTACCAACACGATCTGAATATGATATAAATTCCCTGTTTGATGCGCATTAAAATCCAAGTTTAATGCATTTTTGTATAGTAGCATATTACTTTTATAATAAATTATTGCTTATTGCAATATATGTGTGTGTGTCAGACATAATTTGTTTTGCAGTAGCCGTTGAATCTTGTAGAGACTATATTGCCCTCTCTTCAAATTCGCAATTACACATGAAACTGCTGGTTGAAGGGGAATTTCAAATATTTAATACAGTCAATTTGGGGATTCGGGAAATATAATACAGTCAAGAGAATTTTGTGTCAGTCAGCTGTTGAGTTTATCATGCATGAGATCCACATAAGCTAAAAGTAGATTTGACAAATAATTCATTAAAAAGTTTATCAAACATGGGCAAACTAATTTTATTGAGGAAATATTTGAAAAAAAAAAAAATACCCCTCCAATTTCCATCAAATGCATAGACACTTCTAATCCTATTTGTTTATTTTGTTATTGGGTCAACTTGAGCAAGAGCTACTCCGAATCATTTAAAAATCACAACATCCTTTCATTTTCAAGTTTTAATACGTTGAATTAACATGACTATGAAAATGTAATTTCATTTTGCAAGTTTTGTTTTTGTTTTCCTCATCCAACATTTGAAGTGTTGTCACTTGAATGCAGGGGTGAAGTCAACATTAGACGAGTCATTGTGGACACCCATGCTGGTTGCAGCAACCGTCCGTACTAACTTGAATTCGTTTATTCTCATTTGAATTCATGAATTCACCACCATTTAGTTGGTTCTAAATCTAAAATATCTTAATTGATTAATTCTATCATGGAGCATATATATATATATATATTTGAATTTGTTGCATTTCACCAATAAATTACATTTTTGGTAAAATATATGGAGAAAGTATGGTTCATCATTCACGTATCTTGTTTCACTATTCAACAACCAAGAAAAAGTTAGCTATTTTTTTGGTACGTCTTTTAGGCCATTAAACTCTATAAATTCGCCGCAGTTTAGCCTCAAATTTCCTTCCTTTTCCTCTTCTGTTCCTCCCTTTTTGTTCCTTTTTTAGGGTTTGTTTAAACTTGAGGAAGGTTTTCTTTTTGTCTCTTCCTATTGCAATCATTTTCCATTTTTTTTAAAATCCATTTTCTTTCCTCTTTCTGATGGAAATTCTTTGAATATACAAACGAACCTATTATCAGAGTGAATCCATATTAATTGTTTTGAAAAATAATCAGGTATGAATTTTAGCTTTTACTCTTGTTATTGCATATACTAAAAAAATACCTTTCAATGCTATTGCAATTAAAAAAAGCATTCTTTTTTTTACACCCTTTTATCTTTTGTGAAGATCTGTATTATCAATAATTGCTGATTTTTTTTATTTTTTTAATGTTCAAACATGCAAATTTTGTGACTTTATAGACAATTCCCTTGTGGTTTTTCTTCAATATTATAGAATTTGATGTGCATATTCCTGTTCGGTAGACATTTTTGAAAAATTAAATTTTGTGTTGGATTTATTTGTGTTTTCTAGGTAAGGTGTGGGGGTTAAAAATTGGTTTGGAAAATTGTGTAACGGGACAGAGAAAATATGGATGATTAAAAATTGATTTAGGAAATTGTGGAAATTAAATTTGCCTATTCTTTTGTCTTTTAGCCAATTAATTTACTAAATTAAATTTTACCGAACGCTGAATTTTCTATGATGTTATTATACGTAGTGTTTGTGTGGGCTTTCTTGAATTTGACAGAAACATTGTTTAGTACTGATTTGTCGGTTACTAGTGAATGAATGATATTGTCGGTTGCTGTTTAGATGCTGAAATATGTGTCTGAATCACTTTTCGTAGATTGCCACAAAAATAATGCAAATAATTTTATTATGTGGTTATCAAAGCCTTTAGCACCCTTTTTTGAGCTTATTCTCAAGTCAAACCAGCTTTTCAAGATCCATGGGGCCGGATTCATTTTTTCAATCAACCTGGCTTTATGTTGGTTGGAGCTTTTCTGGGTCCTTTCTTTTTTGGCGCGTCTGGTTGGTGGAGTGGGGACATGGAAGAGTCCGGTTGGTGGTGTGGGGAAGGCAGTAATGAAATTGATGGACTGTTTGACCCTCCTCAATTTTCAGCTGATTTTTCAAGAATTTCGATGTATTTAGAATATGTACTATGTATGAAAGTTTTTCGTTTCTTTGAATCTTGATCTGTCCCTTATTCTGCTTTCCACAAAATCTAATATCGACCTTAAGTTAAATTTGTGCAAACTTGTGTATCTTTTTGTGTTGATTTTGATTTTGATTTTTGATGATGAATAGCTCTTATTTCTTAAAGATGTGGAACTTCGCATGTGGTTTTTAAAAATGTCTCACTTTTTCTTGTGGTGGTGGGTGACCATCAAATTAAATAGCTGTTGGTAGTTGCGGAGTCGTGCCCTTGCCATAACACAATATATGGAAGCACTTCAATTCAGTGCATTCAATTCAGAGCATTTATGCATTTTTTGTTTTCCCAAGATTTGAACTTTAGGCTGCGAGGAGTTATTACTGATGCAATGTGTAAGTTGATAGGTAAAAGATCCACAGGAGACTGTTATTGCTTTAGGACATATGAGCATGTTTTGGTACGTAGTACTTAACATGATGGACGTGATTCGATAGCATAGTGGACAATATTTTAGTTTCCTTTTCTTTCTTAATGCCATGCATAATACAATTTACCTTACCAAGTAACTCTCTAAAGTTTCAGATCAGTGTAGTTATGAAGATTGGAAATGTGTTTATAAATGGTTGCATTTATAAACATATAGAAATAAATGGGGATCAGTGGGTAGTACTTGTGGGTTTTACAAAAATATGTAAATTAAAATTAGGTATAAAAATTGAGTCCTTTAGGAGAAAATAAAATGCCTTCTGTTTTGTGCACAAAAATTGCACTACAGTAATAGTCTAGGTATTGAGGACGATAGCCTGGTTTTGGTTGAATATCCTTTATTTGTGCAGGTCTTGTATTGAGATATATATGCCGTAGATTATGGCTCTTGGTGTTCAATCTCAAGTATATTGTTAAAAATTAGCATATGCTTTGCCTTTCAGGAGAAAGTGATCAGCATATACCATACTGAATGGTTAGAAGTTTGCAGGGGAAAATGTTCCATTTGGTGGTATAAATGCATTGTAGCTTTGGGGATGAGGTATCTTATATTTTATATTTTCATATAATTTGAAGTTCTATCACTCAAAATTGTAATTGAAAACAACGTATTGATGTTTACTTTATCATCAGATTTCGCGAAGCCTGTGCTTAATGGACTGCTCGCCCAGTAGCAGTGATAAAAAGCCATTAAAGAGGTGGTCTTTCATACATAAGAGGGTTGGTTATAAGGCTACTCATTACACATTTTGAAGTAACGCATTGGACTAAGTATTGTGACACATTAAGTATGGACTTGAAGTCAACAAAAGCATCTCCGGTTCTTGCTGATCCTTCGCCAATAAACAACTCTAGACTGGGAATCCATTCCAGTCTCTTGCCTTATTCACAAGGGTCGTCTCTCTCAACGGGCACTCTATCGATTCCGAGAAGGAAGCCAGGAAAACTCAATGATATTTGGTCCAATGAATGGCTTGATGCAATGAAATCTTCGTCACCTCCCCGTAAAAAGGTTCCGAAGGAATTCACCAATGTTGAGCTATCTGCAGATGATGGAGAAATTGCTTATTATTCTTGGACGGTGGGTTTGAAAACACCTTTAAACAAGGATAATTTTTTTTAGGAGTTTCCACCTCCCCAAATTTGTTGACTATTATTATAATAATCCATCATTTCATCCTTTTATTTTGCAGATTAAATATCCATCAGCCCTCTATTCCTTCCAACAAATAATGGGCTGTGCAAGGAACAGGAAGATAGTTGTGTTCTTAGATTATGATGGAACTCTTTCTCCTATTGTAGATGACCCTGATCGAGCTTTTATGTCTGCTGATGTAAGCACCTTCTTAGATCATAAATATTTTCTTCAGGTTTTTGAGCATTTTGCTCACATAATGGACCATGCAAATATCAATTTCAGATGCGGTCGGCGGTTAAAAATGTTGCAATATACTTCCCAACAGCCATCATCAGTGGAAGAAATCGAGATAAGGTCAATATAGAAATTTCTCCAACATACCGTGTTGTCCTAGTTATATAAGAGAAGTCAATTTTTTGAATAGTGATTTTTTTGAGAATGTGTGATTAAAAAGTAAGGAAAAGCTTTAGGTTTATGTACAGAATATTTTATTGTGTGAATATGTGGTTGAAAATTAGTAAGAAGATAAGTGTTTTGGAAAAAAGAAAATCAAACAGGGGCTTAAGATTATTCCGTTTCGTGCTGCTGTAATACGTTTTCATTTGCTTTAAAATTAGCAGGTTTTTGAGTTGGTAGGACTAACTGAACTGTATTATGCTGGTAGTCATGGTATGGACATCATTTTCCCAGCCAAAGAAATATCATCCCAAGACCATTTAAATTGCGTCAAATCTACTGACCTGCAGGTATTACATGGCAACTTTGAGCGGCAATCTTTTTTTTTTTTTTTCCTTCCATTTTGAAAAGATAGATTGCAATTGTTTCTCATTATATCACTCTTATAGTTGACACTCATCTATATCCAATTGTCGCATTTTAGGGGAAGGAGGTAAATCTGTTCCAGCCTGCTAGTGAGTTTGTACCAATGATCAACGAGGTGTGTTTTTGTTTTCCACTGGTGAATCTTATATAATTTCAAAGAATAAAAAATGATCAAATGAACATCACGTGTAAAGTTCCGTGGTTTTTCTTTTTTAAACAGGTATTTAAAGCCCTAGTTGAGATTACTAAAGGTATAAAAGGTGCAAAAGTAGAGAACCATAAATTTTGTGTCTCTGTACATTATCGAAATGTAGATGAAAATGTAAGTATTGTTTCCATATGCATACTTCAGTGCGTGCGTTGAACGCCTAACATTTCTGTTGCCCTTAGTTTGCCTTGTAACATTATCCATATTTTTGCACTCAAACATTCAGGTTTGGCCCGAAATTGCACAATATGTTCATGATATCTTGAAAGATTATCCTCGACTACGGCTAAGTCATGGACGAAAGGTAACTGACTCCAATCCCTTTTGAGTAAGACGATAATTCTCCCTGTCATCATGTTTCTGCATATATATTGATTGGATGAAAACAATGCTTATGTGCAATGTTTGTTCTTCTTCCGTGCATAGGTTTTAGAGGTTCGTCCTATGATTGACTGGGATAAAGGAAAGGCAGTCGAATTTTTTCTTGAATCCCTTGGTCAGTAACTTAATCTGATTTAGCATTTGTTAGGAAAAATCAATAATTGGTTAAACTTCATTTTCAACAACACATTTTAATGGACCTTCAAGTACTATCTGCTTATCTACCACTCATTTGTAGCTATTATATAGATTAACCGTTTATAAATTTTTTTCTAAACAGAGTTAAATGTTATAGATTAGAAACTCTTCATTTTGTTTGTAGAATGATGAGACACAATCTTGCAGGATTTAGTAACGAAAGTGACGTGCTTCCGATTTATATTGGAGATGACAGAACCGATGAAGATGCATTCAAGGTGTATACTAATATAACTCCCGAACAGCTTAGTAATATCATTTATTGATGTAATAATGTGATTTACTTCTATATCAGGTATTGAGGAAGGGGAATCGAGGTTATGGAATTCTTGTATCTAGTGTCCCTAAAGAGAGCAATGCTTTCTTCTCTCTCGGGGATACTTCGGAGGTGCTTATTTACATCGATAAGCTTTATTTAATTTCCGATTATCATTTTAATCTCAGTTTTCTTATTATCATAGATTCGATATAAAGTTGAGACATTTTAAACATGTGCAGGTTAAAGAATTCCTTGAATCCCTTGTGAGAATGAAGCAAAAATGAGGCAAAAATACTTGGATAGGAGCTGAGGGCCATCTGCATATAATACAAATTTAATTTGTATTAATTAGGATTTTTGAAATTATACAATTTCTTATCATATGGCAGGTGGGAGCTGTCATATGTGTAGGCTATTAGTTTTTTCAATTACATTTATTTTTAAGTATTTATTGTTTTATTTGTAGTGTAAAGAACTTTTGCTAATTGTTTAAGCTTTGTTCTTTGCATTTACTTGATGGATAATGGGGATCTAATTATGATTATTTCATTTAAACTTGTTATTTCTTTTATTGTGTTCATTGTATTATTATTGGATATTACACTTGTAATGCTTTACAAGTGTTTAGTTGTGCGAGATAAGTGCGTATTTAGTTCATATTTGGTGTAATGTATTGATAAGGTGCATGTTTAGCTATTGATCAAGATTTAAATTTCTTTCGAGTTGGTTAATAAGATTTCATTAAATATCGCAGTTAATAGCAGTGTTCAAAAAAGTTTGCTTACGCTTAGGTGCGTTTAGGCTTTAAGCTTGTCACTTCGTCACGCTTCACGTTTCTCCCATACATTGTCATGGCTTTTTGCACTTAGTCGTGCTCAAGTGTAATGTTAGGCCCTATTATTTCGTCACGTTATACGATTTTTAAAACACTAATTAATAGTTATGTTAATTTTTTGCTATAATTATATGAAGTAGGCATGAGCATGGTTTGGAAGTTAAAAATAAGTAAAATACGCTAGTGTCACTATCACATGGCCAACAGATTTAGCTCCCCGCGTGCACATGTACTGGCATATTTGGACAATCATGTTATACTGCTATTGACTGTGACTGTTGCTCCAATGGGAGGTGAAAGGTTGCAAGCACTCTGACGCTCAAATTAAATGGATGTACAAATATTTAGATCTGGGAGATAATGGACGAGAATATTAGTACCGTGTTTCAAGGAAGAATACTCTATTTGCAATGTGTGAGCATGGATTTTATTGTTGCATTAATGGAATGCAACCGTTTGGTAAACATAATAAATTGGTTTATAAATCAGTTTATAAATTACAAAAAACATTTTTTTTACTCAATATTATTTACACGAATTTAAATATACTATTAATCTATACGAATTCAAATGAAAATTGTATTAATCAACATGAATTTAAATACGATATTAATCTATATGGATTTTTATTTTATTTTAGTTTTTTCCCCCAAAAATTACATATACATTTTGCCCTCATTTTTTAGGAATAATGTGATTTTGAATAGTATTTTTGGAAAAATGAAAACTAAGGCTCTCATGAAAAATACAAGTGCGAGCTTATATATTAAGGATACAAAGTGGTATACTCTGTTTGTTAAAAGTTTTACGTTTAGAAACATTTTTTTTTATATTTTTTAGGTGAAGTGTGTGATTAAAAAGTAGAGAAAGAAAATGTGTGTGATTAAAAAATGATTTGAAGAATTATGTTGTAAAAAACATGTTCGCCAAACTTAAATGTTTGACAATTGCATTATCTTGATGGATCACTAGTCAAACGATGTCCTAGGCCCTAGCTATCGGAGGCATGTATCTTTGTACGAAATATCCGTTCGACTAAGCAATTTAAATGGGGAAAAACAAAAAAAACAAAAAATTTAATTTACACAATTTTTCATACTACTTTTTAACTATACAAATTGAAAATGTGGTGTAGGAGAATGAAGGAAACAATAGAAAACAACAAAATTGATGAAGAAATGTATAAAGCTCAAACACGTTGAATGTTGTCCTCAAACAATATTTGCTCCTACCGGAATTCAAGTTTGCTTTTGGAATTATAGCAAATAGGTTTGTAGAATTAATGAAGTTTTTCTTTTTTCAAGTTCAAAAAAGGAAAATACGAACTTGAAACAAAAACAAGAACACTTTGAATATGGAATGAATGAGGAATAATTTGGATATCAATATTTGATTCAAAATGTTTCAAAAGTGATTTAGAGTGAAGTATAATCTCCTATTTATAGATATTCAAGCACCAATCATGAATTGATGCCAACTTTCCGTAAAAAGATGGATTAATTCTTGAAAAGGTGCGAAATTCAAACAAAAAAAAATGACAAATAATTACACTGTGCGACCACACGATTCAATCATCGCATGGTCGCGTGATTATAACATTTAATAGAGAGAGGGGGAGGCGACGTGGAAGTGCGAATCTTACATGAACTGTTGCTCCATCTTTGTTTAGTTGACTGTCACGTGGCAATTTTTTAGGGGTGGACCCAGGAATTTAGCTTAATTGATGCAAGATAGAATGTTGAAAAAAAAAAAATTGAATAAGACAATAATGATAATATTAAAAAATAAAAATATAATACTTTTTTTTTTTTTTTTTTTTTTTTTTACAACTGTTCCCTAAAGCTTCTCATGCTTTAAAAATGCCGTATAATGGTCTCATTACCAATTCCATTAAATACATCTTTTCCAACATACTCAACTAAGCTATCATTAGTTTAAAATAGTAACTTCAAATATTCGATTAAAATATCTCTCCTTTTCTTCCTACAAATCAAATAAAAACCTCATAAAAAATAAACAATCAATTAGAATTAGAATTCCAACCTCTTAAGATAGTGAATGATGTCTCAAAAATCAAGTTAGTCGTTGAAGAAACTGATGGAAAACACTAGGGAAATCGAGTTAAAAAAGGAAAAGAGGTGTTAAATTGATTTTATGAAAGCATATCTACTGTGAGCCTATGAATGAATTGATAAACAAATCCTATACGAAACTATGAAGCAAGAAGAAGAGAAGGGGAAGACCATCCAAATTTTATTCATGATCTACAACATAATCTTTCTGGAACTTAAGAGCTATTGTTAACTTCCTTAAGAGGTTAAGAAGTCTTGTTCAGGTTCATAATGTTTCACTTCTCATTATATATGAGCCAATTTTGGAGAAAGAACAAGTGCAGGAATATTGTCTGAAATTAAAGTTTGAAAACTGTTATTCTAATACTAATGGAAAGATCTGGATTATGTGGAGGAATGACATTGAATGCCATGTTATTGAAGATAAAGAGTAATATATCAACCTCAAAGTTAAAAGGTTACACATGGAGGCATATATTTCTACTTTTTATGCCAAGTGTTCTATCTAATTCAAAGAGAACTTTGGAATGTTCTTGTTGTATTTTTTGATAATATAGACATTCCTTGGCTGATAGGAGGGGATTTTTTTAACTCTATTCTTGCTAGAGATGAAAAAGAAGGGAAAATCTCCCTAATAGGAGATCTATTGAAGATTTCAGCAACATGCACATTGAATGTGGTGTTGGTGAATTTAATATCAAGGGGAGCAAATTTCCTTGGACAAATGAGAGAATCTGGGAGAAATTGGATAGAATCCTGATCAACACCAATTGGATTAATGAGTTTAATGGATTCAATGCCGAGTTGTTGTACGAAGAACTTCTGATTATTGCCCTAACTTTGCTGTAATAATTAAGAGAATTGTGGGAAAGCCTCTTTTAGATTTCAAGAACCCGCTGGTTACTGTCAAGCAAAGTTGGGATGCTCCACTTTGTCCATTCTCCAAAGGTACATTTGGCTTCTTCTACAAAATAAAAAGACTTAAAAGGGCCCTTAAGATATGGAACATGGAAGAGTTTTGTAATATTTTTGAAGATATTATTAAGACTGAGGTAAATGCCTTGGGGGAAGGGAATTAGGTATGATAATACCAAATCTCCCAATGACAGAAAAGTAGTTCATGAAGCTTATGCCAAGCTCAATCTACTTCTGGCCAATGAAGAAGTTTTCTGGAAGCAAAACCAGGGATTAAATGGCTGAATGAGGGAGGCACGAACTCTAAATTCTTTCGTGCTTGTGTCAAGAAGAGAAGGTGATGAGATCATGGGGCGGCTCGACCGGGAAATCAACTATTTCGAGCCGAACAATTTTGAACATGCTTTTGAAAAACTCTCAGGGTGACAATGAAGAATATTCGAGACCAAAACAAGTGAATGAAGTCAAGAAAAGAAGCCAAGAATCAAGTTGGAGCAAAAAATGAGAAGCTTAGAGTTTCAGCCAAGTTCGGTCGACCGAACTTTCTTCTGGTCGACCGATCTTCTGCAGAGGAAATTTTGATTCAGCCTCAGTCGCTTTCGGTCGAGCCGCCCCCATGATCTCATCAGAAGGTCTAAAACTCTATTCATGGTATATGCAGTAATGGCAGTCTCTTGAAAGATCCCAAGGATATACATAATTTTGATGTAGACAACTATGAAAATATTTCTTCTAAGGAGCCCACTGATGATTGCCATAGTTGTTGTGAACCACAAGTGTACAGATTACACAAGTAATAAAGTGAACGTTAGAGTTCGTATATTATAACCACGAGGATTGAGTAAATTGTATTTTAGGTCAAATTCCTTAATCGGAACGAAGAAATCTAATGGTGATTTGTTTGAATGAATGAATATGAAGATAACAATAAAGAATTGATTTGAAATAAATGAAAGCAAGTGTGTTGGAAATTAAGAATCCACTTTAACTCTATCATCTATATTTTGACTAAATTGTTTAACTACAATTCGTGGGGTTTTGAAAATCCTTGTTTCTAATGTTATTTAAATCATCTCTCGAGGATGCATTAAAAACTTTTTTTTCTAAAATATAATCCGATTATATCTCTATGATGAATTTAACACTAGAAAAGTATTTTAGTTTTGTGAACACTTTTGAAGGATAACACAAGGCATATGTGGTATATCTCTATCCCCTATCGGACCTTGTGGTAATTAAATATGTCTAACGTTCTCCTACTCTCTCGATATAAGAAAACATCACACGATTATACAAAAGTTGACCAAAAATTTGTATAAGCTAGTAAAACACAATTTAATTACACAAACCCATGAATTATATAAATTAAACGAAAGTCAAAACATAAATTCAAGAAATCAAAGCTTCATCACAATTCACAATACTAAACGTCTAGCCTAGATACATGAATGAAAATAAATTACAAGAATAATTAAAATAGATATCCCCGTTCATCTTCTTGTTCTTGTATCTTCAATTTTGCTTTTGGCTTCGCATGGATCCCTCGACAATTGAACAACAATTTGGCATGAAAACACACAAGTTGGGAACCCCTAATTTGTGCAAGACAACATGTATATATAGATTTTGGTGAAGCCTAGGCTGATGAGTTCCAGCGGGGCTGATGAGAATCCCACATCGGGATCTGAGGGGTTCCTGGGCTGGTTTATAAGGGTTGGGGCAAACCTCCTCTCATAGGCGTGCTTTTGGGACGGAGTTAGGAAATTTCCCTTCGATTGGTACCAGAGCCAATCCTCATGGGGTCGGTGTGGCGAGGCTCCTCTCTGAATCGTCTAGACTCCTCTAATAATTGTCTTCTCCATTCAAAAATGTCCTCCATTCGAGGATGAATGGTCTAAAGGGAACGGGGATGATGAGTTCCAGCGGGGCTGATTAGAATCCCACATCGGAATCTGAGGGGTTCCTGGGCTGGTTTATAAGGGTTGGGGCAAACCTCCTCTCATAGGCGCGCTTTTGGGATGAAGTTAGGCAATTTCCCTTCGATCGATGCAAACCCCTTCGGTATATTGACCGAAAATTCCCACAACAATTTAATACAAAATCCAAGAAAGCTAAAGTGGTAAATAAAGGGATAAATACCTTAACCCAAGTTTAAATCTAACCCAAAATTCAAGGATTAACAAACCCTGGCCCAATGGGTATAAACCAAACAAATTCCAAGGTGGCGGAAAATAAACAACAATACAAGAATAATAATATTCAAGCAAAATTGATTAACTTCCAAGAATAATACAAGATAAAAGGAGGCTTTTATCCTTACCTCAAGGAGCCTCTCAAGAGAGCATTTCACATTGAACATCAAAGTTATTCTTTACAAATGAAAAAGAAAGTGTATATAAGTACAAAATTGGGCAAAATGTGCAAATTTCGAAAATTGCAATAAAACCCCGTTTTTGTGGAAATTGTAACAAAAACCCCGTTTTTGTGAAATTGAGTGTTTCGGTCGATCACATGGTCGACCGAAATGGGACTTTCGGTCGACCAACCCTCAGCCGAACGCGACTGAGGCTTCCTTCAAAAATCCTCTGCAGAGTTTCGGTCGACCGGTATGATTTTCAGTCGATCGAAATTCGTTGAGTCCAATTTCTTCTTCTTTTTGGCTCCAACTTGATTCTCGGCTTGTTTTCTTGACTTATTCACATTATTTAGCCTCGAATCTTGAACCTCTTCGACGTCGGATCTCGTCATGGGTCCTACGGGCACGCGCATCGAGGTTTGACTTTCTCGGTTCTCATCATCCCCTCCCTCTTGAAAAGGATTCGACCTCGAATATTGCTTGAATGCACTGTCGTGAAACTCCTTGAACTTTGATCTTGCAATATTGTGGATCACAGGTTCGTGCAATGAAGTTGGACCTTCGTGATTCTCATCATCTCCTCCATCTCGAAAGAGATTCGACCACGAATTGACACCTACAATAAAAATAGAAAATTCAGACACAATAAATGTAACTGAAATTTCATACTCACCATGCAAAATCAATTTGTAGGCGTTGCCAAAATTTGAGATGTGCGAACACCGCAGAGTAGCAATTTGGATTTTATTTGATCGGGGGGTCGCTCCTTCCACAAATAAGAACATATCCGGCCGCCCGGATCAAATGGAATATGCTTCCTACCATGGTTGGAATTGGAAATACATTGTATACCAATTCCTTCAAATGGAAGCCCGAGCCTCCTACAAAGGGGCTTAACCAAAAGTGCATTCTCGTGCCCACCTAAACCAACTTTTTCTCCAATAAACATATACATAAAGTTCAACAGAATTAATAGGTTAAAGTCACAAGCAATTTTAAGTGGAGGAAACTTGCTAATATGATGAGCAATTAAAGTGCAAGCAAATTTAACAACCATAAAATTAGCACCAACTTCGTGCAAATGCACGACCTCCCGAAAGAAATGATTAGCTAGGATGATGACCTTGTTGGTTTCATGACATGCAATCAAACGTGACATTTTAATACTCCTACCAACAATCACAAAAATAGCATCATTTTCTTTCTTTGTTCCAAGTAAACCCACTTTAAAATTCATAGAAGTAGTAGTCCAATATTTACTCATGATGGGCAAATATGCATGGAATCCTTGGAGGAAAAACTTGAGTTTAGCCATTTTACAAGTTCGGAATTTACTACAAGTGCAAACATGTTCAACACCAATCTTCAAAATAGGCCAATAAAATTGATCACATAATACCCCTAAAACCCTATTGATTTTAAATCGCCCCATCAAACAATCATCATGTGCTCCTCCCACTAGCAATTCACGCATGACACATTTACAAGGAAACAATCCAATTTTCCAAAACAAATAATCATCATGCTCATAGAATTCATCAAAATATTGTTCACAACATGATTCATAAATATTTAACAAATTCGGATATTTAACATGCATGCTCTTACTATGTTCAACACGGAATGAGGGAGCATCTAGAAATGTTAGAAGCGAAGTCCTTTTATCATCAAGACATCCCAATAAATCTTTCCCATGGACTCCCCTAACTAGCAATTCTTTTAAAGAGCCAATATGCAAGTCAAGCATATTTTCACAAGACAAGGATTCAACATGCCCATGAAATGTATTATATGCAACATTTTCACAAAAGGATTTGGTACTTATGCAATTGGGCACACGCAAAAATTTGCATTTACAAATTAAGCACTCATCATGACAATGATCCTTACCACATGTTACATTTTCACAAGTCAACAACACACTTTTCAAATCTACATCAAGATCATACAACCCTCTAATATATTCAAGACACAATAACCTTGCATTCAAGAAAATGTTAGGAGAATACCTCCTAAATGTTGCATCGGTTATGTCATTTTCTTTACCTCGGTTGTACTCGTTGTTGTAGGAAAATATTTTCATGAATTTCTTCCATAAGGCATGCTTTTGGAGTTCTTTGTTTCCTTGATAAGTTGGCCTCACAATTTCCTGCAACAAAGAAATAACCAAACTAGGGAGGGAAGTGTTAGAATATTTAAGAGTAAAGAACATTTTGGGGTGATCTTTTCTCTCAATCTTCTTGGTGACACTCATCACTTCCTCACCTTTTTCTGAGGTAGGATCCTCAACTCTCGGTTCTTCTCTTACCTCTCCTTTTTCTGGAATCGTGGCTCCAACCCTCATTGCCTCTCCTTTTTCTAGGGACGTGGCCCCAACTCTCATACTCACATTTTTATTTTTTTCAATTTTATCAATTGAAGGTTCTTTTGTTTTCATATCCTCCCTTTCTTTCTCTTCTTTTTCCTTTTCCTTCTCCTTCTCTTTTTCTTCCTCGAATTCCTTCTTGAGCTTCATTTGGTCTTTGCATACTTCTTCCGGACTCAAGGATATGATCACAAGATTTTTTTCATCCATTTGGAAGCTACATCAGTTCTTCCTCTTGTCATATGTCACACTCCTAACACTTTGCCAAGGTCTCCCCAAAATTATGTGTGTAGTATGCATGTGAACTAAATCACATATCACTTGGTCACAATAGGTTCCAATGTTGAAGGCAAGAAGAACTTGTTCACTCACTCTCACTCCCCCATCATCACCCAACCTTTGCAATACATAGGGATAATGATGTCTCTTAACCGGTAACCCCAATTTCTCCCCCTACTAGCACTCACCAAATTCATGTCACTCTCCCCATCTATAATGAGACTACATGCCCTATCCCCCACAAGACATCTAGTGTAGAAAATATTTTCTCCATCCTTCTCCTTCTCATTATCATGGGCAAAAGATGTTGGTGGCCTAGCATTCATCTCCAACACTCCCTTCTCATTATCATCCCTCCTATGGAATGATGGACTCTTCATTTTTGCCCTATCAATAATATCATCAATTCCATCTCCACTCTTATCTACACATTCTCTTCTTCTTCTACCCATTCTCCTATCTCCTTCAACTTCTCCTTTATTATCATCCCTCCTATGGAATGATGGACTCTTTATTTTTATTCTATCAATATTATCATCAATTCCATCTCCACTCCTGTCTACTCATTCTCCTCTTTTCCTATACATGCTTCCATTTTGTTCACCATCCCCTTCATCATCCCAAACATTCATTCTAATTTTCCTATTCAACTTCCCATTTGGTTTTCTACTTCCATCCCTATACACAATGTTCTCAAATTTATCCCTCAACCTTCTCCTACCATCCCTATTTTCTTCACCCATACTAGTTGATGTACTCTCCCCTCTTGTTCCTAAATTTTCCAACTCACCTCCAATCTTCTCCATTTGTCTAGCCATGGTGGTTGAAAGATTTTGTAACAAGTACTTCAAATCTTAAGTTTGAGCATTGGAATTTGACATGGTGTGCAAGTGTGAAAGTGTTCTCACAAGAATAAATTTCACTCGTGTTTCACTCAATTTAGGCTTTTACCCTCTAATGAGCTCACCACTCTTGCCTTTTTCCACTCAAAATCTCATTTCTCAAGTTCTCCAAGGAAGGTAATCAACTAAACCACAAAGTATAATTCTTGTGAAGTCAAGGAAATCACAAACAAAGGAAGAAGGAATTTATAACAAGTAGATACAAATAGCAAGTAGAATTTATGTGATTGCTAAACTCAAAAGGAACAATATTTATGTGGGATAAGATGCTAGGAACACAATTTAGCAACGAGATTGACAAACTACAAATAATAGACAAGGCATAGATGTAGAACAATAAGCACAAAGAGTGTAAATTTTGAATGAGGCAATTTATCAAACATCTTGTACTCAATCTTTGAATGACCTTGAATGGATAAAATGTGGATATATGATAAATTCCCAACAACCCAAATGTGACAATAAATGAATGATCAACAATTACCCAATGTATGAAGCAAGTAATATATGAGATACAATGTTGATAACACAATCTCAATCATGGAAATTAGATAGCTCCAAGTAATTAACAAGTTATGGGCACTAAATAATAAGGCATGAACGTGGTATTTTTCTTTGGGACAATTTATCAAACACTTTGGATAATGTAGGAAAGTAAGTGTTTGGCTAATAGAAACCCACAACAAATTCAACAATCAATATACCCAATATGTAATGATCAATAAATACTCATGGGCATACAAATTTTCTCCAATCGTTCCCAATTTTCGGATTTTTTTTTTCAAAATGACAATAACAACAACAAGAAAGTAAATATAGGATTACCAAATTATAGCCAAGCTCTGATACCAAATGATGCGAACCCCTTCGGTATATTGACCGAAAATTTTCACAACAATTTAATACAAAACCCAAGAAAGCTATAGTGGTAAATAAAGGGATAAACACCTTAACACAAGTTTAAATCTAACCCAAAATTCAAGGATTAACAAACCCTAGCCCAATGGGTATCAACCAAACAAATTTTAAGGTGGCGAAAAATAAACAACAACGCAAGAATAATAATACTCAAGCAAAATTGATTAACTTCCAAGAATAATACAAGATAAAAGGAGGTTTTTATCCTTACCTCAAGCAGCCTCTCAAGAGAGCATTTCACATTGAACATCCAAGTTATTCTTTACAAATGAAAAAGAAAGTGTATATAAATAAAAAATTGGGCAAAATGTGCAAATTTCGAAAATTGCAACAAAACCCCATTTTTGTGAAACGGAGTGTTTCGGTCGATCACATGGTCGACCGAAATGGGACTTTCGGTCGACCAACCCTCAGCCGAATGCGACCGAGGCTTCCTTCAAAAATCCTCTGCAGAGTTTCGGTCGACCAGTATGATTTTCGGTAGACCGAAATTGGTTGAGTCCAATTTCTTCTTCTTTTTTAGCTCCAACTTGATTCTCAGCTTGTTTTCTTGACTTATTCACATTATTTAGCATCGAATCTTGAACCTCTTCGATGTCAGATCTCGTCATGGGTCCTACGGGCACACACATAGATGTTTGACTTTCTCGATTCTCATCATAGGTGATTTATGGTGAAAGATGTTGAATTTTGCGTAAAAAGCCCACCAGTCAGCCCAGCCGGAAAGGCGTGTAGCAGCGAAGTTCAAAGTTCCGTGGCAGTGCAGTTATTCGATTTTTCGGTTCTGTTGATTTCAGTTTCATCGTGCAATTGCACAGTTATGTGGCTCATTGTTGCTTGGTTCAACGAGTAAAGGACAATTTCAAATTTTGATTTTGCCTAAGTTGGTCCTCCTTCTTTATTTGCATCCAAGTCCTCCAACTTTCAATAGTGACAATTTGGTCCCTACTTTTGATTTCTTCACTTTTCTTCCTTGTTCTTTTCAATTGACTATTTGCTCTTCTTCATGTTTACAATTTAGTTCCAATAATCATCCAATTCTTCCATATTTGCTCCATTTGCATAACTTCCTCAACTTTGGATTGCTTTTCTAAAATATAAACAAATATATACCAAATGAATAGAAAATATTCTTAAACAAACATATAAAGTTCTACTTTTGGCACATAAATAAGTGTATAAAATACACTTATCAATATTTTACTGAATAATACCCCTAAGCTGGTGTCCAGCTTTGAGAATGATATGCTGAACTCCCTGTTAGATTTAGAGGAAATTAAAGAGGTTGTGTTGCGTTTTAACAAAGATAGTGTAGCTAGTCCTAATGGATTCTCTAGCCTTTTCTACCAGGTTTGTTGGGAGATCATCAAATTTGATTTACTAGAGGTTGTGGTGGACTTCTTTGAAGGCAAAATATTACTGATGGCATAATTTCTACTTCTACTACTTTAATTCCTAAAAAGATTGAAGCGCCCATAAGTTTGTGCAATTTTATCAACAAGGTACTTAATAATTTGGATTTGATCAAAATTGGATCGATAAAATTAGAAGACGCATTAACAACTGCAGGTTCTTTGTTCTTATCAATGGGAAGTTGAATGGTTACTTTAAATCGACTAGAGGGCTAAGACAAAGTGATCTAATATCACCATCCTTGTTTATCATTCTTCCTAAGTGTCTTTCCAAGGAGTTTAATAACTTATTCTTAAGAAATGTGGATTTTCACTTTAAGTATGGGGGGCTTATTTCAGTCTCACATCTGTCATTTGCTGATGATCTGATGGTCTTCACCAATTTCCAGAAATCATCCCTCACAAAAATTATGGATTTTATCAGAGCTTATACCAAAGGTTCTGGTCAAGACATTAATTGTAGTGAAAGTTGACTCACTACAATTAAGGATAAACATAAAGTTATTGTTGCTGGAATCACTGGGCTTCAATATTAGCCCTTGCCTTTTAAGTATCTTGGGTTTTTTTTTAAACAAAGGTAAAAAAAAAATCCTTTGTGACGAATTGGTGAACAAAATCAAGGGAGGAATTCTAGGTTGGGAACACGGGTGGCTATCTACTTGGGAAGAATCATTCTTATCAAACATGTTCTGAGCTCTATGCTATTCCATCTTTTTCAGCATCCTCTTGTGTGTATTGTTAACAAAAATTTTAGAATTTTCAATGCATTCATCTGGGGTGATTCAAGTCAAAATAGAAAAGTACATTAGTCTTCTTGGGATAAGTTGTGTTATCCTATTGAAGAAGGAGAGATTGGTTGCAAATCTTTGAAGGATTTAAACTATGTTTTTTATTGCAAACTTTAGTGGAAAATCAAAAAACAAGAGTCCCTTTGGAATTGGGTGATGAAGGCCAAATATTGGATAATTGTTAAACCCCAGCTTGCCTGGAGAGAGGGGGATGGAAAAAATGATTTTAAGTATGATGCTTGGCTTAAAATTGGAGCTTTCCAAGGAAGAATGACTATAGATAGTTTACAGAGCAAATATGTAACGGAAATTAAGGATAGTGTTGACGTCTCTTTTTGTCAACAAATAAAAGTGGAATGGACTTTTGAATTGATAGGTGGATAATATATTTTTTGATAAATTTGTCTAAGTACACAGTTCTTGAATTAAATAATCGTCTTTGTAATAAAGTCTGAGATATTACAATAAAGAATAAAGGTAACAGATCGAAAGCGAACTGAGATCAAAGTCACACAAATTCACATCCAGTTCGATACCGATCTGATTGCCAGGTCGAATGAACGAAATCAAATAACAAGAGTTTTGGGAGCTTTTCTCTATATTTCTTGCCCTTTAATGAGCATTTACTCCTCCTATTTATAGTAGTTGAGGAGTTCAAGCATAATCATTACAACATATCACTTCTGCAGGGGGTGACTGAAAGGGTGATTGACCCTTCTGACAAACATATATCAAATGATTATTCTGACATATTACAAATAATGATGATTACTGACACATAATACAGCTGATTTGACAATACTACCTACTCCCACATCGTCTTCATCTTCCACCGTTGAGGTCGGCTCGCATGATTCATCTCGGTCGAACAAATCACCTCGGTACACAAATCACCTCGGTCTCATGAATTCACCTCGCCGGCATAGATCACCTCGGTCCACAAATCACCTCGGTCTCATGAATTCACCTCGCCGGCATAGATCACCTCGGTCCCAAATCACCTCGGACTTTGACATTTCATCTCATATGTTTAAATAACCTCGGTCGTGATGTAGGACATTGAGGTCGTGATTCAGAATGCCACCGTCTCGTCAATTTCTGGATAACTATTAGCCGTTGACTATTTGACTGCTTTCCACCTCAGATTGGTGTATAACAAATGTCCCCTCTAGATCGGTTCGAAATTATGAGGGCGGATCTAGAAATTCACTCCCTTATTGAAAATTTTAATATCGGCGTTCGTTCAGTTAATTGTGTAAACCCTGCCACGCGTCAATATCTGATTGGTGTGTCATGCTTTGGATCGTGCGTAGCCGCCATCATTATGACAACGCGTCTTGTCATAATTACCGCCGTCCAATTCTCTCTCCTCCTTTCCTATATAAAGGTTCATTTGCCACCTTCTCCCACGATTTTTTTCTTGATTCTCTTCAAATTCCTGAAAGGTCGCTTTAAATTCCGTTCTCCGTTTCTGTTCGTTTTTAAATCCGAGGTGAGGTCCGTTTATCTTTCATTGATATTTCTTCGCTTTTATTATTATTTTATATATATATATATATATAAGAAAAAATGAGTGGAGACCTGAGTTCTAGCGAAAGTGGCGTGAGGTCGGTTGGTGTAGGTAGTATTGGGGAACCTTCCGTGTCGTGGAACGACAGCTTGGAAACTCAGTGCTTATTTAGAGACGATGTGGAGGAAGGGGAAACTGCTCAGCCTCTCCTGTTAACAATTGTCCCCGCTTCCCGAACCATCTCACCCAGCTCGTTCCGACATCCTTCCTGCGCCAATTTCACCCGACCTGATCCTTGTACAAGCTACCGTTCGGACTTCGCCTGTAAACACTTCCGTTCTAGTGCCACCGAAAACGAACTAGCCATGTGGAAAACCAAATATCGGATCCCGGGCTATGTGCATTTCTTCCTCCCTGAGAGTTTTGAAAGAGCCGACCAGCCACCTCGCGGCTGCGTGGCCGCAAACTACCAGATCCTAGAGGCTGGTCTACGTTTTCCCCTTCCCTTCATAATTACCGACTTCCTCCGCGCTTGGGGGGTCGCACCGACTCAAATCCTTCCTAACGGGTGGAGACATATCTTGGGCCTCATATCCCTTTTCAATCTAATGGGATATGGAGACCCCACCATCGACGAATTCCATTATGCCTACCAATTCCGGGCTGATGGGAAACGGACGGGGTGGTTTTATGTGATGCAGAGGTCGATCTTTGAAGGGAAAAAACTTCTGGTAGACCTGCCTGATTCAGTTCGTTGGTGGAAGGAGAAATGGTTCTTTGTTGGAGGGAATTGGATGAGTCCCTACCGAAGTGAGGACATAAGCCACATCGTATCAATTCGTTATAGGGAAAAGATCAGTAAGTCATATTTTGAGATAATTTAGAACTTAAAAGGTCTAATATTAATCACTCCGTTTTTTGCAGAGGTGAGGGAACCGGAGTTGGACGAGGGAACAATTGAAAGGATAGTGAATTTAAAAGACATACCGGAACCAGACAGGTCGGTAAAAGAGTTATTGACTGAGGAGCATCTATTTGAAGCGGGACTTACTCATATTGATCCGTCAGACTATTACCCTCCACTTCGGAAATGTAAGCATCCACCCGGCAGATTTATATCCTATGTTATTTACGAACTGGATACTTGTATAAATTCTTGTGTTTGATTTTCAGCTCGAAAAGGCAGAAAAGGGATGGAGTCCATGAAGGCAAAGAAAGAGGCCCATGCCAAAGCGGAAGCACGCAAACGAGCTGCCCAAAAAAGGGCGGCCAAGGGCTCACCGCCTCGTAAGGAGGGTCAGATTCCTCCTCCATCTCCTCAGAAGAAAACTAAGCGGGCTGAAATCTCAAAGGGCAGACCTGACACTGTCATCCCTCCTCCTCCTCCTCCAACTTTCAACGAGGCGGAATCTTCACGAGGAACTCATGCTGCTGAAGGTTCCTACCTTGGCATCAACAGAGTTCGAGCCGACTTGGTGAACTCGCTGAAGGGGAGTCGTCCCAAGATTTACCGGGACTTTGTTTCTGCTGCCCATTTGACCCCAGTTGGATTGATGAGGCTCCCAGAACGGACCAAGGTGGCGATGGACACCCCGGCATGAAAAATTTTGTGAGGATATGCCAGTTGACGACCTGGTGGCTACCGACATGGCGCACCTCGGACAGGCTATGAATTATCTCACCCGGACTCAATCTAGGCTTTTCAAGGTGGCTAGTGACACCAACCGGTTCAAGAAACTAGCCACCGAGGCCAGAGGGATGTTTGAAAACGAGGTGAAGGCCAGGAACGAGGCCGAGGATAAACTGAAGAACGCTTTGGCTGAGGTGGAGAGGTTGAAAGGAGCCAACGAGGAACTTCAACTATTGAAGGAGGAGGTGATTCCTCTGAAGGAGGAGTTAAAAGACTTGAAGGAGGAGGTGTCCGTGCTAAAAAGGTCAAAGGAGGGACTCCTGAAGGAGTTAGAGGCTGCTAACTGCATCGAGTTAATGCCACCTGGAACAGAAGCGACCTGAGGTTGACATCAGATTTCTCAAGGAGAAGCTCGATCTGATTTACAAGAAATATCTTGAGTTAATGCCAACCGAGGTTGATGACGAAGAAGTGGATCTTTTCTCTCCCGCGCCAGAGCTCCAACCCCCGGAAGTAGACGAGGCCATCAATGTGGTGGATTAGCATGAATTTTATATTTGTAGCTTTCTCCCCGCCCTCTTTACATTTTATTTCGGCCTTTGTAATCTTGTGATTTTCAATGAAGAAAATTTTTATTGTGTCTAAGTCTTATTACATGCGGAGGTGAATTATAAACGAAGTGAAACACTTAAGCAATTTTCAAACGTCAATTCACTCCAAATAACATGCAGAGATGAATTATAAACGAAGTGAACACTTAAGCATTTTTCAAACGTCAATTCACTCCAAATAACATGCAGAGGTGAATTATAAACGAAGTGAACACTTAAGAAATTTTCAAACGTCAATTCACTCCAAATAACATGCAGAGGTGAATTATAAACGAAGTGAACACTTAAGCAATTTTCAAACGTCAATTCACTCCAAATAACATGCAGAGGTGAATTATAAACGAAGTGAACACTTAAGCAATTTTTCAAACGTCAATTCACTCCAAATAACATGCAGAGGTGAATTATAAACGAAGTGAACACTTAAGCAATTTTCAAACGTCAATTTAGCTCGATGAATTCTCACTAGTAAACATCTCGTTTATGGAATGGAGTTCTGTCAATTATCACCTTGGTTTTTATTCACCAAAACACCTCGTACGTGGAATGGAGGTCGGTCAATTATCACCTCGGTTTTTATTCACCAAAACACCTCGTTTGTGGAATGGAGGTCGTTCATTCGTCACCTCGATTTCTCGGGGGGAACTACTTCTTCTTCATGGATTGCTTCGTCATGTTGATGATATCCAGCCTTACAGGTACTTACGGCTCATCAACTAAGGTCTTTGTTTTGCCTCTCATGGAGGTCTTTCTCGCCTTTGAGACGGATTGCCTTGTGATGTTGATGGTATCCGGCCTTACAGGTACTTACGGCTCATCAACTAAGGTCTTTGTTTTGCCTCTCACGGAGGTCTTTCTCGCCTTTGAGATGAATTGCCTTGTGATGTTGATGATACCCTGCCTTACAGGTACTTACGGTTCATCAACTAAGGTCTTTGTTTTGTCTCTCACGGAGGTCTTTCTCGCCTTTGAGACGGATTTCCTTGTGATGTTGATGATATCCGGCCTTACAGGTACTTACGGCTCATCAACTAAGGTCTTTGTTTTGCCTCTCACGGAGGTCTTTCTCGCATTTGAGACGGATTTCCTTGTGATGTTGATGATATCCGGCCTTACAGGTACTTACGGCTCATCAACTAAGGTCTTTGTTTTGCCTCTCACGGAGGTCTTTCTCGCATTTGAGACGGATTGCCTTGTGATGTTGATGATTTCCTGCCTTACAGGTACTTACGGTTCATCAACTAAGGTCTTTGTTTTGCCTCTCACGGAGGTCTTTCTCGCATTTGAGACTGATTGCCTTGTGATGTTGATGAAATCCTGCCTTACAGGTACTTACGGTTCATCAACTAAGGTCTTTGTTTTGGAAAAACCAATTCAGATTTGCATATTTCGAAACATTAAACTCTTCATTCATTTGATTACATTCCTATTGACATCAAAGATAAAATATTCACATTCCATTTCACATCCTGTTCTACTGGAAATATTTCTTTAAGTGTTCCGCGTTCCAAGGGTGCTGAAGTTGAATTCCATCAAGTGATTCTAGTTCGTAAGACCCATTGCTCACGGCCTTCTTGATTCGATACGGACCTCCCCAGTTCGGTCCTAGAGGCTCTCGTGTCGTGGTTATCTTTCTTAACACCAGATCCCCCATTTGGAACTTCCTCGGCCTTACCCTAGCATTGTAATACCTCGCACTCCTTTGCTTGTATACTGCATTCCTGACCTGTGCCTGTAATCGCTTCTCCTCCGTAAGGTCTAATTCAGCAGCGAGGGCATCATTGTTATCTTTCTCATTGAAGTGAGCGACTCGAAACGATGGCATACCCACCTCGATCGGGATTACAGCTTCTGTCCCAAAGGCCAAAGTGAACAGGGTCTCTCTTGTTGACGTCCTGTGGGTGGTCCGGTAGGACCACAATACCCCTGGTAGTTCTTCCGCCCACGTTCCTTTCAGGCTTTCGAGTCTGGTTTTAAGATTATGCTTGATAATTTTGTTCACCGCTTCGACTTGCCCGTTGGATTGAGGATGGTTCGGAGTAGAGAAATGTTTCCTGATGCCCAGCCCTTCACAAAAGGATTTAAACCTTTCGTTGTCGAACTGTTTTCCATTGTCCGTCACAATGGATTGTGGGATTCCGAACCTACAAATGATTGACTTCCATATAAAGTCTGTAGTTTTCTGCTCCGTAATTTTGACTAACGGTTCAGCTTCTGCCCATTTTGTAAAATAATCCACTGCAATTATAGCAAACCTGTTTCCTCCTTTCGCCGTTGGTAATGGCCCGATCAGGTCTACCCCCCATTTAGCGAACGGCCATGGACTCGTCACTGAAGTCAGCTCTTCTAGAGGGTTCCTCATGATTGGGGCGAACCTTTGACATTTGTCGCATGTCTTTACAAACTCAATCGCGTCCTTCTTCAAGGTAGGCCAAAAATACCCCTTCCTGATAATTTTGAACGCCATCGCTTGTCCCCCGGTATGGTTCCCGCAAATGCCCTCATGTATTTCTTTCATCACATATTCAGCCTCTTCATTGTCTAAACATTTAAACAGTGGTAGGGAGAATCCTCGCTTGTACAAGTCGTCCCCAATTATAGTATACCTCGAAGATCTGATCCTCAAACTCCTGGCTTTCACTTGATCAGGTGGCGTCGTTCCTTCTCGCAAGTATTGGATAATTTCATCCTTCCATGTCTTCTTCAGAGAGGTTTGCAGGACAGTTGAAGGCGACGGTTTTAAGGCGGATTGCGACAAGGTCTCGATTGATATGTTTTCCAATTCGGACGTTCCTTCGCTTATCGCTAAGCGGGCTAAGGCATCAGCTTGACTATTTTTGGATCGAGGGATCTGGATAAACTCTGCATGCCTGAATTTCTTCAACTCTTCCAAAACCCTTGCTCTGTAGGTCTTCATTTTTTCACCCCTGGCTTCATACGTTCCCTGGATTTGGTTGATTATCAGTTGTGAATCTCTGTGCAGGATAAGGCTATCAACACCCATCGCTTGAGCCATGTCCATTCCTACAATCAGAGCCTCATATTCAGCGTCATTGTTGGTCGCCTCGAAATCAAAACGATAGGAGCTGCAGAAGAATTGATTATCAGGGCTGATTAGGACGACTCCGGTCCCTGCCCGGTTTCCTGCTGATGAACCATCGACGTATAAGCGCCAGGTCGCATCCACCTCCGCACAACAACTTAAGTGAGTCGGTGTGAGCTCCACCATGAAATCAGCTAAGGCTTGCCCTTTGATGGCGGTTCTCGCTTTGTAAACAAGGTCGAATTGTCCCAACTCTACTGCCCATTTTAATAACCGTCCGGACATCTCTGGTTTTTGTAGCACCTGCCTCAGTGGAAAATTTGTCAATACTTCAACCTGATGCTCCAAAAAGTAAGGCCTCAATTTCCGAGTTGACATTATCAAAGCATAGGCTAGCTTTTCCATTTCAGAATATCGAAGTTCGGCGTCATGCAGGGCCTGGATGACATAGTAGACTGGTCGCTAAACTCCTTGCTCAGTTTTCACAAGGACTGCACTCATTGCTAGTTCTGAAACGGCCAAGTATATAGAGAGCACTTCTCCCGATTCTGGTTTCGAAAGGATAGGCGGGGACGCTAATTGCTTCTTCAATTCCTCGAAGGCCGTCTGGCATTCTTTCGTCCACTCAAAATCCTTGTTCTTCCTGATAACATCAAAGAATGGCCGGAATTTGTCCGTAGATCTCGACACGAAACGACTCAAAGCTGCTACCCTTCCCGTCAAACTTTGCACCTCTTTAAGTTTTCTTGGTTCCCTCATTTGCATCAGTGCCTGTATTTTATCAGGGTTGACTTCGATACCCCTTTGGTTTACCAGGTAGCCCAAAAATTTCCCTGATCCTACCCCGAAGGATCATTTCTTGGGATTCAGCTTCATCCTGTAAGTTCGCAGTATTCGGAACATCTCATCAAGGTGCTGAACATGGTCTTCAGCTCGGATACTCTTTACGAGCATGTCATCGACATATACCTCCATTGTCTTCCCGATGAGATCTTTGAACATTTCATTCACCAAGCGTTGATATGTTGCTCCAGCGTTCTTTAAGCCGAGAACGGCATCATCTTGTAACAATAGAGTCCTCGATCCGTCATAAACGAGGTATGCTCCTCATCGGCTGCATTCATCGGTATTTGGTTATACCCCGAGTAGGCTTCCATGAAGCTGGGGAGCTGATGTCCGGCCGTAGCATCCACCATTTGATCTATCCTGGGGAGGGGGAAACTATCCTTGGGGCATGTTTTGTTTAGGTCAGAGAAATCAATGCACAACCTCCATGTCCCATTGCTTTTCTTTACCAGCACTGGGTTTGCTACCCACGTAGGATAGAAAGATTCCCTGATAAATCCATTGCTAAGTAATTTCACCACCTCCCTTGCCAGCGCTTCATACCGTTCAGGATTTAGTGACCTCCTTTTTTGTACCTTAGGTTTGAAATCAGGATTAACTTGGAGGTGGTGGCATGCATGTTTAAGATCAATCCCTTCCATGTCCGAGTGAGTCCATGCAAACACATCCGAATTCTTTTTCAAAAAATTGACGAGGTCGGTCCTGATGGGCCCCGTTAACCCGCGTCCCACTCTGAATTCGACATCAGGTTTTGCATCATCAACTTTAACAGTATCCAACTCTTCCACAGGACCTGACTGACCCCTATCCTGCGCACCTCTTGGATCCAGCGTCTGCAGCTCTGTTATCGACTCGTCTTCTCCACTTGGTTTCACGACGGGACTTTCTTCTTCCTCCATTTGAACATTGTTGAAAGCGAAGCCTAAATTGCACTCCCGCGCAACCCTCTGATCCCCCCTTATGGTAGCCACCCCGTGTGGCGTAGGGAATTTCAGACAATAGTGATAAATTGAAGCTGCGGCCTTAAGCTCGTGGAGGATCGGTCTTCCCAATATTGCATTGTAGTTTGTCATGATGTCTACTACCACGAAATCAGCGATCACACGCCTCTGACAAGATCCTGTCCACAGTTCCACCAGTAAGGATATTTCACCTTTTGGATAGATGTAGTCACCAGTGAAACCCTGAATCCTTGTTCTTCTTGGTCGTAAGCTACGCGGGTCAATTCCCATTTTTTCAAAGGTCTTCCAGTATAACACATTCACAGCACTACCGTCATCCACCAGAGTTCTGTGGATCTTTATACCGCTTACCGGCATCGTGATCATCAAAGCATCTGAATGTGGTTGGAGTACCCCCCTGGCATCTTCCTCAGAGAAACTGAAAGACTCCGAATCGTCCGGCGTCATTGCATGACTACATATCTGATAGCTATTTCGGGCTTCTCGGGAGAACTCTCGCCTTTTCCTCTTTGACCCGACCCGCACTTGATTTCCGCTCACAATTGTACGGATTTCATCAGGCCGGTCTTTGCCGCGAGGCTCTACCCCCTGATGGACGGCATACTTCTCCTGTTGCTTGAATTGCCTTCCTGAATCCCGTGGTTCAGCAGCGTATTCTTGTAAGCTTCCCCTCTTTATTAACCTGTCGATTTCGAATCTCAAATTCCGGCATTCGTCCGTGGTGTGTCCCACTGACCTGTGGTATTTGCAATACCGGGAGGAGTCCAAGTTATTCGGGCTCTGCTTCATCGGCCGAGCCGGCGGAATTATCCCCTTGTCTTTCTCATTCATGCAAATCACCTCAGTTGAGGCATTCAATGGGGTGAGTTCACTTCTTTGTTCAGGATTATACGGACGGAACCTATCCGCTGGTTTGTAATCTCTCTTTTTTCCCAAAGTATTCCTTTTGAATTCTCTCTTCTCATCCTTGCTTCCCTTCTTGTCTGACGCTGCGGCTGTATCATGACGACCTTTTTTGGGACCTGACGCCTCCTGGGCGTTGATAAACTTCTCCGCCCTGTTAAGAAATTCCTGGTACGTGTGAGGTCCATCCTCATGCACTGACCACCAGAAACGTGTTTGCATTTGTAGGCCTGACAGAACAGCCATGAGAAGCGCGTCGTCTGATATTCTTTCCATTCCCATGATCTTTCTATTAAAGCGGCCCAAATAACTCTTTAGTGATTCCTCCTTCTCCTGCCTAATGGTCACCAAGCTCTCCTTCGGGGTGGTCGAAATTTTTGAACCCATGAATTGCTTCAAGAACTGGCTACTTAGTTGAGACCAACTCGATATGGAGTGCTGAGATATATTGCGGAACCACCGTTGAGCCCGGTCCCCGAGGGTCAAAGGAAAAGCCCTGCACATTATTGCGTCACTTGCCCCTTGAAGCTCCATCCACGACATGTACTGATCCAGATGCGAAATCGGGTCAGTCTCCCCGTTGTACCCGACGAGATGAGGCATCTTCATTTTGCTCGGTAGAGGTTGTGACAATATAATCTCCGTGAAAGGTGATGTCCGCTTGGTAGATGGTTCTGTTGATCCCAACCCTTCTTGTTTTGCCTCCAAGTCAGACAGTCTTTTCTTCAATTGCTCGACTTCGGTTTGGTCCGGTTTGCTTGATGGAAAAGTCGGTGGCTGACCCAAGTGAAGAGTCAAGCTGCCAGCCGGCTGGTTTTCGGGATTCACCTTCTTCATCGGAGATCTGTCCCCATGTCCCCTAGTCAGTACGGCCTTACTCTCCTCTCCTTTTTCACCCATTCTCGCTTGACTCGGTTCCATCCAACTCCGCGACTTTTGACTCTGCACATAAGGTGTGCTTTCGCCCACTGCACTCCTCGTGTTATCGGAGCGTCCAGTTTGTTGTTCTTCGAAATGTGAGCGTCCACCGGACCTTTGTAGTTGTGATTGCACTTCATGCTCCTCTTGGTGACGACCCCGGTCTTGATTTCTCCTCATCTCTTCCATTTCTATTTGCATCCTATCAAGTCGATCTAAGACCATTCCCATGTTGGCCTCCGCTGGGGGTCGTGAAACGGCGGATCTCCCGGACATACGGGAATTCCCCTGTGAACCCTCACCACGATGTACCTGGTGACTCCCTGAATTTTTCCTGTTGCTCATTATGATGCAGGAGCAAGTATGTGATTGCTGAGTACAAGGATACGACCCCTCTTTCTAGCGCCAATTTGTTGACGTCTCTTTTTGTCAACAAATAAAAGAGGAATGGACTTTTGAATTGATAGGTGGATAATATATTTTTTGATAAAGGTAACAGATCGAAAGTGAACTGAGATCAAAGTCACACAAATTCACATACAGTTCGATACCGATCTGATTGCCAGGTCGAATGAACGAAATCAAATAACAAGAGTTTTGGGAGCTTTTCTCTATATTTCTTGCCCTTTAATGAGCATTTACTCCTCCTATTTATAGTAGTTGAGGAGTTCAAGCATAATCATTACAACATATCACTTCTGCAGGGGGTGACTGAAAGGGTGATTGACCCTTCTGACAAACATATATCAAATGATTATTCTGACATATTACAAATAATGATGATTACTGACACATAATACAGCTGATTTGACAATACTACCTACTCCCACATCGTCTTCGTCTTCCACCGTTGAGGTCGGCTCGCATAATTCATCTCGGTCGAACAAATCACCTCGGTACACAAATCACCTCGGTCTCATGAATTCACCTCGCCGGCATAGATCACCTCGGTCCACACATCACCTCGGTCTCATGAATTCACCTCGCCGGCATAGATCACCTCGGACTTTGACATTTCATCTCATATGTTTAAATAACCTCGGTCGTGATGCAGGACATTGAGGTCGTGATTCAGAATGCCACCGTCTTGTCAATTTCTGGATAACTATTAGCCGTTGACTATTTGACTGCTTTCCATCTCAGATCGGTGTATAACAGATAGTAAGGGCAGTGATCTGAACAATTTATCTAGCTTCCTTCCAGCTAATGTTGCTAATGAGGTTAGGAGAATACCTATCACTAATGGAGCTGATAAATTGTACTGGAAACCATGTACTGTTGGGGAGTTTTCAATAACCTTATGTATTGAGTTATTTGGACACAAAAAATGTCTAGGAAAATGTCCTATAAACATATTTGGAAGAGTGGATTTCCTTAAAAGATTTCTTTCTGGTATGGAGGTTATGGAATAACCGGATTCCAACGGATGACATAATTCAACAAAAAATTGTTAATCAATATGCTTCTAAGTGTCAATGTTGCAAAAATGCTAAGACTATCAAACACGTTTTTCTGGATGGGAGGGTTTCCAAATTGGTTTAGAGATATGATTGTAGATTGATGGAAGTGCAAGAGGTTATTTGTCACCATCCCAATACTATGTTGATGCATTGGTTCATACAACCTAATTCCAGACCAGGGGATATCAGATCTACTCTGCCACTTATTATTGTTTGGTTTTTTGTGGATTGACATGAATGAAGCTAAATACAACTAGAGGAGAATAAGTGTTCTTAGAGTCATCAAATAAATCAATTATCCTGTTACTTCACTACAATGAGCTGGCAGAATCAAGTCCAATATCAGAAGAAGATTTTTTCTTATCTAAAGATTTATTTTCTTCTTATTTTATAATTTCTTCATGTAATTGAATTTTAAGATAAGAAGATTGTTCTCTTCATCATCTTTTTGTCCTTGAATATCTGATTTTCTTCAATAATTTCATCAACAGTTCTCGAATCAACGATGTAGTCCTCATCTATTTCTACTTCATCAGAGTGAAAGTCTGTAAAATCAATGCATGTGACATATTTCTATATCGTCAAAACAATACAAGATGAAGTAGTAAATAAACTGCTGGTTTTTTGCCTTCCCAAACAAGCACACATAGTGCATATGCGATTAATTGGTGATATTTTTTCTTCAGTCTCTTGATCAATTTGAACCTCAATTGATATCATCTCTAAAAACTTCTAATCCGTACAACCACATGGTACGAGAAGTCTAAAACATCATTTCCTCGCATGATACGAAGATATTCACCGATCCTAGTCCTGACATCTATAAAGGTTAAAAATGACTCAACCAAAAACCAAAATTTAACAAATTATATGTGCATAATTCTTTTAAATTTCAGTCTATGATTCAAGTGTGCATGTTTAATTTTATGTTTATATGAGAACCATCAAACATTGCTTATTAACGGTTAGATGTTTAGATTCTTAAGTGTGATATTAATCTAATGTGTAAGTTATTTAATTTTTATGTCGAATCGTGAAGTATACATGAATACCAGTTAAGACAAGACTAAATGTTGCCAAAAAACAAACAAACAAACAAAGATATTAGATTTCTCAATACAGAATTCCATACATCAAGAAACTAAAATTAAAACAAATTTATATTTCATCAATGTTTTCGATACAAATACTTGTAACCATTCTATCTAAGTTGTTTTCACGATATCAAAATCCGTTATCAAGAACGAGCATAACGAAAAATCTATGATGCACCCCCTCCCCCCCCCCCCCCTCTTCTCAGTCCACGATTATCAAGTATCACCTTTGTAATCGTCATAATGATGTATCAAGAAATTGCAATTTGAATTTCAACCCTTGTTTGGATCCAACGTATGGTCTTGAGTTAAGGTTTACACGTCCCCCCTCATGTAATGTATTTTCTTCTTAAGCTAATAAAACTCATTATCTCGAGCCTGGATTTTTGAGTTGAGATATTTCATACAAAAAAAAAAAAAAAAAAAAACTGTTCAATTACAAATATCGAAAGGAAAAGTTTAATATACAATAATTTTGGTCTTATTTCGAGGATATGCAATATTTCCAGTTCTAAATATTTTTAGTAGTAAAAATGAATTGTTACGTATTTTTAAGGTATATATGATTTTTTTTCAAAATTATGCCAATTTAACAAAATCGGATTGGTTTGAGTTGGGCTTGATATCGACCAAATCCAACCTAACCCAATTCCTAGCCCTGAGAAAACCATATTTTTCTTATCTAAAGATTTATTTTCTTCTTCTTATTTTATTATTTCTTCATGTAATTGAATTTTAAGATTAGAAGATCTTTTTTAATGAATTTTAGTGTTTTGTTGGACAAAAGTCGTGAATAAAGATGAAGTGTACATAGAAGTCAAATATTTAAGCTAATGGATACATTCAAATTATGAATATTTGAAATTCATATTACATAAGAGGGGGTTGCTTTTGGCAATTCAACTAATAGAATGACTTTGCATTACACATATATTAACTCAATTATTAATTGACATTCTTAAAAATTTATTTGAGCACGATTATAAAAGGATTAATTGAATAAATTAATGAGGAAAAAAAATTAGAAATTTTGATAAAAATTGTGAAATGCGCGATTAAAAATAATAATTAATTTTTAGCTCTACTTTTTAAGCACAAAATATAAATTTTGTTTAAATTAGAGCAGTTATCGCATGGGCTCGAGTTGAGCTTGTGTCAAAGCAATAAATGCCAAAACTATTCCCGTCTATTTATGTTGAATTCACCATGAAAAGTGGGTCCTAAATTGGTGAAAATTTGCTGGCAATCATGTGGAGCTTTCACAAAGATCGTCTACTTCTTCTTTCATTACATCTGAATAGTTGCAGATGAGATCCTCAACTTTTGCAGATTAGAGCAATTAGGTCTTCAATCTTCTATATAGCAAATAGAATATTACCCTTTTAATTTTCATACCTGCGTTGAGTTAATGGTTTACTTCAATTTGGATGTTAAAACTTAAAAGTTAAACTTCCGTTAAAAGACTACGGGTAAACAAATTAACACCATATTACCCTTTTGTTTGCTTTTCACAATCTTTACTTATTGTCGCATTATTGTTCTAACCCTTCCGTTTATGCCGAAATAATCCGTTAGCGAGCCTTAATATGAGGATAAATATTTAAATCACCGTTTAATATTTGTTGTTGTTATTTTTTATTCAAAAATATAATGAATAAATAAGTTTGTTACTGCATTTCTAACAAACTTTTTGGATGAAAATCATAACCAGAGATGAGATATGTAATTGATGTGGACAATGCGAGATGAGGATGAAGTATTTTACCATACCTACATATTACGCCACCCCATTTCCATTGGCGGAAGATGAGGGCTTTCCCCCCTTTTGTTTCTAGACTGTAAATGGCCATGAAAATCATATGTAGGGGGAAATCAGACAAAAAATTGATTGGGGAAATATTCGCTGATTTGACCAAAGATTGAGGACCGAATTCGCAATTTACCCTATATGATAGGGGGACTAACCGACCATAGAAGTGTTAAGATGAATTTTTTATTTTTTTTTATGAGTAATGCATTGAAATAATTCAAGCGTTAGTATAAAAGAATAAACTATCATTTGCCATAATTAATTTCCGTAATCAGTGCATAAAAAAAAGGCACGTAATTTTATGCAGGAGGATATGGTAGAAACCAAAAAGTCATTACAAGTATACAACGCATACGCGTCGAATTATGAATAAATATGAGTAATGAAGTGTCCATTGGTAATAATGGACCGACACATGCTTTTGCAAATTCATTCCAACCATACACACTCACTCACTCTTTTCTTTGTTCTAGACCAACCCCACATTTTTTAATTAAACACACCGCACTTAGCCCCACTAAAATAGAGTCAATAGAGCCGTTTCTTTGTGTTTTCGAAACGTATTCACATCACGTTACATCTTCTCTCTCCATCTCTCTGCTACTGTTTTCTACTTCTCCAATTGATTATGTAAATTAGCAAATACCAGAAAAAGGTTGTTTGTTTGGTGTTGAAGTGTGCTATCCTCAAAATACTCGAACTGCGAACTGAAAAAGCACATGGCTTCTTGTGGCTACTTCTTGCTCTTGTTTATCCATATTTGCTTGCTGTTAGGCTCGTCTTATTCGGAAGATCCATCTTTTACATATGAGTTTGAGGTCTCATATATTACTGCTTCTCCTCTTGGTGTTCCACAACAGGTACTTTTTTTTTTTTTTTTTACTCTTTTCTGTATAGAATCTGTTGATTTGTATAGCTTTTAGTGATGTGTGTATGCTTATGATTTACTTGAGATTGATGGGTTGGCTTTAGATTGTAAAAGGTTTGAATCTTTAACTGCAGATCTAAGAAATGTGCCGTAAAGGTTTGAACTTTAGGCTTGAATGGCTAAGATCATTGAACTGCATTGATGTATATTGCAGGTCATTGCTATAAATGGGGAGTTTCCAGGTCCCACAATTAATGTTACCACTAACAACTATGTTGTTGTCAATTTGAGGAACAAATTAGATGAAGATCTCCTTATGCATTGGTAGGGTTTTTGAAGTAATTCAGATTTTGAAATTGATTTGGAAGTGTTTGTAAGTTTTCAGTGATTAAAAAGATTTGTGTATTTGACGGGTGAATTAGGTCTGGTATACAACAGAGGAGGAGTTCTTGGCAAGATGGGGTTCTTGGAACAAATTGCCCTATTCCTCCAAAGTGGAATTGGACTTATGAATTTCAGGTTAAGGATCAGATTGGGAGCTTCTTTTACTTCCCTTCACTCAATTTTCAGAGGGCTTCGGGCGGTTTTGGCACGTTTATCATTAATAACAGAGCTATTATTCCGATTCCTTTTGACACCCCTTATGGGGATATCACAATTGTGATTGGTGACTGGTACACCCAAAATCACACGGTTAGTATTCGTGCATAGTTGATCTCGTTTAAATCAGGAAGGTAAGTTCTTTAAATTTGTTGGTGACTGTGGAGTTTTATCTATGTTTAGGCTTTGAGGAGAGCTCTTAATTCCGGGAAAGATCTGGGAATGCCAGATGGTGTACTAATTAACGGCAAAGGACCTTATAGATACAATGATACTCTTGTTCCTGATGGCATTGATTCTGAAACAATTACGGTCCACCCAGGTCAGTTGTGTTATTTCTAACCCATGAAGACACCCATTTATGTTTGAACTTGTATCTTTATTATATTAATAGACACTATTGGATTCAAAAGAGACATACATATTTGTAAATGGCACATGTTGAGAGATTTGACTTGATATGTTGTTGTTGGAGTAATTCTCTCATATATTATGTTTTTAAGAACCACTATTTATATAATTCTTTTGCCTCCCAAAGCGTTAATTCTTACACAAGAAAATGGAAGACTTGGACTAATGTGAAGTAAAACACTATTTAAAATAGGGCTAGCAATCACTTAACCATAATATGGACAGGATTTAGCATGATAATGGAAAGATCTGTCGAAAAGATTGAAGAACTTGATTGTTTTCCGGTAGGAAATAAAAACCTTGACATCTACGTTAGCCGATGAATGAATTCCAGATTACATCACCTTCATGTTGTTTGAAGCCTGTCTGGTTCTTCATTTACATGAGCTATGGCCTATTTATATGCACAAATTCTCATACAGCATTAGTGTATCGTAATGATAAAAGATTTGGCATTAAAATAAAAATTTATCCTGTATAACTTTTATTGGTGTAGTAATATTACATTCTTCTGCAGGCCAAACTTACCGGATTCGTGTAAGCAATGTTGGAATATCAACTAGTCTAAACTTCAGAATTCAGAACCATAACCTGCTTTTAACAGAAACTGAGGGTTCATATACAGTGCAGCAGAATTATACGAGCTTAGATATTCATGTTGGTCAATCATACTCATTTTTAGTAACCATGGATCAAAATGCAAGTAGTGATTACTACATTGTTGCTAGTGCTAGATTTGTGAATGAAACGGTGTGGCAAAGAGTCACTGGTGTTGGTATCTTGCATTATACAAACTCTAAAGGAAAGGCCTCTGGTCCTCTTCCCGACCCACCACAAGACCAATACGACAAAACCTTCTCGATGAACCAGGCGAGATCAATCAGGTCGGTTTTCCCTTTGCTCATTTTCATGTTGTATCTTGCATTTTTTCAATACTTACTCCCTTCAAGTATTAAAAAAGTTAAGAATTGACGTTCGAAGATAGCTATTACATAAAATATGTACATTACACTAGGTTCTATTCGCAATGATGCTGGTGGAGATTGAATCTACTTGTTCATCATCAAATGTATATGAATTTCTCGTTATAACAACGGAAAATTCTGAATGTTTGGGATTTTTTCTCGTTTTTGTTCAATGTCTTTTGCTCACTGGTCAGTTTTGGGGTGTTTTTACTATGCAGATGGAATGTGTCTGCAAGTGGTGCTCGCCCGAACCCTCAAGGTTCTTTTAGATATGGTTCGATTAATGTGACTCAGGTGTATGTGCTCAAAAACAAGCCGCCAGTAATGATAGACGGGAAGCGGCGGACTACACTTAGTGGGATTTCCTTTGTCAATCCCACTACACCAATTAGGCTTGCGGACCAATATAAATTGAAGGGTGTATACAAGCTCGATTTTCCCACTAGGCCACTTACAGGTCCACCTCGGATGGAAACATCTGTTATCAATGGTACTTATAGGGGATTTATGGAAGTTATATTGCAGAACAATGACACCAAAATGCAAACATATCACATGAATGGATATGCATTTTTTGTGGTGGGGTATGATATGACTTCTTTCAGTAATCAATAGATCCTTAATCGGAACGCGAGCCTTTTTTTCCCCATATTGTAATTAACCACTTCGAATAATTTGATTACAGAATGGATTATGGTGAGTGGACTGAAAATAGCAGGGGCACATACAACAAATGGGATGGAATTGCTCGCGCTACGGCCCAGGTACTTTTGTAAATCTTGTTTTAATGACTTCACTTTTTGTAATTCTGCAGTCATTTATCAGAAATTAAGAGCACTTATTTCACATTGAAACCATGAAAATATAATCATGGAAAAATCAAGCACTAAAAATTTGAACAAAAAAATTACTGCCCTTTAAGTGAACGTTTAACCGAGCATCAAGTTCTCTAGCCGTTTAGGGGCCTGTTTGTGGTCGAGGCTTCTGAAAGCCAAAAGCTGCCTTTGATATTGAGAAGCTGTTTTTGAACATGCTTGAATAATTTTTTAGAAGTGTTTGTCTTGTTAAAAGTGCTTTTAGATGCTTCTAAAAAAGCTATGGCTTGCCATTCTTACCTAAAATAGAAGAATCTGTTCACTTAAATATGGTTAAAAAAGGTTGTGGTTCTTAAAAGTAGTTCTACTGCTTCGACAAGTCATTAGTCATAAAATACAAGTGATGATTGCAACTAAAGTTGTTGCCTTGAAAATATATCATGTTTTAGAAGGGAAGTTGAAAGTTGTGAATAATATATCTATTCGAGTATTTAGTTTGAGTGAACAATGAACTTAACTCTTATGTTATATATTGGCAACATATAAAACTTTATGGGCATGTTTGGTGCATGATATTTGACAATGATAGATTGGACAACTTGTTTTCTTAAAAGTCTGGTTTTGTTTTGTTTTATTGCTTTTCGGAAGTGTCATCTGTATCTTCATTTTTCATCCATTGTAGGTTTACCCCGGGGCATGGACGGCAATCTTGATCTCACTGGACAATGTCGGAGTTTGGAACATCAGGACTGAAAACCTCGACTCATGGTATCTAGGCCAGGAAACTTACATCAGGGTTGTCAATCCAGAGCCAAATAACAAAACCGAGTTTCCAATGCCAAATAATACCCTATTCTGCGGTGCACTTCACAGATTGCAAAAGTATGTATTTGAACATCTGAAATTGTGAATTGGCATTATAATTAAATTACCTCTTAGTTGAGTTTTTTAACTAATTTTTACCTCATTTTCCTTTTTCGCTTATAGGCCAGAAGATATATCTTTTGCTACTTCAATTAGGAGCAATGGATCAAAATTGTTTCTCGGTTTGCTGCTGATCGTATCTGCACTTATTTCGACGTACCATTAAGAACTTCGTATGTGATGCCGGCTTTATTTTGCTTATGAGCATTGTACTTGTAGTCGTGTTAATATGAATCATGTAAGTCACATTAACCGTTATTTTTTCTTTCCGGATGTAATGCGCGCCCCGGATCGCTAATTAATTCATTGGAATTCACCATTCTTTTAATTTTAACTTAAATATAAAGAAGACAATTCATCCGTTATTCTTAGTTTCAGAAGAATATCTATCAGATGCTGAACTGATATTTCCTTGAATGAATGTGTGCTTGTACTTTTTTCCGCGTTCTTGAACTTGGTCGGTACTAGATGTATCATGTATGATGAGAGCATATTTGGGTTTGAGAAGTTGTCATCTATTTGGGTTTTCCACAAAGCTATTGTTAAAATAAATGTATCACATATCCTTTGTTATGGTTCTGACCTGAACCAATGACCCCTTGATCGTGGAGAAAACGTGTTCTCAAGAACATGCCTTTTGCTTCGTGGCCATTTAACATTCTAGCCTTACACGTGGACTACTGCTGACCCTTGGATTTGTGGTTTCAATGCCGTGTCGGTTTTGTCCCTTGGTCTTGAACATCAATACTCTCTCTCTATTTATTTTATTATTTTTTTTGTAAATTTGGGGGTTATACTCTGTGTTATTGGTTTATTTTTGGTGAAATACCTAATGGGGCGACAGAAACCTTGAGGAAATCTGATATTTCTTTGAACATTTGTAAATGGTTTTTCTTGATTGATTATAGTGGTCTTGGAGCAATATCTACTTGTAGGTGTTCAACGTTCGAACATGATTTGTTGTAAAGATATGGGACCAACTAAAATTATTTAAATAAGTCTCTAAATCTTTACTTGTATTCATCTTAAAGCGAAAGTCTCTAAATCTTTACTAGTATTCCTCTTAAATCTAAATGGCTTCTCGAGCAACTAAATTTGTTAGACAGAGTGTTGGTAAAAAAAAAAAAAAGTATCTTGAAAAGTCCATAGATCTCTAGCAATTTTAGACTCATCTACTTGCCTAACAATGTTTTATTAGATAAGTGCAAGATAATCGAACTAAATGCAATCTCATTCATTTATTCAATTACATTAGGTTGTGCTTTTAATTCAGCAGAAAATTTTTCTGGTTCATCAAAGGCATTCAAGGCACGTTGTTGAACAAGAATTGCTACCATAGTCTCCCTTTTCATCAATTGGAAGATGAAGACTTGTAACGATCCAAAATTTTGACGTCATTTAATGTTCATTATGATGTAATAAAAATATTTTATAATTTATGCAATTTTTTTGGAATGAAAAGAAAGAAAAAGGAATTTAACGAAAGAAAAACGAAAATATTAACTAATGAAAGTTGCGTGTTTTAATGCTCTTCTTCCATTGTCTCATTTGATCATTTTGGACCTCCTTTTGATAAATGTGATATATGTATGGATGAGTTCTCGGAACGAGTTTCGAGAATATGAAATCATTTTCTAAATCCGATCAACGGATAATACTCGGTGAATTTTTAAGATTAGTACTTTACCGAGCGATAAATAAAAACACTTTTGAGTGGTCTACTTTGGTATTCCATAACATTCTCCTCGATTATCCATTTCCCGCATCGTAAAATGTATGAGAAAGTACTCCATGAGTACCTCGAAATGGTACCAAGAACATAAGATTTTGACTCAGTTTGATACCTCGAATCTTAGCTTAAACATTGCCTTCCGAAACTGAAATCTGAGTTCCTGAAGCATGAGGTTGATGACATGACTACATTTATAGCTTTTGTTAGTCACCCAACCTAGATAAACCAGTTCATACTTTGCATGTCTCTTGTCTTCCACGTCCTACTTGGTCATATGATCGACTTAAGTAATAAATTGTAAAATAAGGTAAACATCTTCTATGTGCTAGAAAATCTTCATGAGGTGCGGCCTAATTTCACTATAAATAGGCATAAGTTGCAATGAAATTCTTCACACCAAATATTAAGAAAGAAAACCGTTCGGAAAAATAATAGTTTCCTCCTTTCAAAGATTATAGAGTTTCGATGTTAGAATTATGTTTGAATATTTTTAGGTTCAATACTTGTTTTTATAATAACATGATCTTGTGACGTCCTAATTAAGTTTTACATAATTCTAATATAGTAAAACCTTGTAGAGATCCCAGAATCAAACTTCGCAATGCTGAACCGAGTACATGTATCGATACCTTGAGCACAAAGATGAACATGTATCGATACATGTTCATAGAGTATCGATACATTCTGTAAACAAAATGTACAGAACTTCTTTTAGGCACTTTTGGATCAATGTGAGTGGAATATGTTTATTTATTTACTTGATATAAGTTTGATATGATCTTATAAGCGTTTCATTAATCTTGGTATCGTTATCTTTAATCTTATCTTAATGTTAATAGCTATTTAATTTGTTAACGTAAAATAAGGATTAAAAGAGTTTATCCTCGTATTGATGTTAATACTTATTTATCCACTTGTTTAATATATAAAGAGATGATCAAAGCTGATGATCATCGCGAACCAGTATTATTGGAGATCTTGAATAATTCTTATTTTGTAATCATAAGTTCATTAACTTATTTAAATGATAATTTCCTGAAGTAAAAGAGTAATAAAGTTACCTCATATATTAATACATTGACATTTTCAAGAAGTTTATGTTTTCTGTATCGATACATTGAGCATGTATCAATACATGATATGTTTTAAAGTCTTATTTGAATAGTATGATACATTTTGAGTAACCTTTATAGAAATTATGAGTAATACTTGTACTTGATATAACACTTGTACTTATTTATGTGATGTAACACTTATACTTGATTATCTGATCTGAAATGCTACTTCATGACACGTTAAAGTTATTACATTGTATTTAAAGGATTTTTATGTTTTTTTTGTATGCATGGTATGGAAATGATTTTCTTGCATGACATTACAATTATACTCTATCCAGCTTATCTTTCGTGCTACAGAGTTCAGTAACTGAATCACGATGTGGTTACACTTGTTATCAGAGATTAATTTCATGCTTATTATTGGAGATTAGTTTCCCTGATTGTTATCTGGGAGTGATTTCCCAACTTGATATCTGAGGCTAAATTCTCTACTTGTTATATGCGCGCTCGAAATAGTAATTTATTTGTAATATGTGCCCCATTTAAAGTCACGTTTCTTGAAAATATATGCATTGTTATTAGTCTTGAATATCTTGCACTGGACTTGAATACTTAAATATTGTTGTCACATGTTCACTAATATCTCGCGATGCGAGACACCCCGCAAGTATACGGATCGTGAGAAGTAATAAAGTGGACAAACGAGTCCGAATTATCGTCCCACGGAGACTGCTATTAAGTAGGGGTAGTCATTAACCCACCTAAAAGGCTCAAACTGCCCAACCCAACCCGATCGATTTGGGTCGGTTTTTGATGAAAATCGGGTTAGGTTCAGGTTCTACAAAAAAAAAAAAAAAAAAAAAATTGGTCGGGTCGGGTCGGGTTGGGTTGGGGGTTGAGTGAAAAACCCAACACAACCCAATAAAAAATTTAAAATATAGAACCATTTAAATTTCAAGAATCTCAAATATGATTTGAACATATTTTAGTTTTATTAGTAAGTATTCAATTTATTATATTTGAGCTTATTGTATTATACACAATTGATTTGAGTTAATAGTTGATTTATTGGCTTAATTTTTAAATTTTCAAGATTTTTTGCTAATTGAACCAAAGTTCAAACCACCAACCCAACCCTATCAAGATATTTGGTTGGGTTAGGTTGGGTTTGAACTCATACTTGGATTGGATTGAATTGATTTTTTATCAATCCGACCATAGTGGGTTGGGTTCGGGTTGGGCAAAAAATCGACCAAATCCAACCCCCCACCCCTACTATTAAGTATTGAAATATATTAGTTCTAGACCTTATTTGAACAAATAAGAGAATTTGAGATTTTAAATTAAAACTAAGAACATAAACTAAAGAAGTAAAATTGCTAAATTGTTTTGTTTCTAAAAATGATTGTAAGGTAGTTGAGATTCACGATTTCACCTAACCAATTAAATTAACTCAAATTTCCAGTTTTATTTCCTAATAGTGCATTCGGTCAAATTCACTAATCTATATTGAGATTCATCTCTCAAGTTTAAATCAATTCTACCTAAATAAGTCAACCACGTGTCTCTACAGCGGGTCTGAATATTCATTATCTATATGCAATAAACACAAGAATTCACACACGACCGCAATAATAACAAAAGTATATCTCTATCTCTTGTTCAATTACTGGATTTATTACCACGTTCTAAGTTATTAACCCACCTATCAGATTATGGAAATAAATCAATATATCATGAATTGGTGATAAAGCAATTCAAGCATTAAGACCAATAATAAATCAATACATTCAACAAAATATTAAAACTATGGAATTTGGAATCAAAATAATATGATTAGGCTGCATCGTTCATTCCAACATGGAGTTTAGTTACACATCATAATTAAAGAAAAAAAACAACAATAATAAATTTTCATTGAAAATAATATAAAGAAAGAAACGCTAGCACCAAGTTTTGATTCTTCAATTATCTTCAATTCACGCCCTTTTACGTTTGATTCCCCAAGAATTTGATGTTGAATTCTCAATTATGGCTCGTTCTTAGGAGAAGCAAAGGTTCTGATATTCATCCCAAGAGGTTGTATTTATAGTTGGAGAAGAGACCTAGTCAAGAAAGGAAAATAACTTATCAAACCCGAGCGCGAGTTTTTTTTGGTATCTGCACAGCATTCAGTATTTCGATCATATCTTTCTATTCCCTTATCCGATTGAGATGATTCAAAGCGCACTAGAAAGATAACTTAAAGCACTACAATTTTCTTGAAGTATATTTTCCCAATTCGAACGTTTACTACCCAAAATTTAGGTCTCAAAGTCCGACTAAAAATTTGTCCAGAATCTTGTACGATTGGAATTAATTTACGATAATATTCTTATCATATTTCATTCCTTTTTGACTTCTACTTGCATCCAATTGACTCCTAAAAATCCTCAAAGTGTTGTTTTGTGATCCAAGTCAATCATTGGATATTTGCAAGTTGTTCCCTCGTGTTTAATTTGCTTTTCAGTCCTTAAACTTTCAATTGAACCAATTTAGCCCCATATTTTCAAATCTTCTAGATTTACTTATTTAAGCTCTCAACTCCTTCAATTGGGTTCTTCAACTTCTTATTTACTCACTTTGGCATCATGAATTTCTCCCAGTTGTTGTCATAAACTTCTTACTTGCTCAATTGAGCTCCAATTAGCATCTAATTGTGCATTTTTCCCATTAATTGCTTCATTCTTCATCTTTTGGGATATTTTTCTGAAACGTAAACAAATGAACACAAATTAAATAGGTTTCTTGTGTTTGAATGAGGTTTCTTGTGTTTGAGCTGCCAAACTCGCTATTTTATTATTGATAATGTTTATCTAAAGTATTTTAAAGTCAAGATCTTTTATATAAACTTGAAATTCCTTAAATATTAATATCGTTACTTTTTAAATATATGGACTTTACTTTAAATAAAGTGATTTTGAAATCCCAATTATGTGACATCGTTTACGTCACAAGCTTATGAAAAGAAAGAAAATAATATTTTGATAATTTGTTTTGTATGTCACAAGATGGTATTAGAGTTTAAAAATGTTGTGAAAAATTTGTTTGTGTGACAAGACTAATCTTTTGGACCAGTCTCAATCATAAATAGAAAATGGTTTCACATTAAAACAACATCCCACTATGCACATATACCAAGAAAAATCAGATTTGCAGTCAATTCACAATTTATAGCACGTAATCTCTATTGAGCTCTACCAACAAGCAATGGTTACCTGCAAGGTAACACTATATGACCACCTCAGTATAACCTTTAGAATATGAATAACTACAATTAAACTGAGGGATAACTATATAATATCGAGCGGACCACTTATGTCGGTCTGCAATTAGTGGAGTTACAAATTGAAATTGAATAAACGGATTTTGAAATTGGACTCTGTAGGTCATACAGAAGATTTTTCCCTAAAAAGCCTTGCAAGAGGTGCTGCCGAAAAAATCAAAAGCTGCACTGACAGCTACTCCTTAGCCTCGCGATCATGGATTTGGAATTTGTTTATCGATCGGAGCTCTAGATTGACCTAAAAATCAAATTGCATGTAAGGCTGGCTCTTTTGCTTTTCCAAATAGTGCAGCCATTGTAGATTCTGCCCAATTTTCAGGCGAGTCTTTTCCTCGAGAAGGTACAAAACTTAAAACAACTCTTTAATCAAACAGAAAATCACCAAAATGCCCCCACTTTAAAAAATAAGTTGATGGGACATTTAATTCCAACAAAAATCATGTAAAACTTAATGACTCCAATTCATGCTGTTGATGAGCCCCATTTTTCTTTTTAACATAAATGAGTTTTGAAATAATTATTTTTTGGAGATTGTACAGTTTTAAAGTTGTAAAAAATTTAAATTTATATAAGAATTATTTATTGATAAAATGTGATTAAAAATGAGTTTGAGAAAAACCGAATTTTCTAGATGACTCAAACAGGTGCATATATGTGATGTCTAGGAAAAATTCATACTTGCCCTATCAGAACAAAATATTACACAAAATACTATAATATAATATATACATATAAATTACTGTGTATCATGTAAAAATTGAAAATTAAAATGTGTTTCATAAGCAAGGTCACTGATTTAAGAGCTAATTCAATCACTTCTCATCATCATCCCGTGCTTCTGTCGACCATATTTCATCTTCTAATTGCATTAGTTAGTTTCCTTCATATTTTAATTACATGGATTTCATGCATATTGAATTTCGAGAGAAACGGTGTACCTTTAATGATTTGAAATTGATGATATATTCCTTCATACTTGGAATGTATCTTTTTTAGCAATTAAACATTAGCGATCCATATCCCAGAGTTAAGTTTTTAAGTTTTTTAAAAAATTTAAAATTTATTCAATTGTGCAAGGTCATTTATTGCAATGTCACATTATTCCTTAAAAAAAAAAAAAAAAAAAAAGTGTATCCCCACACCTTGAGGATCCGAACCGACCACGCTCAAAGTCATTAATTCGAGATTGTAAATCCAGGATATGCCTCTCAGGGACCAGGGTGAAGGGGAACTGTGTAAGTATGAGCATCCCTCAATAACTCCCGCTTACAATAAAATAAATTCCACCTTGTGAGGAATCGAACTCTACACACTACAGCGGGTCATTTATTGCAATGTCACATTATTCCTAATATTACGGTAGACGTGATAATAACACCGTCAGCGTGTGCACATACCAACCTATCATCTTTTCAAAGGATATGGACCATATGGTTGGAAAGGTATATAAAAAAAATCTCCAATTTTGTGCACTTTGTTACAACTTCTTGTTCTGTATCTATTTATCTTCAACTTCAAACTTACGGGCAAAAATGGCTCTCTCTACAATCGCTTTATTACCTACAAAATCCATTAATGATGTCTCCTCTCTATCTTTCCGTAACAGAACCCTCAATTCTTTCCAATGTTCTTCAAAGCCCTTTGTTGTAATATGCCAGTTGGAGGCTTCAAATGGGAACACTGTTAAAGGTAAATTTATCATTTTTCACCACGAGATTATAGATAATTTAGCAGCGGATTTTTTCTTAGATGTTAACTGGGATAAAATGGAAATGTAGAACCAAAGAATTGGAGAAGATTGGTTTCAACTGCATTGGTTGCTGCTGTGATCGGTTTTAGCTGTGATATTTCTGCTCTGGCGGAGCTCAATAAGTACGAAGCAGAAACCCGAGGTGAATTCGGGATTGGATCAGCAGCTCAATTTGGTTCTGCTGACCTCAAGTGAGTTATGTTCAAGATATTTGTGTCTTTTTTGCATTTCGGGGTTTTGAGAATTTTTATAAATTTTTTGCTTGTAATTGTGCAGGAAAGCAGTTCATTTGAACGAGAATTTCAGGTAATTCTTCAGCTCATAGCGTAGGGATAGCTCTGAAAGTATCCACAATAGTACAATTAAATTAAGTAGCAAGAGTGTTTGGTAACACTGTTGCAGTTTTTAAATTGTTTTTTTTGTTATTTTAGAGGTAAAATATGTGGTTGAAAATGAAGAGTGAAATTTTGGATGGTTAAAAAGTGGTTTGAGAAATTGTGTTGATTTTTAAATTGTTTATAAATTGTAATGATTGCGTTACATAACAGAAACATTTCTCCCATGAGGAAGTGGAGATATTGGCGTGTTGATGTAGGACTATTGAGATTCCAAAATATTTAATTGTCTAAGGACATGTTTGGAATGACTTTTGAGAAGCAAAAAGATGCTATTAACCCGTTTGGCAAATTTTTTAAAAGTATTTCCACTAATTAAAAATAGCTTATAGTCGGAAGTTGGTCAAGTTTAACTTTCTTCAAAAGTACTTCCAGAGTAGAAAGTATGTTTAGAAATTAATTTTCAAACAAAAATTATGATAGTTTTTTCTTGCCACAGGTCCTAAAGACTTGTTGAATGATGAGAAGTGCGCGTGTACTCTTTTCTTTATTTTTCTTCTATAATACTATCGACTCTATGCAATATTTGTTGGAACATCATTTGTCTCTTTGGCCTTAGACCACACTAGGGCTCATGCTATGGAAAGGGCTCATTTACATGCTACCAAGGTGGCTTCTACGTGAATTGAAGGGAGTGAGGTTGACCTGAAAGACTCCTATATGGAATGTCGGGAGTTCAATTCCCACATGCACCACCTTGGTGAAATCTGTAGCACATAAATAATAGCGTGAGCCCTAGCTGTGAAGCAATGTCAATTAAATAATGGTGTCCCAACAATCTACTCTATCAGACATGCCTCGTAAGCATCCAGGCTCATGAACCCAATGATTTCTCTAACAATGTTGTTTGAGCTAATCTGTGAAGCAATTTCAAGAAAATCCCAAAGTCATAGAACGATTTCTACACGCATAGCGTATTTAGTTGTGTTGTGGACTTGTTTTGGTGAAGATATATTGATAAGCGTTTGTCAGAAAATCTGAATTCTCTTCTTGTGGATTTTTCTCACTAGTACTAGTATTTATTCAAGAATTTTAAACTGAAAATTTAGAAGTATATGAATTATGTTTCTGAAATTTAGACTTATATTCATATTGTTACTTGAAATGACTGATACAGAAGAGCCAATTTCACAGCTGCTGACATGAGGGAATCAGATTTCAGCGGTTCAACTTTCAACGGTGCATATCTTGAGAAAGCAGTTGCATATAAAGCAAATTTCACAGGTACATTCATGTATGCTGATAACACATATTTCCATATAAATTAAAGAGCTTGTCGTCTCACCTTACAGTATATGATTCACTATTAACAGACCACACATTTTATATTTCCTCCATGGACATCTTTGTGAAGCCATCAAACCAATAACGATCAGCCTTTGTGAGATGTGTAGCATTTGTTCCACAATTTGGAGGAAAAGATCGAATCCATGAAACCTCTCTTCGTGGTTGAAGCGTCTTAATTGAAGTGCCTCGTCTTTTTCTCCCAAGTATTTTGTCCACTTATCCAAAATCCATCATCAGTTTTTTTATTATTTATCTCCACTCTCAAGCAAAATATTTCGCCTACTTATTCGCGTAAACAGATCTTTTCAACATCATTATTACTGTTCGGCGAATTGCCTAAATACACGAGGAAAAGTGCGGATTGCATCAATCCTCCTTGAATTAGACTTATCTATGGTAGTGGAACAGGGAAACTCGTTATTTATGTTCTCCCGTTCTCCCCATCAGGAATGGTGATACTGTATCTGCTATTGGGTCAATTTTCAACTCGAATATTAATTATCAGCAATATTGCAAAAGTTTATGCCTGAAACAAACAAATCAAAAGAACAAGTGAGCACAGACTTGAGACAAAAATCATAAGCTGAATTCAGAAAAATCACACAACAATGAAAACACAAAACAGACACGAGCTACCATATTGTTTTCTGTTGTTTCCCAATAACATTAAAAACTAGGCAACACGACTTGTAGAATAACAAGATTGGGGAATAATAGCCGTTATATCCTCAAAGAAAAGAGTAAATAGCACCATCATCTCAAGTCCCTTTTAACAGATCATCTCATAGAACAATTTTTGTGAAAACCCCTCGTGCCCCAACAGAAAGAACGCTATTCTCTCTAGAATTGAAAATATATTCATTTTAGCAGCAAAACTTAAAGAGGGGGAGAAACAGAAAAAAGGGTCTACAGTACAAAAAGAGCCAACTTAGCACCTACTTAAAAATAAGTTTTAGGGACTGTTTTAATAACTTTCTTGCCTTGTTCATACCTGTAGACAATGCACAAAAATGAACGAGAAATAAATATCACAACACTTTGACAGGGAATGTTAAGAATATTTAATCTGATTCAATGAGCATACGAATGGGCATTCATTCTGATTCAATCTTATACAATGCGCATACCTTGTTCCTCTAGAATTATGTTATTGACTTTCTTAGGTTTAAGGCCTAGATCATAGGTCTAGAATATTCCTTTTTTGATGTATTGTTGTATATATTTAGATGCTATGTAATCAATTCAACGTAACTTTTCGATATAGAAATTTAAGCTTTTCAAGCTTCTCAAAATTCAACTGGGAAAAATGCTACATGCATGAAAAAGGAGAAATACAAATGAAATCAATGATGAATAGGGTCCATTGTGAGGTAGAATCTCAACTTTATGTAGTGTAGACACTAATGTAGCAAGTCCCATAATATTATCATAATACGATTGACATTGTCCACTGAAGGGATTTGTATGCATACATAATAGTGTCTCTTGACTTCAACCTTTGCTCAGTAAAAATTAGGAAAGCTAATTAAATCACTTAATAAATGAGTCTTTCAACTAGCTCTTGCGTATTGATTAATAAACAAGTCTCCCATACTTCAATGTAACTCTAGAAACTGACACGTGAATGATCTTGTATTATGTCCTATAGAATTCAAGGCTAAAAACTTGAACGAATCAACCTTACTTCCGTACTTAGCCAGGTAGACTCGTCAATTACAAATAATTTCTACAAATCTAAAGAATATTCCACTTTGTCTCTCCTTTTCGGATGATATCTTACAGAATCCTAAATCCACCATACAGCCCAATGGATCCACAACATCAGCAACACCGACATCAGTTAACGGCCCAGTAGCTCCAGTTATACAACAGAGTCAAGATATGCAACACACACAAGATTAACTATCTACTGCACTTATAACAAGCCATTAATGTGTAATCTTTTCTTCGGAGATGAGTGTATAAAATTTGTTAGGATAAGAATAATCTTTTGTTCCTTTTTTGTGTATATAATTAAGGTGCACAATTTGTATAGTGATTAACCTTTCTGGAAATGAATTAAGGCAATGGGATTTCCTGTTCATTCTTTAATATCAACTTCTTCATTTAACATCCTTTTTATTTCAATCTTTTACTGAAATTTATATGATATCAAAGCAGGATTGACAACTATTGAGAATACACCTCCTCCTCTTGAGACTTCTTCTGAAAATTCACCTTCCATTCCTCCTGTAAATTTATCTCCTCTTCCTCAACCAAATACTATCTGACACACCAATATTTCAGATCCACACAATCCATTTCATTTTGAGATATCAGACAACCTTGGAACAAATCTCGTTTATGATCTATTGACAGAAAATAACTATGAAACTTGATTACATTCAATGCAACATGCTCTTAGAGCCCAGAACAAAATTAGATTTGTCAATGAAACCTTTTGCAAACCTTTTGATCCTGTAGATGAGCTATTTTAAGCTTGGGCAAGATGCAATGACATGGTGGTTTCTTGGATCCATAATGCTATCAGTCTAGACCTTCGATCTAGTGTTGCCTTCATGGATAATGCTTCTGAAATTTGAGTTGAATTGGCTGAACGATTCTCCCAACAAAATGCTTCATGCATCTATCAACTCAAAAAGACTTTTGCTAACTTATCTCAGGAAGGAAGTTCAATTAACATTTATTATGATAAACTAAAGAGCATTTGGGATGAACTTGCTGTTTATGACTCAATTCCAGATTGCCACTGTGGGAAACTAAAGGTTTTTGTTGATAGGTATCGTAGGGACTGTACCTTTCAATTTCTGATGGGCCTCAATATATACATGCTCATACACGAGATTAAATCATGCTCCTTGAACCACTCCCCAATGTTAACAAAGTCTTCTCATATATGTCAATTGGTCTGAATGCCCATTCTTTTGGGTCTCCTTTCATTATATTGAAGAGAACGTACATATACAAGGTAAGAATCTACAACCTAATTACATGCAATTTACCATATTTAAAGAATTCCTAAACTATAGCAAATCAAATATTATGTATCCTAAATTATATCTGGTAACATCCCCCCTCAAATTGATGCTGGGAGATCAATAAACATCAATTTGTCAATCAAGAACTGAAGACGATGCCGAGAAAGAGCTTTTGTGAAAATATCTGCAGTTTGATGTTCGCTAGAAATGTGAGGCAAAGCAATGACATGCTTATCGAAGGCCTCGCGTATGGAGTGACAATCGACTTCGATATGCTTTGTACGCTCATGGTAAACCGGATTAGCAGCTATCTGAATTGCACTTGTGTTATCAGCATGGAGAGGAGTGGAATGCAGCCGAGGAAAGCCAAGCTCCCCTAATAACCCACGGAGCCATGTGATCTCAGAGCAAGCAGAAGACATAGCACGATACTCAGAATCAGTGGAGGATTTGGAGACTCTGTCTTGTTTCTTGCTTTTCCAAGAGATGAGGGCACTTCCTAAGAACATACACCATCCAGTAACAGATCGACGAGTATCTGCACATCCTGCCCAATCAGCATCACTATATCCCACCAACTGTAAGGAGGATTCCTTAGGGAAGAACAATCCACGTGAAAAAGTGCCCTTCAAATATCTGATAATACGACGAACAGCAGCTAGATGAAGATGTCGAGGAGTCTGCAAAAATTGACTGACCTGTTGTACAGCAAAAGAAATGTCGGGCCGAGTAATTGTCAAGTAGTTCAAACTTCCAACGAGCTGTCGGTACAAGGAGGGGTCTGAAAGAAGTTCGCCTTCCTCACGAGAAAGCTTGAGATTTACCTCCAACGGGGTAAGAACAGAGTTACCCGATTGGAGACCAGCCAAAGAAATTACTTCATGTGTATATTTGTGCTGATGTAACAACATACCAGACGGAGTATTCTGGATCTCAAGGCCGAGAAAGTACTGCAGTGGACCAAGATCTTTCATACGAAAAGAGTCCTTGAGATGCTGTTGTAATTGCTGTAATAATTCAGTGTTAGATCCGGTAATTTCAATGTCATCAACATATACTAGGAGTACCACAATTCCTGCAGAAGTCTTGCGAAGAAAAAGTGATGAATCAAACTGACTTTGAGCAAACTGAAAGTCAAGCAAAGTGGAGCGAAATTTATCAAACCATGCGCGCGGAGCCTGTTTCAATCCATACAAGGACCCGCGTAGCCGACAAACATCCGATGAAGGTGTATTAAACATTCCAGGAGGTGGAGACATATAGATTTCTTCCTTTAGGTCTCCATGTAGAAATGCATTCTTTACATCCATCTGCCTGAGAGACCACCCTTGTGAAGTTGCAAGTGCTAAGACAGTCCTAACAGTAGTCATCTTGGCAACTGGGGCAAAGGTTTCTTCATAATCAATACCATATTCTTGACGATTCCCAAGGGCCACAAGGCGAGCCTTGTATCTATCAAGTGAGCCATCAGATCGAAGTTTCACTGAATACACCCATTTACTACCAATCGGTTTAACACCAGACGGACAACCAACAATATCCCAAGTGTGATTTTCTTGAAGAGCATGAATCTCTTCTTGCATAGCTTCCTGCCAGCATGCTTGAGAAGCTGCCTGAGCATAAGAGTGAGGAATAGACACAGTATCAAGAGTGGCAGTCAGCGAGGTATGAGAAAAGCCATACCTATCAGGTGGATGTGTAACTCGAGTGGAGCGCCGAGGTATAGGAGTCACAGGATCAGGCATTGGATCAGTATCTTGAAGGGGTGCTGGTCGAAGGCGTCGTTGATACACAAGACCTGGTTTAAACCGCTCAATAGGAGAGGACATGTCATCAAAAGCTGATAGAAGAACCACAGGAGGATCGGGATTAACCTGAGACTGAAAGTAATATTGATTTTCAAAGAAGATCACATTTCGGGAGATTCGAAATTTATTTTCCCGACCATCATAACAAACAAATCCTTTTTGGGTAGGGCTATATCCCATAAAAGCACATGTGACAGACTGGGCAGACAGTTTGTGACGATCAACAGGTGGTAAGTGAACAAAACAAACACAACCAAAAGTATGAAGGGACTGATACTCGGGAGATTTGCCAAGTAAACGAAAATAGGGAGAATCAAAATTTAAGGTAGCAGTAGGCATGCGATTGATCAAATAGACAGCAGTAGATAAAGCTTCGACCCAGAACCTAGATGGTACAGATGAATCAATCAACAAAGTACGAACAACATCTAAGAGGTGACGATTCTTACGTTCAGCGACTCCATTTTGTTGAGGTGTATAGGAACAAGAACGCTGGTGGATGATCCCTTTGTTTTGAAGATATGTCTGGAAAGAATGAGACGTGTACTCCCCCCCTGAGTCGGAACGTAAGATTTTGATATGAGTACTGAATTGTGTCTCGATAAGTGCAACAAACTTTTGAAAGACAAAAAACACTTCAGCTTTAGAACGAAGGAAATATATCCAAGTGAAGCGACTAAAATCATCGATAAACGTGACAAAGTAACGATATTGCCCATGAGAAACAACAGGACTTACACCCCAAACATCAGTATGTATAATTTCAAAACAACTAGAAGCACGACAACTATGCATAGGAAACGGCAAAATTTTACTTTTATCAAGACGACAGATAGCACAATCAAAAGAAACAGGAGAAGTAAAAGAATTTTTATTGCCCAAAAAACCATGTTTCATAAGATGAGTTAAGACAACAGAATTGGGGTGACCCAATTTTTTATGCCAAACTTCATTATTATTGGCAGTGGCCGTACATGCAAGGGAAATAGCATTTGAAACAGAAAACTGTAAAGGAAATAGACGTCCCACTTTAGGCCCCCTCGCGATCACTGTCCCCGACGCCTGATCCTGCACAAGACAACCACCACGAGAAAAATGAACATTACAGTTATGATCCACGAGTTGTCCAACAGAAATCAAATTTGTAGATAATCCAGGAGAGACAAAAACATTTTGTAATGAAGAGCCCAAATTACCAACAGCAGTAATAGGAAGAGTATTGCCATCAGCAATCTGAATGTTTTGTGTCCCTCCGTACTGACGAATATCATGGAGACCAATTGGACTACCAGTCATATGATTAGAAGCTCCCGAATCAACAATCCAAGAAGATATGAGGGTAGAACCGGTACCTTGTAAGCCCAAAGCGGAAAAAGCTGACACGATCATCTGTTGAACCATCGCAGGTGTGAGAACAGAAGAATCAGAGCTTACTGTGGGTGGAGCAGAAGAAGACGAGGGTTGAACCGCAGCTTGAAATGCATGGGGTTGGCGATTCTGAGGCCGTACTCGACAGTCCTTGATGATATGTCCTTCTTTCTTGCAGTAGTTGCAAAACTTTTTAGGGCAGTTGCGAGCAATGTGGCCGAACTCTTTGCAACTGAAGCATTGTACTTTATGCTTTCCCTTCCCTTGCGCCGCATATGCTACAGTCACAGCTTCAGAATTGACCCTCTGAGGAGTCATACCCATGTGAGTAGATAATCGCTGTTCTTCACGGAGTAACTCTCCCAAACAAATATCTAGAGATGGAACTGGATTTCGGTTCAATAATCCAGCTCGAACAGGTTCAAATTCAGGACGAAGTTTCATCAAGAATTGATCTCGCTGGCTTTCAGCATGAACCGCTTGAAGAGCTTCAAGTGCCGCAGTCGGAACCTTAGAATGTACTATAGCAGAATACTCGCTCCAAATATTAATAAACTCGGAGTAAAATTGTTCAACAGTCAAATTACCTTGACTGAAATTGTTAATTTCCAATTCTAACTGAAATTTTCGAGCACTGTGATCTTGATGATAAACCCGCTGTAGGTAGGCCCACATAGCCTGAGCCGTAGTAAAACACCGAAGATTGGTGATAATATGAGGCTCAATTGTTCCCAATAAGTAAGAAATTACCTTAGCATCCTGAACCTCCCATTGGGCAAGTTCTTTTAAATCAGTAGGAGCAAGAATAGTACTGTCAATATGATTAGATAATTCTTTTCCTTTTAAAAACATTTTAAATTGAAATTCCCATGTAGGAAAGTTCTTGCCAGTGAAACGAACGATAGTATTCTCAAAAGACATGGTGAGAAAAAAAAATCAGGCAGGTATTAAATGTATTCTTTTGAGAAAATCCAAACCAAACACAAGCCCAGTACTAAATCACAGCCCAATATTTCAGCCCAATACTAATGGCCCAAGAGATTCCTTTCAAAACAAAGACCCAAGCCCTATTATACCTGTCTGATCCAGTTGACGAAGAAGAACGCCGATCGTGAAGTTCCGTTCCAAAATCAGGCTCCAATTCGAGGTCACGCTCCAAAAATCAGACCCAATCCAAGGTCGCGCGCCAAAAATCAGACCCCAATCCGAGGTCGTGCACCAAAATCGAGCCCAGACCCGATGTCACAGCCACTTCGAAAACGTCCGATCACTGCCGAAATCTGCTTGACTGCCATCGAGTAATACTGATGAACACCCAACCACAGATACTGCGACACTGTGCAGCCACCGAGGTTAGCTTCCACTGTGCAGCCACCGAGAATCAAGGAACCCGCACAGAGAATCAAAGAAACCGAGAGCAAGATGCACAGAAAAGAATTTCTTTTCTCGTTGCACACGAAGGATTGAGACCACACCGATGAATATCAAAGTAGAGGCTCTGATACCATGTCAATTGGTCTGAATGCCCATTCTTTTGGGTCTCCTTTCATTATATTGAAGAGAACGTACATATACAAGGTAAGAATCTACAACCTAATTACATGCAATTTACCATATATACAATTTACCATATTTAAAGAATTCCTAAACTATAGCAAATCAAATATTATGTATCCTAAATTATATCTGGTAACAATATATTCAGCGGCAGGAAAGATAATGACAAATTGTCACTACTGCCATTAGTTCTAATTTTGTTGCCCTTTATACTAGAAATGCCAATTCTAAATTTAAGCCTCAAAATCAACCATACACCGATCCTAATAAAGAAAGGCCATATTATAGATTCTGCAAGACCACTGGTCATCAATTTGATAAGTGCTTTAAGGCTGGTAATGTAGAAGCACCAATTTGCAGCCATTATCATATGGTATGACACATGGTAGACAAATGTATAAGCTGCATGGTTATCCTCCAAATCATAAAATGTTTAACAAGTCCAATGGGACTAGAAGGTTCACTAATCATGTTTCTGTTGGGAGCATGGACATCAGTGATGATGGTAATTCTGATAGAGTTTCTTTGACCAAAGACCACTTGACCAGTATAACGATCTCATGGTTTTGCTCAAACACAAGGATTCTTCTACAACTTCACATGCTGCTAATCAGATTCAATCTTTGAGTACCAATCACTCTTCTTAAATCCACTCCAATGCCTGGTATTAATTAATGTTTAACTGTCCCTAACTTCCACTCCTCTATTGCACACTTTCACTTGGATAATAGATACTGGAGCTTCAGATCATATGATCTGTAATCCATCTTACTACAAAACTTCTCCCACCAAGGTATTATACTCTGTTAAATTACCTAACGCCTAACGGTGACATTTCTTCAGTTACTCATGTAGGTGATGCTCAAGTTACTGATTCCATCACTTTGATGTTTTTGTGCCATCTTGGACAACGATTGGGAAGAGTAGGATTGAACGTGGTCTGTACTATCTGCAGCTTGACAAGATCTCGCCTAAAGTTCTCCAAGAAGCTATTTCTCAGCTTTCTTGCAATCAGAATCTCTCTTTAGTTTTTGCAGTTAACACACTTATCGAACATAATCTGTGGCACTATCGTTTAGGTCATATTTTAGATGCCAGACTTCGACTTATAGAAGATCCTTCTATAATTGCATCTTTAAAACTGAATTCACAACTTTCACTTCTTATACCATATGTCATTTGGCTAAACAACACAAATCTCCATTTCCTTTAAGTGAGCATCGATCAAATAATTTGTTTGAATTAATTCATTGCGATCTTTGGGGCCCCTATCCTGTCACAGCATATGATGGTTCTCATATATTTCTATCCATTATAGATGACTTTTCGCGTAGTACATGGGTGTACATGTTCAAACACAAATCTGATACAAAGAAATGTCTCGAGTCCTTTGCCAATTTAGTTGAAAATCAGTTCGGAACCAAGATAAAAGTGCTTCGTAGTGACAATGGAACAAAATTTCATCTTAATGAGTTTTATTCACAAAAGGGAATCATTCATCAAAAAGCTTGTGTTGAGACCCCACAGCAAAACGGAATAGCTGAAAGGAAGAACCAACATTTGCTTAATATTGCACGAGCCTTGTTGTTTCAATCAAGAATTCCTATGAAATTTTGGTCAGAATGTATCCTCACAGCAACCTATATCATAAACCACACTCCTACTCCATTGTTGCATAATAAAAGTCATTTTGAAATTCTATTTGATATCAAGCCTCAATACAATCAAATGAAAGTGTTTGGTTGCTTGTCTTTTGCTTCCACTCTCTCACAAGGTCATAAAAATTCGATCCCAAGATTAGACCTTCCATTTTCATAGGTTATCCTTTCGGTGTCAAATGTTACAAATTACTTGATTTAAAATCTCAGTCTTTATATCTCACAATGTAATTACTTGATTTAAAATCTCACACTGTCTTTATATCTCACAATTTAAATTTTCATGAAAATGTATTTCCTCTTAAATCCAATACTCATACCGCTTCACATGATTCTTTCCCTGACCAACATGTTATCTCTAATCCTATACTAGACAATTCTTCATTTTCTTTTCCTCTTCCTTCCATTACTAACACTCAACCTCCCATAATTTTCTCGACTGATTCCCCAGCCTTTCACTCCACTCCTACATCTTTTCCTCAAATAGATTCCCCAGCAATTAGACCTGTTGAAACTCTCCTCCGTAGATCATGTAGGACCAGAAATGCTCCTTAATATTTGAGAGATTTTCATTGCCAACAAGTTGTCACTGCAGATCCTGTATCGACTATCTCCACTACTTCTCCTTCATTGTCAAGGCTCAAGGGACAAACTTAGGTATTGCTTTTCCACTTTCACAAACACTTTCATATCACAGACTACTACCTAGTTATACAACTTTTACTTCATCCATTTCTACTCATGTTGAACCTGCTAGCTATAGTGAAGCTGTAAAGAGTCCCTATTGGGTTAAAGCTATGGATATTGAGTTGATGGCTCTTGATATCAATAATGCTTGGGCTCTCACTGACTTACCACCTGTAAAAGAGGCAGTGGGTTGTAGGTGGGTTTACAAAGTCAAATATCATGCTGATGGCAGTATTGAACGATACAAAGTAAGGTTAGTTTCCAAGGGATTTACACAACAAGAAGGGATAAATTATCATAAAACCTTTTCTTCGGTAGCTAAGTTTGTTACCGTTACATCTCTTTTGCCTATTGCAGCCATTAAGAGCTGGCACTTGTATAAACTTGATGTGAATAATGCCTTTCTCTATGACGATTTAGATGAGGAAGTATTTGTGAAAAGACCACCAAGCTACACTAAAGGGGAACAAAAATTGGTTTGCAAGTGAAATAAAAGTCTTTATGGCTTGAAACAAGTCTCACGACAATGGTATGCAAAATTTTCCAGTTTATTGATTCAATTTGGTTTTGTTCAAAGGCAGATTGCAACCTTTTCACTCAACTTAAAGTCTCTACTTTCACTGCACTCTTAGTCTATGTAGATGATATTCTCGTTGCAAGTACTTCTATTGATTCTATTCATGCTTTGCAAGCTTTTCTAAGTGCTCAATTTAAAATCAAAGCCCTTGGTGCTCTTAAATATTTTCTTGGCATAGAAGTGGCTAGATCATATCAAGGCATACATATTTGTCAAAGAAAATATGCTTTGGACATCCTAGCAGACTCCAGTGCTCTTGGTGTTAAACCACTGAAACTTACAATGGATCCTAATTTGAACCTAAGCAAAACTACAGGTGAGCCTCTCACTGATCCATGTATCACAGGCTGATTGGGCGTTTACTCTACCTTACTATTACTAGACCGACTTGAGTTTTACCGTGCACAATTTGAGTCAGTTTATGGATACACCAAGAATTCCACATCTTCAGGCTGCAAACAACATCCTTTGCTACTTCAAAAATGCTCCTGGACAAGGGATTTTGTTTCCCTCTTCTTCTTCATCGACTTTACAAGCCTACTGTGATTCCAGCTGGGCTTCATGTCCTGATTCTAGGATATCAATAACTGGTTATTGCTTATTTTTAGGACGGTCCTTAATCTCATGGCGCTCAAAGAAACAAACCATCGTTTCTAGGCCTTCTGTAGAAGCTGAGTACAGGGCAATGGCTAGCACTTGTTGTGAAATTACTTGGGTGAAATATCTTCTTGTTGATCTCCAAATTTCTCATCCTCAACCCACTGCACTACATTGTGACAACCAAGCTGCCATACATATTGCAACATATCCTGTGTTTCTTGAATGCAACAAAACACGTTGAGTTAGAATGCCACCTAGTGCGAGATAAGGTTCAAGAAGGCTCCATCATCACCAAGCATGTTAAGACACAATTTCAACTTCCAGACTTGCTAACTAAAGCTTTACCTTCATCTCTTCTTTTCACTCATTTGTCCAAGATGGGAATAGCTAACATCTATTCTCCATCTTGCGGGGGGCTCTTACAGAATGCTAAATCCACCATACGACCCAGTGGATCCACAACACTAGCAACACCAACATAAGTGAAAGGCCCAGTAGCTCCAGTTATACAGCAGAGTCAAGAAATGCAACGGTCCATTTCTGATGCACAAGATTAGCTATCTCCTGTACTTATAACAAACCATTAATGTGTAATCTTTTCTTTGGCTGAGTGTATAGAATCTGTTAGGATAAGAATATTCTTTTGTTCCTTTTTTGTGTATATAATTAAGGTGCACAACTTGTATAGTGATTAACCTTTCCGGGAATGAATTAATGCAATGGGATTTCCCTTTCATTCTTTTATATCAACTTCTTCATTTAACATCCTTTTCATTTCAATCTTTTACTGAAATTTACAAGATATATCATATCCATTATTCTTTATATGTTGCTTCGTAGATGGGAAGTTATTAATTCGGTGTAGGTTTCAACAGGTGCAGATATGAGTGACACATTAATGGATCGAATGGTAAGCCTTATTGATCCTTGTAAAATATTCAAAACTCCACTTGATTGAACATTTTCTATACAACGAATTATTCTTCATGAAGATGTTTTAATCATCGAAAAGTCTATTGCACCATTCTTTTTTTCCGTAGGTTCTTAATGAAGCCAATCTAACAAATGCCGTCTTAGTGAGGTCAGTCCTCACCCGCAGTGATCTTGGAGGCGCTATCATTGACGGTGCTGATTTCAGTGATGCGGTTATTGACCTTTCCCAGAAACAGGTATTTCTTGGAGTTATAGTCCTTTTGCCCCGTTGTTTCCAATGTCAATTCTGTTCATTGTAGGTATAAATGCTCGAAATGTCTACAAAAGTGATAACTTAACTAGTTCTGATGCTAATGATAAAGGATTCATTAATTTCCTTTTTCACTGGCAAAAGCGTAGCGCAAAGAGGGGTCAGCTTATCTACAAATTACGTTGTAGGCTTGGCTACTTTGGCCGACTTTCGTATACTAGAGGACGCGGAGAAATTTAAGACCATTGTTAATGTTAGCTTTGTTAGATTTCCAACTTTTTAATCTGTTAATGAGATATTTTTATTTTTGAAATATTCAACGTGCTCCTGTTTCCTCTTCGTTTCACATGTTAAAGTTCTAAACATTTATATAGGCTCTTTGCAAATACGCGAATGGCACGAACCCAATAACCGGAGTAAGCACCAGAAAGAGCCTGGGATGTGGGAACAGTCGACGAAATGCATATGGCTCCCCCTCATCCCCTCTGTTAAGTGCTCCACCAGAGAAACTTCTCGACCGAGATGGATTTTGTGATCAAGCCACTGGCCTTTGTGATGCAAAGTGATTGTTCAAGTCACACCAATGTAGATAAACATCTTGTAATATAAAAGAAATCACTGTTGTCTATTATGCGATCGTCGTAATTTGAAGTTAATAGTACATGGTAGGTAGAGAGATGCCGCAAACAGTTTGCTGATGTTCAGACCTGTTGAATTTGTTTTGTCTAAACGGTGCTTGTCTTTTTTATTACAACATGAGTGGCATACAGAATTTCTTGGCCATGAATTGTGGTTCCAATTATTGTGAAATGCTAATTATAAACCCTGTGAAGATTTATACTTAGAGACATCAATAGTTGGAGTAATGATTAGGCATGGAGTCTCGTATTCGACAAGTCCCTTCTCTTTTCATTTTGGCCATGTTAGGGCCAATTCAACCCCCAACAATTTGTCAACGATAACGATCTGCATGTTCTAGTGATGGGGTTGTCCATGGCCAATCTTATCTGACTCCAAGAGAATGCAAGCCATTCTTATCGATCCCACAACGTGTTGGAGTGTAGTGTGTGAATTGTAAAATTATATTTTGAATAAACCACGAAATCACTTACTTGAAATTCAGAAAAATAATATGAATAAGATAGAGAATAATCAAAATAGTAGATCAGGTTAGAGTTTAATTCTATGTCTTTAAGACGAATTTGTCCCACTCGAGTGTTCACGGTGATTTGACAATTATCTCTCAAGATGCAACAATCTTCTTCTTACAATAGAAACACTTTAAATGACAAGAGCAGAGAACTATAAACTAGTTTTGCAGTCTCTACAGAAGACTTTTTATGCAAGGTTTGAAAATATTGCAAGAAATGAATATAGAATGATTATTTGATATAAAATGAATAAAATCAACACAAAGGATCATATTTATAGATGTTGAAGTGTTGTGACCGGAAAGACACCCAAAATCTTGGTATTGATTTGAACAATAATTACCATCCACACATCGCTTGAATCATGCTCTATGTCAACTTGAGCGATTTTCATGAACTGCTCGAATCATGCTCGATTACCGTTCGAGCGTGTTTAACAAATTCAAAATGCTCGAGTTCGTCTCAAGCGGTCAACTTGATTTTCTTTTTGGAATTTCAAAATTAAAATTAAATAAAACTAATTTATTTTATTTTAACTTTCTCCAAATAAAAAGAAAGGAATATACATAAATTTGCTCATGATTCATGACTCATGCCCGAGCTCGTGATGAGTCAAGCCAGCCAATCAGATGGACGACAGTGGCCGCGATGCGCATATGGGCTTTAGATTAAACCTAATAGGATTTAAGTCCTCCCTCCTTCAAATATTATTGGTGCCCCTTGGAGCCCAGACCTAATTATCCAAGTTGAATGTAATAAAAAAGTCAATTTTTTTCTATGTTGGATAAAATTAAACTTTACTTCACTTATTCTAAACAAGCTTATTTCAACATTTCACTTTATTCATCAATTTCTCATTAATTCAAAAATGATTTTACGAATCTAAATATATCATGGTCATTTACAATTGGAGTAGAATAATTTAGACTCCTCATACGTACAAAACAAATATCAGGACCTACCCAAATAATTGGCCAAAGTTGACCCAATCAACACCATGTCCAACAATCCTTCACATGAATGAAAATTACCAAAAAATGCAAATGATAATGCGGACACTAGTAGAGAGTATAGGTAGAAATCTATTCAGTGAAATACCTTCGAATTTACTTAGCTAATCAGTGGACATGATGTCTTGAACTATTCAGCCATTGATGTAAACCAAGAGAATAACACTCACATAATATATTTCCTAACAATTTCAGTTTTCATGGTTGAGTTCATTTTGGCTTTGAATAACTCTTGGGTTTCATAAGTGGTTTAGAGAACTCAAGCCTTGAAACATTTTCATAGAAGCGGTCCTACTTTGCATTTACATAGGTGTCCTATTAAGAGTATTATGTCATACTCTAGTTGATTTATTCAACGTATATGAATAATTAAAAGATTTACTTAACCTTATACATTCTGTAGAAAATACTATTCTTTATTATAGAAATGAGCAGGAGATTTTTCCTAAGTGTTTAATTGAATCTTTATAACCTAGTTTTTCCATTGAACCAAGATCTTGGGATCTCCAATCAACAAAGTTGGATTACCATTACAATGATTCATGTGTAATAGGCTTTTAAATTCAATAAGTAGTATATTTGATCTCTTGATAAACCTTTTGTAAGCGGATCCACGAGATTCTCCTTTAATTTCATATAATCAATGAAAATAATGTCATTTGAGATCATCTACTTAATGGTATTGTGTCTACGGCGTATATGTCTAGACTTACCATTATACATACTAATTTGAGCCATCGCAATAGCCGATCGACTATCACAATGTATATTTATTCCAGCGATGTGCGTTTCTTGGATATCCCTCACTGATAGAAAGCTAGTGGTGTCCCGAGAAGTCGTGTTCCATGGAAATACATTTCCATATGCCTCCCAGCAAAATGAAGAAACCAACTCCATCCCATTGCCACATTTCTATACCTATGGATGTTGAAGTGCCAAATTTAACACACCTTGACAACCAACATATAGGATAAACAGATGACTTACTTGAAAATCCCGAAAACTGTTCAACCGATCTACCGATCATTCTAGAAACTTCTTGCGATCGACCTACTTTACCACCTGGTCGACCGCTCATCCCAAAAAATCCTACCGATCGACCAGAACCTCCTTCTCCCTTAACTAGACACGTAGATCCTCCAAATGATCAACTACACCACCAAAATTCGAAGATCCACAAGACCAGTTCAACCCCCAACTCACCTAAAAGATTATAATGTCAATCATGGTCTACCTACCCAAGTCAGGTCTCTTCCGGTCAAATTTAGCACTCGACGCCCTATATCAATGTACGTGTCATATGGCAATATTTCTTCTGCTCATCGTGTTTTTACATACAATATTTCTCATGTCATTAAGCCAGCCACATATGAGGCAGTACATCAGGATCCCAAATGGGTAGTTGCTATGAATGATGAAATTCGTGACTTGAAAGAAAAAAATACTTGGTCACTTGTCTCACTTCCTCCAGGTCATCATCCTATTGGTTGTAAATGGGTGTTCAAAGTCAAATTTAATTCTGACAGTTTAGTTGAACGATATAAAGCATGGTTGGTGGCAAAGGGGTTTACACCACAAGAAGGGATTTTTTATAATAAAACTTTCGCTCTAGTTACGAAGTTAACGACAGTCAGATGCTTACTTGCTGTTACCTCCATTTGAAACAGGACTCTTCATCAGATGGATGTACGAAACGCCTTCCTTCATGGTGATCTTGATGAAGAAGGGTATATGACTCCCCCACCTGGATTTCGTCGATAGGGGGAGACACCAATTGTGTGTTGACTTCACAAATCTTTATATGGATTGAAACAGACATCCCGCTCTTGGTATCAAAATTTTATATCTGTTGTTATTCAGTTTGGGTTCAAACAATCACAGGAAAATTACTCACTCTTTACAAAGGTCGGTGGTGATTCATTTACAGTCATTCTATTATATGTGGATGATATGACTGTCATTGGAAATGATAAAGAAGCAATTTCTACTACAAAAATGCTCCTTGCGTCTCAAATCAAATTGAAAGATCTTGGCACATTAAAATACTTTCTTAGAGTAGAAATTGCTCGCTCAAAATCAAGGATCTCAATAAATCAAAGGAAGTAAACTCTTGACATTCTTCAAGAGGCCGTGTTACTTTGGAGCGAAACCTGCAGCATTTCTCATGAGACAATCATTGAAACTTAATTTGACAAATGGAAAATTGTTAAAAGAGCCCATATATTATCGACGGTTGGTAGGGAAGCTCATTTATCTTACCATTACTAGAACGAAAATCTCATATTCAGTCAACACACTTAACCAGTTCATGCAGGCACCTAGACAGACCCATCTTGATGCAGTTCACCGATTGCTCCAATATTTGAAAGGGGCACCAGGATGAGAATTATATTTCCCATCAAAAGGGAAATTGTAGCTAGCAAGATTTTGTGATGCGGATTGGGCTGGAGATGTCATTACATGACGGTCTGTTACGGGATATTGTATATTTCTGGGAAAGGCACTTATATCATGGAAAAGTAAGAAGCAAATGGCCGTATCCAAATCTTCAGCAGAAGTGGAATATAGGACGATGACTTCCATTACTTGCGAGCTTACGTGGTTGAGACAATTGCTGAAAGACTTACGTGTAAGTCATTCACAAGCATCAATACTATATTGTGATAATCATGCAGTAATGCATATTGCCGCTAATCAGTATATCATGAAAGGACAAAACACATTGAAATTATTGTTACATTGTTCGTGAAAGAATTATTAAAGGAGAAATCAAGACTGCCTATGTTCCAAGCAACAATCAGATTGCTGATTTGTTCACTAAAGCATTAGGCAATGAGACATTTCACAATTTCAGTTACAAGTTGGGGCACTTTTGACATACATGCTCCAACTGTGAGGGGGAGTATTAACAAATATCTAATTTACCTTATTTGTAGAATTGTATTTGCAGTAGGATATCATTTAGTATTTTTTTTTTTTAAAGGTATAAATTATTATCTTGTGGAACAAGTTGGGTGTCCTAGGGTTGATGTATATATATCTTGTAATATTCTTCATTATTTGGTGAATCAATACACAAGAGAATTATTTTTCTCTAAACATATTTTCTTCCACAAACTTTTATAGTTAATTTGGTGTTTTGGTATATATAATGGTTATTTATATTCTGAGAAAAAAAATGTCTTTATTAAATTCTGAAATTTTAGATTAATGCTAATTTTTGGTTATATTACTAATCTAAAGTACTTTTTATTCTTACGTGAATTCACATACATAACGTTGAAAGTTAAAATACCTTAATAAATAAATAAATAAATGAATATGCATGAGATGCTTTTGATTACACTCATGAAGACTACGAAAGAGTTACGAACTTTTGAATTTGCGATTCGTTTTTATGTTTTCGAGGTAAGATGTGTGGTTAATAAATTGTGTTGTTTAAAAATATATTTTTATTGAGTTTGCCAAACAGATGCTAATTTATATGATCCCCTTCAAGTTGTATAAACCCTTCAAGTTGCGAGTTTGAAAGGGATCAAAGCTGGAGATCAGACTTTGCTACACATATGAAGATTTTTTTATTGTACTCTACGGATATAGATACGGTAATTCCCCCTCCCCCTTTATTTAAACTACTTTAGATGGCACGATTTAGCCTCTAGCTATTTGGTATACCAAACTAAATAATTGTTTATAAATTCTGATATGACAATATTTTAATTACAAGAAAATGGAGTAATAGAGACGATATTTTAGGGGCGACACTAGGCGTGATTCCATATGAAGCAAGAATCGATGATTCTTTTGCAAAAAGAACCTTTCTTTTTGTAAGAAAATAGGTATTGAAGGGGCGACCCATGTCGTCCCTATAGGTTAGGAACCTATAGAGGTATAGGCCCATATTTTTAGCGGAATTAACCAGACATGTTAGAGACTTTGGAGGGGACTTGATTTCACATCTAGCTAAAAAAGTTGTATAGGGGAAAAAAAAAAAATTCCTCTTTGGTTTTCATTTTAAAGATTTTATTTGAAAAATAATTTTTTTATTAGTGATTTTTAGGAGAATGTGTGATTAAAAAATAGGGAATCTTTTTTTGAGTTTATGTTAAAAAAAAATGAAGAAGAAGAAAAATGTGTAATTTTTAATTGGTCTCAAAAGAGGCAAAAGTTAAAAAATGTGTTTCCTGAGATTTAGTCATATTCATCGTCACCGTACATCAATTATAGTGTTTCTTCAACTCACTTTCAAACTCATACTTAAGGGAGGATTGAATAAATTTATTTTGGTACCCAAATTTCGAGTTTGTGTTCTATGTTTATAATTTCCCATTCACCTAAAGTGATTTTTGAGGGGAACAAATTAAAACAAACAATGCATATTAGTACATAATTAGAGCACGTTTGATAACGGAAAAAAATTCAGTTCAACTTTTCAAACTCAATTTTAATCATCTATTCTTAGTCAAGCCCACAATTTTTGACTTTTCAAGCTTTTTTCAACTACACATCAATCAAAAAATAAAAATACAAAATTACAAAAATTAAAACTTTTCACATTATCAAAAATACTCTAGAATAATAATGATAATAAAGAGGGCACGATACAACCACAGTATAAGTATGTTCTAACCTTCAACCTGGTCAAAAGCACCTGTGTCTGTCTGTGTGTGTGTAATGGAGCACGCTGAATGATTATGTCTCATGTGCAATTGTCATTCCTTGAAAAGAGACTTTCATGCTTAGAATTCAACCCAAGTAAAATCATGTACTATGTCATTAAATGGCTGACAAACAACATTATTCTGTGTTTCTTATTCTCATTGGATGGAACATCTGATAACTGATTCCATTTTCGGAGGTATAAATATTGATAAAACTCACGGAATTTTGAAATGTACCTGAAATTAAAGAAACAGTATTTTTTTGGATTCTTTCCCCTACCAACCCTCTTCATTAACTTCAAAAACTCTTCGTCTTTCTTTGAATTGGGAATTCCGAATTCTTTTAGCTGCTGATGAGAAAATGCAGATGTTGTACCAATATTTGCTCCTTTTTTTTTTTCGCCTCCGTTTCAGTATGTTCGTGGGTTGTCCCAATAAAAACCCACGTGCTATCATTATTGTTCTTTAGATGGTAAACTTGAGCTGTGCAACTAACACTTCGAGTGCCATTGCTAGCATCGAAGTTAGGTTCAACCTTGTTGTGAAGTCATATAACTTCTTATACGCATGAGACGTGTTCATTCATCTTCCTCTTCTTTCACTTATATGTGATCCTCTGTTAATTGGTAATATGTTATTTACGAGCAAAATTTCGTTAGTCTATTTTTTTTTGAAAAGTAAAAAACGGTGAGAGAGAATTTTTTACTAACCAAAATTGTCGACATTTCAAAAAAATTATCCAATAATTAGCTTCAGGCTAAGTGTTCCATCTCAGTTCATGGCCGGCCAGGTCCAGCCTTTACAATTTCCATTACCTTCAAATTGTATCGGTAGATTTTTTTTTTTTTTTTCCTTAGCTTCCAATTCTATTTCTCATTTCTTTTTCATTTAATAGAGAAGTTTTGAAATATGATAGAAGATTTAAGGTGGCAGGTAGGTCAAACTTCTGTTAACAACTTTACAGTAGTTTGATTCTAAACTTGAAGAGGCCTAACCCTCGAGTAATTTTTTTTTTTTTTTTTTAATTACATTCCAATGTTATATTATTTATTTTTATTATGCAAGGTGTCGAGATTTAAAATTTTCCATGTTTGATTTGAATTATGAGAAGTAAAATTATTGGGCTGGTGTTATCGAAGATAAAATTAGAATTTAGTTCACACCCCCCTCTTTCCCTTCCTTTATATTCTATTTTTGCTTTATAGCATCAATAAATTCTCCACCTTTGCACCGATTTTATTTTATTTTTTCAAAAATAAGTCATTACTGTTTTGTAAATTTGTTCATAAACTTTGTTTATAATTAATGGCCACATGGCAAAATCTCATTAATTAATTTTTTTTTTTAAAAATCAACAATTTCATCTAGTCAAAGATTCTCGTCCGCTGTTTTTAAATTTTCAAGAAAAAGAACCAACGAAATGTTAATAAGTCGCTATTTATAAACAATGTTGGTTACCAAACAGAGAGATTCTAAAAACCAAAACCCTCATTTCCGCAAGAACTTAGTTGCGCATGTTATCTAAGGGATATACGAGATCAAGATTATCTCTATAGTTTGGCTTGCTGTCATTAAAATGTTTTATAAGTTTATGAAGCTAGCTATCATATTTCTTTTTCCATTGCTAATTAATATTTGGCGCACATTTTAGTATGATCATACAATAGATAGGAAAAAGCGAATTATTCTCTCTCAAAATCTTATGGCATCAAAGCCTTGTCTTGGCCAAGCTTAGCCTAGTTTTTACTCCCTTGACAAATAGAAAAGGAAAATTAGTTAATATAAATTAAAGCAAGTACTCCTGAGATGGAATAAAGGAAAATATATATATTCATCGATCAGTCTCATAGATGTGCAACCAGCACTATGCTTTACAACATATAATGTGCACATACATATTAACATGTCTACTTGATCCAATAATAATCGAGGTATACGTATGTCACAATATTAATTTTGCAATTCAAGTTTTATTATTTACACCAACCAGACAAATTTTTTTCTTCTATTAACTGTTCTGGATATAATAATTAGTAGATTTATATATATATATATTTCATTAATGTTGTTACTTCCACAGATCAAGTTGGGAACTGGAGGTGGAAACTGAGGCAAGTTCTGCAGCCATATTCTGTGCCTTCAAATCGTTATGCATTATGCTCATTTGTTCGGAAACTTGATCAGACTGCTCATTTGAATAGGCTGCATTATCATTCCTAGTAGCATCATCTTGGCTGAGCTGAGATGCAACAAATTTGTCGAGAACTCGCCAGTCAGTGACTTGATCATTGCTGCTGTAATTCTCACTAATGTGCAATTGATTATTTTGATGCATATTTTCATCCTGTCCAAGTGTCGAGGAGTGCAAAATACCATAAGGGATTACTGAGCTACTGGCTGTGGATTGTGGAACTTTCGGACTTTCTAATTCGGGAAGCTGGAGGAATGCATCGTGAGGCATGTTGTACTGCAACTCGAGTTCTTGTTTGCAGGTGTAGTGAGATTGATATGAAGTAGTAGTATAAGGTTGAGATATCGGCCTCGAGGAATTAAAATCCGACATGAAAGAAACTTGATCATCGTACCAACATAGGGAATCATGCTCTCCCTCCTTCCTTGTACTTGCTATTTTCTTCGTGAACACCCTGCATACCACCCATCCTTCTTCCTGCAACTCCAATTTAGAACCTTCATTAGCCGGCATTAATATTCTCTTATTTGATCAGGCAAAAAAAAAATGGTAATCATAAATTTGTTTGAAATGCAATATATTTGGATTGATTTAAATCATCTTGCAAGTGCAAAAGCTGAAGATATTAGAGATTTAGACATTTTTCATTTATTTATTTAGATGGAGATTAAAATCAGATTTTTAGTATTTTGATAAAAGTTAATGAGATATGTGGTTGAAAAATTATGAATCACATAAAATATGTAGTTGAGATTGATTTTTAATTAACTCGGATTAAAAGCTAAGTTTTAATTTGTACTAGTTAAACGGGACTTTAAATTTAAACTTTGACACGTCCATTACTATTCATATTTTCATCAAAATTCTAAGGGGTTCTTATATTATACTTTATTATAACTTATAAGAGGGTGACAGCGAGACTTAAAACTCTTTTATTCCAAAGAATTATTGTACTCTCCGAGTTCAATCTTGAGAATAATAATAGACATTACATGCTTAAATTTAGACATATATATGTTTGACACATTAGCCGAGACGAGATGAGCAAGACATTAGGAATTTAGTACAAAGATTTTAATTAACCACTTGTTTTTATATATGGGTAAGTGTAGCGAATATCTGGTAAAAATTGTATTTAACATTTCTAGTTATAACCTATAGAATTGATTGAGACTTGCCTGGGAAGTGCCATTTTCATTTGTCTCCAGTCTATACTCATGCATTATCCAGTCTGATTTTTGTCCATTTGGGGCTCGGCCTTTATAAAATACCAATGTCTTTCTCATGCCAATCAAACTATGCTTACAATAAATTGCCTTGTCTCTTCCCGTAGCTTTCCAGAATCCTGCTTTTGTAGCTCTATTTGTACGAGTTCCAGTCGGATATTTCTTATCTTTGTGACTGAAGAAATACCATTCATTTCGTTCTTCAGTTCCTATCCTGCAAAGTTCTGTTTTAATTCAGGAAAGAAAAAAAAAAAAAAAAAAAAGACATGTTAATTTCATAAAGTTAATTATGAAATAAAGAAAAAAGAAAATTAGGAATTAATTTAATGACCATAAATAAGAAGAAGCTGTAGCTGGTACCTTCAAGATCCCATGGCTCGATTCTGTAAAGATCAATTTCTTTTATGATATCCAGGTCAATTCTTTTCGAAGCAACCTTTTTCCGAAGGTAGTAATCGACTAATTCTTCATCTGTAGGATGAAATCTAAATCCAGGAGGTACGTGCGAAAAAGAATTCATGTTTCAAATCTAGCTTTGTACGTACCTGTATTTTTTAGATAATAAAACGAATGTATGTTATACATACATTGAAGTTTGAAAATTAATTTATCAAGGCCAAAGGGAAAACCTAATCTGGGTAATTTTAGATGTCATGCAGAAAATTTCACGAGTACGTACATGCAAGAGAACATATATGTATGCCATGAAGGAGTTTTTCAACTAATAATTAATGGCTATGAAGATAGCATATCATCATGAATATATATGCATGGTCGACGGTTGAAACGATTATACTTTGAAACACTCCATCTAAAAATTTAAATTATTAAATAGATACGTTCATTTATATTTATATTTATATTTTCCCAACGTCCTCCCTCGTGTAGGAGAATCGTTTTTCATGAAATATTAAAACTTTAAGAAAAAATTATAAAAAAATCTTCTACCAGTTAAAAAGCTTTTAAAGAAAGCTAGTTCATTGTAATTTCTTCCAAAAATACTTTCGGAGTTTAAAATGCTTTTAGAAGTTAATTTTCAAACAAAAAATTAAGGTAGTTTTTCAGGAAACTCTTCTAAAACAAGTAAAGTCGTGTCAAATGGGGCCTTAGACAGTTAACAATACATGATTTGCATAGGTGTAGCATATAAGAGTGATTAAATCTTGATCAAGCACGTCAAGAGAAAGATGAATGAATCAAATATATAGTTACTTCAAAACTTTGAATAGATCAATCATTAATGAAATTGAGGAAAATAATTCATATAGTGGACTCTAAATTCATCGAGTTAATAAATTTGGTCCATGTTTGTTATGGATCAAAATCTAAATTTTAATCTAAATCAAAGTCAACAAATAATTTAGGCACATATTTCATGGGATATATATCTTTTCAATCATACATTTCATCAACTTTTATTCAGATCTATTAAAAATATGATTTTAATCCCTCCAAACAGGGCTTCGTGATCTTGAATTGTTGAAGAAAACATAGGTCCAACTCACATATCTTGAGATGAACCCAAAATTCATAACGCCATATTCAAAGAGTAGAAGCAAAATGAAGAGAAAAGGGAAACACATCGAGAGAGTTTATTACGTTATATTTAACATATTAAATTACAAGTACATATGAAAAACAAAAGAGAGTGAAATCAAAATTGAAATAATAAATAAAAAGAGAATAAAATAACAACATTAGACATTGGGTGTTCATTTTACAAAACTTCATGAATCCTCTTTGTATATGGAGGAAAAAGCATGCAACCTTTAATTACATGAAGATGTAGGTAAAAATACTCAAGTTTGCTTTTGCTTGAGGCATGGGATATGAATAAAGACCATACACAAAGATTGCTCCACTACTCATAATGTAAAACCCTATAGAAAATAATATCACAAACAAACTTTAATGAGATCATGTATCAAAAACAAAAATGGAAACTTTTGGGAAAAAAAAACTTTGATTTTATTCAAAATCAATCAAGAAATTAATACTTCTTGACTCCAGAATTTATCCTTTCGCAGAAGTTATTTGCGTTTGTTGGATAATTTATGGATAAATTAGAGAGATCTGGGTTGATCAACATCCAAAGGGATTGAAAGAAAAAATGAGAATAATATAGGAAAATTTCTCAATTAATTTTACATACCTTGAATATGTCACTCTAAAATTATACTATAGATAAAAATATCCAAAACTAGACACGCGAAACAATTAGAATTTCATTTAGAAAATATACTCAAGAATGAAGCCCAATCAATATTTTTTAAAAAAAATACACACGAAAAACTATACAATAAAGAAGAAGAAGAACAAGAAGAAAGATATTGAGGAAACCTCAACGGTCGTCTACGTAGCGAAGCCCTTAAACTTCACCTATCGATCGGTTCTATCCTGCCCTTGTTTACAAACAATCAGTGAACAGAAAAGGAAATTTTTATGAAGCTTTCTTGTCAGTTTCTAGCGAAATTCTAAGCCCTAAAAAGAAATAATTTTAGGACAGAAAATGTTTTCCTCGGGAATTGAACTGACCCTGAGTTTCAAACTTTTACACTTTGTCAAAGAATGATCGGATCCCGATGGAAAGTAAAAGGGTAGAGTAAAAGGAAAATCTCTTTTCCTCAAATGAGAAAAGACAGAAAAATGGATAGGATTACCGGTTATATTTATATATGTAGAAGCCAAGTTAAAAATGAAAATGAACTGATCTTATGCATCAATGTGTGTACGTGTGCGCTCTCTTTGTACATAAGCATTAATCACCTTGTTTAAGTAGAAACCTGGATTGCTGGAGAAGCTTTTCGCCGGAGAAAGTGGAGGCAGAATAATCTACCACCACCGCCCACCAGCAAGTGATAGAGACCAGTATTGTTCTTTCTGTCTTCTTCTCTATTATATTGAGCTAGAGAGAGAATTGTGAAGCAATATTTAACTAAGGATTTGTAGATACAAAAAAATTAATAAGGAGACCGCACACCCGACCAAACACAAAAATAATGTTTATTAAATAACCATTAAAAAATTTTAACAAAAAATAGTTCAAGTCTTGTTTGATTAATCTTTTTTTTCTCAAATTCATTTTAAACTAAATATTCACACAATAAAATATTTTGCACGTAAACTTAAATTTTTTTCGTACTTTTCAATATGTTCTTCAAAGATAACTATTCAAAAAGTTCATTTCCCTTTAAAATATGCATCAAACAGGGGCTAAATATGCTTATTCAAAAAAATTGTGTATTTTTTTTTCCAATTTTTTGAAACATCTTGTTCTATATGTCAAACTTAAAATATATATATTAGTGAATTTATAAATATAAATATGTTTCTTCAAATTTTATTTATTTTAGATTTTGATTCGACATTAATTTTGTATATGAAAAATAAGATTGAATATTTTAATATTTTTTTATGTACGGTAATTACTTTTGGTTTGGTTAAAATGGAATATTTGCTAGCTAGATGACGAAAAGTTAAAAGAAATTAATTGTATTCAACGTTTTGATTTGTCGTGAATAAGACTATACGTTGTTTTTGTAATAATTACTTTGTCGTTGTCATTTCTCTTAAGTTGTGGTCACAAATAATGTTGCATTTTTACTCTCAATAGAATGAATTTGTAGCATTATGTTAAATGACAAGGATAATAACTTTCAGACTTTGAGAAGTTTTGTCTTCTAGCAAATAAAACTAAATTTGGATTCAAGGTTTGAAACTTTATTATTTAGTCATTCAACTAATTTTTCTTAGCATTTGTGTACTTAACTTTTCAATTTTGTAATACTTGGAATTCTCACTAAAAGTTGCCGATTAGAGATGGCAATAAAGCGGGTTCGGGACAGGGTATCGGTCCCACGAAAAGAATATCGAAACCATACCAGCCTCCTTACCCGTTAAATCAAAATGGGCGGATTGGGTATCAAAATGGGGTATCTCATACCCGTCCCGACCCTATTTTTATTATTATTTTTTTAAATATGATTTTCTTCAAATTTCTAACTTTTTTTCCCACTCAATAGAAATAAAAGTTAAAAGAATTAAACACTCAATTCATCATAGAATCAAAGATGTTATCATAAACAATAAATTGTATTTTGAAAGTTTGATGTTTGTATTTTTTGAATTAATTTTTTTTTTTAATGTAAATTGCGGCGGGGCGAGTCAACCAATACCCGCCCCGCCCTAAACATATGTCAGGTAATTGATATCAAACTCAAACCCGCTCCACCGACTCCCGGGGCGGTTTCATTCCACCCCGTTAGGGTCTGGGCCACATCGGGTTCTGGTCGAAACAGATTTTTTTGCCATACTTATTGCCGGTGTAGATTCAAGCAGAGATGGAGCTAATGGGGGGCAGGAGGGGGCGATCGCCCCCCAGCATTGTATGTTAGTCCACTATTTCTAGTTAATTTATAATGTATTTTTCAGTTTCGCCCCCACAAAATTTTGAAGTTTTTTTTCCCATAATAAATATTGACCGAATAACTTACACTTTAAAATTCAACCATACAAAAAAAATTAGACATAAACAAAAGATCCAATAGTATAGCCCAAATCCAATACAAAAACAATTAAGTAAATGATGAGGACAAGGAGAGACAAATTTTAGATATCCAAGTCATCTATACCATCTATTATATAGATGACAGTTTACTTTTTGATATCCATTTAATGCTCATATTTTCAATTTATATAGCGTTAGACACATAAATTGACAAATTATTTTTGTATCGATTAATTGATTGTTTTTTTTGTCAGTCAATCTAACTTGTCTATTTTGATACTCAAAATTGTTGTTTTCAATCCCCTTAGTTAAAAAATAAATAAATAAATAAATAAATTCGGGGGCTCCCCCCCGGAACCCCCAAGAAGGGGGCCCTCCCCCCTCCACCCTCGAATTTTCGCCCCCACAACATCAAAATCCTAGCTACGTCCCTGGATTCAAGTATTCTTAAACTAATGGACTGTTCTGTAATAATACAATCATTACAATTTATAAATTAATTTATAAACAACACAATTTCCTAAATCACTTTTTAACCATAAAAATTTTCTCTTTTGACTTTTCAATCACACATCTTATCTCAAAAACCAAAAAACAAAATAATAATAATAATAATAATAATAATAATAATAATAATAATAATAATAATAATAATAATAATAATTTAAAAACTGCTATAGTATTACCAAACACTCTATAAAAGAATGGAAACATAACTACCAATAAAATAAACCGAAGATTCAAAATCTACAATTTATGAAACTTAGGGTCTATTTACATGAAATTCCAAGTATTACATGAAATTTACGAATTTGAATTCCATAAAAGTTGGAAAAACTTTTCCTAACCCTCCCTTAAGGAATTCGTGATCCATGAAATTTGCCAAAATGAGCTTAAAGTGTTTGTACCGTGAAAGTCGAATTCCATTTCCAACATCATGTCAAACGTTATAGTAAGAAAACATTTTCCTTGAATGTGACATTTTCCACGTAATTCACTTGTAATCAAACGGATCCTTAGATAATCCAAGCATAAAATTTTCACTTATAAGTTAATGCATTCTTCCACACTAAAATCCTTTATTTAACAAATTATATTTTATCTCTTTACATGGGTCGAGGTTTAAGTGATGTGAAACATGCTCACTGCAGCTCAAACAAAGGAATCTTAGCTTATTTTATTAGTCCTTAATAATTATAAAGTGCTTTTTTAGCTTATTTAAAACAAAGCACAAAAAAGAGAGATAAAATAGAAGCTTCCCCAAGGTTACACAAAACGTGATGAAGATACCCATCACTCGCCCTCTTATTGGTCCATTCTTCCATTTTACATCACGAGTCCTTGACCCACAAAACCGACGAAATGGACTGTGACAGTGACTGCTCTCCAAATTATTTTATTTTTTATAAGTTTTTATTTTGAAAAAGAAATGGGAAATTATATGGAAAAAGACAACAAATTTTTTTTTTTTATTTAATCGATAATCGATTTGGATTTACATTTTTTAGAGCTCAATTGAAGTTAAATATATCAGATTTTTGTAAGATCGGCGGACATGTGTATAGCATAACGATAAACACAAAAATCTTTGCATACGAGAAACTGCAAATAAATCAAAGAAGAATGACGATGACATAAATGTAATTCCGTTCAAAGTTTAATAACTTGAAATTCATTTAATCCTGTATAATATCAAACTAATTTAGACCGCCAACGGGTAGAGAGTCGTGCTGTTCCAAGTAAAGCCAATTTTAGTGAAGCACCTAGGTTCAGCCTTCTCCTCGTCGAGTTTTGCATCTGATCTCTTTCTCAATAGAGTAATGCTATTTGTACAAACAAATCTAAAGATTGAATAATTATAAATACACACTTAGCAAAAATCTAATTTTTTAATCACACCTCTTCTCAAAATTCAACAATCACAAATTCATCACATCCTCATCTATAATTTATCTGTACAAAGTAAACGGCTTAACTCTTATATGCAGACTGTAATGTGTGAACTTCCTGATCAAGATGGTGGATTGTGGGCTCCACTGAATAAAATAGTCTTCTTGTTGTTTTGGACCCCCATTACGTGGCGGCAGTCGGTCCGGCGTGGGCTCAATTCTGATTATTAAAGCTCACACAACCAGGCCTAATGGGCCCATTTTGTTAATTACTTTCTACTGGACCGACACGTAGATCATTATTATTTTATTATATTAATTAATAATATATATCCTAATCCAAGTGCTTGTGCTGTGCTTGCAGTCAAGTTAACTTTTGCACTGTACGCGGCCTGCGGTTCTGCCTAATAAAATATGACTTAATTAGAATACACACTAGTTCTTACCTCATCTTACTTGATTTTGAAAGTATTTATAATTTTACGAGATATTATTTTCTATCTCCTCTTTTATCATTTTCTCTCTCCAATCTCACTCTCATCTCTCTAGAAATATGCTTAAACATTTATCTCTCACCAATTCTAATCAATCTTGAATCTAAATCAGTCGTGGTGATTCTCTTTTTCCTACCAAAATATTTTCTTTCTCTCAACCACAATTTTATTTGAATCCCAAATAATAAAACCATCATTGTTTCATTTATATCAAGCCCCAATAATTCAAGCTCCAAACAATATGAAAAATAGTTCGTGAAGAATTGAAACGATATACTACAGAAAATGCCACTCGAGAAGAAATTCGACAATCACTCGAGGATTTAGTTCATAGGCAAACAAACATTTTGCGCAAGTAGAACGAGAGAAGCAGGAGTAGGAGGAACAATTTGTTCGATGTGAGGAATATATTGATGTGATAGAGTTCAAATTGCAAGTCTCGGAGGTTTTTTACTTTGTCAGTAGGTTTAGGATTTTCTTTTATATTTCTTGTTGTTTCTGTTAAAGGGGTTCTTCACCACCTACTGGTTTGGACTTGGCTACTTCTAAATAATGAGGTTTTCTATAGATTCAGTTGTCTTGTAATTTGATAGACTTTGTAACACCCGAGTATGCCCGACGAATTTGTATCTATTTTTTTTTATCAATATATTACATCTTTAATATTGGTAAAAAAAAAAAAAAAAAAAGAATAAAGATATTTCAATGTGTGAAGTGGTATTTTGTGTTGGTATTTTATGTTTTAGAAGTTAATTTCCTTGTTTGAAGTGTTGATTTAGTTGTAATTTCTAGTTGTTCTTAATTAAAATTGCATCAAGTCTTCGTGTTGAAATTTTTATGAATATTAAAAAGAATTACTGAAAATTACGACACAATATTACATATACCGTAATGTTACATAAAGTACAATTATTCAACATTACAATAACTGTAACACTGTTTCAATTTGAAATGACACGAAGAAAAAAATAATAGTAATGAATATTAAACATTTGTGGTCGTAAATTACAACATGTTACATAATATTACAGAACGATAACTATTAATTAATGACTGTAATGTGTAACATTACATAACATTACATGATTGTAACATTACATAATGTAATCGCCGAAAAATCTGGTACTATTTTACCTGTAATTGCGGCTATCTCTCATGAGAATCTAGCATTTTTCTAAAGTTATGATAAGAAATTTAGTAATATATTACGAATTGTTTGAAAACTTGGTATTTTTCAATTACAGGAGGTTACACCGAGATAGTTACGTAATTTACCCATAAAATATTATTAGACAAACAAATAAAAATATTAGTTTGTTATATATATATATATATATATATATATATATATATATATATATTTTAACAAAAAAAAAAAATTATTCACTAGAATAAATGTAAAGCAAAAGTCATAAACGTTATATGAGAGTCGTATTGGACCCACAAATTGAATGACGTGGCTCCACTTTATGGGTACTTCAAGAACTTAAATTTATTAATGACATGTAATAATAATTACTTAATATTAAGAAAGTTTGACTAAAAAGTAAAAACATATTGGTTTACATATTTATGAGCTTATGCATTATTTTCAACGACCAATTATTTAGAAACTTTTAATCATTATATTTTCTCTACGGTTTTTTTGAATAAATAGCCACGAAAAGTGCATATAGAATGAACAAATAATACACAATCATCAATCAACCCCGAAAATATATTTATTTTTCTTCCTTTTCCATGGTGAAGATTCACGTGTTTTTACACAGAAAATAAATGATATATAACTTGTCCTCTATTTTATGGTTACCTTTTTTTTTTTGGGATAATTTTTATGGTTACCTTTTAATATCAAATATAAAAATGAGAATTTAAAAGACTTAATTAGCGAACAATCTGATCTTAAATAAACCATTGATATATTATTTTGTAGTAATCTTTCACTAGCTCATCTATTAAGATTAAACTCGACACTCATAAAAACATTATAAAAAATGTTACCAACAAAGAATCCGCAGCCCCCCCCCCCCCCCCCCCCCCGCGGGTTACAAAGAACCCCACCCCTCACAGGGCGGGAGGGAGGAGGGGCGGGGCCACGGGAGGGAAGTAAAACCCAAAATTGTATGTACCACACAATTAGGTTATTTTCTGTACCTAGGATTAAGTGAATTAGCGGACATGACAATAACAAACATCTTAGGCTTACTTTTATTTTATTCTTAATATGTATATAGTTCTATCGAATTCCACGAATTGAGCCTGCCGTATGAAGTCAGAAGGTGATTACATTGATGATTAATTTTCTTTAACTGGTTGATAGTAAATTGGAAGTTATTAAAAATTCGAATTGGAATAGAGGAAGTGATGGAATGTCAGATTTTAATTATTTCTGATAAAGACTTGTTAATAATTTCGGTTCTCCCACGTTTCAATTTAGTAAAACGGTAGACCAAAAGGGAACTAGATATTGCAATAACATTGTGTAACTACAAAGTTGGACTATGCTTCAAATTCACTCTCATTGACACTTGAAAAGGTTATCAACATGGTAGAAAAATTAAGTAACTAAATGATCATTTCATGCAATGCATTATTATATTTGACATTGTGGATATTGGAAATTTATTATTACCGATCGATCACAAGTACTCGATTCTATGTATATTTTCGACACAATGCATATGTTTAGTTATGTTTTCATTGACACGTTACGTGTGAAAGTAATTAACAATATTATTATGTTAAAGTGTAAATCTATTGATTAAATATCGAGATGATTAAGCAATATTATTGTAAATAAGATTGTATAAAGATTGAAGAATAGAAAAGATTCGATTAAATTGGGAAATGTTGTTAAATTAGAAGATGAACTTTCCAAGTGTTAGTTAACTACCTGCCAAGGGGTATGGAGTAAAGGTTAGGCAATCTCAAAAGCAGTAGTAGGCCATATGTTTTTATTACCAAAGTATAAATTTAATTTATACGTATATCAATGGTATACCGTATACATCAATAATGGCGACTCTTCATCTGATTAATTTTTTTGCCCCCTTCTATCATTCTGTGGTATTATTATTATTTTTTTAAATCTTAAATGGATCGATATATAAACTATTCGTTTTATTATAATTTATTAGAAAATTATCTAATGGCTATAGTTTCACATTAGCACACAACGAATATTAATGATCTATTGTTGTATTAAGAAATTCTTTCATGTTTTGCACCACAATTTTTGTTGCGTTCCCCACGTTTAAGAGACTAGTTGTCTAAATGTACTTTACACATTAATTGTCGATATAAAGTAATTTTTAAAAATTATATTTGACAAAAATTTCAAGTTTTTATCAAAAAAAATTAGCCAAACATGCAAGACAAATAGAATTAAGAAAATCTAAGATGGGGTTCTGTTTGTATTTTCATTTTCGAAAATGTTTTAGATTTCCTGTTTTCATTTTTGTTTTCAAATTTGAAAATGAAATGCTGAAAAACACTTTCTGTTTGAAATTTTACAGAATACTACTTAAACTATTTTTAATTAATTTGCTTGCAGAATACTACTGACTCAAACTTAAATTTCCTTTCACAATACACTGAAAACATGGTTACATGCAACACACTAATATGAGCATTAAGAGTCTATATTAATACAACTTGGTCAGGTTCGAAATTTGAGAAAGCTCTAGTTCTATTAAAATTCAGAAAATGCAAGTTCTTTCAAAACCATCAGAGTCCATTTATCAGTGAATTTTTTGAAATATAACAATAAGAATTCTCACTTAATTTTTTTTTTTTTTTTTGTAATGTTGATATTGAATTCAATAAAACTTTATTTAAGCTTAGTACCAAATTAGGATAATTCTCCACAGAAAGAAAAAAAATTCTTTATTTAAACTTAGTTCCAAACTAGGATAATTCTAAAAATAATAATAAATAAAAAAAAATAAAAACTTTATATTAAGCTTAGTTCCAAGTTAAGATATTTCTTTAAAAAAAAAAAATTATTTTCAAAACGCGTTTTGGACATTTTTTGTCGAAATACAAACAAAACGCCCAAAACGAGGTTTTGGGCGTTTTACGTTTTGTGTACAATTTTTTTTTTTTCCAAAATGCGTTTTCAAAAATGGTAAAGAGAACGCATTTTTAGCTTTTTTCGAAAATAAAAATAGAAAACGATCTCAAAATAGCAAAGAAAACATGACCTAATTATTTTATTTATATTTAGTGAGAATAAATATATAATATATGAAATAAACATCGGAAAATGAAAATGAGAGTTGAAAGTTTTAGACTTTATTTTAAAGACTTTTAGTGAGAAAGTAAATAGTTTAAATTGTAAATGTATTTAGATTAATAACATTGTTAATAAAATGGAAAAAGTAATATTAAAAAATAATTATTCATTAATTAATATTAAGGGTAAATATGAAAGTATAAAAAAGTTGAAAGGGTAGAACGTTCAAAAAAGTTTCATCCTTTAAACCACTTTTAGAAGTTGTTATAAAAATGAAAATAAGAATTGAAAGTTTTAAGCTTTATTTTAAAGACCTTTAGTGAGAGAGTAAATAATTTAGATTGTAAACATATTAAGATTAATGACGTTTTTTATAAGATGGAAAAAATAATTTTAAAAATAATTATTTATTAATTAAAGTTAAGGGTAAATATGAAAATATAAAAAGTTGTAAGGATAAAAGCGTCCAAAAAAGTTTTTCCCTTTAAGTTACTTTTAAAAGTTGTATATGTATATATATATGTATGTATATGTATATGTATATGTATGTGTATTTATAGATAATGATATATCCATTTTTTGCTTATTTTCGAAGCATTATTATATTAATTAAAATGGTAAGTGTTTTAAAAAAAAAAAACGAAATTACTACTTGATATGAGATATTTAGTTAGCTAGCAAAAACTGGATTTTTTTCATTGCATTCTCGTGATTGTATAACTCAGTGTCAGTGAATTTGGACAATTCTAAGTAACTTTGCTATCTAAGTATCTCGTGCCACGTATTAATTTCAATTTTGTTTGTGTTGAAAGATTTTTATGTGTCAATTTTTTTATATTGTTGGATGCCTAAAGAGTTTCCAAGAGTCAAGTGAATCGTGAATCTTGTAACGATTTTTAACTCTTCAAAAGGGTGTATTAACATCTATAATATAGAGATTGGTGTTATCATTTTTGACATATGTGTGTGTGAAAAACCTACCTCAACCCCCAACTCGTCCAAGTGATCTAACCGACCCCCAACCTATCCTAGTCAGACCAACGCCTCACCATCGCCAACCTTCGACGCATCACCACCATATCTGACTAATCATCACCACCACCGCAATCTTCGAAGCACCATCACCTTAACTATCAAAAAATGTGCTCACCGATGCACTATTATCACAACATCTAAAAAGCATCAACACCACCATCATATTCACCTTTAGAGACATCTTCAACAACCACCACGAACTATTACATGTGACCTATGAAATATTACATGAGAAACTGAACGTGTGGCCCGAGGAAATGATCGTGCGACTTGAGAAATTGAACGTGTGACTTGAGGAACTGATCATGTGACTTGAGGAATTTAACGTATGTGACCTGAGAAAATGAACAGGTAAAGAAATGAACGCGTGTGACTTGAGAAAATAAAAATGTGACCTGAGACATGACGTGTGACTTGAGAATTAAACGTGAATGTGGATTGACCATCATCGTCTACTCCTCCACCTACACCATTTGCCAACCCCACAATGTCAACACACTGCAACCACACCAACCGTGTATTCCTCCAACCACACCATCTCAGCCTCCACCACTTCCAATTATCTATCCAACACCATTACATATGACCACTGCAAACTACCAAGATATATCACTGCAATACCGTGACCACCACAAGCAACAACGACCATAGGTTGCAAACTTGCAATTTCCCCGGTCACAACCAGAACTACCAATCACCACCTCACACAGGCCACTAACAACCACTTCAAAAACAAATTGATCTTCGCTAGTCCATCGCTGCAAACACCACCACACTGACCCTGTAAACACTTCTATATCGACCGCAGCAAGCACCACCACTGATTGGCCAACGCCATTACTAAAACCATACAAACACCTACATCACAGAAGAAAATACGGAAATAGAATACTAATCTAACTTTATTGAGTGATGAGCATGTGCCATGAATATTTTAAAATAAATAAACTCATATTTATAGTGAAATGGAAATAACAGTTTTTTACAAGATAACATCAAAAAATAACAACCATCAAATATACATCATCTTGGACTCTATCTTCTCATCTTGTTGCTCTATTTTCTGTTTGAATTTGAATTTGAATCTCATTTTATCTTCATCATTTTTTGATATTTTCTAACATCCTTCTGCAAACTGTGCTGTGGCTAAAAACACAGTTTGTTCTTCAAAAATTGAAAGTTGCTTTGGGTACTGATTTTATGAAATCAGCATTTGTTATCTTCATCCTTGTGAAGATATGTCACCTGTTGTGGTATTGTGAATTCGCTTTTTTTTTTTTTTTTTTTTGGCAAATCTTGTGTATCCCATATTATATGGGTAGTTGAGAATTTTTTTCAGAGAATGTGGTGATAATTCGAACTTTTGATTGACAATGAATTCATACATTGATTTTTTGTATGAATTTTTTGATGCTGTGTTTTTTTGAATTTTGTGCAGGTAAGATTTTGATTTGTATTTTCATGATCTGATATGATATATTTGGTGAAAGATAATATAAGATGAGGAATAATCAATTTTTTGGCGGGTATGATAGTGAAATCATAATGAAAGAGAAGAGTTGTATTTATTGAATTTAATGTGAACACATGCTTGTGTTCACTCCGACTCTGATACCAAGAAAAAAATACAGAAATAAAATACTAATCTAATTTTATTGGGTGATGACCATGGGCCATGAATATTTTAACATAAATTGACTCATATTTATAGTGAAATTGAAATAACAATTTTTCACAAAATAACATAAAAAATAACAACCATCAAATATACATAATCTTGGATTCTATCTTCTCATCTTGTTGCGTTATCTTCTGTTTGAATTTGATTCTCATCATCTCATTTTATCTTCATCATTTTTAGATATTTTCTAACAACTACAACCTCACCCAACCTTGCTTCCAACACCACCCACCTCTGACTCCTCCAACAAACCACCATAACCATCATCACGTCACTTAGCTCCACCCAAACTAACCACATCTGACACATGCAGAAATAGATCAACTGAAATCTGTACACCTACGTCACTGCTCCCAATACCACACGCAACAAGAAGTAGAAGGTAAGTAAAAAATATATAGAGTAGCCACGGGCACTGTGATAAAGCAGTGACAGAGCGATCGTTGTTTTGATGCAGTAACGTATGAAGCAGTGATGCTCGTCAATGCTTATAACATCGACGATTGAGCAGCGGTGCTCAACAGTTGCTTATAATCGCGATGGACCGCCCTCGCTGCTGAAGGAGCTCGTCTCCATGCGGCACTATTTCTTCATCTTCAGGAATGAATTGGAAGAAAAGCATTGATTTAGGTTTTAATTTGGAGGAACGGGTAGAGTAGATTATTTTATCTAATATTACTATTAATGGATGTTTAAAAGTGAATATTTAAATTGAATTACTGTCTCACTTTTGAACTAATACTAGAATCTTCTGATTGATGAAATTGAAACTTAAAAAGCAAGGCTGGACGTAATTTCCTCTTTTGAAAACTTTACTAACTTTTGAGTAGAAAATACACTAATAAAATTTCAATAAATGTTTCTCATATGCATCACAAGATTATAAAAGACTTTGATGAAAATAAATAAATAATAATAAAAATATTTTAATAAATATTTTATGTCCTTTTACTGTTCTCTTTCTTCTCCCATTCTACGAATTCCTTAGAATTATAATTGTAAGCTTATTATTTTTTATTCTACCTATTTTATTTGTTCCGTTTTCTTCTCTCTTTTGTTGTTTTCGTTCATTTTTTACTAAAAAGATTATTTGTAATACAAAAATTATAACATTTGTTCCTTTTCTTCATTTTATGTAAGAGGTCAATCTAATTGTAATAAAATTTTGCAGTAAAAATAACATTTTTAATTAAATTTTTAATATTTTGATAAATTAATATTTTTTAAAGGTCTAGCATATAAATAATAATAAATGCTATAAATTTCTTTATTTCTTTTATCAAAAAATACTTGAAATATTTTATCAATATATATTTTATATTGTGATCATTTATTTATCTAATAAGGTAATTAACTTAATTTTTTTCTTTTAAAAGTACTATTGTTACATTACGGAAAGGGGTGGAGATCTCCACCTCTTATGTAGAAATTCAAAAGTCTACGAAAAACTTCCACTAATTTCATATAATTCTATAAAAGTCATTCACTTAAAAAAGTCTATAAATCATCAAAAATTGCATATTAATACACTCGTATTAATATCTTCACGTGGGATATAATGTTAATGTTAATGTTAATGTTTAGTTCATTCTTATGAAACTTAAATTACTATTATCTTTAAAAATAATGATAAAAAAGGCTCAATAACCATTAATATGTATTCCTATTCTAAACTTAGAGAATTCAATCGAGACTTTGAGAAGGAATTTTGAAGAAGAAATATTGTAGCAAGAGGAAGGAAGATACAACTTGGAGTTTATTCAACTTCTCAATGTTAAATTTTAGTTTTATATTTAATCCTTCCTATGTTCTTATATTGAATTTTTTTAGCTAGGACATGATGTAACCTAAATTTGATAATTTAACTTCATTTTTTACGTTTTAGATGACCTTAATAATATGTCATCTAACATTGTTAAATTAAATTATTGAATTGTATTGGGGTGATTAACGTGCATAAATAGTATAATAATAATCATGTAATTCTTGTTGTTGTGGAGGGCTTGATTATTAATTATTGCAAAACTCAGTGCTTTGGTTGGAAAACTTTTCATAATGAGGATTTCTGTTACATAAATGAAGAAAAAGAATAGGCATTAATTAGCAAGAGGTAACATGAGAACTTTTTTATTTACTAGTTTTTCACACGTTCCTTGCACGTTTCTACGTGGACTATATTAATTTTTTTTTTTTTTAATAGTTGCTTTCTATAATCTTATAGAATGATTAGTTCTATAATTTTCTTAAGTAAATTCACAAAATGCTAAAACAAAGAAAAAAGTCTTCGAATTTTAAAAATGTTTGAAATGCAATTATTTCATTGTTAAGAAAATTTATGCTGGTCTCGAGGAGAAATGACAAGAGATATTGTCGTATTGTAGATTACTAGTATGTGTCAACTATTCAAACAACACAATGTCATTAGTTCTTGGTTAAAAAATTTACTTTGATAAAAATGCTTGATAGAATATATCACAATTCATGCAATGGAGTGTAAAGAGGTTGGTAAAAGACTAAAAGTTTAGAAACATAAATTTTTATTATTCGATATTTAATATGGTCAAAATAAAGCAAAATTTTTGTATATATTAAATAACTAATTAATAGAAATTGATTTTTTTAATCTAGAATAATTCATTAATCATACCTTCAATTTGATATGAGTTCTTAAAAAATTGTTGTCCAAATAAAGATTTTTATCTAGTGCACATAAGTTTGAGTAATTTAATTTCTATAATACTAGCTAGCTTGAACTTAGTTATTTGTATGTACAATCATGACCGTCAACTTTATTTAATTGTCAAATTTGACTCATACATACATTAATGGATAAGGTGATCATAACAATAAATTTATATAAATGGGTGATTTAGCTTAAAAATCAAAGCTTGAAATACAATTTATTGAAATCAAAAGGACTTATAGAGTGGAGGGGGTCAGATAATCAGACCTTCAGAAAAAATCAAACAAAACAATAAATATCGAAACGTTATACTCCCCCTGTCCCAATTATATAGACTGTATTTCCTTTTTCGTTTATCCCAATTATATATGTTTGTTTCTTCATTGAGAAGTATTTATTTTGTTTGTTTATCAATGTACCCCGATTTATTACTTCCAATATAATTGTTATGATATTAAATGTGGATAATTTGAAAATTTTCTTTACAAAAATTACTTTTTCAATGACATTAAATATATTTTTTTAATCTATGTGAAAAATCAAACAAGTCTATATAATTGGGACGGAAGGAGTATACATAAATTATTTGTACTATCTACAACAAGTTTCCTTCCTACTCTACGTAACTTCTAATATGATTCGGTCAATATGGCTGATCTATTTTTTTCAGCTTCTTATCATCAATTATTAATTACTCAATATCAAACCTAAGTTACACAATGAAATTTCAATAAGCATTACTCTTAATTATATTTATTTTTAAATTCAAATGAAATATTGATTTGTAAATAATAAAATCCTTTATACATGATGGTTTTTAATTTTAGATGGGAGAGATAATTTTGGCTTTTGATTAAATAGATTAGTGGGCTTTATGTAGGACAATTTTTAGGGATAGAAGTAATAGAGAAAATTTAATGGAACAACATAGTTGAAGGAGGAAAATGATAATTTTATCATAAGGAAGTTTTACAAAGTGGTGGAGAATATGATAGAAGGCTTACTTTCTTACTTCTTACAAAGGAACACAACACCACCTATTTGTAGTTGCATAAGTAGGTGGAGATCAATCTAGATGTCTCAAGTTTCTATTATTTTACTAAGCATTCTAGAGAATTCTAGGATTATCTACATTATTTACTTGTTTCCCATTAATACCTAGTGAATTTTAGTGATAGAAGACTATACACTAGTACAAAACAGGACCAAAAAAAATGGAAATACACGTCGATTTTTAATAAAATCGACGTATATAAAAGGGCGGTGGCATTTTTGTAAATATTTTGCTCGTTGGTTCAAGAAGAACCGACACAAAAAACTGGCTTTGCGTGTCAGTTCTTGACGAACCGACGCACAAAGCCCGAATTTTTATACCCGCGAATTTAGTTCATTTCATAATTCTCTTCAGCTCACTTCACGTCTCGCTCCCTCCCTCTCTCAACTGCGCCTCCACCGCTCCTCCTCCTCCACCGCCCGCCTCCACCTCCACTGTGCCTCCACCGCGCCGCCACCTCCACCCGCCCCTTTCTACTACATTATTGTAAGACCCACTTCCTCATATGTGTATATATGTGTGTACACACACACACACACACACACACACATATATATATATAATTGGTATATCAAACAGTTAATTTATTTAATTTGTTAGTTTTTGATTGAATTTATGATTTTATATGCTAATTGATTTAAATGACTTTTTTATTAGTTTAGTTTGGATATTAATTTTATATTGTTGATTTTGAGTTAGTAGATGAATATATTGTAATATTTGAATTATTGGAGTTATATTGAAATTATGAGGTGTTAAGTTATGAAATCTTAGCTTGACTTTTTAGGAATTGAGAATGGATTTTGGATTAATCTTCTAGTAGTTGATGATGTTGAAGTTTGATTAGAATTGTATTTGAGTTTTGAATATGTCGAGGTTGAACATTTTGATTTATTGTGGCATTTTGATTTTTCCTACAGGTTGGCTAAGTCCAATTTATAGGGGAGGTTCTGTCGAAATTTTTGTAAGATTTTTTAAATAAAAAATGAAAATTATAATTTAAAGTGATTTTCACTAGTACATAATTTACCATACTAAATAAATAACTACATAGAATATAATCATCCTAATAAAATTATGAAGTTTCCTACCTAATAAATTATCGTATTTGATTTCAATTATTAATATATAGTTGGTTTAAGGTTGTATCGTTAAAAATATTAACTCAAAACTAATAAATTTTTTTAATTATATCTTCACATATAGGTCATTAGATATGGATCGGGGTTGGATGTATGGCAGATGTAATAGACATGAATATGTAAAAGGTATTGAAGAGTTTATGAAATGTATGGATGAACAAAAGAGAAAGAAAGAGAAGCAATGATTTTGTGTCCTTGTTATGATTGTAAGAATCTGAGAAAGTTTCGTAGTTTTGATCAAGTAAAGAGTCATTTGATTCTTCGTGGGTTTAAGGAAGGTTATACACGATGGATATGGCATGGTGATAATATGCTTCCCAGGACGAGCACTGGTGACGATGTTGGTGATTAGCAGGAGAATAATTTGAGCAATATTGGTGAGAATGATGAGGAAAATGATGAGAATGATATGATAGACGAAATGATGCATGATATACAAGGGGAATCCATTGAAAAGCCTAATGTATTAGATAGCTTGTTCAACGATTCTAAGAAGCTTTTGTTTTCTGGTTGTAATAATTCACAAAATTGTCTACTGTACTGAAATTGTATAACTTGAAAGCAAACAATAGGTGGAGTGATAAGAATTTCAAGGCATTATTGGAACTGTTACGAGAGATGCTTCCAGAAGATAACGAGCTTCCTAGTTCAATCTACGAGGCAAAGAAATTGTTGTGCCCAATGGGCATGGAGATCGAGAGGATACATGCATGTCCAAATGATTGTATATTGTATCTAAATGATTACAAGGACTTACGTCTATGTCCAAAGTGTGGGGCATCACGGTATAAGCGAAAGAACGTGAATGATAATTGTGGTGATAAGAAAAGCCCTCCGGCAAAGTGTGGGACATCAGGTGGCATGCTGACGGGAGAAAAGAAGATGGAAAACTAAGACACATGGCCGATTCTCCTCAATGGAGGAACATTAATCGGTTGTTTCTTGAATTTGGGGGCGAAGATAGAAATCTTAGGCTGGGACTATGTACAGATGAGATGAACCCGCACGGTAACATGAGTAGTCAATATAGCACTTGGTTGGTTCTTTTGACGATTTACAATCTTCCTCCTTGATTATGTATGAAGCGCAAGTATATCATGTTATCTTTGTTAATATCAGGGCCTAAATTGCTGGGGAATGACATAGATGTTTACCTAGCTCCACTAATTGAAGATTTAAGACTGTTGTGGGATGAATGTGTGTCAGTGTTTGATGCACATAGCCAGATGAATTTCACCTTACGTGCTATGATTTTTTGCACTGTAAATGATTTTTCAGCTTATGGTAACTTTTCGGGTTATACTAACAAATGACCTAAAGCGTGTCCCGTGTGTGAAGAAGACACGATTAATCTTTGGTTAAAAAATTGTAAGAAAAATGTCGTTATGAGTCATAGAAGATTTCTCCCTGCTGACCACCCTTATCGAAAGAAGAAAAAGTCATTCAATGGAAAAATCGAGGCTCGAGCAGCTCAATTTCTGTTAAGAGAAGGTAAGGTATATGAACGAGTTAAAAATATTGATATTTTGTTTGTAAAACCTTTTAAGCCTCCTCAGAAGAGTCTTTGGAAGAAGAGGTCAATATTCTGAGATCTACCTTATTGGAAACATTTATCAGTAAGACATTGTCTTTATGTAATGCACGTGGAGAAAAATGTTTTTGATAGCATCATTGAGACATTATTGAAAATTCAAGAAAATACGAAAGATGATATCAATGTCAGGAAGGACATGGTAGAAATGGGGATACGGAATCGGTTAGCACCGCAAGAGTCAGAAAAACATACGTATTTATCCCCAGCTTACTATACTTTGTCTAGAAAAGAAAAAAAAAGTTTTTGTGAGTGTCTGTATGCTATTAAGGTTCCATCTGGATACTCTTCAAACTTCAAAAGTCTTGTGTCGATGAAGGACCTGAAATTGGTTGGCATGAAGTCTCATGATTGTCATGTCTTAATGCAACACTTGTTACCAGTTGCAATTCGAGGCATACTTCCAAAACACGTTAAACATGTCATTATAAAACTTTGTTTTTTCTTCAACGCAATTTGCAGTATAGTTGTTGATCCGGAGGCGTTGGATGATTTGCAGGTCGATATTGTTATCACTCTATGTCAATTTGAAATGTATTTTCCGCCATCATTTTTTGACGTTATGGCGCACTTGCTTGTTCACTTGGTAAGAGAAATTAAGATCTGTGGTCCAGTATTCTTGATGTATATGTATCCATTTGAGAGATACATGGGAATATTGAAAGGATATGTGAGAAATCGATTTCGACTTGAAGGTAGTATCATTGAAGGTTATGCTACTGAGGAGCTATTGAATTTTGTACTGATTACCTAGATGACGTTGAGATTATTGGTGTTCCTAGATCTCGTCACGAGGGAATACTCGAAGGTAAAGGTACGATTGGAAGCAAATCAATCGTCCCCAATGTTGAATTGCGAGATAAAGTACACATCCTTGTATTACAACACCTTCCTGAAGTTCATCCATATTTGGACGAGCAAATGTCCATCTTAAGGCAGCAGAATCCTTCAAAAGTTGAAAGGTGGGTAACTAATGAACATAATCGTTCATTTGCAAAATGGTTCAAAGATAGAGTGATGAAAGAGTTGTCACAAAGGCCGAATATAATTGTTGATACGGTAAAGTGATTAGCATATGGCCCTAGCACGATTGTGAGGTCTTATGAAGCATATGACATTAATGTGTATACGTTTTACACTAAACGTTAAGATGATAAGAGTGCGATGCAAAACAGTGGAGTGACACAAGTAGCACTTTCAAGAGATTTTTCAAGTGCTAAATATACAATGCCAATAGATGCCTCGATGTCCTATTATGGTGTCATTGAAGATATTTGGGAACTTGATTACAGGAGTTCAAGTTTCCTCTGTTCCAATGTAAATGGGTTGATAATCGACGGAGTGTTCGGGTGGATGAATTAGGTTTCACTTTGGTGGATTTTGGACCTTTGGGTTATCTTGACGAGCCATTCATACTTGCATCACAAGTGAAACAATTGTTATATGTGCAGGTACGTGCACAATTGTTCCAACATAATGGGCGGGTCTTCAAGCTCTTCAGATGATCATCGTACTGCCCAAACAAAAAGAACAAGAGTGCCAACTATGTGCAAAAACATGGAGAAGGATGGGAAGGAGGTAAATGTAATTGAGTTCGATGATCATTTTAGGCCGATCAGACCAGGCACGACGAACTTCAGAAACTTTGTTGGGTCTTTGATACATATTCACGTTGACATAAACATCAATGATTGGCACAAAGTTGATCGAGGCCTTAAGGGCATGATGTGGGAAGAAATAAAGGTACTGTCACTTTATACGTATTGGATTGATAAGTGATCGTAATTCTTTTTTATCACATTGCATATTATCCTTGTCTTTCAAAATGAGTTCAACATCCCCGATGACAGTGCGAAAAAACGTATTTTGAAAGTTGCGGGGATGCGGTGGAAAGATTTCAAGATGAGTCTGGTTCATGATTACATTACACATGACCACCCGAAATATAAAGATCCTACACAGCTTTATGATTTCATAACTGAAGAGTAATGGGAATCGTTCAAGAAAGAACGTCAGACGGAGAAATATAAGGTATTATTAAATTTAAACATGTGGTTTATTGAGTTGAAAACTAATAACATGTGATTTTTTTTAGGAAAAAAGTAAGAAGGTCAGGGATAGTCAATTTCGTAACGAGCATCCACATTATTTGGGCTCAGCTGGTTATGCGGGGATAAAGCCACGGTGGCTAGTAAGTGACCCACTATCTTCTAGCTCTTCATGTGACATGATTAGCTCGTCGATCGTAAGCGATGATCGCAGTTTAGATTGGGTTCGAGCTAGATCAAAAAAAAAAGATGGAACTTACTACATCCCCAACGAGAAAACGAGGGGAGTGTTTGACAAAATTGTAAGTATATCCTCCCAATTTTTCATATTCTCAATTGAAATTTACTTAAACACTTATATTTAGTTTCCATTATTTTTTTGAACATGTTGAAAATGCTGAGCAGGCCGTGCAGGGGACATTTGTGCCAAGTAGACAGCATGATATTTTAAGTGAAACCCTTGGTAAGGAGGATCATCTTGTTAGGTTGAGGGGCTATGACATCTATGTCACCACGAGGGATGTTTACGGCAGGCTCGATGACTACATTAGACGATCGTGTGGGGTCGTATCAGTAGACGATATTAAGGATATGCTCATGAAGGAGATGGATGATAGTATTACCGAGCAGGTCAGGCTTGAGACCATGTCGGAAATGCAGAGTAAATTCAATAAATATGATGTTATCCTCCAGCGCTTGGGCGTAAATCTTGAGGCCGAGGTGGAAGTAACTCCACAGCGCCGACCACCAACTCGTAGCAGTTGTCATTCCATAGATCCAGATCCATTTAATGGGCTTTAAGTATTTAATTTTAAATTATTTAAAAAATTTTAACATTACTTATGTTATTTCAACTAGAAGGGCTAAAATATATGTTCAATCATGTTGTACAATAGAAGCCTGTAGCGACCAAGAAATTTTTACGCAATTAATAATTATTTTAAAATTTAGAAAATCGTGTCACTACTATCTCACCCATTTATTTTTATTTTTACGTTAAAGTCGTGACGCGATCGTCTAGCAAAGTCGAGAAATATCAAGTATATTCGATTTTTAATTAAATTTCCGAATTTCTAAAATTATATTATTTTAATTATTTATTCAAAATATTGTTTTTAAAAAAATCATTCTAAATTCCAAATTTATAAAAAATATCTAAATTTTTCCTTATTAAATTATTTTAAGTCCAAATACGAAATTCATTTTTATCTCAAAACTTATTTATTCGCATATTTATTTTCAATCCAAAATATATCAGTTTTAAATACATTTCCAAATCGAAGTTAATCAAATTTTTAGTTAATTATCCTAAATTAATTATACCTAAAATTTTCCCCCACATTTGCTCATTCTTTCTTCTTCTCTCCACCTCATTATCCAATCACAAAGCATCTCCAACTAATCTTTCCACCAATGCAACCATCATTTCATATCAAAGATTCCTCCAATTTTGATGTATTCCACTATTCTTTACTATAATTCCTAAATCAATACACTAATTCTAGCATCTAACCATTTGAAATACAGCCAAGCACCATCATTATCATCACCAATTCCGCCTACCACACTCCCCACCTACCACAAATCTATCATCACCTATTTCTTCATCATCATCTCCACAGCACAAACCAACACACGATTTCATCCCCATTCACCTCTAAACCAACACTTATTCCCATCAAACTCTTTCATCATCTTCATCACCATCAGAAAACAATCACTACTTCCTCACAATTTCACAATCAAAGCACCATGTAGGTCACCATCGGATTTCACCATTATCACCACCAGTCAACTGCAGCACCATAGCCAATCACCAATGAACCACGCTGCACCAACCAGCACCATCATCACCCAACCAAACCACCACCATGAGCACATCCAACTCCCAATCAGACACCATCACCTCCTCAATTAAACCATCATCCACAACCCAAACCACCAATGCAGCCACCACCACCACCGCTCATCATCACCATCATCATCAGCAGAGCCTCAATCCACAACCAAAACCCATCACCACCTACATCAATCTCCATCACACTGACCAAATCACAACTCCATTTCCACCTTCACCATCACTCCGCTGCAATACACACTCCACCATCAAAACTCGACCAAGAACCACCATCACCACAGACCACAACCACCTGCAACACTCCAACCCAGCGCCATCGCTCCACCTGCCTTCGCAACCCTACCATCACACACGGTCACAACCTCCTCTGCACAACCTCAACCAAATCCATAACTCAAACCCAATGAAAAACTCAAGAAAACCCAGATATAAACTTAACCCAAACACTTACCTTGACAGCCGCCCTGTTTGCCTCTAAATCGCCGGAAAAATAGCGAACTCAGCCGCGATTTGGCCTCGGTTTTTGCACCAAATCTCGCACCTTAACCCCTCGAATCTGAAGCTTTCCTTGTGAGCCACTCGCAGCACCCTGCGCCGGCAATTTCGCCTGCGAAACCACCGACCGGACACCATTGCGCGAGAGGCAGCCGGTCGCACCTCCCTCTTCCGTTTCTGGGTCGTGAGATGAGAGAGTGAGAGTGAGAATCCTTGTTTTTTAATATTTTTATTTTGATTTTCGAAAATTGCACTTTGGTCCCTGGGTTCCAAAGTTATTTAAAATCAGTCCCTGTAGTTTTAAAACTTATATTTCAGTCCTTAAGTTCTTGAATGATCTTATAAGCTTTTCATTTTTAAAATTTCTTATCTCAATCCCCACAATTTAATATTCGTTTTAAGCTCCGACCCAACTTTTGAAAATTTACATTTTGGTCCCTCAAGTTTCAAAAGTATTCATTTTAGTCCCTCACCTTTTAAAAGTACACATTTTAGTCCCTCAACTTTCAAAAGTACTCATTTTAGTCCATCAATTTTCAAATTATTCATTTTAGTCCCTCAACTTTCAGAGTATTCATTTTAGTCCCTCAACTTTCAGAGTATTCATTTTAGTCCCTCAACTTTCAAATCATAAATTTCAATCCTCAAATTGTAAATTATTTCATGTTTAAACTATAAATTTCAAAATACTAATGTAACTTATTGGCTAGACGAAGCGTACGGAGATTTAAAGGATTTAAGTCGTTTCCCGCTCAATTTTGCACTCGTCGGATTTAAGGTAGACTCGTCCCCACTAATTGATTTATATTATAATTGCATGTGTTATGTGAATTTGTGTGATTTTATGTTTAATTGCATGAGAAAAGAATATCTCTGTCGAGATAAAGAAAAGAATATCTCTTTTGAGATAAAGAATTTATGTTATGCCGGGCATAACTTATCTGCTAGCATGATACAAGAAAAGAATGGTTCATTTGCGTTCACTATGTGATGCCTATGAATAAGAAAAAAGAATGTCACTACATTAATTGCATAATTACTTGTCCGATTATCTTGTAGATTAATTATTGGCGATGAGTCTACTGAGTATTTCATTTTGAAATGCTCAACCCGTTGTTTTAACAATTTTTGGAGATTTCGGAGACGATGGCGAGTGATGGGCAATGACGGCAAATTACAAATTGATATTTTTTAAAAAGTCGTGAACTTTGAAATGATTATTTCATTTTATCAAGAATTGTCATTTTTAAAAATTTGTACGAAAATACTTATTCCATTTGAATTATCGTTAAACTTTTATTCGATAAATGCGATATTTAATATTTAATCATTTTTCCGCAACAAAGTTTATTCAAGAATTTAGAAAAGTGACATTCCCGCACTCTTCGGAACTCGGGGCGTTACAAAGCCGATCCCTTGTCGTCTCGCCGTAAGTGTTGATGGTGAGAAATAAATAGTGGTAAGAGGGATGGTTTATCCATCCGGACCGAGATTGTGGTCCATCATCAACCACTTTGGCTTGATCATGCTAAGGTTTTCGTCGACCACGTTATAGATGGTGCAGAAGCGTTCTATCTTCCAGTTCCATCTCAATACCATACCAAGGTAGGGGAAGTTATTGGAAGCTTCTTTCAATGGCCTAAGGAATTGGTGATTTTTGGAGAGGTAATAATATTTAGTTATATAAAAAATACCTGTTTCTTTTTAATGTGTATTAGATGTGTTATGATGTTTAAAATTGTCTTATTGCAGGAAGATGCACCAAAACAGGTAAAAAAATCTAACGAAAGGAAAACACCTCAGAGTTTCGAAATGTCATCTACCCAGCGACCTGTGATTGTTGACCATGAGACGTTACAACGCCTGGGTGATAAATGCAAAATGTTACACACTCTGATACTTCGATTTCCTGTTGGTGATGACTTCTATCGGGTGAATGTAGATGACTCTGTGTTCAGCTGTAAGTTCGACGACGGTATTTTTGTTACAGTCAGAGACATCACCGATTTTCTTACGATGCAATGGTTGGATACATCTATCCTACAAGCATTTTCATTGTAAAACTTCTGACCACAAATTATAACTTCAATTTAATTAAATCATTATTTTATTTATATTTCTTACTTTTACCTGTTTCAGGTACCTCCATGAGTTGTGTCAGCAATACGGTATTGAATCGATTGGATTCATGTCTCCGACACACATTGCTTCAATTATGGTCAGAATAAATGTGAATGGTAATGTAACTTATATGGCCAACACCATGAAGGAAATGCGATCTAAGAAATTTATTCTAGCACCGTATTTTCAAGAGCAAGACCACTGATCGATACTCTATCTTTTTTTTTACCTCAGTTGATTCGTATGATGTTTAAGGTTGTAGTTACACATTCATAATACGTAGGAACCACTGGATGTTGCTAGTGATTTCTCCTCAGAAGAATACGGTGTACTTCTTGGATTCAGCTGCAGCATCGAAGCATGACATTGATATCAAGCCGATATTGAACACGTAAGTAATTATTTCCTCGATCATGGTTTTCGTTTATAAGTGAATAAGTTAGGATAATTTTCATGAAGTAATTGTGGAGTGGTGGTGAAATTGATTGTGGAGTTACGGTGAAATTGATTGTGAAGTTGTGGTGATATTGATGCATTTATGTTGTGATTATTGAGAAGTTGTGATAGTATTCTATAGCAGGGTCTCTCTACAGGTTGGATAAGTTCAATTTATAGGGGAGACTCTGTCAAAATTTATGTAGAAAATTTGAGTCTAATTATTAATTTGTAACTTGTTCATATAATTTATTAAAACTTTAGGGCTTTCAAAACGTATTGGGCATGTGGAGGCTTTAGGACAAAAATGAAAACAACTTGGAAAAATATAAAGGTATGAGAACGCAGATTTAAAGTTTATCACAGATGTTTGAATTATTTCAATGTTTTATTTAGTTTGATTATTAATATTCGTTTACAATTTGAGAATTTCAGTGTCCTCAGCAACCTGGGTGTTCTGAATGTGGCTATTACATTATGAGAAATATGTATGAGAACTTTTAATTATGACTTTATGATCTTTATTAACAAATAACTAATTGTTCATTTTAATTGGATGTAGACATTTAAAGAATACTACTCAAGGGAGGAAATCGTGGAGATTCAAAACTTATGGGCAAAATACTTCGCTGATGTATGTATGTAAATCTTTTTCATTCAAACTTCATTAACATATTTGTATGATAAATTAACAATCTTGTAAGTATAATTATTATTTTTTTCCTTTTATTGCGAATATGTCAATTATATATATTTGATGGCGATATATTTGGTGATGTGTATGTGGAGAATGTTCAGGTGATCGCAGATCATGTTCAGGTGATCGCAGGTCACATTAGGTGATTGCATCTGCAATCACCTGAAAGTGGCCTGCAATAACCCAGGTCACTGCAGGTCATGCCTGCAATCACTGCAGGTCATGACCTGCAGTGACCTGGGTCATTGCACGCCACTTTTAAGTGATTGCAGGTCATTACCTGTAGTGACTTGGGTCATTGTAGGTCACTTTCAAATTTTTGCAGGTCACGTTAAAATAATAGCAAGCAATAACCTTTAGTGAGTATATTTAAAAAAAAACGACTTTAGGCGTCGGTTGTAATGTTGCAACCGACGCCTAAAGTCAAGACTTTATGCATCGGTTGTAATGTTTCAACTGACACGTAAAGTCTTGACTTTATGCGTCGATTTTTATGTTACAACCGACGCGTAACGTCTTGACTTTATGCGTTGGTTGTTATGTTACAACTGACGCATAAAGTCACTTTAGGCGTCGGTTAACAACCGATGAGTAAAGTCAAGACTTTACGTGTCCGCGTCATATACATCGCTCTACAACCAACGCGTATCATGTTTTACAACCGACGCGAATGAGTCTTTTTGTACTAGTGCTAGCAATATGTATCAATTTTATCTCTAGTAAAATCTAGAGATAGCTCGAAAATGTGCACCAATTTTAACACTCCTCCTTGGTGCATATTTCAGTTACTCCAATCACATCTCGTAGTGCTTCAAATTTTGCTCGTGGTAGTGCCTTCATGAATATATCTGCCAATTGTTACTCAATCCTGCATTATTTGAGTTTTATCTCCTTATTTGCTTCAACTTCTCTAATGAAGTGATACTTTATACCAATGTGCTTAGTTTTACTGTGAAGTACTGGATTCTTGGTCATTGCTATAGCGGACTTTCTATTGCAGTAGATTTCTATAGCTTCATCTTGTGGTTCTCCCATGTTTCCAAAAATGTGCTTTAGCCATATAGCTTGACTTGTCGTCATTTCTGTTGCTAATTACTCTGCTTCAGCTGATGATTGTGCAAATGTTGCTTTCTTATCAGATGCCCAAGAAAATATTCCTGAACCAAGTGTAAATGCATAGCCTGATGTGATTTTCATATCATCTACTGATCCTGCCCAATCACTGTCAGTATACCCGATTAGTCTTGAGTCAGGCATAGAATGATACCATATTCCATAGTCTTTTGTTCCTTGCAAGTATCTGAGTATTCGCTTCGCTGCTCCATAGCGAACTTGACTTGGACTTTGCATGAATCTTGAAAGTAGGCTAGTTGCATACATAATATCTGGCCTTGTAGTTGTGAGATAGAGTAAGCTTCCAATTAGGCTTCCAAATTGTGAGTTGTCTGCTTTCGAAGTACCATCTTCCTTTTTGAGTGATTTGTTGCTATCTAGTGGTGTTGCTATAGTCTTGAAACCTTCCATTTTGAACTTTTCTATGAGACTTGTAGTATATTTCTTTTGAGCAATGAAGATCCCATCTTCTAATTGAGTTATCTCGATCCCAAGAAAGTAGTGCATCAGTCCCAGATCAATCATCTCGAACATTTTCTTCATGTCTTCCTTGAATTTCTCGATCAGCTTTTCATATTTTCCTTATATGACGTATCCTTGAAGTTGCTCCACATATATTTCCTCTTCAAGGAAACCATTAAGAAATGTTGATTTAATGTCTAGTTGGTAAATCTTCCACTTCTTCTATGCGGCTAGTGCAATCAGTGCCCTTATAGTATCAAGACGTGCAACTAGAGCAAGTGTCTCATTGTAGTCGATGGCCGAACTGTTGTGCATATCCTTTGGCAACTAATCTTACTTTGTGACTTTGAATTGAGCCATCAATGTTGAGTTTTTTCTTGTAGACCCACTTGATTCCTATAACTTCTTTATCTTGAGGAAGATTTGTAAGCTCCCAAGTGTCATTTTTCTCTATCATTTTTATTTCTTCGTCCATAGTTTTTCTCCATTCTGGTTGTCTTAAAGCTGCTTCGAAGTTTTCAGGTTCCACAATCATCAAATTGCATTTTTGATATATTTCTGATAATTTTCGTATCTTCCTTGGCTATTATTCTGGTGAGTCAACTTGTCCTTCTACCGTTGCATGGCGTGGTGACTTTGGTTGGTTGTTCTCCTCAATGTTACCTTCTTGTGGTTGTGATAGGGTGCTGACAACTTTTCTTTCAACTTGGTCTGTCTCCCAGTTGTAGACCGCATCTTCATCAAATTTTACGTCCGGACTGATAATAAGCTTCTTTGTTATCAAGCTGTAGACTCCATAGCTTTTTGATTGAGTGCTATAGCCTAAGAAGATTCCCTTCTCTGTCTTTTCATCAAGTTTTCCTCTTTTTTCTTGTGGTATATGTATGTAGCAAATATATCCAAAAACTCTTAGATGCTTTGCTGATGGTTTTCGTTCACTCCATGCTTCGATCGGTGTCTTGTCTTGCACTGCTTTGGTTGGACATCTATTTAGTAGATAGACTACGGTGCTTACTGCTTCTGCATAGAAAGTTTTTGGAAGACCTTTTTCCATTAGCGTTGCTCTTGCTGTCTCCATTATTGTTCTATTCTTCCTTTCCGACACTCCATTTTGTCCTGGTACGTATCCAACTATAAGTTGATGCTCCATTCCTTCATCTTCACAAAGCTTGTTGAATGTATTAGATGTATATTCTTTGCCTCGATCACTTTTGATCTTCTTAATATGGTAACCACTTTGCTTTTCAACATAATTTTTACGTGAGCAAACATCCTTCACAAGCCTCGTTAATCTCCTTTGTAGCGCCCCGAGTTCCGTATACCCGGTTCACCACGTCATTTTCTGATTTAATTTTTTTTTTGAATAATATTTTAGCGGAAGAAATAATTGAAATTCATTTTGGCAACATTAAATAAATCGTAATGGTCGATAAAATTGAAAACATTTATGAAACAGTTTAAAATAGTAAATCGAACCATTAATATTGTACAGAAATTGACAATGTCATAATTTCTCAATAACTGAAGTTCTTGACATTATTCAAGATTTGGAAAATACGGAAATCATTAAAGTCAAACTTTCAACCATTTAACGATTATTGCCACCATCATCCATCACTTGCCACCGCCTCCGAAATCTGCAAATGTTGTTGAAAATAGACATGAGCATTTCATAGAAATACTCAGTAGACTCATCGTCAATTAATTAATCTACAATATAATTGAACACATAAATGCAGGCTCTTTAGAAATCATAGGGTGTGGGTTGCTCTTCTTGTGCATTAAAGCACGGGGCTTATTTTGAAAATCATAGGCTCTTTAGAAAATCGGGGGTTGGTAGTCTCGTCTCGTGCTCATGAGGCACGTATGTTATGCATAACATCATCATTTCTTGTAGCGGATTAGGCTCCCTCAAGGGGCCTTTTTCCAATCTTGCCCGCATACTCATATCTTACTCATATCATCATTATTCCTGACGAGGGAATATAGGCTCATTTTCATGAAAATGACTTTTCACAAGTCACATAACATTCAACCATTATTTCCGAAGAAATACATTCTCATTTCTTTTCATAAAAATGACCTTCACAGGTCACATGACATTCACATGCAATCATAATTTAAATCAATTAATAGGGGCGAGTCTACCTTAAACTTGACGAGTGTGGTTGAGCGGAAACGACTTCCATTCTTTATTCTCCGTACGTTTCGTCTAGTCAATTAGAAGATTTAGTCGAATTAGTCTTTTGAAATTTATGATAAATTACAATTTAGGGACTGAAATCGACGTTTTGAAAGTTGAGGGACTAAAATGAATACTTTTGAAAGTTGAGTTGAAACTCAAAACGCATGTTAAAATATAGGGCTGAAATAATAGATTTAAAACTTAAGGGACTGAATTGATTGTTTTAAAAAAACTTGGGGACTGAAATGAATAAGTTCGATACTTAGAGGACTAAAAGGTAAATCTTAAAAATTTATATAATATCAAATCTTTCTCTCTCTCTCTCTCATCACTTACCTACCATCAGAGAAGAGGGAGACGAGGCGGCGAGAGACGGAGGGCGCGGCCGAGGAATGGCGCCTTCCAGCCGGTGGTTCGCCGGCGCAATGCCGGCGCAGGGTGTGGCCGACGACGAAGGTGGGGTAGGCTGGGTTCTTGTGGGGTTTGGGTGCGAGATGGGTGTAAAACCGAGGCTTGAATCGCGATTTTCCGGCGAGTAGGTGGCGGCGATCGAGGTAAGTTACTGGGCTGTCTATTCTGGGTTTTGGGTTTGTTTGGTTTGGATTGATCTTGGGTGGTTGGTTGTCGAGTATTGTGGTAGGGGAGGTTGTGGCCACGGTGGTGGCTGATGATGGTTTGGAGGTGATTCGGTTCGTGGCTGGGCAGTGGGCGAAAGTGGTGGTGGCGGTTGTGATTTGGGTGATGAAGGAGGTGGCGGTGATGATGGTGATACCGGTGGTGATGGTGGAAGTTTGCTGCAGGTGGTGGTTGCGTCGATGGTGATTGGCCGAGACTGTAGAGGTGTTGTGGTGGTGTGGATGGTGATGTTGCTGGTCGGAGATGATGAAAATTGAGCAATGGAGGTGGCTGGAATGGAACAGTTGCTAGGCTGAATACGATGGCAGTGTGCTTGATTCAATTGATATTGGATGCAGTCTTGATTTTGGTTTATTGATGGTGAATTGGAGAGGCAAGGGAGAGGTGTGGTAGGTATGATGAGTGGAATGCAAATGGTGTGTGAGTGGTGGTGATGATAATGATGGTGTTGGGGAATATGTAAAGTTAGTGGAGAATAAATGATGGGAATCTGATGGGATTTGTAACGGCTGGTATTTGTTTGGGTGTTGGAATGATAATAATGGTGGGTGGAAAGGATAATAAAGAGAAAGCGAAATGTGGAAAAATTTTTTTTGGTAGGATTAGTTTAGGATAATTAACTAAAAATTTGACTAACTTTGATTTGGAATCGTATTAAAAACAGATATATTTTGGACTGAAAAAATAAATTTAAGAATAATAAATCTTGAGATAAAAATGAATTTCGCTTTAGGACTTAGAATAATTTAATAAGGAGAATTGATATGTTTTTACTAAATTTGGAATTTAATTTAAAATCGAACAATCTCAATTATTTCTTGACTTGGCTAGACGAACACGTCGCGGCGTTAACTTCAAAATAATGGGTGAAATAGTAGCGACACGATTTTCTAAATATTAAAATAATTATTAATTGCGTAAAAATTCTTGGTCGCTACATCCTTTATGTCCGGTAGATCTCTTATCATGTTTGATGTGATCCAGGACCCTCAACAATCGGAGTCATAGCAGGCTTGACGGGAAAATTTAAATATTCAAGTCAAAACAAGAATTCAGCAGGTTCGACGAGCTTTGAAGATCAAACCGTGACGAAAAGAACCAAAAATTAAATCACGGCCATGGATGGAATTGGTCACGGCCGTAACTTTGAAGCTCATGGCCGTAACCTGCTATCTGTATATTTCATAAACCGGATAAAAGGGACTTACGGCCGTAGCGAAAATATTCACGGTCGTAAGACTGCGTCTGGACGTGCGCCACGGTGGAGTTTAAAGAATTTCGCATTATTTTATTTCCTTATCGGTTTTAGCTATTTTAGGTTAGTTAGAATTCTATTTTGAGTAAATTAGCGATTAGGGTTTTATTTTGCTTATTTATACGCCTTTTTGATTCATTGTAAATGAAGACTTTGATGATTAAATAAAACAGAGATTGAATGTTTTTCAATTGTTTAATGTGTGGATTCACATTACAAACCCAAACTTATCAAGATTGATTATCTTGTGGCGTTCATCCTGAATTTATCAAATATTCGCGAGAATATTTGTGGCGTTCAAATCAGAGACTTATCAAGGAGATTGGGCAAATCCTTGTGGTGTTTCGAAAGTCGTGGTTCTTTATTCCGCATCGTCGAGCCATCGCGTCGTGAATATCGGGTCATGATTCATCCGTCCAACCACAACCTGAGTTCGGAACTTTCCGGCATTTATTCCGCGCTTCGAATCTCATCATCTGGTATCAGAGCTGGACTCTGAATTCAGGTTTTTTTCTATCCATTTTGATTTTTATGTTTATCATCGAGTCCCATAAAAATCATCCATATCTTGTTGTTGAGTTTTTCTTTTCTTGATTTTCTTATTCTTCGTACCAGTAAATGTTTTCTTTGTTTGATCCATATAAAAATCCAACAAAATTCAAAAGTGTTTGTTTTGCTTAATTCTTATCCGAATTAAGTTCCGTTTGTTTTGTTGTGTTTGTTGTCGAATTTTCGGATTTATAAAAAAAAAATTTATTATTTTATTTATTCCGAAAATTCATCCTAAAATTCAAAAAAAAAAAAAAAAAAAAAAAAAAAAAAAAAAAAATCCATTCAAGAACCACTTTCTTGAATTTCTTGATCCTTTGTTTTCATTATTCTTTTTTCTGTGTCCTTCCACAAAAATTTCACAATGTCCAATTCCCATGAAAACGCCAAAGATCGTATGTGGAGATTTTTGAATGAAGCTTTGGTTAGGTTGGATAAATTAGATGAAAGGAAAGGAAAATTGAAAAATGGGCGATCTCAAGCAAATCGTAGTGATTATAGGCGTGATCCTAAACCTAGGGATGGAATCGGGGTTAAGAGAGGAGCTGAGATTGATCCAAAAGCAATTTTGAAAATTCAAAAAGAAATTTATGAGGAAAGATTGAGGTGTGAACGGGAGGCAGAAAGAAAATATTTGGCTAAATTGCGAAAAAAGGAGGAGAAACGAAAGACGGTGATTAAATGGTTAGAGGAGAGTGAAATACATGTTATGGTTGATTCTCGGGATATGAATGTTGAAAAGAAGGAGGGAGGCTTGAAACATGAATTAGAAGTAGTTGAAGAGACCCCGAACTTTGTGGTAGGAGTTGAAAACGTGGAGTTATGTGAACAAACTCCGAAATATGATGAGGAATTAGAAGTTGGGGTAGAAGTTCAAATTTTGAGCTTTGAATTGGAAGATCCACATTTTGGTAGTGATGAGATAGTACATGAACATGGTGATTCAAATGTGGAGGTCGGAGATGTGGTTGAGTTTGAAGATAAAAAAATCGAACAAGAAATTGCAAAGGAGGAAAGAGGCGAAGAGAAGAGCCTCGTAGCTCAAGAAGTGGAGTTGGTGGTGGTTTGTCATGAATACAAGGATCCATACCTTGTACATCATGAAGCTAACATGTCCCTCCCCATTTTGTTTAAATCTTTTTTGCAGGTTAATTATGACTGGAAGCTTCAACCACACTACGAATGGCTAAGGAAGTCCAAGCTCCATCTCTTCCGTGTTTGCAAATCAAAGGATTCCAATTTATTGAACTCATGGCATGGAAGTAGAAATTTTCCGTTTGATCCAGGAGGTGAAGTGGAACACCAGGAACAAAGCTATGATTCGGGACGAATCATCCTAAAGAATGAGGGTATGATGTGATCCGGACCCTCGACAATCAGAGTCATAGCAGGCTTGACGGGAAAATTTAAATATTCAAGCCAAAACAAGAATTCAGCAGGTTCGACGAGCTTTGAAGATCAAACCGTGTCGAAAAGAACCAAAAATTAAATCACGGCCATGGATGGAATTGGTCACGGCCGTAACTTTGAAGCTCACGACCGTAACCTGCTATCTGTATATTTCATAAACCGGATAAAAGGGACTTACGGACGTAACGAAAATATTCACGGCCGTAACATATTTCAATTACACAATTACGGCCGTAAATGAAGACCTCACGGCCGTAAGACTGCGTCTGGACGTGCGCCGCGGTGGAGTTTAAAGAATTTCGCATTATTTTATTTCCTTATCAGTTTTAGCTATTTTAGGTTAGTTAGAATTCTATTTTGAGTAAATTAGCGATTAGGGTTTTATTTTGCTTATTTATACACCTTTTTGATTCATTGTAAATGAAGACTTTGATGATTAAATAAAACAGAGATTGAATGTTTTTCAATTGTTTAATGTGTGGATTCACATTACAAACCCAAACTTATCAAGATTGATTATCTTGTGGCGTTCATCCCGAATTTATCAAATATTCGCGAGAATATTTGTGGCGTTCAAATCAGAGACTTATCAAGGAGATTGGGCAAATCCTTGTGGTGTTTCGAAAGTCGTGGTTCTTTATTCCGCATCGTCGAGCCATCGCGTCATGAATATCGGGTCATGATTCATCCGTCCAACCACAACCTGAGTTCGGAACTTTCCGGCATTTATTCCGTGCTTCGAATCTCATCAATGTTCTTTTCCATTAAGATTTTCAATCCATGGAAATGAAAGTGTCCAAACCTTTTGTGCCACAGCCATGACTCATCCACTTGCGCTGTCATTGCTTGCATATCTCCATTGAATTGAAAAGCATCTATTCTCCCGCTTTTTTATTTTTGCAATTACTAGAGATTTATCTTTCTTGTTGTAGATTGTACAAGAATCTCCTTCGAAATGTAAGGTATAACCTTTCTCCATCATTTGACCACGCTTAGTAGGTTCAGATCTATTGCAGGAACTAAGAGAACTTCATTAATGTATCTCTTGCCCTTTTTGTATCAACGGAAATAGTGTCTTTACCTATTGCTTCCATAAACTCACCATTGCCAATTTTGATTTTTGTCTTGATTTTATCAAGACTGCAGAAAATACTTTCATCTTTTGTCATATGATTGCTTCAGCCACTATCTAGATACCACGTATCTAGTTTATCTTCAACTTCATCTTTTCCGAAAGCATAAAAGAGAATTTCTTCTACATCTTTTTCTTCAGAAAAATGAGCCTGGTGATTTTGTTTAAAGCGACAATATCTTTCTTCATGTCCAAGTCTTTTACAGTTACGACATTGTGTTTTTCTTTTAAACCAACAATCTTTCTTCAAATGATTTTTCCTTTTGCAAATACCACATGGAGGATACTTGTCGTTATTATCCATTTCTTTTCCTTGAGATTCTTTATTTCTAGAATTTTCTTTAAATCTTCTCCCACCTTCACTAAATTTCTGAGACCGTATGTTAATCTTTGATTGAAAAGCATTATCTATTTCAGTTTCATAACGCCTTTCCAATCTTTTTTCATGAGCTTCTAGTGAACCCATTAATTCAGCAGCTGTTAATTTATCTATGTCTTTAGACTCCTTAATAGTTGTAATAATAAGATCATATTTTTCTGTACAAGTAACATTGAAGATAACAAAAATAAAACATAATGGAATAAAAATATTATCACAAAGAGTTGACTTTATAAACGATTTCAAATGGTAAAAAACCATCATAGGCCATGGCATAGCAATGAATCTTGTCTGAATCATCACGAGCTTTCTGAATTGGTATTATAAGTTGAAAACGGACTCCGTATGCAAATTCTGCGCTCAAAATACTAAACACTTGTAAACATTTTAGTTCTTCTTATAATCATGCTCATCTAGAAATACTAATTCCAATCGATCCACATCAATTATTAAATGTCAATAATGTATTTGTTTATTTATTTATTTCTTATTGAGCAATCTTTTTCCTTTTATTTTGTTAGCAGTACTATGATTTGTGCTATTTTCAGACATGTTTATATTGAAATTTACAATTTCTGCTCTTATCGGTTATATTTTATTAAATATTTGTTATTAGGTTTTGTTACAGTTAATTGGCAACTCTACTTTTCTCTTACCTACCAAAAGGGAAAAAGATTAATCGACAACTCTTGTTGTTTCAACAAATATAATGATATAAATACTATTATCTTTCTTATTTCAGATTTTGTTGTAGGAAAATGAATGTAATCTAGGTGATAAATATATGCAACTATTAAGCTTCCTTTTGAAGAATTTCATCAAAAGAATGCCCCTGACTAACATTATGCACGAGGACATCAAGACCCGTATCGTAATTGAAATTTTTAGTGTTAAATATTTGTTTACTAGTATGTTATGTATTGTTAAAATTGGTGCACATTTCTAGCTATCTCTAGATTTTACTAGAGATAAAATTGATATATATTTCTAGAGTCTTCTATCTCTAGAATTCACAAGGTATTAATGGGAAACAAATAAATAATGTAGATAATCCTAGAATTCTCTAGAATTCTTAGTAAAATAATAGAAACTAGCGACATTTAGATTGATCTCCACCTACTTATACAACTATAAATTAGCGGTGTTGTGTTCATTTGTAAAAAGTAAGAAAGTAAGCCTTCTATCATATTCCCCACCACTTTGTAAAACTTCCTTATAATAAAATTATCATTTTCCTCTTTCAACTATCTTGTTTAACTAAATTTTCTCTAATACTTCTATCCCTAAAAACTGTCCTACATAAAGCCCACTAATCCATTTAATCAAAAGCCAAAATTATCCCTCCCATCTAAAACTAAAAACCATCGGTGGTATCAGAGCCCCGTTCGATTATTATTGGGCGTAAACTTATATTATGCCAGATGCTTTCCGCTCATCAATTCCTATTCCAACGTTCAATGGAGACAACTATGATTTTTTGTCCATTAAAATGAAGACCTACTTTTGTACGCAAAATTTATGGGATGTCGTTAGCAACGGGTATACCGACCCAGAAGACATTTCCGCTCTAACCGCTGTACAAAAGAAGGAACTTAAAGAGAATCAACAAAAGGATTCTCTAGCACTACAAGCTCTACAAGTGTGTCACACAAATGTATATTTCCCAAGAATCATGTAACGATTCTAAAATTTTGACGTCCTTTATTGTTTTGTATGACGTAATAAAGTATTTTATAATTTATTTAATAATTTTGGAATGAAAAGAAAGAAAAACATGTTTAAACAAGAGAAACGAAAATATTAAATAAAGAAAAGTTATGTAAAAAACAAAATTGTCCCTTTGTTCGAGACTTTTTCTAGTACTCGTGACTTCATTTGATTACATGTCAAATATGTACGAGCAAGTTCTCGAAGTGAACTTCGAGAATATGAAAAATGTTTGTCATTCCGACCAACTGATAGTCCTCGGTGAATCTTTAGAGTTAAGACGATAAAAACGGTTAACCCGAAAACTGTTTTAAGTAGCCTACTTTGAAAGGTCATAACTTCCTCCTCGGTTATCCATTTCTTGCACCTTAAATTTCACATTAAAGTACTCCATGGGTACTTTGAAATGGTACCAAGAAACCAAGATTTTAACTCCATTTGATGCCTCAAATCTGAGCTCAAATCAGCCTTGTTGAAACTAGAAATTTTGGAATATTGAAGCACGAGGTGGCACTTTGTATGACACGGCTGCACCTATAATTTCCTTAGTCATCTATATACATATCACACCTCCTCGGATATTACATCTTTCCCTTGCATCTTTCCAGCTTCTGCTTCATTCCATCGCCATCTTTGGAGAAATGAATTAAAAATCAAGTCGTCTAGGATTTCAATCTTCTAGGCACATGAGTTGCTCCTTCTTGTACAACCTTTTTACCTATAAATAGTCCTTGCTTCTGATTGAGTCTCACACCAATCTTCAGACGAAAATCATTCGTTAAGTAATGTCTCTCTTCCTCTAAATTATAGAATTTCAAAGTTAGGATTATGTTGGAATATTTGTTAGGATCAAGACTTGTTAGTTTAATAACATGATCTTGATTCCTTGAATGATATTTTGCTATACCAAATATATAAAGCCTTGAAGAAAACCCAAAAAACAAGTCCTGAAACCCTGAAATTCCTGCAAGTATCGATACCAGAGGAGCATGTATCGATACATGTATTAAAACGGAATCTAGTAACTAGATCACGATGTGGTTATGCTTGTTAATGAATTTTAGGTATCTCGACTCCCTGCTTGAAACCCGTGGTATAGGAACCATGCTTGTAAAAGAACTCGTGGAATAAACTCCACGCTTGAACTCGGGATTGCATTCCTTGCTTGTGCGGGCTCGGAATAGTAGTGATTGTAATAGGAGCTCCATTGAAAGTCATACTCTCTTGAAAAGACATGCATTTACACCAGACATGATTATATGAACTGGTTCGATTTGATTAATATCCACATGCATGTGAACTTGAATACATGAATATATTATCCTGACCCAACTTGAATATATGTCTTGTCTTGACTTATCTTGTCTTAATTATATGACTTGAATATAAGAATTAACCGGTTTAAATATGTAAGATGTGTAATAATGTTGATCTTAATTACATGAATAAGTGAATTTGACTTGATTTTTTTTAATATATAAAATTGACTTTACTGGACTGGATATAACTTGAAATACTTATAATAAAATGACTTGACTTGATCTTGACTTGGGATTGAACTTGATTTGGATATATGGCTTGACGTAAGTATAGACTCGATTAATTTAAAGAGTATAACTTGCACAAATCTTGAACATATGATGTTGAATTGTCTACATGCAATAACACATGTGCACCATACTTCAGTCACTAAGCAAGTTTACGTTCATTCCACGCCATATCTAATATTTCAGGTAATAACATAAATGAAAAAAAGGATTGGCGCTGATCTTCAGACAGTGAGAGACAGATAGTGCTGTACTAGGTGACAACCTGTGAGTTTTGGACTTACTGAATAAGGTCTTGTGTTTAAACTGTCAAACTCGCTATTTATATTGTTATTGTTTATCTAAAAGATTGTAAAGTTGAGATCTTATATTAAATGTTTTATCGTTACTTTTTAAATGAAAGGATTTTATTTTAAAGTAAAGTGATTTTGAAATCCCAGTCAAATGACGTCGTTTACATCACTGATAAAAGTATTTCCACAAATTACTATGTGTTGTGTGTCGGCATCCAAATTTGAAAATAAAAGAAAATTTTGGCCATGCGTCACTAATCATGGGAGCTAAAACGGAAAAAGCAGTGTGGGATAAATTGAAGGAGGAATTCTACGACAATGATAAGGTACTTACTAGCCGACTTCAAACTTTAAGACGAAAGTTTGAAAATCTAAAAATGAAAGATTTTGAGATCGCAAAAGATTATTATTCAAGAGTTGATGAAGTTGTAAATCAATTAAGAACTTATGGAGATGATATTCGCGAAACAAAAATTGTTGGGAAGATTTTAACTAAGCTCAATCTAATAAGGGATTGCTGGCTTAGTAAGTTTTTATTGTTTCCAATATTTAAGACTCTTAATCTCGTTATTAGGTTTTTTATTTCCTTTAAATAAGAAACTAGTTAGGTTGTCAGGCGTCAGTGGTTTCTCGACCGAGTAACGCAAAAGGCTATAAGAACTGCTTGTTAATTGAGGGGTTATTTTTTGCTATACGGTCTTTTTATGTTATGCTTAAACTCCAGTATCTACATTAATTGCCTCTAAGTTTTAACTCAGATTCTGGCATCTGAGCTGTTTATTTCTTCAGTGGATAATAAATAAATTATGTATGAAATCATGTCATAAAAATTATGGAGATAATCATATTTGTGTGTAAATTCATTGATATCTTGATACATAGTTGGAATAAAACTGACAGACTATAGCACTGGAATTAATCAAATCATTATCAACTGAAGGGAATTATTTGGATTCATCTTAAACTATTGAGAATCATCAAGTTAAATTAAAAAAAAAAATGAAGACTTTTAGCATATCTTCATATATAGATTTGGTGGAATTTTGCTGTTTAGATTTTTAAATTGTAGCTGTCATTCCATTTTTCCATATTTTTTTCTCCCAGTTTGGTGATGTGGTATTTTTACAATTTATACATTTGAATGTTCCATTTTTCATTTATTATTATTATTATTATTATTATTATTATTATTATTATTATTATTATTATTATTATTATTATTATTATTATTATTACTTGTGCAATGCACGGGAATATGTTTGTGATAATAATTTTAATCAAAATTTATGAAAATGTATTTATTATATATATACAATCATATCAAATAAAAACATAGTACAATAATATTTTAATACAAAATATTATCGAATTTAAAACTTTAAAAAAATACAAAACTAATCAAAATAGGAAATACAACATGTACAAAACTAATCAGAATTAGGAGATCCTGATCTTTATAGGATTTTCCTTTTTCTTTTTAAAATGTTTTCTCTTTTAAAAAGATATTTTTATTTATTTGTTCGTTGAACTTTTTTCTTCTTAATAAGCTGTTTTTATCTTTTTTTTATATATGTTAAAAACATTTTGAAATATTTATATTTAACCAATAAAATCAAATTTTATTTACAAAATTAAGTAGTTAAAATAATAATTACAAAAATCATCTATTATCATGATACGACAATTGGACAATGTGAGATATCAAAAAATTACATCGAAAATCTTATACCATATAATCATTACACTTATTAAAATTAAGAATGAATAAAAATATTAGCATCAGTTCGGTAATTTTGTTTATAGATTTATTTACAAACAACATATTTTTTACCCACTTTTTAATTATGTATATTTTTCGAACCAACCTTTTAACTATATACATTTTTCGAAGCCACTTTTCAAAAACGTATCTCAAAAACAAAACAACAATATTTTTGTTTATAAACAAAAACATTGCTTTCGAATTGAGATTTAAGTATTTTCTATAAATTTATTTACAAACAAAAAATTAAGAATGATTAAAAATATTAGCATCAGTAATTTTGCCTACAAATTTATTTACAAACAACATATTTTTACCCACTTTTTAACTATATATATTTTTCAAACCAGCTTTTTAACTATATACATTTTTCGAAACTACTTTTCAATAACGCATCTCAAAAACAAAACAACAATATTTTTGTTTATAAGCAAAAACATAGCTTTCGAACGGAGGTTTAAGTATTTTCTATAAATTTATTTACATACAAAATATTTTTCATCCATGTTTATCTACACGGGGAAAATACGACATTACAAATTAAAATTGCATTAATCAACATGAATTTAAATACGACATTAATATACAAATATTTTTATTATATTATATTATATTTTAGTTTTTTATATATTTCCAAAAATCGGAAGTGCATTTTGAAGGGAAAATAGCATTCAATATTTCTCTTTTCTCACTTCTATTTTGATATATGTATATGTATAGATATAGATAGATTACAATTCGTGTGTTCTTTCTTGTGTTTGCAATCCATTCAAGAGTCTTTATTGTTTAGATTTGTAAGTGCCCCTATATCAATAATCAAATAATTTGAAAAAATCCACGATATATACTAAATTATTAAGGCCCAAGAATTTATATCAAATATTGTAAAAATTAATCAAAACATAAAATTTAGAAGAAAATATGAGCAGTGTAAGAATTCACCAAAGACATCAAAATCTCTAATACACTTTCTTGTTTTCTCAATCATCAATAGCCCGCTAAAAACTTCAGAAAAGTTTGTTATGTCATCTTAAAAGGTCTATATAGTAATTTTATGGATTTATTTTAAAGAGATATGGTGAAAGATAACAACTGATTTAATTTAAGGTTATGAATTGAATGGCCAGTACTGATTTCATTTATTATGGTATTTGTATAGTTTGAATTTAATTTAAATAATTTTTATTTATTATTATATGAATAAATGTTTGCATTAAAGAATAAATTTTATTACTAAAAAAGGAATAAAATATCACTATCGTCACTGTCACTATCATCACTACTACCTTAAAAGTACCAATATAGGGGAGAACTTAAAAGTACCAATAGGGGAGAATCTTTTAGTTACCAAATTTGTCCTCAAATATTTTATTCTAATCCAAATATGTCATTGGTTGTATATTAATTAATTAATAAGTTAAACTTCATCTGTCCCCACATCTCCATTGACCCTAGAAATAAATATGTTTTATAACTTACAAAATCAGTTTTCAACCCTTTTTTTTAGTTTGTTGAAATTTCGCAAAAATTATTCAAACGTTGTTTATTAAGAAAAAATTAGGCAATTTATTCATCATTTACATAAGATGTGCAACACACGTGCTTTATGTTTTTTAGTTTGCTAAAATTTTGCAAAAATGATTCAAAAACTTTTTATTACAAAAAAAAAAAAAAATTATGCAATTTATTCATCATTTACTAAAGAGGTTCAATGCACGTGCTTTATTTTTTTAGTTTAATAAAATTTCGCAAAAATTATTCAAAAATTGTTTATTACAAAAAAAATTATGCAATTTGTTCATCATTTATATATGACGTGCAACGCACGTGCTTTATTTTTTTAGTTTGCTGAAAATTCGCAAAAAATATTCAAAAGTTGTTTATTACAAAAAAATTATGCAATTTATTCATCATTTGCATAAGGCGTGCAACGCACATGCTTTAGACTAGTGAGGACAAAAGTAACAATCAAAAGTCTCTCCTTCAACTATTCTTAATTCATACGTCCCATGTAGAACAAGCATATTAACTAATGGTAATAAAATTATGATTATGAAATGAGAACAGTTATATGTTGAGACAATGGAGTATTTTTTTCATTTTATTTTTATATATAACAAAGGGAAGTAGGGGAGGGAGATGTGAATCGAACCTTGGACCATTGTCAGGGAGTAAGGGACTCGGACATGCAATCACTAGGCCAACCCTCGATTCCCGACAATGGAGTAGTCTATAATCATCTTAACTTAACTACAAATGGAAAAAATTGAACTACCTGATATCAAAATTTAGAGGTAATCTGCTGTTTGGATAGCAACTTTGGGACACAAAGAAGAAGATTTAGACTGTGTGGATAGCTTATCTCAGTTTCTGTTTGAATAGAGGTTGTTAGGTTGTGATGTAAGGGAGTTAGTAACTCCTTGTTTACTTTGTCTTGAGCTTGCATTTTTTGTAAGGTGCTAATATGGAGTAGTACCCTATATTAGCACTATCGCATCATTCTAGTTGATTTTAGCTTCCTCATCATGTGTAGCTAGGCATTCTTCTTGGAGGTATTGGCTTTTCGTCCCCTTCTTTTAGGTGTAATTTTGCTTCTATTCAATAAAATGGTAGTATTGTCCTCACATATTTTATTCTAATCAAAATATGTCATTGGTTGTATATTAATTAATTAATAAGTTAAACTCCATCTGTCCCCACATCTCCATTTACCCTAGAAATAAATATGTTTTATAACTTACAAAATCAGTTTTCAACCCTTTTTTTTTAGTTTGTTGAAATTTCGCAAAAATTATTCGAAAGTTGTTTATTAAGAAAAAAGTAGGCAATTTATTCATCATTTACATAAGATGTGCAACACACGTGCTTTATGTTTTTTAGTTTGCTAAAATTTTGCAAAAATGATTCAAAAACTTTTTATTACAAAAAAAAAAAAATTATGCAATTTATTCATCATTTACTAAAGAGGTTCAATGCACGTGCTTTATTTTTTTAGTTTAATAAAATTTCGCAAAAATTATTCAAAAATTGTTTATTACAAAAAAAATTATGCAATTTGTTCATCATTTATATATGACGTGCAACGCACGTGCTTTATTTTTTTAGTTTGCTGAAAATTCGCAAAAAATATTCAAAAGTTGTTTATTACAAAAAAAATTATGCAATTTATTCATCATTTGCATAAGGCGTGCAACGCACATGCTTTAGACTAGTGAGGACAAAAGTGACAATCAAAAGTCTCTCCTTCAACTATTCTTGATTCATACGTCCCATGTAGAACAAGCATATTAACTAATGGTAATAAAATTATGATTATGAAATGAGAACAATTATATGTTGAGACAATGGAGTATTTTTTTCATTTTATTTTTATATATAACAAAGGGAAGTAGGGGAGGGAGATGTGAATCGAACCTTGGACCATTGTCAGGGAGTAAGGGACTCGGACATGCAATCACTAGGCCAACCCTCGATTCCCGACAATGGAGTAGTCTATAATCATCTTAACTTAACTACAAATGGAAAAAATTGAACTACCTGATATCAAAATTTAGAGGTAATCTGCTGTTTGGATAGCAACTTTGGGACACAAAGAAGAAGATTTAGACTGTGTGGATAGCTTATCTCAGTTTCTGTTTGAATAGAGGTTGTTAGGTTGTGATGTAAGGGAGTTAGTAACTCCTTGTTTACTTTGTCTTGAGCTTGCATTTTTTGTAAGGTGCTAATATGGAGTAGTACTCTATATTAGCACTATCGCATCATTCTAGTTGATTTTAGCTTCCTCATCATGTGTAGCTAGGCATTCTTCTTGGAGGTATTGGCTTTTCGTCCCCTTCTTTTAGGTGTAATTTTGCTTATATTCAATAAAATGGTAGTATTGTCCTCACATATTTTATTCTAATCAAAATATGTCATTGGTTGTATATTAATTAATTAATAAGTTAAACTCCATCTGTCCCCACATCTCCATTTACCCTAGAAATAAATATGTTTTATAACTTACAAAATCAGTTTTCAACCCTTTTTTTTTAGTTTGTTGAAATTTCGCAAAAATTATTCGAAAGTTGTTTATTAAGAAAAAATTAGGCAATTTATTCATCATTTACATAAGATGTGCAACACACGTGCTTTATGTTTTTTAGTTTGCTAAAATTTTGCAAAAATGATTCAAAAACTTTTTATTACAAAAAAAAAAAAAAATTATACAATTTATTCATCATTTACTAAAGAGGTTCAATGCACGTGCTTTATTTTTTTAGTTTAATAAAATTTCGCAAAAATTATTCAAAAATTGTTTATTACAAAAAAATTTATGCAATTTATTCATCATTTATATATGACGTGCAACGCACGTGCTTTATTTTTTTAGTTTGCTGAAAATTCGCAAAAAATATTCAAAAGTTGTTTATTACAAAAAAATTATGCAATTTATTCATCATTTGCATAAGGCGTGCAACGCACATGCTTTAGACTAGTGAGGACAAAAGTGACAATCAAAAGTCTCTCCTTCAACTATTCTTGATTCATACGTCCCATGTAGAACAAGCATATTAACTAATGGTAATAAAATTATGATTATGAAATGAGAACAATTATATGTTGAGACAATGGAGTATTTTTTTCATTTTATTTTTATATATAACAAAGGGAAGTAGGGGAGGGAGATGTGAATCGAACCTTGGACCATTGTCAGGGAGTAAGGGACTCGGACATGCAATCACTAGGCCAACCCTCGATTCCCGACAATGGAGTAGTCTATAATCATCTTAACTTAACTACAAATGGAAAAAATTGAACTACCTGATATCAAAATTTAGAGGTAATCTGCTGTTTGGATAGCAACTTTGGGACACAAAGAAGAAGATTTAGACTGTGTGGATAGCTTATCTCAGTTTCTGTTTGAATAGAGGTTGTTAGGTTGTGATGTAAGGGAGTTAGTAACTCCTTGTTTACTTTGTCTTGAGCTTGCATTTTTTGTAAGGTGCTAATATGGAGTAGTACTCTATATTAGCACTATCGCATCATTCTAGTTGATTTTAGCTTCCTCATCATGTGTAGCCAGGCATTCTTCTTGGAGGTATTGGCTTTTCGTCCCCTTCTTTTAGGTGTAATTTTGCTTCTATTCAATAAAATGGTAGTATTGTCCTCACATATTTTATTCTAATCAAAATATGTCATTGGTTGTATATTAATTAATTAATAAGTTAAACTCCATCTGTCCCCACATCTCCATTTACCCTAGAAATAAATATGTTTTATAACTTACAAAATCAGTTTTCAACCCTTTTTTTTTTAGTTTGTTGAAATTTCGCAAAAATTATTCGAAAGTTGTTTATTAAGAAAAAATTAGGCAATTTATTCATCATTTACATAAGATGTGCAACACACGTGCTTTATGTTTTTTAGTTTGCTAAAATTTTGCAAAAATGATTCAAAAACTTTTTATTACAAAAAAAAAAAAAAATTATGCAATTTATTCATCATTTACTAAAGAGGTTCAATGCACGTGCTTTATTTTTTTAGTTTAATAAAATTTCGCAAAAATTATTCAAAAATTGTTTATTACAAAAAAATTTATGCAATTTATTCATCATTTATATATGACGTGCAACGCACGTGCTTTATTTTTTTAGTTTGCTGAAAATTCGCAAAAAATATTCAAAAGTTGTTTATTACAAAAAAATTATGCAATTTATTCATCATTTGCATAAGGCGTGCAACGCACATGCTTTAGACTAGTGAGGACAAAAGTGACAATCAAAAGTCTCTCCTTCAACTATTCTTGATTCATACGTCCCATGTAGAACAAGCATATTAACTAATGGTAATAAAATTATGATTATGAAATGAGAACAATTATATGTTGAGACAATGGAGTATTTTTTTCATTTTATTTTTATATATAACAAAGGGAAGTAGGGGAGGGAGATGTGAATCGAACCTTGGACCATTGTCAGGGAGTAAGGGACTCGGACATGCAATCACTAGGCCAACCCTCGATTCCCGACAATGGAGTAGTCTATAATCATCTTAACTTAACTACAAATGGAAAAAATTGAACTACCTGATATCAAAATTTAGAGGTAATCTGCTGTTTGGATAGCAACTTTGGGACACAAAGAAGAAGATTTAGACTGTGTGGATAGCTTATCTCAGTTTCTGTTTGAATAGAGGTTGTTAGGTTGTGATGTAAGGGAGTTAGTAACTCCTTGTTTACTTTGTCTTGAGCTTGCATTTTTTGTAAGGTGCTAATATGGAGTAGTACTCTATATTAGCACTATCGCATCATTCTAGTTGATTTTAGCTTCCTCATCATGTGTAGCCAGGCATTCTTCTTGGAGGTATTGGCTTTTCGTCCCCTTCTTTTAGGTGTAATTTTGCTTCTATTCAATAAAATGGTTGTGACATCCTAACCTCCCCCCCCCCCCCCCCTCCCCCAAAAAAAAAAAAAGAGTAGAGGTGAATGCATAAAAACCACACCAAAACTCCTATGGGATTCCATTAAAAAAAAAAAAAAAATCTTAATTTAAGATTATAAAATGATGGATGGACAAGACACTCTTTACGAATACTTATTTTACCCTTATACATTTAGCTATACACTCAATATATCATTATCCCTCATTTAATAACTTTAAATAATTCATTACATTAATTTAATAATAATAATAATAATAATAATAATAATAATAATCTACAATACATTCAAATATTCTTCTCTTTTGTCAATAATACATTTAAATTGATATATTTTCTATCAACGTTACACTTAATGTTTAATTTATTTCATTAAATACAATTATTATTAGTTATAATACTAATCTACATTACATTAATTTATATATATTTCTCTGTAATTAATAATGCCCTTAAATTCTTATTCAATCATTAATTAACAAAGACAGTTAATTTTTTATAACTATATTCTAATTAAGAATGTAAAATAAATAATTTCAAAACTCTTTTGAAAAAACAAAATCAAAACCAAATTTTTGTTTAAACTTACATAAAATAAAGAAATTATTATAAATACATGCTCTTAAATTAATTTGATTTATCTATGAACAACTTTTCTATATTTTCTCGACTTCACACAAATATTTTATAAATCAATTTTTACCTCTATTGTATAATGTCGTATTACATTCTTCTCAGTGTTATTTGTTTATCAAATAATGCATTGATTTTTTTTCCCCTTTATATATATGATAGATAATTGAAAATAAGGCATGTCAATATATATACTATAATATAAAAATGTATTTTTCTTATTCAAGGATAAAAGTACAATAATGAGAATGATATTTTTATCTGAAAATTCTCTATTTTTACTTGACGATGTCTATATAGAATAAATATAGTGGTTATTGATAGAAGGTGTTGTATAATTTTTAATTATCATCTTTAACATAAAAAATGTTGGTTTAATTTGGATTCAAAAATAATATTAGTACTTAAAAAACGTCACACATATTGTTAATTATATATATAAAACGTGCAATGCACTTATTTTTTAATTTTGTCCTTAATTTTTTATGTTTCGATCAATGACACAATTATCATTCAATTTTATTATTATTATTATTATTATTATTATTATTATTATTATTATTATTATTATTATTATTATTATTCTTGTTGTTGTTGTTGTTGTTATTTATTTTATAATTTATTATCATCTTATATTATTTGAGGGTTGTTTTGAACCCATAAATGTTTAAAGAACGTCCGTTTATATTTTTCCATGAAATTTATATATAGCCTATGTTTGATGGTAATTAAAATTATTTTTTATTATTTTGATAAAAGTTAATGAAATATCTAGTTGTGATGTTGTAGGTCCTATGAAATATATAGTTGAAATTAATTATATATTGACTTTAACTTTATTTTAAAATTAATATTTTAATTTATACTAAACGTGGACATAATTTTCCAAACCCATAATAGTCGTGGAAGTGGGAATAATATTATATTGACAAGAATAAATAATTAGAAATTACTTTTCAACAATAATTGTGGTGATGCAAAAAGTTTCATTTATTTTAGTGACCGTTCGGCGGCTTCTTTTTTAATTATAAACATTTGCTTTTTCAAATCTCGAGGTAAATAAATAGTTAAAAATTGGAGAGAAAAAAGATGTGTGGTTAAAAAGTTGTATTGAAAATTGGAATAATTATAATCAAAAAATAAACAAAAAAGCCACACACGTTGTTAGTTTGTATTTATTCATTCATAAATACGGTTATGTTTTAACTACAAAAAAAAAAAAAAAAGACATTTCATTTTTTTTGTCTAATTTAAGAATTCAAGTTCATTGCATTTTTACTAAGTAAACTATAACAATTTAGTTACTATAAATCTTGATTTGTCAGATATTTAATTTATTTTCATAAAATACAATTATTATTAGATATTAATATTAATTTACATTATATTTAAATATTTTTCTCTTTTTTCAATAATGCTGTTGAATTCTTTTTAAAATCATCAATATATTTAATTTTTTAATTATATTCTAATAAAGAATATAAAATAAATTATTTCAACACTCCTTCGGAAAAACGAACATCAAAAAAATGGAACTTTTGTTTAAAATATTTTTTTAATAAACATATGCTTCTAAATTAATTGGACTTACCTATGTACACCTTTTTTCATTTTTTCTGTGACTTATTATAAATATTTATAAATCAATTTTTGATTTATTAAATATTTATGATGTAAGACTAATTCCTAATATGTGATATGTGTTTTTTTTTATTATTAAAATGACATTTTAAATAATTTTCTAATATATATTTCGAGGAATCCGATGAAATTTTTTAATAAAATATTAATTTATTAAAAATTGCAATCAAATTACAATTTTTCTTTACCTATATCAATTACTTGAATTATTTTCAAAAGCAGTATTAGTACTTCAAAAATATTTCGTGTATCATTTATCTTGTACATAAGGCGTGCAAAGCACGGGCTTACTACTAGTTTATTAAAAATGCAAGGAAATGAAACTAGTTCGGAAATTCATCATCAATGACAAATTTATGATACAAAACTTCTTGCCCTCAGGGCACATCCCAACTGGCAAAGATTAGGAATTCACAAATGCTGACAGCTCAGAGGTCGCAGTTTCAAATTTGTTAGGCACTTTATCGTCTAGTGGATGATATTCAGAACCTAGACAGCTTGAGTCAAAATCTGTAATTTACATCTCCCACCAATCCTCAAAGAAAGGGCGATGGGACGGTTAAGATTGACATTTAACCTTTATGATATGAAACTTCTTGACCATTATAGATTGTTACACAATCTCCTCATAGTGGGAACACATTGAATTGCCCGTTGAAATTTACGTGCAATTGTAAAAACTTATCGATCTACAATCTCTAAAAATTATGGATGGAAAAAAAAAATCTTTTGAATACCTATTTTACTCCTATATATTTAGCTATATACCCAATATACCTTTACCCCTATATAATAACATTAAATAATTTATTTAATTAATTAATTTATTGTTAAGAATTATATTGTTATAATGTAATTTCATACTATTATATTATTTCATTTATTTGGTATTAAATTAACTTATTATCAACATTTTACAATATTGTTGTAATAAAATTTCATATATATTATTATTATTATTTTCAACTTTGTGGTATAATATTTTGAGAGATTAGGCTGCGTTTGATAGCGAGTGTGGAATTTGGATGGAAAGAAAATGAATTTCAAGGAATTGAATTCTAGGGAATTGAAAGTTTAATGTGTTTGATTGGTTTAATTTTCTAGGTAGAAAAAGTGGAGAATTTTCCAACTTTTGTTGTTTGATTGACATTATTTTCCATGGAAAATAAAGTAAAATTTAGCTATTATAATATTTTTTATTTTTTTTCATTTTTTAACAAGTTTGTACTTAGTAATAATAATGTTAATTTTTGAGAAAAAAATAAATCAATTAACAACAACAAAAATAATCAAACGTAACAAAAATGATATAAGATTTTCCATGGAAAATAAAATCTTCTTCCCCCTTGGAAAACGAATTCATCCAAAACAAGGAAAATACCGGATTTCGAGGCAAGTGGAAAAATGAATTCCATGGAAAACTTAGACAACCAAACAGCGCAAAGTTGGAAAATCACGTGGAAAATCATATTTTCCTCCATGGAAAATATGTTGAATCAAACGCACCCTTAGTTCAAACTCATGCGAGGTTTATCTTCACAGTTTCGTCTGTAATTTGTCGTATTTTTCAAACAATTGTGTTTTCTGATTTTGAGTAAATCCACTTTCATGTTCGTTTTGTAAAACTATTTGAGATCTTATATACATGATTCTTTAAGTTTTGCGTTTCTGGGTTTATATTATCCTCTTTACACTTGTTTCTTCTTTTCATTTCAGGATGTGTTGATGCATACGAGAACTACACAGTCTACACTAAAGGAAATTCTTTGGGATGATATGATTATTGAAAAGGCCATTGTTGATCAACAAAGATGGTCTTCTACCAAGAACTTTAACCTGAGAGTGTATTCAAGAATTCAATTTTTTGGTGTACGCAGACGCTCAATTTTTTTTTTTTTTAACTGTTGCTAATTTTTCAATGTTGTATTTTGAAACAAAGTGATAGGTGTAGATGATGAACCTATAGTTTAAGGATTTTTAATTTAACTTTTATAACATGTTTTGGGATTTATGGTTCTAAATAAGGAAAGATTTTCAACATGGTTTTTGCCAAAAAAAATTAACCAACTTAACTAGCATTTCTAGAAAAATTAAAATCTTCAAAATAGGTTCGACTTTGAAACATGAGCTCACAAAAATGAGTAATTTTGAAAACCCATACGTGAAATTAAGCCAAACTTGAGCAACTAAGCACATCTCCAGCTAGCTCATCATATCATACTATATATGAGCGACATTAATAATATTGGTTGACTAAATTTAGCATCCTAATAAAAAATAATACGTGGGTATTGTAATGATTTAAAAAATCTCCGATTTAGTAGGATTAAGGATACGTAACATCATACATAACCGGGGCAGTCTTAAGTGCACATTGACATTCCTAATTAACATAGTTTTAAAGAAAATTAACTGTAACGACGCAAATTAATCTCATCACAAGTCACAACTCCAGAAATTTATTTAACAGCTGGAGGTTCTCTCGTTGTGAAGTGCACAAAGCAAAATCCCTATCAACAATAACAAAAAAGAGACTCTATACGAAGATGATACTCACAAATTAGACGGAGACTCTATACGAAGATGACCTTAATTAATATCATCTCAATCATTCAATGGATCATGCAAGGATAATTAAAGTCAACTTTATGCACGAGCGTTACATTCATGTGCAATAATTTGAAACTCAACAATTATCGAAACGTGTGATGATAATTGATAAATAACAACCAGAGTTCATTTCTGTTAATCGACGAGAGCATGATGACCAAAATTACGTGTCACAACGACATGTAACTTGTTAATAAACTCATTTATAACATATGGTCCAAAGTGCATCGACAATATCCAGAATTGGATGAGACCCCATAATTTCTAAACTAATTCACCCGAGTGATCATATCATATTATAAACAAATCAACAGTCTAAGTATTAAAGTACGATACAAATTGTTATAGGTAGATAATTATAAGTAGAAGAAGTGTTGGAGCAATGAGATGTGAAATTCATGAGTTTAGGAAGGTAAAATTTGACGATTAAAAAGTTCGAGGATTAAATTACAAATTTTCGGAACTCACGGAGAATCAAAGTGTCATGAATTTTGAAGGACGATGATCAAATTGTATTTTACAATAGTGGAAGGATGAAAGAAAAACTTGAGGCCCAAAACTCACGAGTTTAGGGAGGTAAAATTTGACAATTGAAAAGCTCGAGGATTAAATAGTAAATCTTAAGAACCTAGAAAAAATCAATATGTCATGAATCTAAAATGACAATAATCAAATTATACCTTACAATAGTGCAAGGCCGAAAGAAAAATAAAATAAAAAAGGCTGTGTCTTCTCCCCTATTGTAACTAAGGTGTGAAAATTAATTTCATATGAGAAAATAATAACACCAAAATGTATCTCTTTTTGAGAGAATATGTGCGTACCTTTATTACTTGTAGAAAATGAATATATATGGTGGTTGGAATATAACCACCTATTAAGGAGGCATTAATCGCCCATTATGAGGTGATAACAGTTTTTAAAGTAGTGAAACGTAACATGCTCCTTGTATTTCATTGCCATGTGTCAAACATTAATTGGTGAATACTATTGGATCGTATTCGTATAAATATCACATCATACTCAATTATCGGATCAATAACATAAGCAAGATGACTCTAATCGTAATCGTAGATCATTATAATGATCTAAATATCATATAAGTATCAATACTCCCCTCAGACGATTAGGATTTTCTATACAAGTGAATCGTAATAATTTGATTACTCTACTCGAACAAACGATCGATTTCCTTAGGTGATGCTTCAGTCTACTCAATAGGCTTATATGTATCACCAGATTGTTTAAGCCCTGGTCCCCAAGAGACACACCTATTTCTAAAACGGCGTGTCACTTCAATGTTCCAGCAATCATTTCAGATATGGTAAGGCAGGAATATCTAGGGTTTCTAGATATTGAGATGTAAAGCGTCATTTTGCATTTTTGTGTGTGTGTGTGCGCGCGCGCGCATAAACGATAATCCTCACTCAAAAAGTTCATTTTATTACTTGGATACAATATCGTACACTTGCAATTTAGCACATCAATATCCCCTATGATAACTAAAGCATCATCATGAGGGTACGCCACTCTTTCTATATCCATGTTTCCAAAAGTTATGTCACCTGTACAAAGTGATCGCGAAGAGATTGCATTAATATCAACAGGTTGAGCATATGATTTTCGTGAATGTTTTGAGTTGTCTCTTGAAGCTGGACCTCTTGAAATAACATTGATCACCCTTGCTCGTGATCATTCTTCACCAGCAGGAATAAGGGTTTTTGTCTTTCATATTTCGATATTGTATGTATTTGCTTAATGACCCTCCTTGAATCAATCATTCAATTTCATCTTTTAGAACCTTACAGTGTTCAATATGATGTTCATGATCTTTGTGAAATTCACAATACTTTGTCTTATCTCAGATGTTGGGGGTGGTCATCTGTCGTGGCTATTGTAAATCTTCACGAGCTTTGATCTCCATTAACACTTTTGCTCTTGGCATGTTCAAGGGTGTGTATTCATTCAAGCCCGTGGCTGGTTTGAAATGGTAAACTCTTCTTTTCTTTGGATTGACCTCCTCGTGTTCCTTTCTTTTCTCATTCTTTCTTTTTAAATTTTCTGACACGCGATCTTTGAAACCCCTGGTAACATTCAGTGTTTCCTCGCAATCAATATATTCTCCACTTCTTTGGAGAAGTTCTATCATCGTTTCTAGTGCTCTTTTTTGATAGTGAGGTTTTTAATACACGATTCCTCAATCCATTGATCATGGCAGTTATGACTAACGACATTTATAGGTTTTTAACTCCCAAAGCTACTCTATTAAAACGAGTGACATAATCTCTTAGAGATCCATCTTTGTTTTGCATAACTTTCATCAACCCAATTGCACTCTTCTTCTGTCGTGAACTATTTGCAAAGAATGCTACGAATTGGATGGCAAAAACCGAAAAGGACTTGATCGACCTAGGAGGCAGGGTATCTTACCAATCTCTTACTTCTTTCCTTAGAGTTGGAGGAAGTGCATGACATGCAATGTCATCTAGAATATTATGTAAGCGCATTAAATCTTGAAATGCGCGTAAATGATCGATTGAATCCATTGTACATCATATTTTTCAATTCTAGGGTTTTTGAAAGAATATGAGAGGGGTATTGCCATGATTTATGGGAATAAAGGATCTTCACTTATCAATACAGGTCTAGGTGCCTTCTTTTTCTCCAGTGCTTCGTCTAACTTTCGATCCAAAACCTCAAGTTTAGCTTCTAGCAGTATATCATTAACTTGAGTACTTGGGCGTTGGGATGACTGTGCTGCTTGTGAAGTGTGAACACTTGTAGTTTGATCGTGTTGATCTTCTATAGGAATCATATTCTAGAGATTTTGTCCCGGCGATGCATTTCTTCCTGGATTATCTCCTTGAACTCGATCTAACAACAACTAAATTTGTGTGAGCAAAGTTTGAAATTGCTCATGTCACATAAGGAACATTTGGAGGTTGTACCTCTGACACATGTTGTTCTGGATTTCTTTGATTTTGGCGAATATTTCTTCGAGACATGATCTTCAAATAAAATTTTGAAGAAAAAGGAATTGATGTACTTCCAACAGATGGCGCCAACTGATGGGGAATGGTTTTTTGTATGCCAAATAACAATCAATGAAAATCTTCTTCAACTCCGGTTCTGTTACTTGATTCCAGAAAAAGGCGGGGTCTTCTCCTCGTTGTAATTTCGATGAGAAAATTAGTTTTAGATGAGAAAATAATAACACTATAATGTATAACTATTTTTGAGATAATATGTGCGTACATTTATTACTTGTAGAAAAGGAATATATATAGTGGTTGGAATATAACCGCCCATTACGAGGTGATAACCGTTTTTGAAGTAGTGGAGCATAACGTGCTCCCTTTATTTCGTTGACACGCGCCAAACATTAATTGGTGAATACTGTTGGATCGTATTGGTAAAAATGTCACATCATCCTGGATAATTGGATCGATAACAAATGCAAGATGACCCTGATCGTAATCGTAGATCATTATAACGATCTAAGACTTTTGTTTGATTTTCTTTAAAATTTTCGCTTTTTTTTACAATACTCACTATTCAATCTCAACAATTCATTTAAAGTGAAGCCCAATATTTGATTTTTAACTAAATTTTAATTATTTATTCTTCTAAAAATTGTTGTTCGTTAAAAAAAATAATAATAATATCACGATAACCGTCCAATTGTATCATCCGCATTTTTATTTTTTTTTCAAGAGTTTGAGATGGTACTGCTAAAATTTAAAAGTTTTGGAAGGTACTGCAATTTGCCCTAAAAAAAAACGCCCCATGTGTTATAATCCTCGAACATTCCAGAACGTCTATCCACCTAGAACTCTCTGGTCCGTGTCATCGCCTACCCAGCCCTGATAAATACTCGTCCATTTCTCTGCACCCCCTTATTTCTCAGTCCACAATCAATCGCTCGAACAAATAGCAAAACTTAATGGCCGACGAAGCCAAAGCGAAAGGCAACGCGGCGTTTGCCTCCGGTAACTTCACAGACGCCGTGAGCCATTTCACGGAAGCCATTAACCTTTCCCCCACGAACCATGTTCTGTTTTCCAACCGATCTGCCGCCTATGCATCTCTTAACCAGTTTTCTGAAGCGCTTTCGGATGCCCAGAAGACTATCGAGCTCAAATCCGACTGGTCAAAGGGATACTCCCGCCTTGGCGCGGCTCACATGGGCTTACATAGTTACAATGATGCTTTTTTGGCTTACAGAAAGGGTCTTGAAATTGACCCTAATAACGAGTCACTTAAATCTGGACTCGCCGATGCGGAGGCTGCTCTAGCGAGATCGTCGAGGCCTCGGTCCGGACCGGGTGTCAGCCTGTTTGCGGAAGCATTTGGGCCGAATATGTGGGCTAAGTTGGGTAATGACCCGACGACTCGGGGGTTCCTGCAGCAGCCTGATTTTGTTAAAATTCTGCAGGACCTTCAGAAAAATCCAAATCATTTGAACGTGTATGTGGATGATCAAAGAATAGTGCAGGCAATGAGAGTGTTGATGGACGTGAAAATTCAGCCGAGGGGAGCTGAAGAAGATGTAAAAATGGCTGAGCCGTCGTCACATGGGTCTCCAGAGAGGAAGATGCCTGCAGCTGCTGAGGCTAATCCTATGAAGGAGAAGAGACCCGAGCCTGAACCAGAGCCGATGGACATATCTAAGGAAGAGAAGGAAAAAAGGGAGAAAAAAGCACAGGCCCAGAAGGAGAAGGAGGCAGGGAATGTAGCGTATAAGAAGAAGGATTTTGAGTCTGCAATTCAGCATTATACCAAAGCCATTGAGCTCGACGATGAGGATATCTCTTTCCTCACCAATCGTGCTGCTGTGTACTTGGAGATGGGGAAGGTACATTATTAGTGCACTTGAATATTTGTTTTGTTCTTAAATAAACTGTGATGGTATAAAACTTGTTTTTTCCATGATGTTTTTTTTTAATTTCTGGTCACGATTATTTGATGTCAATTGTGATTATGGTTAAAGGTTAATTATCTCAGAATCCTAGTGTGTTTTAGTTGATATAGTTGGTCTACCGAAAGTTTGTTGGTTGGATATAATTACTTTTTTTAATATAATTTTGTATGGATATATGGCTGGATTTTTGGGATGATGTTGAGGATGAGTTTGATTCTCCTTGGTCTGAGCTTAAACTATTGCAGTCTGAATGGTTACCGATAGGAGATCATTGCTTTATTGGAAGTACCTGCAGAGAGGAAATGAAGATTGGAGATTAGGCAGCACTTAAGTGTCTATATTTTTTACGCAAAGGTTCAGTTATTTTCGAGGATAGAGTTTATTGGAAATGATGTGATTCAAGTGATTTGGAATATCTAGCGATGTTTATCAGGTGGACCAGTTAGGATTGATAAAATGATCACTTCTGGTAAACTTGGAAAATCACATGAAATGAGGTAATGGAGAATACTTTTGTATATATTACTCTAGGCGGAACCGAACATAAGAAGGGTTCCGTGGTTGGCAAAGTTCAGTTTAGTATTGAATAAGGCTTTAGTGAAATCAATTGAGTTACTTCCACCATTTGAAATGAGGATGTTTAGTTCTTGAATGATCTTCTCTTGAATGGAACATAATGGCAATATTATTTGGTGGCTGTGCAGTTTATTATGTGACATCCTTGTATCCAAACAATTACGAAGATTCTTGACGATTAGATCTGTAGTTGTTCTAAACTCTGAGGAACATTTTATGGTATTTTAGATATTAGTACCGCATATAGCCTAATTATAACCTACTGTGCTTTCTGGAAGTAATGTAATGTAACACGTTGAAAAGTGCTTTATTCAGGAACTGTAGGTCTTGAAGAGCAGAATAATTAGCCTTCCTACGTCTTCCTGGCCGTTCAGTTGTATCTAATTATTAATATATTGTTATGTTATTGGATATTTTTAAGCAATGATTGAGCATTTGATTGCACTAAATTACCATTGATGTCTTTTAAATTCTTCTCTCGAGTGTTATCTGAAACAACTGGTAGCTTGATTCTTTTGCATACGAAGTGACAGTTCCATGTTTTAATCCATTTGATCTTAACAACCGTGTATATTTTCTTGAAGTTATATATAATAAAGTTGCCTCAAACAACATGTGCGGATAAAAAAATTTAGTACTTTTCTACTTAAAAATGGAATTTGTCTCAATCTGTATTTTGTGCTGAAAAAAATCTCATTCAGAATCTGCTTTTATGCAGTTGTGCTCATAATTGATGTTGTTTTTCATCTGGTGTTTGTAACTGGATTTCAGTATGAGGATTGCATTAAAGATTGTGACAAAGCTGTTGAAAGGGGAAGAGAGTTGCGGTCGGACTACAAGATGGTCGCAAGGGCTCTCACAAGAAAGGGATCTGCTTTAGGGAAGATGGCAAAATGTTCGAAGGACTACGAACCTGCCATTGAGACTTTCCATAAGGCACTCACAGAGCATCGCAACCCTGATACATTGAAGAAGCTCAATGACGCTGAGAAAGCAAAGAAAGAACTAGAACAACAAGAGTACTTTGATCCACAGATAGCTGAGGAGGAGCGCGAGAAAGGTGTTTTACTTCTGTAGTTTTTTATTGGTTCAAATTGTTTATGCTTTTGCAGTAGTAACTAAATTTGTTTTCACATTGCAGGCAACCAGTATTTCAAAGAGCAAGATTATCCAGAGGCTGTGAAGCATTACACAGAAGCAATAAAGAGGAACCCTAAAGATCCCAAGGTATCATGTTATTGCTTGTGCTGAATTTTTAAGTATAAATTGAGTCAAAGATATTGTTTATGTGGATTTACGAAACATCTTTTGAGTTTGCAGGCATATAGCAACCGGGCTGCTTGTTACACAAAGCTTGGGGCTCTGCCCGAGGGACTGAAAGATGCTGAAAAATGCATTGAACTTGATCCAACATTTACGAAAGGTTATACGAGAAAGGGGGCAATCCAGTTCTTTATGAGAGAATACGATAAGGCTTTGGGGACTTACCAGGAAGGGCTAAAGCACGATCCTCGGAACCCAGAATTGCTAGATGGTGTTACGAGGTATAGGAAACATTTATTACTTATATTCGGTTTAGTTTTTTGAACGAAAATATTGTATGAGTTGCATAATTAATGCGAGTTTCTGTCCAGTTGTGTAGAGCTAATAAACAAGGCTAGCCGTGGAGACTTGAGCCCTGAGGAACTCAAGGAGAGACAGGTTCGATATATATTTCTACTCATGTTGTTTGATATATCTATGTTTAAATCGTGATTTTAAATACCTTTACTTGTGCAGGCTAAGGCAATGCAAGACCCGGAGATTCAGAACATTCTAACTGATCCAGTGATGCAACAGGTACAAACTCGTAGATTTCTCTGATAATTTATAGATGTCCATAAATGAACACCATGATTATTACAATTTTGTGTGTTTCCAGGTCCTAGTCGATCTCCAGGAAAATCCCAGTTCTGCACAGAATCATATGAGGAACCCTATTGTTATGAACAAGATACAGAAACTGATCAGTTCGGGAATTCTTCAAATGCGGTGAGGAGAATGAAATAAAGAGCAGATCTCCATTTGTTGTAGTCGATACAACTAGTGTGTTGAATGTTTGGTTGTGAACTCGTTAATATAACTGGTGTTACCTTAGTACCCCCATCAAAAAACTCTTTAACGGTATCTGTTTCCACAACAGGGGTGATTAAAGGTCTCTATTTTCTTTTTAAATAAATTTATTTGCAAAATTACTTGAATTTAAAACGTGGCATGTATATATATATGGATTATGGTACTAATTGTGGGTACCATATCTTTATATGTATACAAGTATGGAAGCATAAATTTGTTCACCCTCGCACGAGGTGGATTATGATGACATTCTTTTTCAAAGGAAAAATTGTATATATTAAAATTTGTAAAAATGGAAGATCTTTTAGTTTATGTTATATTGTACATTAAGATTTGAGAGCTTTATAAACATTGTCTTAATATATAACTTATATTTTTATATTAAAAGTTATTTATAGTGGTAAGCTATTTAATTATATGTAAAATAAATAATTTAAAAAAAAAAAATGTGTCAAGATTAATATTCATATCGAATCTATCAATGAATAGAATAAGATGGATAGAAAATTTTTATATTTCACATATATTTTACCTGTACAAAAAAAGGCCATTATAATCCTATTTTGTCATAATTATTATTATTAATTTTTTTTTTTTTTTTGAGGTTGAACAAAAAATAGAATCACAATAACTCTCTATTAAGAAATAGAGAAGGTGAACAAATTCAAGCTTCAAGAATGTAGTTGTTAATTTTTAGGCAGGGATTGCAATGGGACGGGTTCGGACAGGTACCTCGTTCCATGAGTAGATTATTAAAATTATACCCACCTCATTACCCAATACATCAAAACAGGTCGGGGCGGGTATCAAAACGGGGCATCCTCGACCCGCCCTCAGCTCAGAATATAATTTTTTTTTTAAAACATATTTTTCTTCAAGTTTCTAACTTTTTTCTCACTCAAAAAAAGTAAAAGCTAAAACAATCAAGTACCCAATTCATCACAGATACAAAGATGTTATCATAAGTAATAAATTGTATCTTGAAAGTGTGTTATTTGCATTAATTTTTTTTAATATAAATAAATTAGCAGGGCAGGTCAACCAAAACCAGCCCCGTCCCAAACCCATTTCGAGTAATTGAAATCAAACCCAAACCCGCCCCATCGACTAGCGGGGCGGTTTCTTTCCGCTCCATTAGGGTCGGGGCCCCCATCGGATTCGGATCGAAACGGATTTTTTTGCCATCCCTATTTTTAGGAAATTTGGGTTTAGAGTGAATAATATTGAGGGGTCAGGAATCCCTTTTTTATTTATTTTTACTTTTATTGTTTGATAACAAAATATTTTATTAAAAAAGCTGGAAATTGGTAAAAATTTTAGGGTCCGTTTGATAGAGAAAGTATAATTTAATTGGTAAGAAAACGAATTTTAGGAAAATGACTTTTGGAGAATTTATTTTTTCAGAAATTGAAAATTTAATATGTTTGATTGGTTTAATTTTTTAGATGAAAAATGTGAAGAATTTTTCAAATTTTATTGTTGAGTTTAAATTATTTTCCATGATAAATTTGATAACAATTAGCTATTTTAATCAATTTTTTTATTTATTTATACTTGATGAAAATAATATTAATTTTTGAAGAAAAAATAATTCAATTAACAGCAACAAACATGATCGAATAAGATGAAAAATTTTGGTGTGGTCGGCAACTGGAATGATTGTCAATTTAATTTCAAAATTTAAATTATACAATTTTTTAAATCATTTTTTAAGTAAATATATTTTTTTCTTCACTTTTTAACCACATATTTTACTTTAAAAAACAAATAAATTACATTACAATTGCTAGAGGAGCCACCGTACATAGCCTAATCTATATAATATATAAAAGCAGCTGAGTTTTGGCGGGAAAACTCAGCTTTTATTGTGTTCACACTGCTAATTCCACTTAAATATTTTTATAAAGAATTTTTTTCACTTATTTATATTTGGTTATTTGTGTTTAAAACTCTCTTTTCATAAAATTATTCTAATCATTTAATGTTTTGAATCTTACAAATAAGTATTTGTATGTACTCATACAAATTCAATGTAAAATTTTCAGTTCAAAATTATATCGAAATTGTATTACGCATCTAATACTAAATAAATATTATCATATAAAACTTTTTATAAATAATCTTATTTTTTTAGTTATTTAGTACATCTAAAAATTCGAGTTCCTTTGTATTGTGTTTTATTAAATTAATTAGTATTTTTATAGAAAGTTACTTTTAATACGTAAATAATTTTTTTGTAATAATGTGATATTTTATTGGTCTCAATCTTATGGATGAATAATTTCGTTCGGTCATACAAATCCAATGTCGAATTTTCATTTTCATTTATATCGAATATTTAATCAAGTTGTATTAAATTTCATTTTAAATAGTCATACTTTTAAGTTCTTTGTTATATATACATAATAACCTTCTTTTCTATATCATATTATTTATCAAAATAATTTTATTTACAATTACATTTAATCATTATATGATTTTTTATTCTAGAAAGTCTCATATCACATTTTTTACATTAACGGTTAAAAGATTTATTTATATTGTTTTGAAATTATATAGTTATTAATGGTTTTTTGTCATAATTGTTAAGTCTAAATTTTAAAAAATAATTAACTATGACATGATATTAATTGTTATATTTTAATTCAATATTTATGATTTTTAAATTTCTACAACAATAAGTAAATTGTATCCCAATTTACTTAACTGAAAATTGAGATAATCAATGTTATATTATATTTTTCATTAAAAAAACAATTACGTTGTATAATTATTGCAAAAACCTATAATATCATGAATTTGATGCATCATTGTCAATCTCATAATTTTAGTATTTTTTTTTCTTTTTTTATGATTATTGAATTCGTTTCTTATACCTGTTGTCTTGGATGATGATTATGAATTGTAGGAGCAAGAATTATTTCCAAATGATTGTGAATTTGAACAAATTAATATTTGATTCCTTAATTTTGATTTGTTTACAATAAAAAGTGTGTTGCATTTTTTTAATTGAACGTTTGCCTTTATTTTTAATTTTTTTAATTTTTTATAATTTGTCGGGTTGACTGTTTGAAATCGCGGTTTTGACAATTGAAACCTAAACCAAATCGTTTAAGACGGTTTGAAATTTCTCCAAACCGAACTGAACTAAACTAAACCATTTGTTGTGTTTAATTCAATTTCGCGATTTATTTGTTCACCCCTACTTTGTTGTATACAAGAGAAAGTGAAGATTCCTCTTATAAAAAATCATCCGCTTATTTTGAAAAATTTGTTATTTGGTAGGGACGACAGGATTGAGAATTTCGTTGAGAACATTTGGACATATAATATGATGTTTTTGTTCACTTCTATCGAGGGATTAGATAATGGGCTAAATGATGGTGGAGGGCCTTCAGTCTTCAGATTACACGGTCAAAATTGCTATAAGATTGAGAGTTTGTTGCCTGATGATGGTTCAGCCTACAATTTGCTCGCTTTACATTGTTGACAATGTGAATGAGGTTGAAAGCAGAAAAAGTGTCATGGGGTACGTATTATGTATTGATTGCTTTTATATTTATATTGTTTACAGATAATTTAGTCTGAAATTTAAATTATGTCTTTTAATGTCCCTTGATAGGAGTAAATCATGCGATTCAATGTTGCCTGATTGTATAGCTTTTTATTTGAAAAATATGCTAGACAAATACAACAAATTGTTAAGGCAATTTAGGTCGGTTTGAGAAAAGATGATTGAGGAAAACATTTCAAATGTAAGACTTATACTTATTGGTTGGTGGGCGACCGGTGATAGCCAATATGATTTTCCTATTGTCGATGAAATTACCGAATTGATTGTCGGTAGATTTTGATACATGACTTGGACACAGGGATATCTTTATTGCACCACGTGGTGGACCGTTGCATCGGATAAGTGAAGGATACAAGTTCTTTTTGAGAAATATTGATCATACACAGGGGTTGTGCAATGGAACAAGGTTGATAGTTACAAAACTTGACGATCATGTTCTAGAAGGTCAAATTCTTTCTAGTATCAATACAGGACACAAGTTCTTTATTCCAATGATATCGTTGAGTCCTTCTGATTCTAGAAAACCAAATAGATTTCAAAGACGACAATTTCCATTGATGACGTCCTATGACATTATTATCAATAAGAGTCAGGGACAATTACGTTCACATGTGAGACTTCTTCTTAAATGGCTGGTGTTTACACATGGACAACTTTATGTTACGATTTCTAGGTGACAAATCGTTCCGGATTAAAAATGTTGATTTGTGATAAAAAAATGGAAGATCAACAAAATTAACAAACAATGTTATGTACAAAGAAGTATTCCAGAATTTGTAGTCATATGAAACCAATAAATGATGATATCTCTTATTTGCAAAATTTATTTATTTTATCAGAATGATTCATCTAATTTCACATTGAATTGTCTTTATCAATACGTTTCTTCCCGTGCATCGCACGGGTGATTCACTAGTAAGTAATTAATTAACTTGATTCGGTTTAGAAAAAAATATCATACCCAATTTTCATTATTTACCATTATTCACCAAACGGGCTCTTGTGTGTTTGATTTATCTTTATCTTTATTATCTTTATATATATAAAAGTAGAAGTGAGGAGAGAGAGTCATTTTGGAGGGAAAATTGCATTTAATGACTATCTCTCATCACTTCTACTTTTATATATAAAAAGTAAATAAATAAATAAAAGATAAAGATTTTTGTAAGAAAAATTATTATTATTATTATTTATTACATATTTAGTAAGAGTTGTAATAAATGTACTATGTATAAGTGTGTTACATTGAAAATAAAAAAAAATTAGATTAATATATTTGAACATAAATAATGTGATATCTATGTAAATGTGTTATGTAGGAAATGGAAAAATTGGATTAATATATTTGAAGATAAATAAATGTAATATCTATATAAATGTGTTACGTAGAAAATGAAAAAAATTGTATTAATATATTTGAACATAAATAAATGTCATATCTATGTAAATGTGTTACGTTGAAAATGAAAATTTTGGATTAATATATTTGAAAATAAATAAATAAATACATGTTATATAAATTTGTTAAGTTAGAAATAAAAATTTTGAATTAATATATTTTGAAAATCATTATATAAAATCATTTAAATTTTACTTCATAATATGTCAATAAATGAGTGGGTTCTTCAATAAGTATATTATAAAAATAATTAATTATTTGCTATCAACTTTTTACCAACAATGATAAATTGGTAGAAAATTTAATCATTTCATCATTTTGACAAAAATTGATATGTTTAAAAAATAAAGAAAAATAAAATATATTACTTAAAATATTTGATTTCGAATAAAATATATGTAAGCACCATATTAAAAATAAAGTTAATTAAAAATTAACACATTAAAAGGAAAATAGGTGATAAGGCGGGTAAATTTTTAAAGAAAAACGTAAATAAAAGTCAAAAGAAACTTTATATAAAAAATTTAATTACATGTCAAACTTTGAGTGATGTGCTATAGTGAGTGTACATGCATAATTTTTTATTTTGATTAGATTTTTTTTTTTAAAGTTTCAAATTCAATAACATGTGTTATATAGGAAATGAAAAAATTGGATTAATATATTTGAATATAAATAAATGTCATATCATATCTATGTAAATGTGTTACATTGAAATGAAAAATTTGGATTAATATATTTTAAAATAAATAAATATATGCTTTATAAATTTGTTAAGTTAGAAATGAAAAAAATTGAATTAATATATTTTAAAATAAATAAATAGAATTATTGAAATTTTACTTCCTAATATGTCAATAAATGAGTAGGTTCTTCAATACGTATGTTACAAAAATAATTAATTATTTTCTATCAATCTTTTAACCACACGTATTTTCACTATCCAATTTTCAGCCACTACTTTTTACTTCAAAATTATAAATAAACAAGTTTATAAATTAAACATTATTACCAAATCGAAGTTTTATCATTTCACCATTTTGACAAAAATTGGCATGTTTAAAATACAAGGAAAAATAAAATATATTAATTAATATATTGGATTTCAAATAAAAAATATGTAAGAAACATATTAAAAATATAGTTAATAAAAAATTATAATATATTAAAAGGAAAATATGTGATGAGGTGAGCAAATTTTAGAGAAAAACGAAATCAAAAGTAAAAAAAAAAAATTTTAAAAAAAAATTTAAATGAGTGTGAAATTTTGAGTGACGCGTTATACTTAGGCCCTGTTTGATTACACTCCATTTTCCATGGAAAATGGAAAATGTTTTCCAATTCCCACTTTTGGTTTGTTTGTTTGACAAAAAATTTCATGTAAAACATTTTTCGCGGACCCCACTTTTTCTTCCATTTTCCTTGATTTGGTAGAAAAGATTTGGAAAAATGTTTTTCATGGTAGATGGAAAATGATTTTGGACACGTTTAATCAATTTTGTTGTTGTTAATTAACTTATTTTCTTTCCAAAAAATAACATTATCATCATCAAGTACAAATATATTTAAAAAGTAAGAAAATTTTTTTTTTGATTAAAATAGTAAAAAATTACTTTATTTTCCATGGAAAATAATGTCAATCAAACAACAAAAGTTGGAAAATTCCCTACTTTTTCCACCTAGAAAATTAAGCCAATCAAACACATTAAACTTCTAATTCCCAGTAATTCAATTACCTAGAATTCAATTCCCTGGAATTCATTTTCTTTCCACCCAAATTCCACCCTCGCTATCAAACGGACCCTTAGTGTACATTTATCATTTTTTATTTTGAATGTTTTTGTCTTTTTTAAAGTTTCAAATTGAATAACATTTTTTTATTGAAGTTTTATTAAAATTATGTTTTTTATTTGATGTGATTGAATCAAGATATTTTCAAAATTATGATTTAAAACATTATTACCAAACGGAGGCATAATCATTTCATCATTTTGACAAAAATTGGCACGATTAAAAAACAAGGAAAAATAAAATATATTAATTAATAATTTAGATTTCAAATAAAATATATGTAAGCAACACATTAAAAAATATAGTTAATAAAAAATTATAACATATTAAAAGGGAAATAGGTGATGAGGTGGGCAAATTTTTAGAGAAAAACGTAAATAAAAAATTATATAAAAAATTTAAATGAGTGTCAAATTTTGAGTGGCGCAGTATACTTAATGTACATGTAGCATTTTTTATTTTGAATAGTTTTGTCTTTTCAAAGTTTCATATTCAATAACATTTTGTATTAAAATTTTATTAAAATTATGTTTTTTATTTAATATGATTGAATCAAGATATTTTCAAAATTATGATTTCAAAATTATATATTCCGTGCATCGCACAGGTAGATAACTAGTATATATAAGAGTAGAAGTCATGAAAGAGAGTCATTTTGGAGGAAAAATTGCATTTAATGATTCTCTCTCCTTACTCTTTTATATATATAAAGATAAAGATATAATACATATAATATGTAAATATAAATAAAGAAAAGAGTTGTAATAAATAAATGTGATATCTGTGTAAATGAATTATGTAGGAAATGAAAAAAGTTGTATTAATATATTTGAACATGAATAAATGTCATATCTATGTAAATGTGTTATATTGAAAATGAAAATTTTGATTAATATATTTGAAAATAAATAAATACATGCTATATAAATTTGTTAAGTTAGAAATGAAAATTTTGAATTAATATATTTTGAAAATAAATAAATAAAATCATTGAAGTTTTATTTTTTAATATATCAATAAATGAGTAGGTTCTTCATTTATTATGTGTAAATGTGTTACATTGGAAATGAAAAAATTAGATATATTTAAATATAAATAATGTGATAGCTATGTAAATGTGTTATGTAAGAAATGAAAAAAATGGATTAATATATTTGAACATAAATAAATGTGATATCTATGTAAATGTGTGATGTAGGAAATGAAAAAATTGTATTAACATATTTGAAGATGAATAAATGTCATATCTATGTAAATGTGTTATATTGAAAATGAAAATTTTGGATTAATATATTTGAAAATAAATAAATAAATACATGCTGTATAAATTTGTTAAGTTAGAAATGAAGATTTTGAATTAATACTTTTTGAAAATAAATAAGAAAATCGTTAAAGTTTTACTTCCTATTATGTCAATAAATGAGTAGGTCTTTCAATAAGCATATTACAAAAATAATTAATTATTTGCTATCAACTATTTACCACCAATGATAAATTGGTAGAAAATTTAATCATTTCATCATTTTGACAAAAATTGGTATGTTTAAGAAATAAGGAAAAATATAATATATTAATTAATATATTTGATTTCGAATAAAATATATGTAAGCAACATATTAAAAAATAAAGTTAAATAAAAATTATAAGATATTAAAAGGAAAATAGGTGATAAGGTAGGCAAATTTTCAGAGATAACGTAAATAAAAGTAAAAAGAAATTTAATATAAATAATTTAATTAAGTGTCAAACTTTTTTTATTTTGATTAGTTTGTCTTTTTTAAAGTTTCAATCTCAATAACATGTGTTGTGTAGGAAATGAAAAAATTGAATTAATATATTTGAACATAAATAAATGTCATATCATATCTATATAAATGTGTTATAATTGAAAATTAAAATTTTGGATTAATATATTTTAAAATAAAAAAATATATGCTATATAAATTTGTTAAGTTAGAAATGAAAAAATTGAATTAATATATTTTGAAAATAAATAAATAAAATCATTGAAATTTTACTTCTTAATATGTTAATAAATGATTAAGTTCTTCAATACGCATATTATAAAAATAATTAATTATTTTCTATCAACCTTTAACCACATATTTTCTCTCTCAAATTTTTAGCCACTGTTTTTTACATCAAAATCATAAATAGATAAGTTTATAAATCAAACAGGATTACCAAACGAAGACTTAATCATTTCATTTTGACAAAAAATCACATGTTTAAAAAATAAGGAAAAATAAAATATATTAATAAATATATTGGATTTCAAATAAAATATATGTAAGCAATACATTAAAAAATATAGTTAATCAAAAATTATAATAATATATTAAAAGAGAAATAGGTGATGAAGTCGACAAATTTTTAGAGAAAAACGTGATTAAAATTCAAAAGAAATTTTATATAAAAGTTTTAATTAAGTGTCAAATTTTGAGTGGCGCGGTATACTTAGTGTACATGTAGCAAATTTTTTTTTTTTTATTATTTTGATTAGTTTTGTCTTTTTTAAAGTTTCAAATTTAATAACATTTTGTATTAAAATTTTATTTGAATTATGTTTTTTATTTGATATGATTCTATAATCAAGATTTTTTCAAAATTATGATTGAAAAATTATATATTCTGTGCATCGCATAGGTAGACAACTAGTACGCTATTTTGAAAAAAAAATTGTTTTGATTAATGATTGATGTGATATTTGTAGTTGAAAAACTTTGAGTTTATGCATTGTTTGATTTTATTAAAATTTTCTCATTTTTATTATTGAATTCAATTTCAATCATCCATAAAAAGTCAAATTCATAATATTTTATTTTTCAATTAAATTTCAGTCATTCATTCTCCAAAAAATTACTATTCATTTAAAAAAATTCATTTTAACTAGAATTAAAAGTGTATAAAATAAATAAATATTAAAATGTATTTAAAACTGAGTACGGCAGCATTTTTTTTTTTTTTTTGAAAAAACGAACACGGGCAAAGTATAGGCAGAGCTGGTCCAGTTACAATGCTTTATGAGCAATTGGATTTCACGTGGTATGCAGGTCACTTTGTGGGGCCTGCCTTCGTCAGATTTCACGTACAATGATTCTCTACTATGTTGGAACCATGTGCACTTGTCATCACTTGTGTCCATTTTTTTCAATTGCCAAAGTGCGCTTTTTCTTTTTCTTTTTTTCTTTTCCGTTTTGTAAAATTAGATGTAGAGGTGTCAAGACGGACGGGCCAACCAGATTTGTGAAAATCGGCCCGGATTGATCCTGGACCACGGGCCGATCGGTGACCCGTGCGGGCGGTTCACATGTCAAGAAGTTGTGAACCGTTGTTTTACGGGTTAAACCTTCACGGGCCGCGGTTAAGACGTTGGCCCATTAAAAAAAAAATATTTTTATTAAATATGATAACATTGAAAATATCTCTTCTTCTACAAACTCTAATACAACTTTTAAAGCAAAATCTTATTTTTTTTTCTCCATAATAGCTAAAAACGTAATATTCTTTGATAATAGTAATTAGAAATACATTTAACATTTAATTGTTATTTGTTTATATTTTATTTAAATTTGCAAATTTAGATGTAATTCATATAATATAAAATATAATTTTAAATTCTATGTAAATATTTTATGGTATAAATATGAATTTATCATTTTAATCATTTTGTATTTAGAAACTTGACAAAAAATTTGCTATAAATATGAAAAAATCTATATTTATATTCGTATGGGTCAAATCAGAATGAATCGCGACCCGTATGGGCTCAACCCGGATGGGCCAGCGGGCGGCCTTGGATTGTAGTTCAAAATTTGTGGACTGGCCCGTAACTCGCAGCGGGCGGATTTTTTTCCAAGCTGGCCGTTACCCGACTTTTATATTGGAGGGCCGGGTCCACCAGTATTGATACCCTAATTAGATGTATGTTTTTGTATTCAATTATATACTAGTCTATAGCTTTTTCACGGTGGAATCTGACCAAAAAATTACCAATTTGTTTAATGTATCTTTGTGAACAATTTTAGTAACTTGAGATCATGATTATCTGATTTTCAATCATGGATATTATGAGAAGATTTTGTGAGGGTAAGAAGGTGAATTTTCAGTGCAGAGAAAAAATGGTGAATTTCTCGTTAGAAGTGGGACAGATATAGTGGCACGAGGACAATTTTTTTGTTTTCCTTATATTTCATTTTTTGTTTTTCTTAGAGTAAAAATTTCCCCTTGTGATAATTCGTGGATGTCTTCGCTACTTGTTAACCGTCATCCAATATCTTCTCTTATCTGAGCTTAAGCCCCTGTTTGGTATTCTATAAAAATTTCTCATTTTTCTATAATAATCAATTTTAATCATTCAATAAAAGTCAAGTCCACAATATTTTACTTTTCAACTAAATCTCAACCATCCATTCTTCTCAAAATCACTATTCATTTAAAAAAAAAAAACTCTTTTTAAACAATACCAAATATACACTAAACTTATAATTTATTTATTTATTTATTTATTATTATTATTATTATTATTATTATTATTATTGAATATTATTGAATTGAGAAACGCTAAAATCTTTTCAATTGAAGAGAGAAACATACGGAATTATTCGACCCGTACTTGATGAAAAAATATTGTAGCAAGCGTAAAAGTAGCGATAGTTCAAACTGGTGAGTACAATATGAAGAAAAACATTGAAATGACAATTTTGTTAAGATACTAATCTCCCGCTAAACGCGGCGGGAACATCGCCATTTTTCTTCTTCTATTCTATACGCTTAATTAACAATTAGAGAATTAGAGATTAGGTAATTGCCATGGAATCTATAAATAATTTATGTCTTGTCTTAAATAAAAGGAAGTACAATCTTTGTTCTAATCCCAACGTTTCATTTCAGCCACTGTTTGTTAAATAATTTTGTGTATAAAGAAAGAATGTAATATTTTAAGGTAAAATATATGATTGAAAATTGATTTAAAAAAATATTTATTATTAAAAAGTAATTTGAAAAATATTATTGTTTATAAATAAGTTTACAAAACATAGGCTGCATTTCTCAATAATAAATAAATTTGCACCTGTAAACCGTAAAACTTAAAAGATGTAACCAGACTCCAGTTGTAGGATTAACAACATATTTTAAACTATTTTTACCCTAACATGACTCTAAGTTGACATGTAGGTAGTGTTTGATTGGCATTTTTGCTTAGGTAGTAAGAAAATGTTTTCCACCTTTTCATTATTGTTGTTGGATATTATTTTTTTATTCAGGAACTCATTTACCTACTACTTTGACTTGAGTTTGTGCAATTCTTTTTTTATTTAGGAATTCAGTTACCTACTACTTTGACTTGAGTTTGTGCACGGTTTTAGATGCAAACGAACTCCTACCACTTTGGTGGGAATTGTTTGCCATATTGTAAAATAAATATTTTTGGTTACTGATTATTTTTATTATTGTTAATTAACTTATTTTTTCAGAAATTAACATTATTATTATCAAGTACAAATGTGTAAAAAAAATTAAAAATTATTAAAATAGCTATATTTTGCTTTATTTGCAATGAAAAATAATGTCAATCAAATAACAAAAGTTGAAGATTTTTCCACTTTTTTCACATAGAAAATTAAACTAATCTAATGAATTAAACTTCCAATTCCTAGGAAAATAAATTTTCAAGAATTTAATTCCCAAAAATTCGTTTTCTTTTAACACAAATTTCACCATCGCTATCCAACGGACTCGTAGTGTCAATCGTCAAGAAAAATATTTACCAAAAGTTGTTTTAAGTACAGTTAAAAAACTTTATTTATAAAAAAAAAATATGATATTTTCAAGATAAAATATGTAATTGAAAAATAATTTGAAAAAACATGTGTAGGTAAAAAGTAATTTTGGGAAATGTGTTGTTTATAAACCGTTTGTAAACGGAGGTTAAATAGCATTTACTACATTATTTTAAGGAAAATTGGAGTATATATACTATATAGTCGTAAACTTTGCCCATGTTGCGTAATTAGTCCAAACCTTTAACAAGTGGTGCATATGATCCCAAATCTTTTCATTTTTGTCACAATTGGTCTTTTTGGATGGATCTCATCCAAGGTAGCCATAAACTTTAAGCGTGACATGCACTTTCTTCTAAGATGAATTGCATATTTTTCCCAACCAATGACAAAAATCGCAATCTTGTCTCTAACCATTTTTTGCTCTAGTTTTTGTACCCAAACTTTGAGAGATTAAACCAAATCCATCTTGTTACTACAAATTTAAAACGAAAGGTAAGGACATTGAAAAGGTTAGGATCCCAACTGCAATTTTCTCCCAGAACAAAATTAAGAGAAGTGCATTTTAGGCATAAAATCAACAACTATTTCCCTAAAGACCAATTGCACCAAAATTGAGAAGGTTTGGGACCATTTGTGTCATCTTGTATTAGATATGAAATATGATTTATTTCACCAATTTCTCTTTTTTATCCTTCTCACAAGTCACATGAGTTAAGGAATAACTCTGGATAAAAACTAGGGTTAAACCAAGTCCAATTAGATTCGTTTCGAGCACAATAATCGAGGATCTAAAAGTTATTTTAGATAATCGAGGGTCACTTTTGAAAAATAAGAAGTGCCGTGTGATATGGACGAAGTGGCTGACAGTAGGCCAAAAATTTGTCCACTTGGAACACAAAAACCAAGCATGAGTGAAATTTAGAATAATGTTATCCAACTCGACTAGCTAAACGGTCTACATGACGTTATAATCATTTAAATAAATTAGTTTATTTTTGCTTCTAAGGTAGAATATGTGATTAAAAATGGAGATAAAAATGTGTGTAATTAAAAAATAATTTAGTAAATTGTAGTATTTATAAATTGTAATGATTGTGTTAAAAAATGTAGTTCATTTCAATTTATTGAACAATTAAACAAAAATGCACTCACCTAGTCCCAATTGAGATACATTATTTTAAATAATATGATTTGAAATAGTAAAATTTTAAAAAATATTTGAATAAAAGTCGGAAGGAGCAAAGCACCACTGATGCTGTATAGCTTTACTCAAAAGTTGTGGATATGCTATCAAAGTTGAACCCTTTTCATGAAATTTAAAAAAAAAAAAAAAAAAAAAAAAGAAGAAGAAGTTTAGTGTGCAATTGAAATATGAAGTTTATGATTTTAAAATAAAAAGTAGTGACTGAAAATTGAAGTGGAAAAATATGTGATTAAAAAATAATTTAAGAAATTGAGTAACATATAATAGAGTCGAACAAAATACAGAACAAGCCTTGTTTAAGTAAGGTGATTTACATTTACAACAAAACCTTTTTGCTGAACTTAGCAGCTATATATGACTCGTACACCTAAACACGAGAACTAGAAACGAGGATTTAACTAACAACATTTACACACAAAAACAACCTTAAAAGATCTCCATATCTCAAGGCAAATTTGTGGTTTCTTCACCACCATGTCTAGCTGCGAACCGATTAACCAAAGCAAGTGCATTACTAGTGACTTGTGCAACATTTAGTACCCTTTTCCTTATAGCAACCTTAGCTTTTCCATTCATGGCTGGCCCCGAAAACCCGTCGAGGCAAGTGTTCTCGTTCGTTAGAGCGGCGCTGACCCACGTTTGCACATTGCTAACATGCCACGCAAAATCTTGGCCCGTGAAACCGCGCCGCATCCCCCCGAGTTCCTTAATAGAACAGCTTAATTGATCTACCGTGTCTCCCATAATTTCTATGCAATCTTTGGTTGCTCGATATTCCCTCGATTTCGTGCCCCGCCTCTTGGCCAACTTGGAAATGAAACTCGAGGCGGATCGAGCTCGTGATAGGCTTACAGCCAAGGCAACTTGTGCTAGTTGGAGCTCGCTTTGTGGGATTGTACTTGCGTAAGTTGAGAGGCTATGGATGCACAAGGCGGGGTACAGAGTGGCTCGGCATGAGGTCTTGACGAAGTTTGTGGGATCGGAGTTTGCTATGACAAGAATGTAATGGGAAGATAAGAGGAGAAGAAAATGAAGGCTGAATTTTGCCATGTTTTGACTTGTATAATGAGAGCGTTTGAAGTTTCGACTAGTGAAGTGATTCATGGGCTAAGAAGCTTTATATAAAGATCTGAGTTGATGTTGAAACATTTAAAATTACCTTTTTTTCGCCCAAAAAAAATTATTATAAATTTATTTATAAATTGCACAATTTTAATCACAATATTTTTTTCAAATCACATTTATATAATATATGAAAAACTTAAAACTACTATGTGATGTTTATCTTCTGCAACGTCATCAAAAAGTAATTACTTTAAAGGATAAAGTTGAGTCAAAAATACAATATAATCTTCTTTTGAGGTGAAAAGGCGGTCACACGCCATCATTTCATTTGTCTCACCCTTTTCTTTAAATTAAATCGTAGCATATCTTGCTTTCAAAAAAAAAAATGGTAGCATCTCTTTTTTGAAAATATCAGCATTTACGTTCTACTTGTAGCAAGTAGCAACTTGCACCGCAACGTTAATGATTCGAAAATAGGATTAATAGCACAAAACGTTCTTACATTTGATATGTATTGTGTAAAACATCCCAACGTTTTGATTTTTGACGCTGAACGTCCTAACATTTACATTTTCTTGTAGAAGACGTCCTTTTCGTTATATTTAACTCTATTTCAACGTTAAATGAGGGGTATTTTTGTCCAATTCCATTTTTTATTCATTTTTAAATGGTAATAGGCACAAAACGTCCCTACGTTTGACACTCAATGTGGAAAAAATCCCTACGCTCATTTTTTTTGCGAATAACGTCCATACCTTTAGATTTTTTTGCAGATTAGTCCCTAAATTTTACTTTTTTTTTCAATTTAGTCATTCCGTATTTGATTTAAAGGTCATTGTCTTCAAACGTGTATAACTTTTGATCTACAACTCCGAATTGCACTCATTTTTTGCGTTGAACTCCAAATTCAACCATCTTTCTTATGATGTATCATGTGCTCATTTATTAAACATTTCGTTTTGACTTTTATATTGTAGATACTTATTTTGTTAAGGCATCATTGATTAACGTAAATTGATTTCTATAAATTTTATTGAAATAGTGAAATTTTAATTTTAGTGTGTGTTTGACGGCCAACGAAATTTATAAATTGGATTTATTAGACTTTTTTTAAGGTAAAATGTCTGGTTAAAATTTGGTATGTTTAGCCCCTGTTTGAGCCATATTATAGTCTCAAATCACTTTTTGCAAAAAGTGATAAAAGTGATTTGAGACTATAAATGGCTCAAACAGTGGCTAAACATACCAATTTTTAACCAGACATTTTACCTTAAAAAAATAAAATAAAAGTGAAATAAATTCAATTTATAAATTTCACTGGCCGTCAAACACACACTAAAATTAAAATTTCACTGTTTCAATAAAATTTACAGAAATCAATTTACGTTAATCAATGATGCCCTAACAAAATAAGTATCTACAATACAAAAGTCAAAACGAAATGTTTAATAAATGAGCACATGGTACATCATAAGAAAGATGATTGAATTTGGAGTTTAACGCAAAAAACGGAGTGCAATTCGGAGTTGTATATCAAAAGTTATACGCGTTTGAAGACAATGACCTTTAAATCAAATACGGAATGACTAAATTGAAAAAAAAGTAAAATTTGGGGACTAATCTGCAATAAAATTTAACGGTAAGGACGTTATTCGTCAAAAAAATGAACGTATGGACTTTTTCCACATTGAGTATCAAACGTGGGGACTTTTGTGTCAATTACCCTTAAGAAATGAATTAAAAATGGCATTGGACAAAAATATCCCTCATTTAACGTTGAAATAGGGTTAAATATAATGAAAATGACGTCTCCAATAAAAAAATGTAAATGTTGGAATGTTTAATGTCAAAAATCAAAACGTTGGGATGTTTTGTATAATATATGTCCAAGATAAAGACGTTTTGTTCTATTAACCCTTCGAAAATACTTGGGTTTCGCTTATCCTCGTCAGCATTTAGATAGATATGCACAACTCTGAGTTTACGTAATTAAGCGAGAACTTAGCCTATGACTTTTGACTAGGAATAAAAGTTAGAACCAAGAGATTGCTTAGTCAAAGAGTCACATTTGTTTAAGGGTCATGTCGATAACGTTTAGGCAACAAATTACAAAAAAACAAGGGTCAAAACAAAATCGAAAAAATATATTTGGGAATAGAATCAATAGAGTTTGTCTGGTCTATAGGGGAGAACTGAGATTCCCCGCCCCTAGACCTAGGAAGTCGCGGGGTTAAGGAGACCCTTTGCCCCGAAATTGTCTCGTTTACAAAAACTTTTATTTATATTTTCCACTTTTTCTATTTTTTTTTAAAATTAATTGGATGGTGTTCAGGACAAGAACCTTGCCCCAGTTTCACGGATCGCAGGTTTAGCTCCCGAGATTTCTCGCCTCTATATAGCTTACCTCTCATTCATTGGTCGACAAGACAGAACAACTGGCACACACGCACGTTGATGAGAAGTATGTAAGGGAAATACCTGCAATATGATCATATCATTAGAGCACTTCATGGTAAAATAGGTCAACCGCCTAGCTGTTGCCGACTTGCCAAACCGAATGGGGAGATAAGCATTTTCACTGCATGACATTCTCCTCCATTCGAATCCGCTTACGTCCTCGTAGCGGGAAGTGAGCTTCGCATCAACACGCACTCCTCAATTGCAGAATTAAACGGCACCATCTCCTCATGGACGAGCATTCACACGGTGGTACTCCCACACTTGCCTGTTGTACCTTGTACATACCGCCTCCGACACCAACCTTCACCATCTACCCCCATAAGCAGTAGTTCTTCGGTGGACGGCCTCCAGCCGCAGCGCCTCCAGCACATGTCGAAGCACATACCCACTACATTCTCATAGGCCCTGCAAAATGCGCTCCTCAAAACTCCTTCAAAAGCAATCGCGCAACGCTGCCCAGCACACCCATCTTCCCCAACAGCTTCCTTCTTCGTGTTCCGCAAGCTTGCCGACACGATCCGTGGCCCAAAATTTTTTCTCTGCGAGAATTCATGTCATTGATCTCCACAAGACCAACAACGCATTCAAGCGGGACCGCTCTGATACCAACTTTCACGGATCGCAGGTTTAGCTCCCGAGGTTTCTCGCCTCTAGGTAGCTTACCTCTCATTCATTGGCCGGTAAGGCAGAACAACTGGCACACACGCACGCTGATGAGTAGGATGTAAGGGAAATACCTGCAATATGATCATATCATTCGAGTACTTCATGGTAAAATAGGCCAACCGCCTAGCTGTTGCCGACTTGCCGAACCGAATGGGGAGATAAGAATTTTCACTGCGTGACACCCAGACCCGCCCTAAAAACCCTCTAGGGCGGAAAACCCACCATTGACCTGATTATTCGAGGTGGAGTTCCCTTAACGGGATCGGGTCTGTCGATTCTTTTTGTCATCCTTGTTCAAGTGCGCACATTGGTTCCATTCTTGTTACAAGATGTTCTTAATTATACAAGTCTCCGTTTGCTAACTAAAATAAATTGCTTTATAAATTACATAATTTCCCAAATTACTTTTTAATCATACGCATTTTCTCTGTCCAATTTTCAACAACTATTTTTTACTTTAAAATCATGAATAAACCAATTTATAAATCAAATAGTGTTACCAAATAAAGGCTAAATTTCCTTGTAACAATAAAGCTCTTAATAATTATATAAATTTTGTAAACCCCAAAGGAAAACTCCTCATTTGATTAGTGTTCTAAAAGGCAACATAATGCGCCTAGGCACGAGGCGTGGTCAAAACACTTCGCATTCAGGGTATAAGTGTAAAAATAAGGTCAACTTTTTTTGCTGAACGCCTAGGTGCAAATAAGCGTTTTGATTCACGCAACTAGGCACGTGTGGTCCTATAAACCTCCGCATAATCCCGAATAATCCCGTATTGTCCTATAAATGAAGGGATAATTAGACCCTACACTAGTTTCACCCACCTAGTTTAGAAAAATACCGACTTTTCAAAACAATTAGAAAAACAAGGTACATGATTGATTTCACTTTCCTCTAAAGTCTCTCGATCCAAACCGCATCTTTTCTCTCTCCATTCTCTCTCCCCTCGTTTTCTTTCTATCTCATTTAATCACAAGAAATCAGTCAAATCACAAAGTACAAGAACTTTTTTCTCATCTCTTGTAATTCTAATTCATTCACAAAATCTCTCTCATCAAATCACAAAATATCAATTTTTACTGGTGAAAAATGGTTCTTGCTGGATTAAAGTGCTAGATCAACCTAAATTTATCTTTAACTAGCACCTACCTTGTAGATCTACACTCTATTTTGATTATTCGGTATGGGCACACTCGACAAAGGGATGAAGTTTTTCAATAAATCGTGAGTTATTGTTCTTCCGGTTTTGAAGAAAGGCAAAGTCTTAAAAATTTTAGTAAAGCTTGGTTTTTTTATTTTTTTTGGTTATAGAGTCTCTTTTCATCTACCTAGACTCTACCTCCTGCTTCTTATTTCTACTCCAACTTAGCCCTTTTTTCTGTACAAAGCCTGGATAAAAAGGCATGGCTTGGATGCAATGGGGTTTGATGAAATGGATTTGGATGATAATATAAGGGAGGAGTTCGTATCCATCCTGTTAGCCCAAGTGTAACTAACCAAAAGGGGTGAATTGATTTATAAAACTTTTTCGATAAATAATCTCAAACTTAAAAACCAATAGGTACAAGTATGAACACTTAATGTTATAAGTAACTTAACTATCAATGTAGTGTACTATAAATGTGTAAGCTTAATTGATAAAAGCAAGTATAGCACTTAGAGATAAAGTTGCATACTATAAATTGAAGGAATAAAATAAGTGCAATGTAAGTAAGTAAAAGGAATAAGAGGATGCAAACGCGATTTATAGATGTTCAATCAACCAACGTGATCTACGTCATCTGTTACCGAGTTCTCCGCACGAGCAAAGCCAAATCTACTATATTGATAACTTACAACAAGTAGTATCAAATCCTTAAGTGACTTACAACAATGGGTACTTACCCTTAGGTAACTTACAACAAGGAGCACATACCCTTAAGTGACTTACAACAAGGAGCACTTATCCTTAGGTCACTTAAAACAAGGAGCACCTACCCTTAACCAACAATCGAGTTTTCACAAGGCTCTCAAAACCACAAGATATAATGAATTGAGTTTATAATTGAAATAACTCTCTTGATAAATGATATACTCAAATTAAGTACCGAGAGAGTTATACTAACACTTCAATAGATAGCAATGAATTAAGCTCGAGTATTAGAGAAAAACTTTGATGCAAATGATAATGAAAAGTTCAATGCAATCAAACAAAGTTTTTCAAATAATCTCTTGTTAAATTATTGAATCAAATTATGTACCAAGAGATGCCACACTTGAATAATTAACAATAAGTTAAGCTCAAAGTGTTCAGGCAATGCAACTTTGATGAGTCAAATGATAATGAAAAATGTAGCACAAATAATCAAAGTTCCTTAATTGGAATCTCTCTCTTTTAAAAGATTAAAACAAATTTAGAACAAAGAGAGACTTACACTTCAATTCAAATATATAATGTGAAGATGTTGAAAAAGTTTTTACAATGTAAAATCAAGAATTTTCACAAAAAATTTCTTTCAAAAACTTTGATGAATTTTGATAAAACAAAGTTTGGGTCAATCAAAATTTTCTAATAAAAATAGATGAATATAACTCAAGTAAGAATAATGAATTTCACAAAAAGACTTTTCTAAAATCTCCTCTTAGTTGTTAAAATTGAAAGTAAAAGAGAAGGCTATTTATAGATCAAGAAAATCAAATTTAGTAACTTTCGGTAGATCAATTCTGGAGTTTCGGTCGACCGAACTATAAAAGTAGCTGTTATGAAATTTCAACCGTTGGATGAATTTCACAAGAAAGCTTTTCTCAAATCTCCTCTTAGTTGTTAAAATTGAAAGCAAAAGAGAAGGCTATTTATAAATCAAGAAAATCAAATTTAGCAACTTTCGGTTAATCAATTCTGGGGTTTCGGTCGACCGAACTATAAAAGTAGCCGTTATGAAATTTCAACCATTGGAGTTTCGGTTGAATAATTTCGGTTGACAGAAGATTGACTTTCGGTTGACCGAAAGTTAAATTTTGGTTGATCGAAAATTGACTTTTGAAAAACATGAAAATGCACGATTTTTAGGTTTCTAACTTGTTTTTCAAAGTGGTTTAATACAATATAATCATGATTTAAGATCAGATAACCTTTGAAAAGCAATATTGACTTAGATAAAAATATTTTATGCAAGTGATGAATTTTCAAGTAAGTTTCTTAATGCATAAAAATTATTTTCAAGCTCGTTAGATTTCAAACCCTAAAGATTGAGAGTGTTTTACCTTTATGAAGGTTAAATCAACTCTTGAACTTGAATTCTAATCTTGTATGCTTGAATTCTTGATCTTCATGTTATGCTTTCCGACTTGAATCTTGATCTTTAATATCTTCGATTCTTTCTTGATCTTCTTTGCGTCTCATGTGCTTGATCACATAGTTTTGATTTATATCTTTGAGAGACGATTTGAACATTGAATGCTTTGAATATTTATCATTACATGAAACACTTGAAGTACACTTGTTAGCAACACAATATATTGTTATTTGTTATGATCAAAACAATAAGGTCAAGTTAGCCATAGGTCAACACATCCTAGTTCTGAATTTTTTAAATATTGCAGTACAAAGTTGCCACTTCCATTCCACTAGCAAATGCTGGGTTTTTTTGGATTATTGTTTTTGTTGATTTTGTATCTTCTTTTGATCAATACATTTACATTTCGATTAAAAAAAATATCAACTTTTCTACAACTGGGAAAAATCAAGAGTTGGTTTGGTTCATAAAATTACAGGTGCATCATGTCCGAAATTCCAAAAAATTACACATTACACGATTGTAATACGTAGCAAACTTTGATTACATACTCATTACTTTACATTACATTACTGTAATTCGGTAACTGTAACACGGTATTTGATACAAAAGAAATTTAGTTTTCAATCAAGATATTACAAAAGAAATTTAGTTTACATTACTTTACAAATTTACATGTATATCTTTGTGAAAAAAACCAAGAGTTGGTTTGTTTTCATAAGATTACATGTGCATCATGTTTGGGATTTACAATAACAATACACAATATTACAATACTGTAATACGTAGCAACTTTGAATACAAAGTCATTACATTACATTATACGTCCGTAATATCGATAACTATTACACAATGACTATAATGTGTAACATTACATGACTGTGTTGCTATATTTTTTTAGCCTCTTCAATGCAATTATAGAACATTACATAACATTACGGGTGTAAATTATTCGAACATTACCTTACATTACTGATCATTACAGGTATAAATTCGTATGTAGAATTTTTTTAGGAAGATTAGAAAGTGTCTATTTTAAATTCCTGAATAATAGGTAACAGTCTCCTAAAAAAATATTACCGTAATTACATTAGATTACATTACATTACATTACAAATTCCTGATTAATTAAAATAATCAATAACAACCTATTACTTAGGAAGAAACCACATGTGGAGTTTTTTTAAGAAGATTACCATAATTACATTAGATACAATACATTACAAAGTTACTATTTTAAATTCTCAAATAATTAAAATAATAGATAACAACCTATTATTCAAGGAGAAACCGCATGCGAAATTTTTTAAGAAATGTTAGAAAGTGCCTATTTTAAATTCTTGGAAGATTAGTAACCTCCTAAAAAAAATATCACCATAATTAATTAAATTAATTAAATAATATATTCTCTCATGTCAAATCCGGTATTTTTCTAAACTTTGGAAGAAAAAAAACTGGATATTACGAATAATATGAAAAATCGGTATTTTTCAATTGTAATACATTACAACCAGATATTTATGTAAATTTCCCATAAATGAATGTCATAAGCCCAACATCACATTGGCCCATCAAAACCTAGATTTTTAATGGGAATATTACATAATTATTGTTTTTAAAGTACACATTTTCAAAATTAAGAAACTTAAGGTTTTATTTCAAAATTCAAGTCATAATTAATTATATATTTTATTTTTTATTGTCACAAGTCACAATTTTTTAGGCCACGTCTTATTATGGTCAGAAGTCACAAGTCACAAATCAGGTCATAAGTTTATGGTCACAATCACAATCTTTTAGGTCACAATTTATTTCTCGGTCACAAATTCTGAATTTCGTAGGTCTTGATTTTTTTTCGGTCGCAAATTTCAATTGAATTGGTCACAACAAATTATGAGTCACAATTTCTTTATTGATCACAAATCACAAATTTCATTGGTTACAATTTTTTCTTGAATACAAATCAAGAATTTGTTAGGTTACAATTTTCACAAATCACTAGTTTTCTTGGTCACAAATCATAAATTTTATAGGTCACAATTTATAAAATTATTTGGTTGGCTCATTTTTTGGTCACAAATTATCGATTTAGTTGGTCACAATCTATTTTTTGGTCACAAATCACAAATTTTATAGGTCACAACAATTAATTGGTCACAACTTATTTTTAGGTCACAATTATACCGCCACCACCCACCGATTCGCCGTCAAATAATCAAATTAATCAATCACAATTTATTATTAGGTCACAAAATCACAAATACTAAAAGTCATGACTATTTTCCGATCACAAATCACAAAATTTATAGGTCACAACTAATTTCTCACTAACAAACTAAAAATTTATAGGTCACAATAGATCACAACTTATTTATCCATCACAAGTTACAAATATAACCAATCACAACTACATTTTTTGGTCACAAATTATCGAATTAATTGGTCACAAATGAAAAATTGCGACTTTAACGTGTGTGACCTATAACCTATAACTTGTGACTTGAATTCTAATATGTGACTTTAACAAGTTACATGTGACCTATAACAACCTAGAAACAACCACCACCACCACCACATCCACCACCGTAAACCCATAGCAACGACCAGAGATGATGAAGACATTTCAAGGCAACCACCACACCAGACATTTCACAGAAACAACCGCACCACACATCCACGGTCTCCACAATCTCCCACTGTATCCACATCCACAACCACAAATCACCGCACCATACATCCACGAGTTTCACTGAAACGATCACACCACAAACCACCTTGGTTGAGGCTTGGAAATTATTGCCCTGTTTGTAGACATGAGGTACCGGCTTCAAATCAAATTTCGACAGATTCATCCAGCTATCCGCGTGAGAGAGGTGGTGGTAGTGGTGACCAGCGGCACTGAAAACAATGGGAGAGGAGGAAGAGGGTGAAAACGCTGAAACCACTGCACCAAAAATTTCGACAAGTTCATCCAGCAATCCCATGATATTGCTTCTGCCGGTAGGATCGAAGTTCGCTAAGTTGATTTGAGCTTGGAGTTCGCCAAGATGAGAGAGAAAGTAGGCCATCGGAGCCCTCGCAGAGGTCTCAGAGCGTTTTGATGTTGAGTTACATTTTCATTTGGTTGTGATTTGGGGCTTTGGGATTTGATTGGGGTGAGGGTGGCGTAGTGGGGGTAATTAATGGTTATATTATTTTTTTAATAGTTAAATTTAATTCTGACCTGATTTATGTATAAACAACTTGTAAATCTTACAAAACTTTATTCAATGTAGATTTTGAAAGACATTTATTGACTTTTTTTAATGGATTTCGTTGGATTTTATTAATTAATATGGACTTGTATAGACTTTTAAAGGCTTTTGTAGACTTTTATTTAAAGGACTTTCATAAACTTTTAAAGACTTTTGTATACTTTTGTTTAAAAGACTTTCAAAAAATGTTATAGACTTCTTATTTTTCAATTGAAAATTTTGAATATTAATAGATTAATTTTTCTATGATGTGGATGTTAATTTTTAATAATAATCATATATCAAGTGAATCAAAAAACGTGGTTTGAGAGGTAAATAGTTTTAATATAGAGAAATATTTGTGATAAAAATGAGAGAAAAATGAAATCACGTTTGATATTGACATAAAAATTGTACTATGTTCATAAATTTTTTTAATATTTTTAATATACAATTTTTTTTATAGATTTAGATTGACTTTTAATTAATATTTTTTAATATACAAATCTTTCTGAAGAAAATTGTAGAATTACTTTTCTTAATTATTATTTGTTTTGATACCATTTAATTATTATTTTTCTATAAGATCTTCTAAAATTTTAATTGGATTTATTTTCATAGAAAAATTGAAGAAAATGATGAAAAAGAAGAGAGCCAAAATATAAAGAAAAAAATTAAAAAGAAAAAAAAAATGAACAAGTTGAAGGGAATAAAAACACTGATTTATTTAGTCGTAGTTTAAGGTTTCTAAAAATAATATGAAAGAAAGAAGAAAAATATAGAAGAAACAAAATTATAATGTAAAAATTTTTTTTTATTAAAGTATTTCAAAATCTTGGAGATTAATGAGAGACAAATAAAATTTTTTTGTAATTGTACTTTCTGTTTAGAAGTTAGTACATAGAGGATTTCGTAGGAGTATTTAAAATCATTGACATTTTAAATAACACGTGACTTTTAAAGACTTTTAAAAGTCTTCATCTAATACATCATGACTTTTATGAACTTTTAAAAAGTTCGTGAAAATCTATATTAAATACCTTAAGATTTTTAAGGAGTTTCTAAAATTTAAATTGAATACACTCAAACATTTCAAATCTTTTAAAATCTTTAAAAGTCTTTCCAAATTCACATTGAATAAACCCCCATAATTTTTAATTATGAAGTTAAAAATCAGGTCAACATGTAATTTCCTCATTTTTAAAACTGTTCAATTACTTGTTAGTTGTTACCTACCCCATTTAGCCTATGTTGGACCTAATATAAAAATGTTTTATCTTTTGTCATGTTAATGATTTTTTTAGGGTTAAATACAAAATTACACACATTTAGGTTTGAAAATTTTTGTAATCAGACATTTTGTAACTAACTAGTTCTTACCCGTGCGATGCACGGCAACTGTAATTTCTATGAATGATTCCAAAAGAAAACATCATGACGTGCCAATAAATAATTCATAAATAATTTCATACAATATTAATAATGTCTATTCAATTTTGAAAGTTCGAAAAAATTGAATATAAGTGAAGTTCAGACAATAGAAATAGAACGCAAAAAATAAAATGTAAAATGTTAGATTAAAGCATTGGTGATAGATCCGTACATATTAGTGAAGTTCGGACAATGTTAGTGAAATTTACCATAGCCATTCAAACCCTATTAATCGTCCATGAAAATCTCATTACCATGATAAGTCTTGAGGAATCAGAACCAAAGTGCTTTTCAATTTCTTCAGTCGTTCCAGCTGGCTTCTTAACCCCTAGATTGGATATATGGTCAAAGCAAACACAAACAATATTAATGAATACTATCCCAATGTCAAGATGTGCTTATTACCCTAAAATCTTGATTGATATATATAACAGTCCACCAAATCAAATGCATACTCAAAATACAATAAATTCGAAAATAATACAGTTAAATGACAACTTTTTAGTTGATGAACAAATCGAAACTTACTATGGGCGGCGGCAAGTCAATTGGTCGGATTTGTCATGGATGTGGGCGGCGATATGTTAGCTTTTGCAAAATGGACTTCGGAAATGGGATGAGCAGGTCGGGCTGAAGATTCTGTCCGGAAACGCCTCGCCGGACCGCCGCCGCCGCCGGAAACCGCCCCAGTCGCCGGAGACCGGAAAATGCCAAAAAACACAGGAAGCTTCTCCTCCTCGTCACGAACTCAACGGTGGTGACCGTTTCGCGATTGGAGCTCCAGTTTGGCCGGAATCGCGATTTTTCAGTCCGCCAGCAATATCTTCTCCGGTGAATAACTTCTGTTTCAACCGTCGGATCGCCCCAAAATTTTAGGCGAGTCTTCTCCTTGAAGAGCCCGTTCTGATGGCGGTGACCGATCGTAGATCGGAGTTCTGGATCGGCCGGAATGTCACTTTTTCAGTCCGGTCAGAGAATGGAAAAACTGGCTTCTTTTCAGATTCTGTAACTTTTCAGATTTTGTGATTTTCAAATTTTGAATTTTAGTCAAACACAAACAATATTAATGAATACTATCCCAATGTCAAGATTTGCTTATTACCCTAAAATCTTGATTGATATATATAACAGTCCACCAAATCAAATGCATACTCAAAATACAATAAATTCGAAAATAATACAGTTAAATGACAGCTTTTTAGTTAATGAACAAATCGAAACTTACTATGGGTAGCGGCAAGTCAATTGGTCGGATTCGTCATGGATGTGGGCGGCGATATGTTAGCTTTTGCAAAATGGACTTCGGAAATGGGATGAGCAGGTCGGGCTGAAGATTCTGTCCGGAAACGCCTCGCCGGACCGCCGCCGCCGGAAACCGCCCCAGTCGCCGGAGATCGGAAAATGCCAAAAAACACAGGAAGCTTCTCCTCCTCGTCACGAACCCAACGGTGGTGACCGTTTCGCGATTGGAGCTCCCGTTTGGCCGGAATCGCGATTTTTCAGTCCGCCAGCAATATCTTCTCCGGTGAATAACTTCTGTTTCAACCGTCGGATCGTCCCAAAATTTTAGGCGAGTCTTCTCCTTGAAGAGCCCGTTCTGATGGCGGTGGCCAATCGTAGATCGGAGTTCTGGATCGGCCGGAATGTCACTTTTTCAGTCCGGTCAGAAAATGGAAAAACTGGCTTCTTTTCAGATTCTGTAACTTTTCAGATTTTGTGATTTTCAAATTTTGAATTTTAGTCAAATTTGATATTTGAAGTGGACCTACTTTATTAGTCTTCCCCAGCAAGTTTGATATTTGAAGTGGACCTACTTTATTAGTCTTCCCCAGCAAGCTTCACATGGGCGGGAATTTAAGCCAAACTTTGAGCGGGAATTTTTGCTGGACTTAGCTCCTTTTATATAATATATAGATTACACAGGTATCAAAATAATTTTCAAAATCAGGTATTTTTTTAAATCAAAATTACGTTCTGTAATTAATTACAATTGTAAATTTAACTACAATTGCAATTAATTAACAACACCACCACCCCCACCACCGATTACTACCTAATTTGTAATCAGCCACCGTCACATGCACCTTCGAAAATACAATTGTAACTTTATTTCAATTTGTAATTAATTATAATTATAATTTTAATTGTAATTGTAATTAGTTTAGTTACTTCCTTTATATCTAGCCATAAATCATCCCCAATTGAGGGAAAATGCTTATTTTGTTTACGTGTTGGCATGGTTCAGCGGATTCATGTTAATTAACTCCATTGATAATCCTTTTTTTTGAGGAAATACATGAAAATACCCTAAAAATTTTACCAATTTTTGAAAATACCCTAACAATTTTATATCTTTTAAAAATAGCATTAAATACTATAAACTACCACAAAAACCCTTATATATCATATTTCAATTAAACTCATTAAGATTTAGAAAAGTTACAACCTAGTCCTTGAAATTTTATTAATTTTATTTATGATTTTATTTGATTTTTGTTCGCTCTTAGTAGCACCATCACTTGGTATCAGAGCCATATGGCAGATCTAAAAGATAAATATTATATAACACAAATTAAAAATGAATATATAATATATACATCAAGATTTATAATTATGCATACATTAACACTACCCGATAATTATAAAATAGAAATCTTGAACACTTTATAATTATGCATATAAAATAGAAATCTTGAACACTTTATATATACATCAAGATTTATAATTATGCATACATCATGATATTCAAGATATAATTGATAAATTAGAAAAGAGAAAGAAAAATATTTCAAAATATAATATACCATTTGAACCAAGTATAGATATCATGGCTGACATAGATATTATCAATTCTCAAACACTCATAGAATTTGAAAAATTACTTGAAACTTTATAAATTATTTATCTATGCGTTTATAATGCCTGGATATACTATTGAAGGATTAGAAAATTTGTTAGAAAAAATAATGAAAAAAATAGATAACATTATATCTCATTTAATAGATATGGAAGAATCATCTGAACAATATTATATACTTTCAGAAAATCATGATCAATACATTATAGATTATTCTGACATATTAGAGATTAAAATAGATTTAGAAAATAAAATAATGACAAATACAGTCAAAACATAATGCCAGGATATACAATAGAATGATTAGATAACCTTTTAGAAAAATTGAAAGATAAAATGGAAGATATTAAACATCAAATGGAAAATGAAAACATATCTTCTGAAGAATATAATAAACTCTTAGAAAAATACGAACAATATATTGCAGATTATTTTATTTTACTAGATCAGAGAATGGACTTATACCAGAGAATTTTGTATAATAATTTACCAACCCTATAATCTATGGATACTTCACAAGCATCAACCTCTAATAACTGTGATCATAAACTATATTTAGATAATAAAGAAATTTCATTTTTATTAGCTATTGTTGGAAAATCTAAAAATATACATTCTGTTGGACAATCTAAATTAAAAGAAATATACGAAGATATTGACTATGCTATCTTAAATAGAATAGAATTTAATTATGTTGAAACTGCAAAAAATATAAATACAGTTCATAAAATTATAGAAGAATACGAAGATATAGAAGATGAAGTTTCAAATGGAATAGCATTAGGATATATTACAAAGAAAGAACATCCTAAATCTTTTGAGAAATTATCACAATATAGAGTATTTTTAGAAGAACTTAAAAGATTAAAGAATATGGATATAATAAAAAAGATTGAATTAAATCAATCTGACTAATTCAGGGATATATCTTGCAAAGAAAATAACTCAATTCATTAAGGGTAATAAAGACATTTTGCTAAAAAGGGGTATTTTGAAAAACTAAACATTTACCCAAGCTATTTCAATAAATCTCCCCCTTTTTTTTGGGTGACCATCACTGTTTACCATACAAAGCTTATGCTCAAGAAGCCTAAGAGATAGATGAAGGAGACAAGAAAGACAACGATAACACCAATTTCTTAGAGGGTGAGGACATGTAAAGGGGCAGAGTTTCAGATCTTTTCACTCCATCGGAGGAGACGAAGAGTAGATAGTAGACGACGAAAAAAAATGGTGAAGAAGACTTCATTAGCTAGGTACATAGTTATAGGAAGGGCATCAGAGGACAAATCATGTTTTTTAGTGGACATTTTCTTGTGGCTCTTGAATAATAGATTTTTGTTTGACGTCCATTCTATTTGCAGATTTTGATTCCTTCCCCCTAATGATGATGAAGACTTGGAAGAAGTTGAGGAAATTGGTGATGGTAGAAATGGTGGAAGCACAAGTCTGGATTAATAGGGTTTCTATCTCATTCCCCAATTTGGATTTTACGGATGGTTCATGGAATGTAATTAATCCTATCCATCTATCTCATAATTTATACCATGTAATTTTCAATGGTTAGAAGCATTCCAAGGATTCAGTGAAGAGATTGGTTCGTGGAATCATGCCAAGTCTGGATTAATTGTTCATAACAGCTTCCATGGCATGAAGAGAGAGAAGAAAGAAAGATGAACGAAGAGATCAGTTTCAATTTTGGTTCTATAAATTAATTACTGATTTAATAAAATAATTTATAATTACTTGATTTTAAAAATTTAAGATCTAAAGGTATGATTTGGTGTAATTTCCCTATCTTTTGCTGTTTTGTTAGTATATATGAACATATATTATTCATATTTATTTATATTTCATAACTAAAACCACCACAAAATTATATTTATTAGATTTGAAATTAGTAATGAATGAGATAATTGTAAATGTGTTTGTTTATTTTTAATTTTATGTAAAAAAGATTATATAAAAATTTATTTAATGTCTTAAAATAATATTAGTAATACGAAACGCATTATGACAATTATTTTCGAATTCTCGCGCCTAAATTTGTAATTCTTGATGTTCAACATCACCGTCTCGCAACGCATTATGCCTTTTAGAACATTGCATTTGATACATATATAGATGATCTATTTCACAATATTGCTTAGCTTATGCTCTATCTATTAATTGATGTGTCATATAACTGTTGCTTAACATGAATTAAACAATCTTGTTTTGTAAATTATTTGAATATATGCACGCCCGCATCCACACTTTAATTAGTGGAGGATTAGTATCAAACTCCATGCTAGTCAACAATAACAGGGAGATAAAATTAAACCTCTGTTCGCCTAGAGTGTTAATAATTAAACATGAGTAAAACAAGAAAAAGAATTTACGGTCCCAAAAGCATGCCGGCTCCTTAATGAGTCTAGAGGAGTCGGTCCTCCAGAACTAGTGACCCGAAATCATGGACCGATCGATGAACCGAACGGACAGTTCACGATCAAGGTGGTGTAAAACGAGAATTAGGCGGTTCCAGCCTTCACAGACCAGCGGTTAACCCACCGTCCCATTTAAAAAGTTAATTGAAGTTGCATGTAGTAGTAGTAGTAGGCAACCTTGTTGCATCTAGGTCTGCCGCCGTTGTAGGCTTCTACACAACTATGGCTGCTTGGCTCCAGGCATAGCGTGCGCGTGACTGAGAATCGATGGTGGAAAGAAAACGAATTTCAGAGAATTGAATTCTTGAGAACTTAATTTTTGATAATTCGATGTTTAATGTGTTTGATTGACAAAGATGAAAGTAATTCAATTTAAAATAAGGTATAAGTTTAATGTAAACATTTTTTTGGTATAAATGTGAATTTATCATTCTGTTTATTTTGTATTTAATAATATAACCAAAAATAAATAAACATGTTTTAAATTTAAAAACAATTATTTTTTTATTCAGCAGGTGAGCCTGCGTCTTAGTTCAAATTTCGTGTGCTAACCCAAATCAATCCATAAATCGCAACGATTGTACTTTTTTCAAGCGGATCATTATCGAGCTCACGTGGGATCATTATTGAGCTCATGTGTAGGTAGGCCGGCCAACCGACACATCTAAATGAGACCTTAGAAGAGTTTGAGAGTTAACTAACTACCCCTGATTTGTCAATTTTTTGTCGTGTTCAGAGGTAAAATGGGAATGTAAAATGTGAACGGAACTTATGGTGGATCTTGAAGTCTGACACCTTGCAGCAGGAAATGGTTGAAATTTTGGGCAAGGATCGGTCACCATCAAACTGGCGAGTGTACAGAGTGTTTATAGAAATGGTTATAACAATTTGATTCCTGCGCTCCACGCAATTTTTTTATTATTTTAATGAGTTGTCAAGTTGACAATGTTAAAATTTTTTATTACAGATAATAATTTATCTATAATCTAAATAATCATCATGTTGAAATTATCAAGAATTAAATAACTGAAGCGGAAGCGTACCTTAATCAAACGTGATTCACGATGAATGATTCGGTTGGTTGGATATTCTAAATCGATACGTAGTCCGTATTTTCTCTTTGATGATGGGATGTCAGAAAAGATGAACGGTACGTAGGATTCAGGGACCATAACCGACTTTATATACTGAATTGCCAATTAACTTAATCCGGTCCATCATGAATTAGGTAATGACCTGGTATCTACACATAAAAGCCCATACATTTAATTAGATGCATTAAAGCCCGATATATATTAAATCCTTATTAGATCACTTTAATTGGGCTTAACTAAATTGATAGCCTTTTATTCAATACACAATAATTCACATATAAGCCCACACGATTGATTAAAATCCTTACAATCTCCCACTTGGGCTATATGTGTAACCTTACAATTGTGTATCAATCATAACCTTATGAGTACTCAGAATTTTGCTATCATTATTGAATGCATCCCCAAACAATCCGATCCATCAATTATATCAACATAGGATCAAAGCGGCTTTCGCTACATTAATCGTAACTAAACCTTCAATGGTCACGTATATCGACATAACTGAATGGCATGGATCAAGTATGGATGTGTAGTATGGAAATTACATGTAATGTGATCTTCAACATGCCTATTTCCAACTGGTCCGACTTAAGTGAGATCATCCTTAAACAAGTTCAGAGATAATAAATCTGAAACCTTACAGCTGTAAATAACTTTAACTTTAAACTGTATCCAAAAGGACAATAAATGTGTCTAATGCACCCAAAATACAAACTCCCACTGAAACCGAATATCCTTAAGAAGTACAACACCCATATGAGTAATGTACTCATGAAAGACCTTGGGTTGTAATACTTTAGTAAGCTGATCCGCAATTATGGAGTTTGTCACAACGTGCTCTTATTGACACGTGTCCACTCTGAACTGTATCATTTACAACCAGGAACTTATGTCAATGTATTTTGACTTAGTTGAGCTCCTGTTGTTACTGGAATATAAATCTGCTGAGTTATTGCCACAATATAACTTTAGTGGTCTTTCTATACCATACAGAATACGCAACCTTGTGACAAAATTTCGCAGCTATATTCCATAATTAGATGCCCCCAAAATTGCTACAACTGTGCTGCCAAGTGAAAAAGCTAAAGTGTCTGTTAAGCACTCCATCCGGAAATAGCTCCTCCAACCAGCAGATAAATGTAGCCTTATGTGGATCTTTTACTTTCTTGGCATCTAGTAAAAATCGGAATCATAATACCATATGATTTCCAACTGATCCGATTTTCCGTATGTGAGCATGTAATCTTTTGTTCTCTTTAAATACCTTATAACCCATGTTTGGCTGCTTTCCAAATGATCCATCCTAGGGTTACTTAAATATCTCCTTAGTATCCCAATAATGTATGCAATATCCGAACGCATACAAACTTGACCATACATCAGACTTTCTATAGCTTAACTATATGGGATCCTTTGCATTTCTTTAACTTCAAGATAACTTTTCGGGCATTAGTTGAGACTAAATTTTTCTCCCTTAGCGATAGGGCTGTCCCCTGATTTACTGTCTTGCATGCGAAACCTCTTAAGTACTTTATCGATATAGCCCTTTTGTGACAATTCAAGAATACCCCGAGAACAATCCCGGTGTATCTGAATTCCTAATACAAAAGAGACGTCACCAAGATTTTTAATCTCAAAATTCCTTGACAAAAATCTCATAATTTTATGTGACATACTTATATCATTAGTGGCAAGCAATAATCAACATATAAAACCAGGACAATATACTTACTTCCACTGAACTTGTAATACATACAACCATCAACAACATTAATCTCAAAACCAAATGAGATAATTACTTGATGAAATTTGTATTACCCTTAACGAGAAGCTGGCTTGAGCACCTAAAATGGATTTCTTTAATTTGCAAACAGTCTCATCAATGTCTCCATTGAGAAACGTCGTCTTAACATCCATTTGATGTAACTCGAGGTCAAAATGTGCAACAACCTAACTTTCCTGAAAGAGTCTTTCGTAGAAACCAAAGGGAAAGTCTCTTTACAATCAATGTCATCATTCTGTGTAAAGCCCTTAGATACAAGATGAACTTTATATCTTTCCACATTACTTATCGAATCCCTCTTGGTTTAAAAATCCATTTAAGACCAATGGGCTTCGTACCTTATGGTAATGGGACAAGATCTCAAACTTTATTGTCTTGCATATGCTTATACTCCTTATTTATGGCATCAATCCACTTTTGAGAGTTAGAAACCTTCATGGCCTGATGGAATTGATTGGACCATCTTCCACCATTCCATTATTTCCTTATGTTCTTGGAAAAATACTATTTAAATTATCCGGAATAACATTTTTTTTCCTTTCTCTCGTGGATCTCCTTAATGGCTTTAGTTATTGAGGTTGTTGAGTTTGTACTTCTGAAATTTACGTTATTTTTGATGGGAGGTTCTTCAATATTGTCGAATTGAGGTTCCGGATATGCTTCTTGATCAATGACATGCATAAAAACTTGCACGTTGTCAAAAGCAATAGTAGGAATCGAAACCGATCCTTCCTCAACTTATTCCTTAAAGACAATATCTCTAACCTTATTTCTCCCCCCAAACTCAACATCCTCAAAAATGTTGCAGTTCCCGTTTCAAAAAATTGACTTAAGTGTGGGATTATAAAATTAATAGCACCTTAACGACTTTATTTTCTTTATTTGTTTTCTTGCCCTTATCTTTAGAGGTGTTTGCCAAGTGAACACTTTCAATTCTTTTCTACTTCAACTTTTCTTCTTCTTGCACACAAAATAGAATGAGCTCATTTAGAGTTCATTTCTCCCTTTGATAGTTACAACTGACCTTAAATTGACTGAATTGTGCAAGAAGCTTGCACACTATGAAATGAGCTCATTGAGAGTTCATTTCTACTTTGACAGATATAACTAACCTTAAATTAACTATATTGTGCAGGAAGCGATATCAATACCAAATGCACGAGCAAGTCATTAGACAAGTCGAGTTTTAGTTCCTTAAGTTTTGAAGCAGTGTGAGACATCTACACGATGTACTCCCTTATTTTCCCATTGCCTTTATAATTTATTGAAATCAAGCTTTGCATAAGCGTGCTTGTTTCAGCCTTATCGTTTTTCGCAAAACGTTTCTTGATTTCGGCAAGGAATTCTTTGGCATCATTTACCTCATCAGATACTATGCCACTAAAGGCTTCCGGAATGCCGCACTTAAATGATCATGAGACTCATGTAATTTAAGCAATCCCACTTCTCAAAGTTCCTCATTTGATTATATGAACTTTCATCCGTAAGAGGAGCGAGTTGCTCAATCCTTAGTACACGATCTAGATCCATGCAGCTAACGAAAAGTTAATGTTCTTGTTTTGATCCTTGAAGTTTATTCCATAAATACAGGGATTAAATTTGAGCTTGTAGATATACTACTAGCAGAATTTGAAACCGAATAGAGAACACTTAAACAAAATAGCTCACATAAATACCTTATTATGCAAATCATATTTTCAAATAATGGTAGGGCCCATCACAAGATACCTAGCACAACATCAATATTTAGTCTTTGGACAGAAATATTAACTTGTAAGTGGTACTCTTGGTGTAGTGATCAAACACTGACAGTAAGACATGTCAACCAACAAACCTTTCTTTGGACCGATTTATTGATCACACGTAAAACCAAATAACCGTCACATATTTATCACCACAAGTTCATGTGAAATTCGGATCAAATATTGACTTTCCTTTGGGCTGATCAATATCCGCATGAGATAACACACAAACACCTAATTTTCCCTTGGTGTAGTGATCAACCACTGGCAATAAGACATGTTAACCAATAAACCTTTCTTTGGACCGATTTATTGGTCACACGTTAAACCAAATAATTGCCACGTGGTTATCACAACAGGTGCATGTGAAATTCGAGCCAAATATTGACCTTCCTTTGGGCCGATCAATATCTGCAATGAATAACATACACAAATACCTTCTAATATTCAAAGTTAATTAATATCCACAAGAGAGGTTGCTTTGGCAACATGTTGCTTCAACTAACTTACTTTCGAATATTATATCTCTCAAAAGATTCCGATGTACCAAGATTTGAAACTGAAATTCATTGATTTGCATCTATATTTGACTTTAGGATTTGAATTATAGAATTCAAAACTTTAGAATAAAGCAATCCTTAAGTTACGAGAGTCTAATTGCAATATTCTTAAACATTAGGTGGCCAATTATGTAAAATTTTAAGCTTGGAAGGCTTAAATTACAAATTCTCCAAAACCTAATTTGCCAATTTAGAGAAATTCTAAACTTTAGGTCCCAATTTGAAAGAAAAACAAACTTTAGAGGGCCAAAATAGGAAATTCTCAATCTTTAAAGGTTGATTTTAAAAATTTTCAAACTTTAGGAGCCAATTTAGCGAATTCCCAAACTTTAGGGACTTAATTTAAAAAAAATTCAAACTTTAAGGACCAATTTTGAAAATTTACAAACATTAGTGACTGAATTAGAAAAATTTCAAACTTTGGGGACTGAAAATGAAAATTTTCAAACTTTAGAGGACCAAATTAGAGAATTTCAGAACTTTAGGTGCTTTATTAGAAAATTTTCAAACTTAAGGGACTGAAAATGAAAATTTTCAAACTTCAGGGGCTGAAACACAAAGCCCTTAAACCTAAAAGGCCCAACTTAAATAATTTATAACTTTAGGGACTGAAGTTATAAATTCCAGAATTTTAAGGGCCAACTTAAATAATTTTTATAACTTCGGATTTAAACATTATTTAAAACAAATAGGGGGACCTGATGTGCAAATAATCATAATTATCCAAAATTGCAAAGGAGCCCTTCAATACTTCTAATTTCCAAGACAAGCCCCTGCCTCAAATTCGATTTTCAGCAGTTAGGGTTTGAGACTAACCCTAGCCGCCACCGTCACCACCCCCATATCTGGCAAAACGAGGCGCCATCACCGACGAGCCTCCTTCGCGACCCTCATTGCAACGCAGTGCCATTCCCGGCGCTGCACTCCAGAGGCACATGCAGGGGCACAGCGTCGCGCGCGCGACGCTGCAACCATCCCTGCGCAGCCAAGACCCGGCGCTGCTCGCCCAGGCCGACGACGTCGTCGTCTCATAACCGTTCGAAATCCAACTCCAAAACCAGATTCAAAACCAATACCAAATCTGAAAATTCACATAATATACATACAAGAACGATTTTAACCGAACAAAACCAACCCCAAATATCTGAATTCCAAGCCCATATTCATACTCGACCACCACACAGGATCCAAAACTGAGAAACCCATAAATGATTTCAAAATATATTTACATACAGATTCATGTATACATACACACAGAAATTCCATTTTCAAGCTTTAAAATCCAAATTCATAAATACATTCACCCAATCGATTTTATCCAGACAAAATCGAACTTAAGACCAGATTGTTGAATCTGAATTTTCAACAGCTGAGCAGAATCCATTTAATATAGCAAAATCTATATCCAAATCCGAAAACATTCAAGCCCAGTAGGTAATTCATGCTTTAAACACATATGCACGGATTTTATAGATACAAAACTGAACCCAAATTAGATTTCTCATAAACTGAACCCAAATTAGATTTCTCATATATATATATACACACACACACATACAGAGAGAAAAAAAATTGATTTGGTTGAAACTGAAAACTTTAATTTCGCATATACATAATTAGGTTTTACATATATGCGTTCGAAATTCATCTGATAATTCAACACGATGTTAGCTCTGATACCACTTGTTAGAAAATTTTATTACAAATAATAATTTATCTATAATCTAAATAATCAACATGTTGGAATTATCAAGAATTAAATAACTGAAGCGGAAGCGTACCTTAATCAAACGTGATTCACGATGAATGATTCGGTTGGTTGGATATTCTAAATCAATACGTAGTCCGTATTTTCTCTCTGATGATGGGATGTCAGACAAGATGAACAGTACGTAGGATTCAGGGACCATAACCGACTTTATATACTGGATTGCTAATTAACCTAATCCGGCCCATCATGAATTAGGTAATGGCCTGGTATCTACACATAAAAGCCCATACATTTAATTAGATGCATTAAAGCCCGATATATATTAAATCCTTATTAGATCACTTTAATTGGGCTTAACTAAATTGATAGCCTTTTATTCAATACACAATAATTCACATATAAGCCCACACGATTGATTAAAATCCTTACAGACAATTCATTTCTTATACTCTTCTTTTTCTTTTTTTCTTCTAATAACTTATTTGGTCCATTATAAATTAATCAATTTTTTTTCTCAAATTCATTTTCAATCACACATTTTTATAGGATACATCACTTTACATATTTTTCAATCACACATTTAAAATTTAAGATAATTAATTGAAGAGACAAGTCAGATAAAAAAAATGTTGACGTGAGAATTCAGCTGAAAAATACATTTTTTTTTATTATTATTGAGTTGTCTATTCTGCCACGTTTTTATAATCTTCATTTTAATTATATTTTCCTGAGTTAGTATGATTTGTTTGTGTAACGTCTATTTTAATTTATTAAGCACACACTTAATGTAATCATTACAATTTATAAATCGATTTATAAACAACACAAATTTTTAAATCGTTTTTTAATTGCACACATTTTTTTACAATACAAATTTTCAAACAACTTTTTAATCACACACTTACTTTTTAATCACACATTTTACCTACAAAATATAAATAAATCAATTTATATTGTTAAAGTATTATCGAAAGGAGACTTAATGTCTGTTTGGTAAAGGAGAAATTGAATACATTTTTAAATGTGTCATTGAAAAATATGTAAAGTGATGTGTTCCATAAAAATGTGTGATTGAAAATGAATTTGAGAAAAAAATTGATTGATTTATCGTGGACCAAATAAGTTATTAGAAAGAAAGAAAAAATAAAAATAAAAAGTATAAGAAATGGGTCCCATTAATTAAAATATTAAAAAAAAATTGCGTGGAGCGCATTAGAACAAATTTGATGGTTATAAATAATGGGAAATTAACGCATTTAGTCCCTAAACGTTACCTCTTTGTACAATTAATTCCTAACTTTTCATTTTTTTGTGTTGAAGTTCTTAAATGTTGCATTCTTTTGCGCAAGAGATCTTTTTGAATGATTTCCTTTCATTTCAATGTTAAAAAATTAAGAAAAGATTTAAATGCCCTTATACATAATTGGCGTAATTAGCCCATGAGCTTTAGATTTTGGTGCTTAAGTCCCTAACATTTCAATTTGATACAAGCAGTCCCTAAATTTTAGGAGTTATTTAGTGCAATAAGTCCTCAACCTTTCAATTTGGTACTTAAGTCTTTAAACGTTACATTATTTAGCGTCATGCATCCTTTTAGATGGTTTTCCTCAATTCTACCTTTAAAATTCAATTTTATTTTTATCAAAATTATTAAAAAGCTTTTATACTAATAAATAAATAAGCCTCTTTTTGGAAATTTAAATTTTTTATTTCTTGCTTTGCTAGAGTTTGTTATGGCTTGTCAATTGGGTTTCCTATAAAAGGTTTTTATTGTGTTAACACGAATTCCTCAATTTACCACTTCTAAAAAGACAATTTTTTTTATTTTTTTATCAAAAAAAGAAACAAAAAGAGACTGTATTCATTTGTTTAAGGCTTATTTAAAAGGTGAAATTTATCTGAAATTAATTTTCTTCCCAAACATTTCATCGACATTCTGAAAGCAATTTTGCATATTGAGAGTTACGTTCACTTTGCTCTACAGTTTTTTCTGTTTCGAAATAGCATAAATCTTAAACAAGTGAGAATCGAAAAACTCAAATTTGTTGGAGTGTGTTCATTGCCACATCCTTGATTTAATATTTTGTTTGTAGTAGGGGGTCTAGGAGGCGTTGGGATTTACATGAAAGCACCTGGAGGACGTGAAGAAGTTGAAGTTGCTGTTTCTAGTGTTCCAGATCAATCTAATCAGTAGCTCATTTTTCGGTGTATCCTTATACCTAGCCATTGATTTACCGTGTACTTGGATTCACGGTTCAAATTTTTTTGAGTGTGTGTGTGTATATATATATATGAAGCTGTTCGCTAACTGTAAGTGTATGGGTCACGCAAGTAATAAACTGGACGTGAGTCCAAGTATCGATCCCACAGATATTGTTGTAAATTATATTTTAAACTACAGACCTTAACCAGAACAAGAGATTTGATTGAATTGAAAATTTTTATTTTTGAAATTTAAAATAAAGATTAAACTAAAGAACAATGAAAATTTGATTTTAAAACTTATCAAAATAAATGCGTGAGAATCATGAATCCATTTTGACTCTATCATCCATATTTTAACCAAAATATTTAAATATAACTCACGGGTTTTGAATTTTCATATTCAAAATGTAGTTAAAACTCCATTTCGGACAAGCATTAACACATATTTCTACGCACGACCAAGCTATATTTCTATGATGAATCCGAATGTGTAAGAAAGCATTAAAAGATTTGTAATTACTATAGCAGAAAACACAAAGTATAGGGGTATATTTCTATCCCATATCGGACTTTGGGGCAATTGAAACAAATCTAATGAAATCCCAATTTTTCGAACTTAGGAAATCATAACATCGATCACATAATAATTGGTCAGAAAATCATATGATAATCAAAGTACGAATCAATTGCATCAAAATCATGAATTTCATAAAATAAATAATAGATTAAAGCATGAAGTCAAGATTTCAAAATTTCATCACAATTCTAACATAATTAACCTAACCCAGAAATATAATTGAATAGAAATCACAAGAAAAATAAAAGGATGTCACCCCGTTCATCTTCTTGTTCTTTGGTCTTCAATTTTTGCTCTTGACGTGGCATTGATCCTTTGGCACTTTGGCTTCGTTTTAGCATGAAACAAGACAATTGGGAACCCCTAATTTCGTGCCTTATGCCATTTATTTATAAATTCTCTCGAAGCCTATGTCAAAATAAGATAAATCTGTTGAAAATTGAGCAAAAAGCCCAGCTGCGGCCCAGAAAGTTAATCGTGCGACCGCATGGTACTGATATGTTAGCTTCAGTTGCCTATTTTGGCGGTCATGCGACCGCGCAGTTTAGATGCATGCAACAGCACACTTTTCTCGAAGAAAGCAACATTCAACTTTTAAGTGCTATAAGTTGGTCCCTGTCTTTTAATTGCACAACAAGTCTTTCAACTTTCGATTATTGCAATTTAGCCCTTGAACTTCTGATTTCTTTTAAATTTGATTTATTCTTTGAATTTCTTCTAATTTGCCCTTTGATCTACTTCATCAACTCTTGATTTTCACACTTTGACACTTTTATCATCCAATTGCTTGATTTTGGATTCAATTCCATTGTTTTCTCAACTTTTGGATTATTCCTGAAATATATACAAAAACAACAAAAATAAATAGCAAATATTTTTGAACAAACAAATAAAATCTTACTTTTAGGATAGAAATAAGTGTATAAAATACACTTATCAAAAGCTCCATTGACACGGTAGAACAAATTCTTACAAAGCAAGAAACAGAAATCTTAAGTTGCCAAAAAAGAATGTTTTTTTTTTTTTTTTTAGGAAAGCAAGATCATTCATTCATCAATATTTCGAGGATACGCTTGAAATAAATAAAGGCGAAAATAAGGACAAAACAATAGTGTCCAAAAAAGAGCTATCGGCTTTAGTTAATGTGTGATCTACTTGGTTGGCTGATCTCGTAACCTAGTTGAACTTGAGGTTTGGTAAACCTCTATTAAGAAGTTTGTACTCTTCAATAAGTATCCCAAAGTATGAATTATCCATTTCATTATTGTGTAGAACGTTATAGACTTGTTGGGCATCCATCTCAATAATTTCGATCGTGGGGAAATTTGATTTAAGCCAAGAAAGGGCCTTACGGACCACCAAAGTTCCAGCAATGAGTGGATCAACACTTCCTTGTATAGAGACGATTTTAGCAGCAACAAAAGGCCCCTCATCCCGAACCACAAGCCCTATCCCTATCTTCCTTAGGTTTTCAAAAATGGCAGCATCAACGTTCAGTTTTTAAGGAACCTGGCTGAGGTGGTTTCCATTTCTTGACCTTCAGTCCATTGGAGTTTGGTATAGGCTATGAAGTTGGTTGGTTGGCATCACGTCATTGCTGGAGTAGGGTTTTTGCATATTTTACCACCTTATCCACTGTGAAAGATCTTGCTTTCCAGATTGTTTCATTTCTATTTTTCCAGATAGCCCAACAAATCATAGCAATGAGCTCACATTCATGTTGGAGCTTTCTAAAGATCGTTGTGAGCCATTCTTTGAAGTTTGTGGCTAAGAGACGTGGATCGGTTACACCTGTTGTCTCCCAAACCTTCTAGGAAAATTCACATGAGACAAGAGCGTGTAGAGCAGATTCTTCATAGATTAAGTAAATCGGGCAGTGACTGTCGACGTCAACTCTTCTAAATCTCAGTTGCTCTGCAGTTGGGAGAACAATCCTAGATGCCCTTCATAGTAGGTATCGAACCTTTGCATGGATTTTACATCTCCATATATTATTCCAAAACCTCTCCGTAGCCGTGTGGGAGTGTAAGAACGAGTTCTCCATCAATTTCTTATATCCACTTCTGATCTTGTAAGTACCCTTTTTTTCATAGATCCAAACCATTCGGTCTTCTCATCCAAGGGCAGTTAAAGGGATTTTTATGATCTAACGACGATCCTCCTCGTTGAAAATCCCAGCTAGGAGATTATGGTTCCAGTTTCATTCACCTTCTACAATCAGTTGGTCTACAGTGGCGTCTTCACTCCCTGGAATCTGTGCTGAAGTTATAAAACCTTGGTTGGGATTAGGGAGCCAAGGATCCTTCCATATTCTAGTCGAAGAGCCATTTCCCACTCAAATTCTGTGACCCTCCTTCAGTAGTAGTTGAGCAGCAGTATGCTTCTCCAAATATAACTTGGCCTATAACCTATTTTCGCTTCCAAAAATATCGTCGAAGGAAAGTAACGTGCCTTGTAGATCCGAGAAATCAAGGAGGTAGGTTGTGTTATCATCTTCCAGCCCAGTTTACTGAGTAGTTCTAGGTTAGTTTCATGCATTCTTTTGAATTCGATGCCACCTCTAGACTTTGGAAGGCAAAGTTTATCCCACGCCGTCCAATTGATGCATGTAATGTTCCCTTGGTTAAAATTCCACCAAAATTTGTTCATAATCCTTCCAACCTCCTCACAAAGTTGATTGGGGATCAAAAACGCTCATGACAAAAATTTGGGACAGCTTGTGCAATGGTCTTGATGAGAATCTCTTTTCCCGCTCTAGATAAGCTCTTCTCTTTCCAATCTTGTACTCATTTCCAGACTCGGTCTTTAATAAATGAAAAGATCTCTCTTCTCCTCCTCCCAATGATAGATGGTCAGCCCAGATATTTTTCATGTCCTTGGAAAGCCCTGATAGCCAAGTTTGATCGTATAGCTTCCTGTCTCTCTGGATCAACATTGTTTATGAAATACAAGGTGGATTTATGATAATTGGTGGATTGACCAGATTCTGTTTCATATTTATGGAGGAGGTCTTTGATTTCATTGCATTCCCTTATTTTGGCTCAAAAAAATAGTAAGCTATCATCCGCAAAGAAAAGGTGGGTAAGAGAAGGGGCATTCCTTGTAATTTTACATCCATGTATGCTGCCTTAATTTTCTTTGAATCGAATGAGTGATGATAACCCCTCCAAGCAAAGTATAAATAAATATAGAGATAAGAGGCACCCTTGACGCAAGCCACGCTTCGGGATAATAGGTCCAATGTCAAAACCTCCATGAATAACAGGATATCGGGCTGTGGAGACACATAATTCAATCAAGTCTATCCAGCTTTGAGGAAAACCCATTTGGCTAAGAATTTGTTTTAGAAAACCCCATTCTAGTCGATCATATGCCTTGCTAATATCGATCTTGACGGCTGCCATTCCATGTTTATGACTTTTCTTCTTTTTCATATGATGAAGATGTTAGATAGTGGAGAATATGTTGGTAGACAAAAATTTGTGGAGGCCATCATTATTATTTTTTTGGCAGACAAAAGTTGTGGAGGCCATTTTTCTTTTAATGGTCACCAACTTTCTGTTGAAAGTTGGACGAGAATTCTGCCTATAAATTGAGCCTCCGTTTGCAGTAAGAAATACACCAAAATCAATACAAGCTCAAGAGAGAGAGAAAGTATAAACACAAGATATTTTCTTGTGTGGAGAGAAAAGTGAGTTGGAGAGAATAGCCTTTATATAGGCAGATAAAAATACAGTGTAGTATTTTTGTACTCCTCATTTTTCGAGTTAGTGAAATATATTGGTGTGGGTCCGTGGATGTAGGAAAATTTCTGAACCACGTAAATCTTTGTGTTTCGTATTTGCATTTTATTTTTGCGTATTTATATTTTCTCAGTCCAATTTATTTGTGTCACATCGATCCTGGGCGGGATTAGTTGCATCCTAAATCCCAACAACTGGTATCAGAGCTTTGGCTCATTGAAATCTTTTGAAATTCTTAGTATGCTCTGTGGTTGCGGCTTTGACTGATCTTCCACATCAGAAAATATTTCTTTAGACTGGTTTGTGATTGAGTGGGAACAATGTCGACAGATGAGAAAATATCAAAAATTGAAAAATTTGATGGTTCAAATTTTGGATTTTGGAAAATGTAAATGGAGGACTATCTGTACCAGAAGGATCTATACAAGCCACTAAAAGAAAAGCCAGAAGATATAAGCCAGAGGGATTGGGAGTTGCCTGATCGAAAAGCACTCGGCACAATCTGACGTTGTCAAAGTCAGTGGCCTTCAACATAAAAAATGAGAAGACGACAGAGTCTCTCATGGCAGCCCTTTCTAGCATGTACGAACAGCCATCTGCAGCAAATAAAGTCCACTTAATTAAAAAGCTGTTCAATATGAAGATGGCTGAAGGCGGAAGATTTGGGGAGCACCTAAATGAATTCAATGAAGTGACGGACCAGCTAAACACAGTCGAAATCACTTTTAGTGATGAAGTTCGAGCTCTGTTAATTCTTGGGCAGTTGCCAGACAGTTGGAATGGTACAGTCACAGCAATTAGTGGCTCTGCCGGAAAGTCAAAATTGAAGTTCGATGATGTCGTAAGCATGATCTTAACGGAGGAGATCAGACAACAGTCAGAAGGGGTCTCAACTTCAGGATCGACGTTAAACGTGGAAAGCAGAGGCAGGAGTTCCAACAGAGGAAATGGGCGGGGCAACGGAAAATTCAGAAGTGGTAGATCGAGGTCCAGAAATCCAAACAATTCCAACAAGACAAAGGTTGTGGAATGTTGGAAGTGTGGCAAGACCGGTCATTACAAAAACCAGTGTCCAACACCTCCAAAAGAAAAGGAGGACAGGACGGAGGTCAATGTTGTGGAAGAGGAAGCGGACGATGCTTTGATATGCTCTTTGGAGAGAAAAACGGAATACTGGGTGATTGATTCCAGAGCATCTTTTCATGCTACCTCAAACAAGGAGTTTTTTGTAAACTATACGCGGGGTGATTTTGGTATAGTCTATCTCGGTAATGATCAACCGTGTGACGTGGTCGGAAAAGGTGATGTACAGATCAAGATCAATGGATCTGTGTGGAAGCTGAAGGACGTGAGACATATTCCAGAATTAAGGAAGAACTTGATCTCCGTCAAGCAATTGTCGGGAGAAGGACATGTCACCACCTTCTCTGGTGATAACTGGAAGATCACCAAGGGCGCCATGATTATCGTTCGTGGCAAGGATACTTGCACTCTCTACACAACGGCGGATGCTTGTGTGATGATTGCAGTTGCTGATAGCAAGGAAGGCCCAAACCTGTGGCACCAGAGACTTGGGCATATGAGTCAGAAGGGACTCAAGTATATGCATGCAAAAGGGAAACTACCAGAGCTTCAATCTACTGATATAGACTTATGCGAGAGTTGCATTTTCGGGAAGCAGACCAGGGTGAGTTTCAACACTAGTGGTAGAACTCGGAAGCGAGAGAAGCTTGAGTTAGTTTACACAGACGTTTGGGGACCAACTGCAGTTTAATCTATTGGCGAAAAGTCATACTTTGTGACTTTCATTGATGACCACTCGAGAAAAGTGTGGGTTTATTTCTTGAGACACAAGTCCGAAATATTCGATGTGTTCAAGAAGTGGAAAGCCATGGTGGAAAATGAAACAGGATTGCGAGTAAAGAAGCTGAGGTCCGACAACGGAGGAGAATATACGGATATGGCGTTCAAGAAGTTCTTTTACCAGAATGGCATCAAAATGGAGAGGACGTTGCCAGGGACTCCACAGAAAATGGAGTTGCAGAACGTATGAACCGGACATTAACGGAGAGAGCCAGAAGCATGAGGTTACATGCAGGCTTACCCAAACAGTTTTGGGCAGAAGCAGTCAACACAGCGGTGTACTTGATCAATCGAGGACCCTCGGTACCATTGGAGTACAGGATACCGGAGGAAGTATGGAGCGGAAAAGAAATAAAACTTTCCCACGTGAAAGTTTTTGGAAGTGTCGCATATGCACATATTAGTGATCAGGCAAGGGGCAAGCTAGACCCCAAATCGCTAAAGTGCACATTCATTGGATATGGCGAAGATGAGTTCGGCTACCGCTTATGGGATGACCAGAACAGAAAGGTCATCAGAAACAGGGATGTCATATTCAACGAGAAGGTTATGTACAAGGATAGAAATGCAGTGCAGTCCGATGACACAGTACATGATGATCCAACATATGTTGAGTTGGATGATGCTCCAGAAAGTAGTACGTCGCAGCAGACAGAGGAGGATCTGCAGTAACAGGAGCCTGTTCTAGAGACTGATGCATCACAGTCTCCAGTCCCTGTTCTTAGAAGGTCAACCAGACCTCATGTTCCAAATAGAAAGTACATGAGCTACATGTTAATTGCTGATGCAGGTGAACTTGAATGCTATCATGAGGCATGTCAGGTCGGTGATTCTGGCAAGTGGGAGCTTGCAATGAAAGATGAGATAAAGTCTCTCATCTCTAACCAGACGTGGGAACTAGCTGAGTTACCTACAGGAAAGAAAGCTTTGCACAACAAGTGGGTGTACAGAATCAAGGAAGAACATGACGGATCAAAGAGATACAAGGCGAGGTTGGTAGTCAAAGGTTTCCAGCAGTAAGAAGGAATTGACTACACGGAAAATTTTCGCCAGTTGTGAAGCTGACAACAATCAGATCAGTCTTGAGTATTGTTGCAGCAGAGGGTTTGCACTTGGAGCAGTTAGATGTGAAAACTGCTTTCCTCCATGGTGACCTTGAGGAGGAAATATATATGCAGCAGCCAGAAGGCTTCTTAGTCAAGGGAAAGGAGAAGCTCGTTTGCAAATTGAAGAAGAGCCTGTATGGCTTAAAGCAAGCCCTGAGACAGTGGTACAAGAAGTTCGACGAATTTATGCAGAAAAATTGGTACTTCAAATGTAATGCTGACCATTGTTGCTACTTCAGGAGATTCGAGTCCAGTTATATAATTTTGCTACTTTATGTCTGTTGAATCTGGGCCCAAAGAAAGGTACAGTGATCCACCAGCGAAGGCCCAATAGTGGCCCAACGGACCAATGCCCACAGCTAAAGGCCTAAAGTATCACCTGGGAAGAATGCCGAGGTGGTACGTCGAGCACACCTCTTTAAGCCGACCTGGTTAACGTCTTGCCGATGTGCTTTATACCCAGCCGGGGCGCTTTACGGCGCTGACCATAAGAGAGATGGAGTCAGTGATGGGACACTGCCTTTACCAAGACATGACAGGCGCCCATCCCCTACGAAATGTAGCAATGATTAAGGTTGAAAAGCAAGGTTGTCACCTCCATGAGCTGGGGTGATGACAAGTGTAAAGTATGCCACGTGTCGTGATCCGAGACAAGAAGTTCCTCTATAAATGAAGAACAATTGTCTCCAAGTTAGGGGTTAGCAACTTCTGATTCTTAACTCTATATTTCTCTCACTCCCTTTTCTCTCTTTTACACATTTATATTTCCCGCACCATATATATATTTGCCCAAAATGAGTACTGACTTAGGCATCGGAGTGCAAACGGGAGCCACCTCGGCCCCCTTTGCAAACTGATCGTTTGTCACAGTGCGCAGGAGGTCCACGTGTCCAAGAGGGAGGAGCTGAGACGTGTTGGTCCAAGGTCCATCCCGATTTCGTGGTCAACAATGTCGATGATATGTTAGTAGCAGGCTCAGATATGGACGAAATAAAGAAGTTAAAGATGCAGCTGTCAGCAGAGTTCGAAATGAAGGACTTGGGTGCAGCGAAGCAGATTCTCGGAATGAGAATTTTCAGAGATAAGCAGAAGGGTATCTTGCAGTTATCTCAGGCCAAGTACATTAGTCAAGTTCTGCAGAGATTTAACATGTGCAGTGCGAAGGCTGTCAGCACGCCACTAGCTAATCACTTCCGTCTATCTAGTGATCAGAGTCCTAAGACAGAGGACGAGATAAACTTCATGGCTAAAATACCATATGCCTCAGCCATTGGAAGTTTGATGTATGCCACGGTTTGTACCAGACCAGATATTGCTCATGCAGTGGGAGTTGTGAGTAGGTTTATGGAAAATCCAGGAAAGCAGCATTGGGAAGCAGTAAAGTGGATATTAAGATATCTACGGGGAACTACTGATAGATGCTTATGCTTTGGACGAGGCAAGGTGACTCTACAAGGCTTTGTAGATGCAGATTTTGCTGGCGAGGTAGATCGCAGACGAAGTACTACTGGTTATGTTTTCACAGTAGGTACTGCTGCAGTTAGCTGGATTTCGCAGATACAGAAGATTGTTGCCCTATCCACTACAGAAGCAGAGTACGTGGCAGTAACCGAGGCTAGCAAAGAAATGATCTGGTTACAGGGTTTGTTGGCAGAATTGGGATTCAGTCAGGAGAAGAATGTTTTGCACAGTGATAGTCAGAGTGCGATACATCTGGCAAAGAATTCAGCATTTCATTCTAGAACCAAGCACATTGGACTCCGTTATCATTTCATCAGGTCTCTTTTGGAGGATGAAATATTAACATTAGAGAAGATCCAGGGTAGTAAGAACCCAGCCGACATGATGACCAAGACAGTAACAAATGAAAAATTGGAGCTGTGCTCAGCTTCAATTGGTCTTCTGAAGTGAAGACAAAGGAAATGACTCACACCATATTTCACAAGGAGTTGGAAGGAGGAGGTGTCTCGGGTGAAGCCACATTAGTCTCCAAGTGGGAGATTGTTAGATAGTGGAGAATATGTTGGCAGACAAAAATTTGTGGAGGCCATCATTATTATTTTGTTGGCAGACAAAAGTTGTGGAGGCCATTTTTCTTTTAATGGTCACCAACTTTCTGTTGAAAGTTGGACGAGAATTCTGCCTATAAATCGAGCCTCCGTTTGCAGTAAGAAATACACCAAAATCAATACAAGCTCAAGAGAGAGAGAAAGTATAAACACAAGATATTTTCTTGTGTGGAGAGAAAAGTGAGTTGGAGAGAATAGCCTTTATATAGGCAGATAAAAATACAGTGTAGTATTTTTGTACTCCTCATTTTTCGAGATAGTGAAATATATTGGCGTGGGTCCGTGGATGTAGGCAAATTGCTGAACCACGTAAATCTTTGTGTTTCGTATTTGCATTTTATTTTTGCGTATTTATATTTTCTCAGTCCAATTTATTTGTGTCACATCGATCCTGGGCGGGATTAGTTGCGTCCTAAATCCCAACAGAAGAGCCTCAAATGCTAGCATGATATTATCATTTATGGATCGGCCTAGGACAAAAGTACGTTATGTCTCCAAGATAACATCTGGTAGGATAATTTTGAGTCTGTTGGCAAGAGTTTTAGCTACAATCTTGTACACAACATTGCAGAGAGATATTGGTCTGAAGTTTTGCATCATCTCAGGGTTTCCTTTCTTCAGAATAAGGACAATGGAGGTATCATCATGCCTACAGGGAAGGTGCATGAGTTCAAACAATGCAAACACAAGGAGGTAACGTCCTTACCAACAATTTTCCAAAAGTAAGAGCATTTTAATATTTTTGATAAAAATAAAATTGGATTCTTAAAGGTGGAATGGAGGAAAATCATCTAAAATGATACGTGGCGCTAAATAATGCAACATTAGGGACTTAAGCACCAAATTAAAAAGTTAAGGACTTATTGCGCTATATAATGCCTAAGTTTAGGGACTACTTACACCAAATTAAAAGATTAGAAATTTAAGTACCAAATCTGAAGTTTAGGGATTAATTGTGTCAATTATGTATAAAGGCATTTTGGTCTTTTCTTAACTTTATAACATTGAAATTGATGGAAATCATCCAAAATGACATTTGTGCCAAAGAATGCAACGTTTAAGGACTTCAGCTCCAAAAATAAAAGGTTAGGGACTCATTTCACAAAGAGGCAAATGTTTAGGGACTAAATGCGCCAATTTCCCTAAACCAAAACTGATTTTCTTACCGTCGAACAGAGCGTAAAAATTCAGCTTAAGATGAAGTAAGTAAATATTAGGGTGCGTTTGATTGCGAGAGTGAAATTTGGGTGGAAAGAACACGAATTCCAAGGAAGTGAATTCCAAAGAACTTATTTTTCTGAGAATTGAAAGTTAAAGTGTTTTATTGTGAGGATGAAATTTGGGTGAAAAGAAAACGAGTTCCATATTTTGGTGTTTGATTGGTAATATTTTTCATATAATTTGATTGGTGAAAAATATTAAAAATTCAGCTTAAGATGAAGTAAGTAAATATTAGGGTGCGTTTGATTACGAGAGTGAAATTCGGGTGGAAAGAACACGAATTTCAAGGAAGTGAATTCCAAAGAACTTATTTTTCTGATAATTGAAAGTTAAAAGTGTTTTATTGTGAGGATGAAATTTGGGTGGAAAGAAAATGAGTTCCATATTTTGGTGTTTGACTGGTAATATTTTTCATATAATTTGATTGGTGAAAAATATTATTTAATAATAAAATATTTATTAATAAAATATTAATAAATAAATTATTTAATGAATAAATAATATTAAAATATATGAAAGTGGTGAAAAATTAGCTAAATTGTAAGATTTAGAAAGTTGAATGACTAAATTGCAACTATTTAAAAGTTGAATCAAATCAAAGAATGAAAATTGAATTAGGCCACCGATTAATTATACCCAATCGAAAGTTAAAGTATCAAATTGAAAGAAGAACAAGTATAAAATAAGGTCAATTAGAAAGTTGACCAAAATGCAATAAAATAAAGTGAATTACGTTTTGCTTGGAAAATCAATTTCCACCACTTTGATAAGAAAATGATTTCCTTGAAAACAAGGAATTGGGGATGATGTGACCCATGCCAAGAAAATGAATTCCATAAAAGTTTTTGCATATCAAATAATTCAAAAGTGGGAAATGGAAAACAAATTCCATTTTCCATGGAAAATATTGGTTAACAAAACATAGCCTCAGACAACTTGGATGATACTTGATCATTTATGGGTAATATACTAAGAGCATCTCCCATGGGTATGTGAATTGGAGATGCGGATTGGATATGTGAGAGAGAGAGAGAGAGATTATTTTAAGATTAAATTATGGAAATGACATGGATGTTGAAATTAGAAAAAAGAGCCAATAAAAAACTGAGAGAGAGAAAGAGATAAACAAAAATTCAAAATAAATTAATAATAAAAAATAACGGAATGTGTGAATCCTTATATCACAAGGTCTTGGGTTCAAGCCCTCTTGGGGACGCTCCACTTAAAAGTGGAACAAACTCACTTTTGACAATGGAAAATAGTGTTGGCGGCCCGTGATACTCACGTAGGCCCTGAGTTGTAAGCCTCAAGAGCTGTGTACCATCAATATAAAAACACACGTTTTATGGGTTATGATATTTTTGGTAGTTTGTGATGTACCTCTCAATATACGAATTGCTCCCATTTGATGGGATTTTTTGTCCCACCTAGTTGGGTGCGTCTCTTGGGATTTGTACTAATAATTTACAAGGTTGGCCTATGCGCCCGATCTTACAAATTATTTCCCTCAAGCACAAGTCAAGGGCAAGACCCATTTTTTGTACTAATAATTTACAAGGTCGGCCTATGCGCCCCACCTTTCAAATTATTTCCTCAAATACAAAGTCAAGGGCAAGACCCCTTCTTTGTACTGATAATTTACAAGGTCGGCCTATGCATCCAACCTTACAAATTATTTCTCTCAAACACAAAGTCAAGGACTCAACTCCTTTCCCTTGCACAATTAATTTTTACAAGGATGGCATAACACTCGATCTTACAATCTATCTCATGATCAAACAGAGTTTTGCAAGTAACAAAGTAAAAAGCATGAACTCAATAAAAGTCCATAGATTCATTGAATTTCAAAATATTACAAGAAGTCCTCGGGGCATACCTAGGCATTTACATCAAAATTTACAAAAAATTACAAATTCTTAGAAACGAGCTACATTGTTGGGGATCAGGGTCACTGGCATCTCCCGCCTCTTCATTGGAAGTCGCCTCTCCTTCATCCTCCTCCATGAACGGGGTCAGGTCGAGCCCTTCCGACTCCAAAGGAAATTGGGACAGCAGGCTAGTGTCAAGGTCGGGTGCATGAAGTCGGATCCAAGCTTGGGCCTGCTTCATTCATTGGGAATACGACTCCAGGGCGTAATTGCCCAACGCAAGGTCGTACTCCTCCGACCTCTTAAAAGCCTCGATGGCCTCGGCCTTGGCATTAGAAATCTCTTCGTGAGTACAGCGAAGATCGTTAGCAAGTTTTGAGTTTTCCTCTTGAGCAAGATCACGCTCTTGAGTCATCAGTAACAACTCAGACTCGACCTTAGCAAGCTTCACCTCAGCAACTCGAGCCTTCGTGGCTTCATATTGCACAGAGTGCACGAGCTAACTCGATGTCTCACCTCGCTTGATGCCCTGCATGATTAACCCTCGGCCAATGCTAATCAACCGTAGGTCGGGATTAAAACTTAGAATTAATATTAGAATACTAAAACCATCAAAGGCGAAGGTACAAACATACCTTCACGTCCACGTTTGGGAAGTTGTCGGCTCCTTGTTCGAGGTCGACTTCCTCTGAATATTTTTCTAGCAGGACGGGATGGGGGCTTTCCTCCAACTTCTCCCTGAGATCGGACAATGTAGGAGCCTCAGAGGTCACCTCAGGGGTGGGAGAGGCATGTACAGGCTCCTCCCGAGGTGGAGGATGTCGAGTATCTCGAAAACCGTCCCTTTGAAGGGGAACCTCCGTGTTCCTCTTGGAAGTCTCCCCCAAACCAGATTGATCTTTGCTAGGCATCTTATGGTACTGACGTTGCACGACCCCATCTTTCTTCCTCTTCTTGGCAGTACTCTGAGCCCTCTCCTCATCCATCTTCCTTAGCTTATCCCCATAAAACTCCATTCCTGCAAAATATAAACAAGGAAAAAGATAAAAAAAAACATAGCGAGAGCAAAGGGAAGCATAAAGATTACAAAATTTAAGTACATATTACTTAATTTACAAGGACGGACCGAGCTGCAAGTCAAGGCCGGCTTGACTCAAAATCTCATTGGTCGTCAAATCAGACGCCTCCTCGACCAAAATGACCAAAGTCGCATACCCTAATGGCATTGGCAAGAAGGTCTGCCATCACCTCCTCACTTTTATTTCACATCCTATTAAAGCTGTCGACATCCAACCTCATAAAGGTTGGTAAGAATATAGTCTCTCCTTCTCAGGGCTTCATGTAGAAAAACCTCTCCTTCCAATACTTTAAGGAGGAGGGAACCCATGGCACATCAAAGCGCCCCTTCCTGCTTAAATAGACAAAGTTGTTACATCAGGGTATGTACTTCAAATCTAAAAGGCATTTACACAAGTCCACGGTAGGCTCGATTCCTAAATTCCTACACATAATAAAAAATTACACCAGGATTCTCCATCCATTGGGGGCGAGTTAAGCTGGCACTATGTTCACAGAAAGAAGGAAGTCTATAAAAAAATGGTGGAGGGGAAGCCTGAGACCAGCCACAAGGGCCTCATGGAATACCACAATCTCCCCTTCCAGGCAATGGTATGACACATCATCCTTTCCCGGGACCCAAGCTGTGTACCCATCAGATAGCCTAAATTTCCTCATATTAGCCTCGACCATATGCACCATCATCTTACTATTAAAGGTTGCGAGCTCAAGGTCGGCTTCACCCGGTCATCTTCCTAGATCCGAATTATCCTCCTCGCTGCTCGAATCATCATCCCGGGAAAGTGGTGGACCTCTAGAGGCTCGTCCAAATCTTCTACTTCCCTAAGGTCTCCTAAAATCACTTGCCTTACCATATTTTTTGAAAATAAGTTATTTAAATAAGGAGGTCTGGAAATGTTGAGCTTACCTAAAGTGCTACTTTTTGCTGAAGTAATAGGTCGTGCTAGTTGCTCGATGAGTTCTTTGCTCTCTCAAAAAATTTCGCAAAGTAAAATGAAAGGGAGGATAGGGACCATATATATAGAGACAAGAAAAGACTAGAAAAATTCAAAATCTCCACCTTTCCCGTAAGCCGCTTGTCAAACATCAAACTCAAAACTATTCACCTTCTCACATTGATTGAAGTAAAAGTAGTTGATAAAAAATGCGTTACAGTTGTCAGAAATAAATACAACTACTATAAAAAATGAATGCGCTCAGAGACCTATTCCCGATCTTTGGTGCACGGAGGCCAATGATCGGTATGATTTCCCGGTCACATTATTCAAGAATGGGGCTATGGGACTTAGAAGTCTATAGGCCGGGTCATCTAGATCTATAGGCCGACCCAATTGCCCGATCTCATCATAGGACCTTTTCACAGCAAACTTAGGGGTCGGGCATGAATGCTTGGGATTTGACTCTAGACATAAGGTCGGGTATGTGTCTAACCTTGCCACCACCCATGTCACCTGTTGATCTTAAAATCAGTCCTTCTCGACCTTATTGTACAAGAGGCCTATCATAAATCCTTCTTAGCCCATGAGTTTCATAAGTGGACCTAGCCCTAGTGCCAATAAAAAAGGCATAGTCAAGTAAACTACTTTCCAGAAAGGAAAATCCAATTCTTATAAGGATTTTTTTTTTTGAAAGGTAAGTCTCTTCAATAAGGACTCCTCCTAATAGGAGAGGAGAATGGACTTTGAGGCCTATAAATACAGCTCATTTTCTATTAAATGATTATCCTATTATTTATCATCACAATTATCAGCTTTATATCTTTCTCTCTACTTTTCTTTCAAGAAAATTAATTCTCATACCGGAGGGGAGACGAGGAGAGTCCTCCTCGCCTTTTTTGCAAGTTGAATGCGAATCAATCTATCTTTTCCAATGATTAAGCAGTTTCAGATCTTGCCACGTTAAGGAAACGAATTTTTACAGTATCACTTGTGATGATCTTATTTTCATGAAGGAAGCTGAATTTTTTGTGTCTACTTCTTCAATCATCCTCAGAGGTTTTACAACCTTAAACATCATTGAGGCGTCTCAGGCTGCTTGTTATGTAGAAGATGGTAATTTTATCTTATTTCCAGCAAGACAATACTTATATCGATCTACAGTGCCTAAGCTAGTTTCTTACACAAATTTAAATGTACATTAAACTTGTGAACCAGAGCTTCTCACGTTGACTTTTCCTGCTTAAGTTTCCCGTATCAAGAGATGGCTTATTTCTTTAATTGCTAGTCAAATTTTCATATGTCAAAGTAAACCATGTGAAGTGTCACAAAAGTAAAGTGTGTGTTATGTGTAACTGTGTAAGCATTATTGTGATGACAGTAAAATATGTGTGAATCCTTCAGCTTTATTTAGACATTCTTTACTTGCATCACACTAATGCTTACACATGCCGCAAATACTTTAATTTTTAGTTTTGTAAACACTTCAGATTGTTCTCTTTGAGCACTTCTTCAGTTCTTCATTTTAGGTAAAACAAGAACCAGATTGTTTCCATCAAGGATATATTCAAATCACTCTGCTCAACCATTTCCAAACCAATAATCAAAATATCTCCTAATCTTGCTACTATTTCAAGTTAAGATCTTAACCTATTTGAGAGAGAGAGAGAGAGAGAGACCCTACTTTCTTGTTGCGTAGACTGATTAAGTCTTAATCCCAAGTCCCAACTATAGGGACCTAGTAACTAATCAAGTTATTAACAATTATTGTGGGGCTCAGTGGCTTATTAAGGATGAGTCACAGACACCACTCGTCAAGGGACCACCTCATCGTACCGGTTTCTGCTAGCCCACGACTCAATACTCAATAGATGAATGAATCTTAACGATAGAGTCTTAACTTGTTATTCAGTTATTTCAATACCTGACTCATCAGCTTTATAGAGCCATTACTCACTTGTAGACCCAATAGCCCATGTTTGGCCCTAAATTTTAAAAACTCACTTTCAATCATATATTTTATAACACTAGTGATGACAACAAATCGGGTTCGGATCAAATCAGCCTAACGCAAATTCGATTCACGAAATTTTGGATCGGATCGAATTTAGAGCAGATAAAACAGTAAAGAATTTTCGTTATCTATTTACGTTAACGATAAATAAGTCAATAGATAACGGGAAAAATAGATATATAAGGTGTTTAAAAATATGAATTTCAAAAATAAGATCAAACTTGTATAATTTCAAAAATCATATTGCAAGGATAATTAATTAAATTAAATAATTATAAATATTTTATTAATTATATATATTAAAGTCACAATATCTATAATTCCAGGTCAAAAAATAAAATATTTTATGTCACAAATTGTTTTCAATTTCAGTAAATTTTCGAAATAATAGGTCACAATTTATAATTTTGGTCACAAGTTATTTAAGGTCGCAAGTCACATTTACTTATGATCACAAGTCACAATTATTAAGGTAACAAGATACACACTTTTTATGGTCACAACCTATTTTTAGAGTTACAACTAATTCAATCACGACTTATTTTAAGGTCAAAAGTACAAAAAATATTTAGATCACAATCACCAACATCACGAACTGATCAAAAGTCTTTTAAGTCACACATTATCAAAATAGTAGGTCATACTTATTTTTATGTCACAATAACAAATTGTTGTGACTTCAAGGTCACATGTTATAAACTAATCAATTGAACTTATTTTTTAGTCACAACTTATTAAATTATTAAATCACGAATATTTTAAAGTCACAAAAATCGATGCTGCAACACCACCACTTGAACCACTTCACTCCCACCTCACCTTCAAAGATAACAGGTCAAAATTCACCACCAACAACTAGAGGTGTCAATCTGGGTGGTCCAGGCCGCGTCGACTCGCCAACATATAAGGACGGTAACGGACCGTGTGTAAAAATGCTCGCCCTCTGCGAGTTTCGGGCAGGCACACAAATTTCGAACTACAACCCAGGCCCGCCTGGGTTGAGCCTACGCGGGTCGCGGGTCACTATTCGTTCCGGTTTGGTCCATATGAATAAAATTATAAAAATATAGAGTTTTTCATTATTATATCAATTTTATTTTTTTATTTTTTTGTGAATGTAAAATAAGAATTGAAGAAAATGATAAATTCATATTTATACCAAAAAATATTTACATAAAATTCAAATTTAATTTTACATGAATTATTTATAATTTTGCAAAGTTAAATGCAACATAAACAAATGACAACTAAATGCAATTCTAATTATTATTATCAAATATTTATAGTTTAAGTACATCCCAAACTGATTGACACCTACTTTACTATAATTTATAGTTTAAGTACATCCCAACTAGGTTGACACATACTTAACTATAATTTAGTTGTTCAAAAATTATATAGTTGTTTGTCAATCAATCTTCAGCAACTGCAAGATTTTTTAAATCTTCAGCAACATCATCAATAATTTTATCTTGCATCCTTCGATCCGCGAATATCCAATCTTTCACACATATGAGATCTTCCAAAATATCTTCTTTAAGTCTCGATCTTCTTTCGTCCAATACCCTGTTACCTGCACTAAAAGCAGACTCGGATGCCATTATTGAGACTGGAACTGTTAGTAGATCTCGTGTCATTTAGATAATACAGGGTATGACCGCTCATTTGATTTCCACCATCGTAATATATTTAAATTATCCACTTCATCTTCATGTATTAAACTATAATGATCAAATTGATAATATCTTTCTAATTCAGCAGGTGTGGTATTCGGATTTGCAGTTGAATTTGTAGATGAAGAACCAAGAATATTACGTTTCTTAACTATGAGGGAGAAAAAAGAAGATTTACCTTTAGAAGTTGTACTACAGTTTGTAGAGAGTTAAATGTCCCCATTGTCATTATACTATTGAAAAGTTTTCTCAAATGCCATTGTACTTTAAATTGTGTTTGACTTACCATTGAAATTCAAGTTTAAAACTTTCATTGTCATTATACTATTTCAAAGATTCCCCAAATGCCATTGAATTTTAAATGTCATCTGGTATGCCATTGAACTTTACATGTCATCTAGTGTGCCATTAAATTATTAAAAGATTATCCCATTTGCCACTCCCTTTAAAACCTTTTCAATTTTTTTTATTAATTTTTATTTTTTTTTTGTTTCATTAATGTAGATGAATTTACTCATAATTATATTGCTGATTCAATAAAAAAAAATCTCTCTTCATTATGAGAATATTAATGATAGATAAAATATATTTATGTACATTCTTTTAGTTGATTTTTTTTTATTTTTTATAGAAACAAGTTGTCCATATTAATCGAGCATTTCTTCTAGAAAATTATTTTTGTGTGTTTATTAATATTTTATGAAAAGAAAATTATTTATAATAATGTTCATATTAAAATGAATTATTACATATCTTCTTTCAGAAAATTTATTTAATTCAAATATAATTCTAAACAAAATTTCCATTCCTTAACTCTGTTTTAACTATTTTTCGTTTTGTTTCATTATTGCAAAATGGATTTACAATTTTTTTATTCAATATTTTTCTCTTTATTTTTAGAATATTCATGATGGATAAAAATATATTTGTTTAGATTCTTATAATGAATTTTTTATATAGAAATTTGTATTATCCTAATTAATCGAGCATTTCTTTCGACAATAAATCCACTTACAATGATGTTTAGAATTATATTTGAATTAAATTAATTTTCTGAAAGAAGAAATGCAATAAACTCATTTACAATAACTTTCAAAAGATCTAATTATTTCTTATCCATTTCCAATAATGCAATAATTACTTTGAAATTATTTATATTTTAAAAATCTAACATCGTTGTACATAATTCTCTTTTCATAAAATATTAAGGATAGATAAATATTATTTTTCTAGGAGAAATACTCAATTAATTTGGACAACAAGATTCTATTAAAAAAAAACTCATTGAAAGAACCTATATAAATATATTTTTTATTTAAAATAATTTTATTTTCATAAAATATTAATAATAGAAAAATTACTTTTCTAGAAGAAATGCTCGAATAACATGAACAACTCATTTCTTAAAATAAATAAATCATTGAAAGAATCTACACAAACATATTTTCACAATGAAGAGAACATTATTTATTGATTAAACAAAAAAAAAATACGAATAAATTCATCTACAATAATGAAACAAGCAAAAAAAAATATTTAATAAAAATTTGAAACAGTTTTTAAGGAAGTGACAAATGGGATACCCTTTTAATAGTTCAATGGCATACCAAATGACATTTAAAGTTCAACGGCATTTAGGGAATCTTTGAAATAGTATGCTGGTAATGAGAGTTTAAATCTTAAAGTGCATTGACACTTTAGATACAATTTAAAGTTCAATGACTTTTGGGGAAACTTTGCAATAGTACGGTAGCAATGTGGGCATTTAACTCGTTTGTAGAAGAAGGGATATTTTCATTGTTACCATATTTAATAAAATAGTTATTATACATTTCATTAATAAAATTTTCCAATTGTCGATTTGTAATATTTATGTTAAAAGCTAATGTTTCAGAAAGTTATTCTAAAGCACAATGAGCTCCAAATAACTTAATGTGAGGATCCATTACAGTCGCTACTGAAAAAATTAATGGCATGTTTTCATAATATTTTTTAAATTTTTCCTCCATTTAGTAAATAATTTGAAAGAAAAATGGATTGTCTCTAAATGATGAAAATTGTCCAGCAATTTCTACTAATTGTAAAAGTACAAGATTACTAGTTGAATAATAAACTCCAGAACTAACTTTTGTTGCTTTATAAAAAGGTTTAAAAAATTTCATAACTTTAAATGCTTTTTCCCAGTCTGAATCAGATATATAAAATTTATTCTACTTTGAATTAATAAATGCATTAATAGCATTAGTATAGCCCACACACGATTTTAACATTAAAAAAGTTGAATTCCATCTATTAGGATTTAGGAACATCAACAACAAATTTTCTTCTTCTCAACCCAAGAACTTTACAAGTTTTTGCAAATTCTTGTTGTCTAGAATCTGAACAAGAAATATAATTAATAGATTCTCTAATTATACTTATTTGTGGTGTTATTAATTTCAAACCATCTTGGACATCTAAATTATATACATGACAAACACAACGCATGTGAAATAATTTAGAATCATAAAGTGGTGTAATCTTTCTAATTAAAAGCTCAATGCATGCATTATTAACACTTGCATTATCAAAGGTAACACCAAATAGTTTATTTAAAACACCAAACTCATTAAAAACTTGTAATAAATTTTCACACAAATTTACGCCATTATGTGGATATTCAAGTAAACGAAAAACAATAATTATCTTATGCAATAACCAATTATTATCAATAAAATGTGCTGTAACACAAATATAACTATTACGATTTCGTCCAGACCAACAATCAGACGTGAAGCACATAATTCCATCAATTTCATTTTTTAAATTTTCAACCATTGTATGAAATAATTTCATAGAATCAGAACGAGCGGTATTTCTACTTACGCTCCTATAAGAAGGTTGAATGTACTTTTGCAGGGACTCTTAAAAATACTGATCTTCTGAAAATGTGAAGGGCATCTCACGAGCTGCTAAAAATTCCGACATTCCAACTCCCATTCGTTCCTGCGAATAAACAAAGTTTGTAAAAGTAACTGACCCACTAGCATTAGTAAAACCAATAATTTAGTTTTTGTCTAGGATCCAAATGTCCTGTTTCATTTAGATGTTTCTCTTTGTGCCTCCGTAGCGTGTCGGTGCCTTGACCATATCTCCAAATATAAGCCTTTTTCAAATATTGCATACTACTGTACCATCTTTTTCATTTACTGTAAAAATTTGCCACACCTCTGATATTTGTTTCTTTTTTCTTAAATTTTGAGATGATCCAACTTCTACAACATTATCATCTTCTAATTCTATTGGGGAATAGATATCTCTATTGGGGAACATCTATCATTGAAAATAGGATTTTGAGAAGAAAAATCGCAAGAATCCATAATGCAACAGTATTAAACAGTTAAATGAGAGAAAAAATAAAAGATGATGAATCTGATGATTGATGATGATAATATGATATTGGCTATTGAATATGTAAAATGTAAGATTCAAGAGAGTATATTGAAAATGCGATAAATATTAGAAATAAAATCAAATTTATAGATGAGTTTTTTTTTATCTTTACTTTTCTTTTTTTATACAGTTAGAATTGTCCTTGTGAACAGTGAATCTGTGATGCAGATACTTGGTTTTTTTTTTTTTTTTACGAGTTCTCTGCATGCAGGCATAGCTTGCAGCAAGCTAGTTATAGCGCTTGCAGTGTTTTATCGAGAGAGAGCAAAGACTCTGTCCCAGCTTTGTAATTTTTTTTTCACGTGCTAGTGGGTTAACCACGGCCTGTGAAGCTGGGTCACATTTCTTTGACCCCGTGAACAACCCGCCGAGTCACGGGGTCGATCCGAGCTGATTTTCGCTGGTCTGGTCGGTACATCCGTATTGACACCTCTAAGCTAGTTGCAGTGCCAACAGCGTTTTTTCGGGAGAGAGAAACGACTCTCTCCCAGTTTTGTAATTTTTTTTTCTTCACGGGCCAACAAGTTAACCGTGTCCCGTGAAGGTGTGACCCACGAAAACCCGCGAGTCACATTTATTTGAATTGTGAGCCGGCCGCTCGGGTCACGGGTCAGCCCGTGGTCCCGGGTCAATCTGGGGCAATTTTCATGGTTCTAGTCGGCCCGTCCGTCTTGACACCTCTACCAGCCACACCCAAATCCATGCACCACTGTCGGCAACACCATAGCCTCATCGAGACCACCACCACCGGCAACACCCAACCTCTCACTCCACCAGTGTTGTCAACACCCACCTCCACATTACACCGCCCAAACAAATTACCCAAACACAAATGCTCCAGAAACCTCCCCGCCATCATTAGTTAAACCTCAATCAACATCAGTCACAAACCATGTACAAAATTAGCCTACCCTATCGCAACTCCTCTCCCCACACAACAATCACGACCTTTCAAATGGTGGATATCGACTTCCATACGCAGGTTTCTATTCACCACCACTAGACAAACCTCTGCAAAAAAGAAGTGTCGCCGCAGCACAAGCTTTCAGATCGCGAAATATCGACTTCCAACACCATAGTAACCCCTACATCATGGCCTACGTGGAGGAGATCTCAAAGCGCAATATCAACGACGGATCGTCACACCTCTGCCTTTTCCAGCAACGAGCACCTAGAATTGGTCATCATCGCCGCTGGAGGTGTGGTGGTATGTCGCTGGAATCGCTACATGCTTTTGCTGTCACTTGCTCATGTCACACAGCTTGTTCCCGATGTTACCAAATGTTTTCGAAGAAGTGGCCGTCACCATCACCGTAGCAGTGGGTTGGGGGTGTGCAAAGAGAGAGTGTGTGTTTTTGTGTGAAATGAGGAATAAAGGGTTTGAGATGGGTGAGGAGTTGGGTAAGTGGGATGAACTTATTTTCATTTAATAATATTATTTTTAATAATTAAAATTCTAATTACAACCTGAGATTTGAATTTATATAAAATTGATCTCATCAATAAATTTGGATCTTTATAGTAGGGGTAAGTGTAATTTTCACATACATAATTCATAAAACAACTAATATAATAAATGCATAAATAGAGAATTAAAGATTTTATCCTGAATTCAACAAAAGATTAAATATTTTAAATTTATTAATTAAATTTTTATAAAAAGATTTTTAATTTTTTTAAAAATATAGGATCGCAGATCATATCAAATCGGATCATCCCGGATCGGGATCTTTTCGGATCGGCCGATCGAATCGATTTTTTGCCATCTCTATATAAGATTCGCGACTTTTATCAAATCTTGAACTGTATTTCTTAACTTATATCAAAATTTATTTTAAAAAAAAATTGTAGCCAAACCAAATATGAGCTAAATTAACTATTTATTATATCAAAAGATCTCTAACTCTTTTGTTGTGATTCTTCTTTATTTAAATAAAGCTATTTAATTAAAGGAATTTTTCATTCAGTTTCTAAATTATCAAAAAGCCTTGTAATATTTTATGAATAATTTTTTTTTCCATAACTTAAGAAGAAGTAACTGTAAGAATTTTAATCAATCGTGTAGGCTTATATGTGAATTATTGTGTATTGATTAAAAGACTATCAAACTTGGTTAAGCCCATTTAAAGTGATCTAATAAGAATTTTATATATATCGGGCTTTAATGCATCTAATTAATGTATGGGCTTTTATGTGTAGATACCAGGCCATTACCTAATTCATGATGGACCGGATTAGGTTAACTGAAAATTCTGTATATATAAAGTCGGTTATGGTCCCTGAATCTTACGTGCTGTTCATTCTTTTTGACATCCCATCATCAGAGAGAAAATAAGGACTGCGTATTGATTTGGAAGATCCAAACACCGCAATCGATCATCGTGAACCATATCTGATTAAGGTACGCTTCCGCTTCAGTTATTTCATTCTTGATAATTCAGCATGATGATTTTGGATCATGGATAAATAATTGTCTGTGATAAATTTTCTAATAAGTGGTATCAGAGCCAACATTGTGTTGAATTATCAGATCAATTTCGAACGCATATATGTGAAGCCAAATTATGTGCGCGCATGAGGGTTCTGATTTCAAAATTTGGAAACATGGATTCACTGAAAATTGGGATATATGGGAAATTTTGGGTTCGAAAATATATTCTGTGAAGTTCAATATGGTTTTTCGATTTTGGTATGAATTATATGGTGATTATGCATCGATTTACTTGTTGCATATTACTGTGAATCATGGATCCAGCCATGAACCTTGATTTTCGTATTTAAGCCTGTAAATTGATTTGGGATTTATGTATGGTTGGTGTGGTTGAAATCGGATTCTTGTATGTATATTGTATGCATTTTGAATCTGGTTTGCGATGCATAATCTGTTCGAATCGGGTGTGATGGTGGAGGTATGGGCTGGTTGCATTAAGAAGTTGTGGCACTTGCGATTCGCGAGATTGCCGCGCATTGGCTGCACGCGACACTGCAGGAGCAGCGTCGGAAATGGCACTGTGGCATTGGGGGTTCGCCGGTAGTGGCGTCGCTATCTCCGGGTTGGGCGGCTGCGGCGGTTAGGGTTTCAAAACCCTAGTTGCAAATTGATTTGAGGCACAGACTTACGTTGGAAATTTGAAGTTTCCAGGACCACATAGTGCATTTAAAAACTTTCGATTTATTGCATTCCCCTAGTTTATTATTATATTGATTTTAATCCCTGAAAATATGGAATTTAAAATTTAGTCCCCTATAGTTTTAAATTATTCGGTTCGGGCCTATAAAGTTTAAGGGTTTTATAATTCAACCCCTTAAGTATGAGATTTTTCTAAATCAGCCCCTAATGTTTGAAAATTTTCAAAATTGGTCCTTAAAGTTTGAGAATTTTCTAAATTAATCCATAAAGCTTAAAAATTCTATAATTTGCTCCATAAAGTTTGAAAATTTTCATTTTATAGTCCCTAAAGTTTGAAAATTTTCTAATACAGCACCTAAAGTTCTGAAATTCCTTAATTTGGTCCCTAAATTTTGAAAATTTTCTAATTCAGTCACTAAAGTTTGGAAATTTTCAAAATTGGTCCTTAAAGTTTGAATTTTTTTAAAATTAAGTTCCTAAAGTTTGGGAATTTTCTAAATTGCCTCCTAAAGTTTGAAAATTTTCAAAATCAACCTTTAAAGATTGAAAATTTCCTATTTTGGCCCTCTAAAGTTTGTTTTTCTTTCAAATTGGGACCTAAAGTTTGGAATTTCTCTAAATTGGCCAATAAGGTTTTGGAAAAATTATAATTTAATTCCTTCAAGCTTAAAATTTTACATAATTGGCCACCTAAGGTTTAAGAATATTGCAATTTACTCTCCTAACTTAAGGATTGCTTTATTCTAAAGTTTTGAATTCTATAATTCAAATCCTAAAGTCAAATATATAAATCAATGGATTTCAATTTCAAATCTTGGTACATCGGACTCTTTTAAGAGATATAATATTCGAAAGTAAGTTAGTTGAAGCAACATGTCGTCAAAGCAACCTCTCTTATGGATATTAATTAACTTTGAATATTAGAAGGCATTTGTGTGTGTGTTATTCATTGCGGATATTGATCGGTCCAAAGGAAGGTCAATATTTGGCTCCAATTTCACATGCACCTGTGGTGATAAACACATGACAATTATTTGGTTTAACGTGTGACCAATAAATTGGTCCAAAGAAAGGTTTATTAGTTAACATGTCTTATTGCCAGTGTTTGATCACTACACCAAGGGAAAATTAGGTGTTTGTGTGTTATTTCATGCGGATATTGATCGGCCCAAAGGAAGGTCAATATTTGGCTCAAATTTTACATGAACTTGTGGTGATAAATACGTGACGGTTATTTGGTTTTACTGTGATCAATAAATCGGTCCAAAGAAAGGTTTGTTGGTTGACATGTCTTACTGTCAGTATTTGATTACTACACCAAGAGTACCACTTACAAGTCAATATTTCTGTCCAAAGACTAAATATTGATGTTGTGCTAGGTATCTTGTGATGGGCCCTACCATTGTTTGAAAGTATGATTTGCATAATAAGGTATTTATGTGAGCTATTTTGTTTAAGTGTTCTCTATTCGCTTTCAAATTCTGCTAGTAGTATATCTACAAGTTCAAATCAATCCCTGTATTTATGGAACAAACTTCAAAAAACAAAATGAGAACATTCATATAGTTCTTGGCTGCATAGATCTAGACCGTGCACTAAGGATTGAGCAACCTGCTCCTCTGACGGATGAAAGTTCATGTAATCAAAAGAGGAACTTTGAGAAGTGGGATTTCTTAAATTACGCGAGTCTCATGATCATTAAGTGCGGCATTCCGGAAGCCTTTAGTGGCATAGTATCTGAGGAGGTAAATGATGCTAATGAATTCTTTGTCGAAATTAAGAAACGTTTTGCGAAAAACGATAAGGCTGAAACAAGCACGCTTATGCAAAGCTTGATTTCAATAAAGTATAAAGGCAATGGGAAAATAAGGGAGTACATCATGTAGATGTCTCACACTGCTTCAAAACTTAAGGAACTAAAACTCGACTTGTCTAATGACTTGCTCGTGCATTTGGTATTGATATCGCTTCCTGCACAATATAGTTAATTTAAGGTTAGTTATAACTTTCAAAGTAGAAATGGACTCTCAATGAGCTCATTTCATAGTGTGCAAGATTCTTGCACAATTCAGTCAATTTAAGGTCAGTTGTAACTATCAAAGGGAGAAATGAACTCTAAATGAGCCCATTCTATTTTGTGTGCAAAAGGAAGAAAAGTTGAAGCAGGACATAACTGAAAGTATTCACTTGGAAAACACCTCTAATGATAAGGGTAAGAAAACAAATAAAGAAAATAAAGTTGTTAATGGTTCAGAACAAAGAAACCACATAAAAATTTTAAGGATTATTTCTTTTGCCATAACTCTGGACATTTGAATAAAGATCATACATAATACCAACTAAAGCAGCTACTAAAACACCTTATGAGCTTTTGACAGACTTAAAGCTTAGTCTAAAGCATTTCCACATTTGGGAATGTCCAGCTAAGGCTAGGCTTTATAGGCCACATAAAGAAGTTAGACTCCAAAACAGTAAGCAGCTACTTTATTGGTTATTCTGAGTGATCGAGGGGCTATTAATTTTATGATCCCACACTTAAGTCAACTTTTGAAACGAGAAATGCAACTTTTTTGAGGATGTTGAGTTTGGGGGAGAAATAAGGTTAGAGATATTGTCTTTAAGGAAGAAGTTGAGGAAGGATCGGTTTCGATTCCTATTGTTGCTTTTGACAATGTGCAAGTTTTTATGCTTGTCATTGATCAACAAGCATATCCGAAACCTCAATTCGACAATATTGAAGAACCTCCCATCCAAAATAAGGTAAATTTCAGAAGTACAAACTCAACAACCTCAATAACTAAAGCCATTAAGGAGATCCACGAGAGAAAGGGAAAAAATGCTATTCCGGATAATTTAAATAGTATTTTTCCAAGAACATAAGGAAATAATGGAATGGTGGAAGATGGTCCAATCAATTCCATCAGGCCATGCAGAGTTCTAACTCTCAGAAGTATATTGATGTCGTAAATAAGAAGTATAAGCATATGCAAGACAATAAAGTTTGGGATCTTGTCCCATTACCAGAAGGTGCGAAGCCCATTGGTCTTAAATGAATTTTTAAACCAAGAGGGATTAGAAAGGTAATGTGGAAAGATATAAAGTTCATCTTGTATCTAAATGCTTTACATAGAATGATGGCATTGATTATAAAGAGACTTTCCCTTTGGTTTCTACGAAAGACTCTTTCAGGAAAGTCAGGTTGTTGCACATTTTGACCTCGAGTTACACCAAATGGATGTTAAGACGAAGTTTCTCAATGGAGACATTGATGAGACGGTTTGCAAATTAAAGAAATCCATTTATGTGCTCAAGCCAACTCCTTGTTAAGGGCAATACAAATTTCATCAAGTAATTATCTTATTTGGTCTTGAGATTAATGCTGTTGATGGTTGTGTGTATTACAAGTTCAGTGGGAGTAAGTTTATTTTCCTGGTTTTTTATGTTGATTATTACTTGCCACTAATGATATAGGCATGTCACATAAAATTATGAGATTTTTTGTCAAGGAATTTTGAGTTTAAAAATCTTGGTGACATCTCTTTTGTATTAGGAATTCAGATACACCGGGATTGTTCTCGAGGTATTCTTGGATTGTCACAAAAGGGCTATATCGATAAAGTACTTAAGATGTTTGACATACAAGACAGTAAATCATGGGACACCCTTATATCGTTAAGGGAGACAATTTAGTCTTAATTAATGTCCGAAAAGTTATCTTGAAGTTAAAGAAATGCAGAGGATCCCATATAGTTAAGCTATAGAAAATCTGATGTATGCTCAAATTTGTATGCGTTCGGATATTGCATACATTATTGGGATACTAATGAGATATTTAAGTAACCCTGGGATGGATCATTTGGAAAGCAGCCAAACATGGGTTATAAGGTATTTAAAGAGAACAAAAGATTACATGCTCACATACAGAAAATCGGATCAGTTGGAGATCATATGGTATTATGATTCCGATTTTTGCTAGATGCCAAAACAGTAGAAGATCCATATCAGGCTACATCTATCTGCTAGTTGGAGGAGCTATTTCCGGATGGAGTGCTTAATAGACACTTTAGCTTCTTTCACTTGGCAGCACAGTTTGTAGCAATTTTGGGGGCATCTAATTATGGAATATAGCTGCGAAATTTTGTCACTGGGCTGCGTATTATGTACGGTATAGAAAGACCACTAAAGTTATATTGTGACAATAACTCAGCAGATTTATATTCCAGTAACAACAGGAGCTCAACTAAGTCAAAATACATTGACATAAGTTCCTGGTTGTGAAGGATACAGTTCAGAGTGGACACGTGTCAATAAGAGCACATTGGGACAAACTCCATAATTGCGGATCCGCTTACTAAAGTATTACAACCCAAGGTCTTTCATGAGCACAATACTCATATGGGTGTTGTATTTCTTAAGGATCTTCGGTTTCAGTGGGAGTTTCTATTTTGGGTGCATTAGACACATTTACTGTCCTTTTGGATACGGTTTAAAGTTAAAGTTATTTACAGCTGTATGGTTTCAGGTTTATTATCTCTGAACTCGTTTGAGGATGATCTCACTAAAGTTGGACCAGTTGGAAATAGGCATGTTGAAGATTACATTACATGTAATTTCCATACTACACATCCATACTTGATCCATGTCATTCAGTTATGTCGATATACGTGACCATTGATAGGTTTAGTTACGATTAATGTAGCGAAAGCCGCTTTGATCCTATGTTGATTTATTTGATGGATCAGATTGTTTGGGGATGCATTCAGTAATGATAGCAAAATTCTGAGTACTCATAAGGTTATGATTGATACACAATTGTAAGATTACACATATAGCCCAAGTGGGAGATTGTAAGGATTTTAATCAATCGTGTGGGCTTATATGTGAATTATTGTGTATTGAATAAAAGGCTATCAAACTTGGTTAAGCCCATTTAAAGTGATCTAATAAGGATTTTATATATATCGGGCTTTAATGCATCTAATTAATGTATGGACTTTTATGTGTAGATATTAGGCCATTACCTAATTCATGATGGGCCGGATTAGGTTAACTAGCAATTCAGTATATATAAAATCGGTTATGGTCCCTGAATCGTACGTACTGTTCATTCTTTTTGACATCCCATCATCAGAGAAAAAATAAGGACTACGTATTGATGTGGAAGATCCAAACACCGCAATCGATCATCGTGAACCATATCTGATTAAGGTACGCTTCCTCTTCAGTTATTTCATTCTTGATAATTCAGCATGATGATTTTGAATCATAGATAAATAATTGTCTGTGATAAATTTTCTAACAGTAACCGTTTGGTAAAAGTATTTTATTTATAAATAATGAATGTAATGTTTTTGAAATGAAATATGTGATTGAAAAGTAATTTTAAAAAATGTTTGACATTAAAACGCGATTTCCAGAAATGTGTTATTTTTATTGCCAAGTTTACCAAACAGAATAATCCAAAAATAGAAGTTTATGATGTATCAAAGTCCAACTCTTAAAATTCAAGCAAAAAACTTCACAATGTGAAACAATGAGTTATCAAAGCAGTATGAACACATTGACTAGCTAAATTAACTATTTATTATATCAAAGGATTTCTAACTCTTTTGTTGTGGTTCTTCTTTATTTATTTAAATAAAGCTAGTTAATTAAAGGAATTATTCATTCAGTTTATAAATTATCAAAAAGCCTTGTAATATTTTATCAATAATTTTTTTTTCCATACCTTAAGAAAAAGTAACCGTTTGGTAAACGTATTTTATTTATAAATAATGAATGTAATGATTTTGAAGTAAAATATGTGGTTGAACAGTAATTTTGAAAAATGTGTTATTAAACGTGATTTCGAGAAATGTGTTATTTTTATAAACATGTTTACCAAATGGATAATAATCCAAAAATAGAAGTTTATGATGCCTCAAAGTCCAACTCTTACAATTCAAGCAAAAAGCTTCACAATGTGAAACAATGATCATCAAAGCAGTATGAACACATTGACTTGCAACCATTACAAGATGATAAAGAACAAAGGGCCTCATTTTCAAACAACTTCAACGATTTTTGTTTGGTTATTGAAAACAATATCCCTCCCGTGAATATGTATTAAGGGTGCACAAGGTTCGATTTGAACGGTTTGCGCCATATTTTTAACTTGAAACAATTTCATGCAGTTTAGATTTTTTTTTTTTTAAATCAAATCAAACCATATTATTTTCAAACCAAACCAAATCTAACCATTATATTCAGTTTGATTTAATTTTAATCCACGATTTATTCATCGATATTATAATAGTATTTTTAAAATAAGTAATGTAAGTTTAAATAAGAATTAATAATGTTAATGTTAAATTACACTCATTTTAAATATTTCAAAACATGATTCTATTTTATGCTCAACAAGAGAGTAAAAATACAATTGTAATAGAAAATTAATTTCTCAGCATATTCTTAAAGCATAAAGGTTCCATGTTCCTTTCATGCATTTCAAGTCATGTACAGTACACAGTCAATACATGGTAGCACGATGTGGATACTACAAAATGTACGAGACATCAATAACTTTGGGTTCGTCAGAAGAGAGTCGCCGAGTAGCAAATGTTCGCTTTCTATCAATTTGTCTTGGATGGAGCCGTCTCCAATACACGGACTACTGCGTTTGATAGTGAGGGTGAAATTTGGGTGTAAAGAAAATGAATTTCAGGGAATTGAATTCTAGGGAATTAAATTCCTGAGAATTGAAAGTTTAATGTGTTTGATTTGTTTAATTTTCTAGGTAGAAAAAGTGGAGAATTTTCCAACTTTTGTTGTTTGATTGATATTATTTTCCATGAAAAATAAAGTAAAATTTAGTTATTATAATATTTTTTTTTTTTTTTTTTCATTTTTTAACAAGTTTGTACTTAGTAATAATAATGTTAATTTTTGGGAAAAAAATAAATCAATTAATAACAACAAAAATGATCAAACATAACAAAAATGGTATAAGATTTTTCATGGAAAATAAAACATCCTCCCCCCTTGAAAAACGAATTCATCCAAAACAAGGAAAATACCGGATTTCGAGGCAAGTGAAAAAATTAATTCCATAAAAAATTTAGGCGACTAAACAGCGCAAAGTTGGAAAATCACGTAAAAAATCATATTACATGGCCAATCAAACGCAGCCTTAATGTAAAATACAACTATCAGAATCTATGTAGTATACTACAAAGTAATGCCAAATAGAAAAGGATATACTTCAAGATTAATTTTTAATTATTTTCTTTATAATTTAAATTTTTTCTTAATTTAAAATTTTATGAGCAGTTCAGTTTGGTTTTTGTAATTTTTGAAAATCAAAACCTAAATCAAATCATTTTGAAACGGTTTAGTACAGTTTGAGGGAAAAAATCACGTGTTCATGCGATCTCGAACCAACAGTTTAAATCAAATGAGTTAGGTTCGATTTGTGATTTTTTTGTGCACTCCTAATATTTATGGAATGTTGAGAAAATTAACATGCATAATTATATTTTAATAATAATACATTTCACATGCATAAAATCAAACAGAATTTTAACTCGTCGAAATCAAATATATAAATTAGAAATGAGAAATACATGAATATGAAACAAGTCGAGGCAAGAAATTCACTCTTTATTATTAAAAAGACAATGTCCCAAACTAGTGTTAACGATTTTTAGGCATTCATCTCCCAATATACAATGATCACGTCCCCCGTAATATGATGTAGAACAAATGACGGAGTGAATTGAAAAAAAAAAATAGAACGTAAATGACTAACTCACAATTTACAAATTTGACGTTTGACCTTCATTTCGGACTCATAATATGTCTATTTTGGGTAGCTTGACGAGACGAGTGCAACTCACTGCTTTGCTGTGACATACGATAGATTTTGGGCGTTCGTTTTCGTTTAGACAGCGAAAATAGTGTTTTAATATTTTAGCACTATTTATGTCATTTAGTTTATTTCGAATTCTTTTTATTTATTTGATTTGGAATATGTATTATGCTTTCTTAGTTAATTTAGAACACGTTTCTTTGTTTTATGGCCCTATAAATAGAGGGTTAATTCATTATTTTCATTCATTCAGATTATTAATAAAATTCTTGAGATTTCTTCTCAAATTGCTTGGTGGATTCCAAGTTCTATATTTCTTTTAAGGATTTCGTTTGAATTCCTTGCTTCCATCCTGCATCAATGGTATCAGAGCGAGGATCTGTCTTGTTCAATGGCCAACAATGAAGCCGGAAGAGTGAACCCTTGCAAGGCTGGTTGTAGGGAAGGCAATGCAGATATATGGGCCACCATAAAAGAGCAACATCAAACGGTGGAGATGTTGGAGCGCATGTTATAGCAATTGTTGAGACAGCAACCTGCTGTCAACGCTCCTTCCCCTGCCCCTGCCAACAGAGATAGTGTTGAGAGAGTTGCCCTTGGCCGTCATGGGGGGGACACCCACCTAGGGTGGCGAGACTTGTGCAATTAGAGGCTTTCAGCAACGAAGATTCTTAGGATGATTTTGCAGAATATCCAAATCCAGAGGACCATCAGCAAATCCAAAATCAACCAGATTACAAAATCAGCACAGACATCCCATTGTTCCATGGGAAATTACAGATTGGGGAATTCTTGGATTGGCTTTCTGAAGTCAAGAGATTTTTTGAATTTACTGAAGTCGCGAAAGAAAGGCAAGTGAAATTGGTATCGTATAAATTGAGAGGTGGTGCTGTTATCTTGTGGGAAAAATTACAAATTGATAGGAGGCGCCAAGACAAGGCTCATGTGCGATCATGGAGACGGATGAAGCAACTTTTGATGAACAGGTTCTTACCTCCGGATTATGAGTAGTTTATTTTTCAGAGTTATCAGAATTGTGTACAGGGCAATAAATATGTGGCAGATTATACAGAGGAGTGGTCGAGGCTGTCTATTCGCAATAATTTCAACGAGACTGAGGGAAAACAAGTTTCCAGGTATTTTGGGGGATTGAAGCCTTCCATTCGGGACAAGATTGGGTTGCAGGTGGTTTGGAAGGTAGATGAAGCTCATAACATGGCATTGAAGGCAGAGTTAATGGAGAAGACGTCTCGTCGTTTTGATAGTTCTAAGAGGGACACGGGTGAGTCATCCTATACTAATACGAACATGGGCCGATTCTCACTAGTTGAGAGGCAGAAACAACCAAGGAACACCTCAGATCTGAGCCAATGAAACACCGTTGCAGGTACTAACCCTGCAACAGCCTGGCCATCGTTTAAATGAATGTCCGGCCAGGAGACCAGTGAATCTTGTAAAGACTGGAGGGGAGATAAGAAGATCAGTATGAGGAGGAGGAAAGAGCCATTGACGAATTTTTGGCTGGGGTAGAGATTGCAGAGGAACGGGGGGAACATGTAAGTTGCGTGATTCAGCGAGTCGTGTGTTCAAAGAAATTGGAAGATACCTCACAAAGGAATAATATCTTCAAAGCTTGCTAAAGTGTTCAGGGAATAGTGTGTAATTTAATTGTTGACAGTTGGAGTTGTGAGAACTTATTATCAAAGAGGTTGGTAGAGCATCTAAAGTTGCGGCTGGAAAAACATCCTAAGCCATATGTGATTGGGTGGATTCAGAAGGGTCCTAAAGTAAGCGTGACTGAGCTGTGCAGGGTTCCTATTTCAATAGGACAACACTACCGCGATGAAGTGGTATGTGACGTGGTCGACATGGATGCTAGCCATGTGTTATTGGGGTCGCCTTTGGCAGTTTAACGTGGATGTGACCTACAGAGGACGCGACAACGTTTATGTCTTCAATTGGGAAGATAGGAAGATAGCAATGGTTCGGAGACGAAGTTCAGTTGATGGTTCAAACAAGACTGCAGCAGGAAATCAGTTGTTACTGTCACTAGTTACTTCACTACCCGAGTTGGAAGCCGGAGTTAAAGAAGCATTAGAAGTACATGTTGTGGTAGTTCGAGCACTGGTGGTTGAAGGGAAGGAAGAGCAAACAGTGGTGGTACCAAAGAAAGTGCAGAATCTGTTGACAAAATTCAGTGAGTTGGTGTCAGATGAATTGCCGAATGACCTCCCACCTTTAAGAGACATCCAACACCATATTGATTTGGTTCCTGGAGCTAGCTTTCCAAATCTTCCTCATTATCACATGAGTCCTAAGGAAAACTAGATTCTGTAAGAAAAGGTAGAAGAACTAATGGAGAAAGGGTTTACTCGAGAAAGCATGAGGTCGTGCGCTGTTCCAACATTGCTGGTGCCGAAGAAAGATGGGAGCTAGAGTAGGGGTGTAAACGGTTCGGTTGGGTGGTTTTTGATAAATTTTCAAACCAAATCATTTAAAACGGTTTGGCGTTTTTCCAACTTAACCCAAACCATTTAATTTCCTAAATCAAACCAAACCAAACCATTTTTTGTGGTTTGGTGTGAGTTTAAACCACGGTTTGCAAACGAAATTAATCAAAAAAAAATTTCAAACCATGCTTAGTCACGAAAATCATATAAAATCTTGTTAAGAGGCTTTTCACAAGCATAATATAGTAACATATTGTGATAAAGCTCATAGATAAGTTACACATTAATTAAGAACCAAACATTAAGAAGATTACTGTCGAAAAGAAACCGGATCTAGATTAGTAAAAACGTGTGTCAAATTTAGAATTGGATTTAGTCTTTTTACTAAATCTAGAAAATGGTGAAAAGAATAAAATGCCTTCAACTTAACCATATTCATACACCTTCATTCAAAATGAAGGTAGAATCAAAATATTTTAAATGTCCATTTTCCACAGCAATATAGTATGGCAATAGTAATAAGAATTTTTCCCAATAAAATGACAAATTATACAATAATCAAAATGACAAAATGGGTTTTGCGGGGTAGCGGTTTGAAACGGGTTTTGAAAAGTAAAACCTAAACCAAACCATTTGAAAGCGGTTCGGTTTGGGTCAAAACCAAAACTTTGACGGGTCCGCGTGGACTCGAACCAACTGTTTCAAAATTGCGGTTTCAATTCGGTTTAACGATTTGGCGGTTTAGGCTAGAGGATGTGTGTTGACAGCCGTGCAATAAATAAGATAACAGTCAGATACAGTTTCCCAATTTCACGATTGGATGACATGCTGGACATGTTCAAGGGTCGGGGGTATTCTCCAAATTTGATCTGCGTAGTGGATACCATCAGATTTGGGTGAAGCCAGGGGATGAATGGAAAACGGCTTTCAAAACGAAGAATAGACTATACGAGTGGATGGTAATGCCTTTCGGGCTATCTAATGCCCCGAGTACCTTTATGCGGCTTGCAACTGCTTAACAGAATGATTATTATTCTTGGGGTATGTAGTCAGCTTAGAGGGGATATTGGTGGATGAAGAGAAGGTGAAAGCCATTCGTGAGTGGCCTACACCAAAAACAGTAGGGGAGGTAAGGAGTTTTCATGGGTTGGCGACGTTTTACTGTCGATTTATTAAGGATTTCAGTAGCATTGTGGCTCCTATAACAGAGTGTTTGAAGAAGGGTAAATTTCATTGGGGTGAGGCAGCTGACACATCCTTTGCAATGATCAAGGAAAAAATGTGCACTACCCCGATTCTTCCTTTACCCAGCTTTGACAAATTATTCAAAGTGGAGTGCGATGCTAGTGGAATTGGAGTTGGGGCGGTTTTGTCTCAAGAAAAGAAACCCGTGGCATTTTTCATTGAGAAATTAAGTGACGCCCGTCGAAAATGGAGTACTTATGATCAAGAATTTTATGCCATCGTTCATGCTTTAAAACATTGGGAGCAGTATCTGATTTAGAAGGAGTTCGTTCTCTACACTGATCATCAAGTGTTGAAGTATTTGAATAGCCAGCAAAGTTTAAGCAATATTCATCCTAGGTGGTCGACCTACCTGCAGAAATTTCCATTTATTTTGAAGCACAAATCTGGGGCTCTGAATAGAGTAACCAATGCTTTAATTCGACGTGCGAGTTTGCGGGTAACAATGCAGCAAGAGGTTATCCGATTTGAATTCCTGAAAAAATTGTATTCTGGAGATGAGGATTTTGCTGAGATATGGAGTAAGTGCGTTCTGAAACAGACCGATGGGGAATTCAATTTGGTGGATGGTTACCTGTTCCATGGCAATCAGTTATGCATTCGGGAGTTCATTGAGGGAGCAACTGATTAGAGAATTACATGGTGGCAATTTGAGCGTCACCTTGGGCGTGACAAGACCATGTGTGGAGTAACTGAGAGGTATTACTGGTCTCAGTTGAAGCGTGATGTGGGAAATTTTGTTCAGAAGTGTTTCGTGTGTCAAACTTGTAAGGGACAAGCACAGAATACGGGTCTCTACATGCCTTTCCCCGTACCGAATGAGATATGGGAGGATTTGTCAATGGACTTTGTTTTAGGCCTTCCATGAACTCATCGTGAAGTCGATTCTATTTTTGTGGTGGTTGACAGATTATCCACGATGGGGCATTTTATTCCGTGCTAAAAGACTTCAGATGCATCTTATGTGACACAACTATTCTTTCTTGAAATTGTACGATTACACGGGGTACGGGAGTCCATCACGTCCGACAGAGACTCCAAGTTCCTTAGCCATTTTTGGATTACACTGTAGCGACTAATGGATACTACTCTGAAGTTCAGTTGCACTGTACGTCCACAGACTGATGGTCAGACTGAGAACTTGAACAGTAGGCTAGGAAATATGATTCGGAGTATCTGTGGTGATAAGCTGAAACAGTGGGATGGGGCACTGGCCTAGGCTGAGTTCACTTATAATAACGCAATCCACAGCGCCACTGGTAAGTCTCCTTTCGTTTTGGTATATTTGAAGCCTCCTACACATGAACTAGACTTGGCGCACCTCCCTAAGATTGTTGGTGCAAGTGTAGCTACCGAAAACATGGTTGAGCAGGTCCATGATGTTCAGGCAGAGGTGAAGGCTCGCTTGGAAGAGAAGAACATGAAATATAAGGCTATCATCGATGTGAAGAGGCGTAAGAAATTGTTTGTAGAAGGTGAACAGGTGATGGTGTTCCTACGTAAGGAAAAGTTTCCCGTTGGCTCGTATAACAAATTGAAATCGAGAAAGTATAGTCCATACAAGGTGATCAATAAGATCAATTGTAACGCCCCGAGTTCCGTAAAACCCGGGTCGCCACTTCATCTCTTTAAAACTAACCATTTAACGAAAAATATTGCGGAAATATACTGAATTTTTAAAACATCACATTCATCAAAATAACTTAAAATAAATGTTGCCAAATTGCTCATCATTCGTCTCCGCCTCCGAACTCTGCAAATGTTGTTAAAAACGTAGTGAGTATTTCAAAAGAAATACTCAGTAGACTTATCGTCAATAATTAATTTACAAGATAATTGAACAAGTAATTATGCAAATATTATAGTGACATTCTCTTCTTAGTCATAAGCATCATGAAATGAGTGCAATATGAACATACTCTTGTCTTGTCTTATGCAAATAAAGCATATAAGTTATGATATGCATAACATAAATTTCTCTTCTTATCTCATAAGAGATTCTCTTTTCTTGTCTCATGCAATTAAGCATATAAATCACATAAATCCACATAACACATGAAATTATAATATAAATAAATTAGTGGGGGCGAGTCTACCTTAATTTATCTTGAATCACGTAAAAAGTGGAGCGGGAAGTAGCCTCAATCTCTCAATCGTTCACATGTTTCGTCTAGCCAAAATATGAAATAAAGCTTTGAATTAGTAATTCGAAATTTTAGGGTTTTAAAATGATAAAGTAAAATTTAGGGACTCAATTGGAAATTTATTAAAACTGAAAATAAAAGTTTAGGGACTGAAATAAATATTTTGAAAATAGTGGGGCTGATTCGGAATTAAAACATTTGGGGACTGCCCAAAAATATATATGAAACTGCAGGGACTTATGAAGGCATTTTAAAAACTCAAGGATTGAAATAAATAACCTATAAAAATCTGGGACTAGAAGAGTAATTTTTGAAAAAAAATAAAACAATATATACAAAATATATATCTATCTCTCTCTCTCAAATCGGTATAGAGAGAGAGAGAGAGAGAGAGAGAGAGAGAGAGAGCAGAGATGGGAGGGGCGATGCCCCTCTCCTCCGTCGTTCACCGCCGACCGAAGGGCCGGAGGTAGTGACACCGCCGTGTGGTGGCTCCAATGTAGAGTAAAGGTGGAATTTGGGTGCGAAAAATCGAAAGTGAATGGGGCTGTGAGGTCTGGGTTCCCGACGAAAATCCAGTCAAAACAACCGGAGGTTGAGGTATGTGAATGTGTTTTGTTTGCTTATGGGTTTTGGGCTTCATTTGGTTGGGGATTTCGTAGTGAGACAGCGGCGGGTTTGAAGTGGCGGTGTGAGGTGGTGTCTCGGTGGTGGTTGGTGGTTCGACTGGTCGTTGCAGAGGTGGTTGTGGTGTTCTGATGGTGATGAAACTAGTGGATTTTCGGCAGTGAGTTATCGGGTCGGATTGGGCAGTGATGTGCGAGTGGTTTTAGTGGCCATGTGGGGGTGTTGGGTGGTTCACAAGAAGGCAGTGGATAGGGGCCTTCGGATTGATTTGGCGTGTGTAGAGGTTCGATAGATTGGGGTTGTGAACTATGGGAGGTTGGCTATGGAGTTCGGTTATAGTTGGAAGGATGTACCTTAGTTCGACTAGTTAGCTTCCAGCAGTGGAGGTTAGGGGCAGTGGTGATGGTTGCAATTTAGGTGGTGGTCGTTGAGGTGATGGTGGCTGCTTGCTCGAAAATGGTGGTTCGAGGTTGGATTAGAGGCTTAAGATTTTCTGAAATCGTCGGTGCTTGAAGCTAAGTCTGAAAATGGAGCTCAACAGAGGAGGAATGTAGCTCAACAGAGGACTCTTACCTAGCTGCGTGAGGATTGGAGGCTGAGAATTGTGAACAGTAATTTGGTTAGGGCACAGTTTTCTAGGTTGGTAGGTGGGCCAGAAATTGGGCTACAACATTTATAATTGGACTGAAAATATTCAAAATTGGATTACATAATTTTTGACCCAAAATAACCAAATATTGGATTTAATAAATTGGACTCAAAATTATTACGTATTTGGATTTTAAAATGATAAGGAATTCGATACTTTAAAATATTTTTAGATTTGGGCTTGATTTGGAAATGTTTTAAATTTGTTTAATAATGGCTAGACGAACACGCTTCACATTTAAAGTAAAAGTTCGGGGTTAAATCTCAACGACACGTTTTTCGAGAAAAATGATTTTTACATTATTTAAAATTTCTCGATCGCTACATCAATGATAATGCATATGTGATAGATTTACCTGCTGACATGAACATATCTCGCACCTTCAACGTAGCTGATCTTTATGAGTTTTGTGATGATGTTCCGCTTTATCCAAATTTTAACTAGGGTTCGAGTTCTTCGGAGGTGGAAGGGACTGATGTAAAACAAATGGCGAGGTGAACTGAAGAAAAATAGAACGTAAAGGACTAAATCGCAATTTACAGATTTGACGTTCGATCTCCATTTCGGGCCCATGATATGTCTATTTTGGGTAGCTCGACGAGAAGAGTGCAACACACAACTTTGCTGTGATATACGATGAATTTTGGGAGTTCATTGTTTAGACAGCAAAAATAGTGTTTTAATATTTTAGCGCAATTTATGTCATTTAGTTTATTTCGAATTCTTTTTGTTTATTTGATTTGGAATAGGTTTTATGCTTTCCTAATTAATTTAGAACGCGTTTCTTTATTTTATGACCTTATAAATAGAGGATTAATTCATTATTTTTATTCATTCATATTATTAATAAAATTCTTGAGATTTCTTCTCAATTCGCTCGGTGAATTTCAAGTTTTATATTTCTTTTAAGGATTTCGTTTGAATTCCTTACTTTCGTCCTGTGTCACAATAGGAGCACTCCAAATTACATAGAACAACGAACTTACTTATATTTGGAATTCTCTTCATATGAAACTTGACTCAAAATAAATACACAAATATTTTGAATTGAATGCATCAATGTGATAATACAATGTATGAAGTGAATGAATAGATTCAAAACAAATTGGGCAATCTATAGACATCCAAAAGTTGTGTCTCAAAAGTCAAAATATGCAACTCAATGAAATGCATGTCTATTTGAAAACAGTTTTGCTACAGTTACAATTAGGGTCACAATTTACCTATGTGGCGCGATCCTCTCTTTCTATACATCACATCATCTTTTTAATCAACAACAATAATACCTCCACATTATTAAATTTTCATCTATATTATCACCACAATTGTGCACTTAGATTAATTCATTTGAAAATACATGCACAGAGAGACATTTCTTTACGTAAAAAATGTGATTTTGAAAAATATCGTTTCCAAAAAGAATCATACAACTCTTCACCCAAAAAAGAATTCTTGAATATCCATAATATTCTCATAATTTTCCAAAAATTCTCGTATTTATGCGCTTTAAATTTGGCTTAATTATTCATTTACCAATTAACGATTTCACTTAAATAATAATCACAAAAAATTAGCCAAACCCAATTTCCAATACAAAATTTCAACATGGAATACATCAAAAGTGAATAGAATTGGTCGAATACCCTTTTTGAATTTGCTCAAACATGATTAGAATGATCGTGGCTAGTGGCTAAATCGCGTCTTCAATATAATACGAGTTACTAATAATTAATATAAAGTGTAATGAATGACCTCTTTAACTTTTTTTCCTTCTTTAATCTTATTTAATTTAATGTAGTTTGATTAACCTTATTAAGAATGCCCTGATATATCAATTAATTACGCATCCTGATTTAGACAAGCTCTAAAGAATTCAGAAAATTGAAAGAAAGGGACAAAAGATCGAACTCATCATATAGTTGGTAAGTTGGAGCATATATGGAAAAATAATTTGCGTTGAATTCCAAATGGGAACTTGAATTTAGCTCCGAAAATTCCAAGTCCTCTTTAAATAAAACCAATCAATGACTTGAATTATCAGCCGCAGCAAAAGTCATGATTTCATTCTTCTAGATTAATAAATTTCCTAATGAAAACAATGTATATAAAAATTTACAAATTAACAATATTTAAATATCGATGAAGAAAATTAGAAATAATTCAAAAAAATCTTCAAAATCCTTCTAAACTATAAAATAACAAACACACAAACGATGTAATTTTATTTGTAATCTTGTTTAATTTAGCCAACAAATATGATAGTTAAATAGTGTCAGTATAAGAAAAATCATTGTGAGAGTAAGTAATTAATGTTTAATTAATAAACTAAGTCCTTGTTTTTCATTAAATTTTTCTCATTTTTCTACACTACTCAATCTCAACCATTCATTAAAAATCAAGCTCATAATGTATGATTTTTCAATCAAATTTCAACCATCCATTATGTTTAAAATCACTATTCATTTTAAAAAAAAAAAAACTCATTTTAAATCAAGCGGACTCTGAATTAATTCAACATTTTACTTGGCGCTAAGATTTCTTATGTTATTTGACAATAGCACTTTTAGTTAATAATTTTACCTGACGATACATGCCAAAATAAAAAGGAAATCTCATATTCAAAATGTAACAAGGCTAGATATAAATTTATATTAAGCAAAAATAAATGATGCTGTACCTACATTCCTTTTTTTTTTTTAATTATTATTTTTAAACCAAACTATCAATAGATAAATTAATATCTCCCCTTTCTAGGGCAGAAAAAAAAAACATGGAATACAATCATATCAAGAAAATGAACTAGATCAATTTGTACCATAAGCTGCTAATGCATGGATTACCTTATTACTACTTCTAGAGGCGAAAGAACATGAGCATTTGTTTGGTAACTATCAGAGTGTTCGGTACACGGGTTATAACTCAAATTATAATCTACACAATTTGTAAATCACCTTTTAACTACATACATTTTCTCTCTTCAATTTTTAACTACACATCTTACCTAGAAAACACAAAAAATCAATATTATAACCCCAGCCCAAGTCCCCGAACAAGGTGCATGTTTGATTTATAAAACGATTTATTTATGATTTTAAGGTAAAAAACAGTTGTTGAAAATTGAATAGAGAAAATGGGTTGGATCAAAAGTAATTTGAGAAATTGAATTTAACTTTTGAATATTCTTGTAACGTATAACTTTTGAACATTCTTGTAACATACTTTGCTAACAAGTAAGTTGAATTTAACTTTTGAATATTCTTGTAACATACTTTGCTAACAAGCAAACTTACGAACGGAACCCCAGGTTCCTAGAATGCTTTGCACCGCAAGCGCACCGGCCACTTTTAATATTGCTATATCGTGTCGTCTATTCTATGGAGGATGTGCCATCGTTGACTGCCTAATTTTGTAACAGTCCATTTGATGGTTGAAATAAATGAAATTTAATTTATAGTGTATTATTTTAATTTTTTAAGTAAGATGTGTAGTTAAAAATTGAAGAAAAAAAAATGTGTGTGATTAAAAAATTATTTAAAAAATTGTGCCTAATATAATTTTAGATTTTACCGAACAGCCCAAGAATGTTCAGCTTCAACCCTAAATTTTCCATTTTTTTTTTTTTAATTACTTCGTATGGCACTTTCTCAAAAAATATTATGGAGGAATAATATAAGGCCCTTGCTTAGTTCTCTTAAATTTTATTTTATTTTATTTTATTTTATTTTATTTTATTTGTAGTGCTCAACCTTAATCATTTAATAAAAATCAAGCTCACAATATTTGACTTTTCAATCAAATCTCAACCATCAATTCTTCTAAATATCACTACTCATTAAATAAAAATAAAAATAAAAAACTACTTTTAAACAATAGCAAACACACACAAGGTCTTCAACCTATATATGTATAAATTGAAATTTATGTGTTTTACACAAATTTTCTTCGTATTTAGATTTTAGATCGTCAAACCGTAACTTTTGTAGAAAATGGGGTTGGAAAATTATTCAAATATTTCTATAAATCAATCACGTATAATTGATATAAGAGGTTTTAATTGGAAAGAAGACGACAGCTAAAAACAAATTATAATTAATTAAACAAACAAAACTTCCATTAGAAAAAAGTAGCTATGAAAATGAAGTACTCGATCCCAATAGGCAGGGACGACCAGTCGCGAATATGAGGATCTGTTGGGGGCAGGCGGCGGGTCCAATCCTCGCTCACCCTGCAACCGTAACTCGCCAATTTTAATTTATAAAAAAATCATAAATGGGATAATATCTGGACAATGTGTCGACCGGTCCAACCTCGCGACTTCTTGGGTCACGTGACTAGGTTGGGCATTCGCAGGTCCGACCGTCCGGGAAAGGGACAACTGCTTCGAACCCTTACCATTGCCATCATTGGGAGACGTTTAAGGAGGAGAATTGGTACTACCTATATTTTGTATTGGAAATTCTTTTCATTTTTTATTTGTTTTATTTATAACTTAAAACGATATTTTATTTATTAATTACATGACAAAATAAAATATAAATTGTTGAAAATTCAAATCTTCCTAAAAAATAAAATTACTTAAGAATCCAAGCGTCACCAATTATTCAATTATTATCACATATAATTATTGTATTATCTTAATCAATTTTGTTCATGGGCTAAAACATTATCTTTCAATTATTTAACTTTCAGAACGATTCTATTTCATTGCCTAATTAATAAATATTAATACATACCTCCAAATCATTCCTGGCTGTCCAGTATCAAATTATTAAGTTCATAAACAATTGTCACAAATTCACATACCCTTTAAGAGTTTATTTCACACATGATCATGAAAAGGTCAAATTGATCAATTCTTTTAACATTTGATTGCGATCAGGACATCAATTGATGATCATTGCATCTCTGTCATGAATTGCATATCATCAAATAAAAAACAATCAATTTCAAATCACCTTATTTAACCCTAACTTTTTTTATCATTAATAAATGGGCAATTGTCACGACTGAAGACTAGTTGGAAGGGTTCAATTTCCTTATCGGTCGTAAATATAAGCAGAGATTTTAACAGCTACTAATCAGATATGATGTTAGTTAGGCTGATGAAACGAACAATATTTATGTAATTTTTTCTTTTAACTTTAGTGACTTAATGAGTCAAAATTATACTTCAATGACCAATTAAAAGTTTTGCTTGAACTTCAATGACCGTTAAGTGAAATAAATTTATCCTATAAAGTACTCCTATTACCCAACCAGAAAGCAAAGCAACATCTCTAACAAACAGGAGCAGTCGAGCAGAAATATCCGATCCTGGCCGGTGCGAATAAGAAACCCATATCAGAAATATGACTTCCTCCACCCAATCCGCCTTCACCATGGCGGTGTTCATGGTTGCTCTGCTAGTGATCACCACCAGAACGGCGGAGGGGCAGGCAGATTGTGTTTCAAGGTTAATTCCATGCGCAAATTACTTAAATTCCACAAATCCAGCACCCGTGTGCTGTAATGCAATCAGAGAAGTTGTGTCTACTCAACTATCTTGCCTGTGTAACCTTCTCAAGAATCCGAATATGCTAGGCGGTATTAATATCACTCAAGCTCTCGAGTTGCCGAAACACTGTAATCTCTCATCTGATACCAGCAACTGCAAAGGTACTGGGTTTCGAATTTAGATGTTGATCCCGAGATCTGATTTGGTGAATTTTTGCTTTTTTTATTATCTTTATTTTTTTGTAAATTAATTTCTATTTACTTTTTTGGTGGGCGTGGGTGGAGTAGGTAGGGGCAGAACACGCTTTACTTATTGTTAGGGCTTAATTACGCTATCTGATAATCAATTTTAGAAACCCATTCTCAATTACGCATTCATATAATGAAATAGCCTTTTTTACGCTTTTCAAAAAATCGTAATTTAAATTTTTGTTTTTCCTTAATAATGGTTATCAAACATAGCTTAGTCAGCTAAAATTTAGTCTTTCGATAATTTTCAATTGATATGCCTTTTTAAAGTGAAATTGCATTAGCTAATTTTTGTTTTGGTCTAAATCTTGTACAGAACAAGCTCCGTCTCCAACTTCATCTGGTGTGCCACCACCAGGAGGTAACTTCCTCATCTGCACCTCAATTATTGATTCAACAAATCATTCTAATCCGTTTGGTAACACTGTAGTTGTTTATAAAGTGGTTTATTTATGATTTTGAGATATGGTTGAAAAGTGGAGAGAGAAAATTTGAATGGTTAAAATGTGATTTAGGAAAATTATATGGTTTATTTAGTTAAGCATATGTTTGGTAAAACGTTAATAATCGGCCAATTGTTTGTAAATATTGAATATAAATAGGTATATGTTACTTTTTCTTGGTCCATTTTTTTTATAAAAAAATGGTTTTATCAGTCAAAATTTGTTTATAAATATTTTATATAAATAGTGATATGTCAATCTTTTATTTGTTCATTTTTTTGAAAAGTAAAAAATATATTGATTAGTTAAAATTGTAGACTTTTCTAAAAAATTATCCAATAAAATAGTATCACATTTATTGTTTATAAATAGTCAAACATAGACCAAATAAGCTGGTTCAGAAAATTGAATTTTTTTTTTTTTTTTTTTTTTTTTTGGGTAAGCCGCTTGAAGTACGCGTTTCGACGCCCGCAATGTTGACTGCAGGTGTATTTTATTTATCCTCATGTTATCGTAACCAAAAATTTTGTGATAACTTCAGGTTCAAAATTCAAAATTCAATCATTTCAACAAAAAGAAAAAAAAAAATTCAAAATTCAATATTTCTGATTTGGGAAAATTATGCAATATACATATTGATATTACTTGAACTTAAATTCTTTAATGCCCATGTTTGATAAAAATTAAAATCTAGATTTTAATTTAAGTTAAAGTCAACATTCAATTTCAATCACAGATTTTATGGGACCCATAACTTTTTAATCACACATTTTATTAATTTTTATCTAAATTTGTTAAAAATTTGATTTTAATCTTCATCAAAGGGGGGCTAAATATGTTCGTCTGTAGTTGATGAAACCAAAAATAATTATGCAACACCTCTCCCTCTCCATCAATCTCGTCCCAATCTCGAAATTAGTATTTACTATTTAGTTTTATCTCATCTTTTTTGTTAAACATGCTACGTGTGCTTTAACATTTTGTGACATGATTGAGCTTGTGTTCGGCTTTTGTTGATTATAATCAACACATTTTCCAAAACAACCTTTTAACTACATACCTTTTCTTTACAACACAATCTTTTAACTACATACATTTTCTTTCTCCAGTTTTTAACCACACATCTTATCTAGAAAACAAAAATAACACAAATCATTACATGTTATAATAGTTGCCGAACTGAGTCAGTGAAACTTGATTATTTTGCTACTAGTTGAAGGTTGAAACCCTTACTTCGCAACCAATTGATTTTCACATGTAAGATCCAATTAAATCGAGAGAATTTTCTCATTTATGTCCAATCGTTCTAATTGATTCAAATAGCGTAAAGAAAGAAAGAAAGAAATGAAACAAAATAATGAACCCACATTGTCATCTTGTGAGTTATAATAATGAAATTGTAGAACACACTGTTATTGTAAAATAATGAAATAATATAATATCATAAATATCCTTTTGTCTCGTGTCAACTCGTCTTGTTTTGGCTTATGGTATTTTTTTTTTTATTTTTTATTTTGCCATAATTTCGAATATTTTTTTTGGCAGGGGTATCCGGTGGAAATGAAGGCAGTGGTGTGGGCAAAAGTATTTCGTCTGCGGGATTTCCAAGCTTATTCTTGCTTCTGGTCATCGTGATGTTTCATTAAATACGACATAAGAGGCCATTTCTACACTAATAAGAAGCACATGCTGGGGATCAGATAGATTAGTTATATATGCTTGTTACATTTATTTGTATGAATGGTAATTTATTGTGTAAAATTATTCGGGATTGGTAAAATGTCCGGACATTTTGTTAAATTTTCTATATCTCGTTGTTATATGAGTACATGATTATTGATATATGTTTGTTTTGCAAATTATCTATTATCTTACCTGATCTCGAATTGATAGTTATACCTTACTAGAAGAACAGACAGGAATAGAAATCGACAAGATTTAGAATGTATTTAATACCATACGAGTTTTGAGCCAAAATTAACAATATTTCCTTTCAATCATCTAATAAAGTGTGAGTTAAATGTCCCAATTACCATCATACTATTGCAAAGTTTTTTCAAATGCCATTGAACTTTAAATTGTATCTGAAGTGTCATTACACTTTAAGATTTGAACTATCATCGCCACCATACTATTTCAAAGATTCTCCAAATGTCATTGAACTTTTAATGTCATTTGGTATGTCATTGAACTATTAAAAGGGTATCCCATTTATCACTTTCTTTAAAATTGTTTCAAATTTTTATTAAATATTTTTTTTTGTTTCATTATTGTAGATGAATTTATTCATTTTTTTTAATCAATAAATAATGTTCTCTTTATTATGAAAATATTAATAATTGTTGAAAATTTGTTTGTGTAGATTCTTTCAATGATTTTTTTTTTTTTTTTAAGGGTAGATTCTTTCAATGAATTTTTTATTAAATATTTTTTTGTTTTTTTTTTGTTTTTTTTTTTGAATCAATAAATAATGTTCTCTTTATTATGAAAATATTAATAATTGTTGAAAATTTGTTTGTATAGATTCTTTCAATGATTTTTTATTTTTTTATTTTTTATTTTTATTTTTAAAGGGCAGGAATGGGTTGTTCATGTTATTCGAGCATTTCTTCTAGAAAAGTAATTTTTCCTATTATTAATATTTTATGAAAATAAAATTATTTAAAATAAAAAATATATTTATATATGTTCTTTCAATGCGTTTTTTTTTTTTTTTAATAGAATCGATTTGTCCAAATTAATTGAGTATTTCTTCTAGAAAAATAGTATTTATCTATCCTTAATATCTTATCCTACTACATTAAAAGAGTTAATGTGGCGGTTACTGTTCATTTTTCTATCATTGGTTTCACACTGAGTTTTCTGTTTTTGCACAAGTATAATTGACAGCTACACCTAAGATATTTTCATCTCTATGTCGAATATTTTCTTCATTCATATCATATCATATCCTACATAAGCCTTCTCTCTATGTCTTTCTCTCACTCATGCGCACACACTCTTCCACCGTCTTCAAACCATTTCAGATCTCCACCATCTTCTCTTGTGCACCGTTTTCTAACCATCTCTCTATCTCCACGACTCCATCGTCTTCTCTTGTGCTCTGTCTTCTAACTATTTCAATCTGCTCCATCCACCACATAAGGCGCCAACCATAGAGCTCACAGTTTACAAACACAATCTCTATCTTTACGCGATTCAAAGTCTATTCATCACAGCGATTTCGCTTTGTGTTCTTGGTACAAGTCTGGGATTAATTTGTGAGAAGCTTGTCTGCCTTTGAAGAATTTTGATTTTTTCGGTAATCTCTTGCCTCTTTTGAAGGTTTTTGGCTCCAAGGTTTCAATGAATTTTAACATAGGGTTATTTTTTTCAATTGAACTTATGTTACTTAAACAGCTACTACTTTGAGCCTTTACCGATCCCAGCCAAATCACTTGGAAACAGTAAGTTCAGTGTTCCTGGTTTGTATTTATTTGATTTCACTGCAATTTTTTTAATATTTCAAAAGTGGGTTTTGATTTTCTTTTTCAGTATTTCATTGCAAATTAGAACATTGGGTTTCAATTATTAATTATGATCTATGTGGTTTTTAAAAGAGCTAATTATATGTTTATTTTCCATTTATGTCATAAAATGCAGACCAGGGATCTTCTTGAGATTGTCCAAGCTTCTTATTGTTTAGTACCCTATTCTATATTCAATGCTGAAGAAGGTTAGTCTTCTCAAATTTTAGTATGTTTTCTTGTCACTCAATTAGTTGGAAATTTATTTTTAATTTGAATATTTTGAAATCATTTTCATACATATAGTTTTTGCTTATATGATCTATAAACTTTTTTCGGTTAAAAAATTGTGACGAACCATCAGAAAAATCCTAATTTTTCCATGCAAATATAGTGTAAAATAATTTTGTTGTTCCTTTTGGCACTTGTCACTACCACTGATGAAGTTGGCTGATGCAATAAGATTGGATATTAATTTTGTTTTGAGCTTGTTTTACAAATTCAGACAAGACAATGACTCTTGAATGGCGAAGAAGAAGGCCCGTGCAATTTTCTATTAGCTTTTCTAAATTTCTTTTGGGCTTTGCTTTACTTAATTTGTTGTAGGATTTAGTTTGTATGAATTGGGTTGGTGATTGAAGGATTGACCTCGAGTGGAATCAAAGGTTGTGAATCTGGATTTCTATTTTCTCTTTATCGGATTGCACGTCTTTGAATAATTTTAATCCCGTTTGTCTAAATTATGATAATGAATTTTCATTTTTTGATTTAGGTTAAAAAGCATGTGTCTTGATGTTTTTATTTCAAATGCTTTCCTTCTCAATTTTTTTTAATCAAATTGAGCATTTTTGCTTTCATGTTTTGTTTTTATTTATACATGTAGGTGTAAAAAAAGAGGTATCCGAGAAAGTTTTTTTTTCCTTTACCTCAAACATTTTCCCTTTCTTTTGGTTCTTCACTTTCCTTTTCTCAATTTCGATGACTCTATGATTTGGAATTTTTAATCCGGTACATATACAAGTTTTCAATTTGATACAATTTAGCTTGAAAAATATTGATGTTTTAACCCATCGTAAGAATTTTGCCTTTTCCCAATGCATTCTAAGTATTTATTATTGATTTAGTGTAATTACTCAAATGCCAAATACATAAATGAGTTTTTCATTTTATATATGTTGTTGGTCTCATTTTTCACTGCCATTTTTGTTGTCTTTTTTTTTTTCTTAACAAAGTCGTTAATATTTTATTATTTTTTTAAAAAAAAATTCTCATAATCCAATATTAGCTTCACCTATAGGTTAAGATTTAGCCTTATATCTTTCACTATAAAGAAAATACATAATTGTTAGTTTCTCTTATCTAGAATCTCGTACATACAAGGATCCAATCAATCCCTTACTCTCATATGTTGTTTTCGTATGACTGATGTAATTATATATTTATCTTTGTTTACAAGTCATGTGTTTCTTAGGTCGAAGTGCAGACAAATCTCTTCCCTCCCGTGTCTTTCATACTTGTTTTCTTCGAAGATTTTCATGTGGAGAAAGCAATAAAATTACGAATCTACCTAACATTTTGAAACATGTTCCTTTTCTAATTATTAGTTAATTTCCTGATACTAATAACAGAATGACCTTCAAAGTTGGGACATTTGGACTTCTTTCTTGGTTTGATCCATTAATTACGGACGTTTGAAGGTATCTCTGCACATATCATCTCATCTTAGTGCTATCACCTGATTGTATCTTTTCTGGAATTTGGTTTTTTTTTTAATGCTGTCTTATCTAAAATATATTCTTTTTAAGCGGAGAACTATTGCTCATTCCTTTCCTGGCAGGTTTGCAAGGTTCCTGGTTTCAAGATGGGCTCGAATTGATTGACTGGTGAGTCGAAATAGCAGTTAAAATGGACGATTACCTTCATGTGCTAAAAGATACCATACAGAGCATTGGAGTTATGATTGGCGATGCAATTGTCTGGTACAAACCGAAATGGAAAATCATTTATCTCATTTGTACTCTCATTTTTTCTATAATAATAATAATAGTGTTGGGCACTAACATTAAGATCCTACGCAACATTCTTCAGGTTCTTATATAGAGCACTCCTAGAGATAATGACCCAACGACAATAATATTTGATGTCCGTGTTTTTCAGTGCCCTGCACAGACTGTCAAAGGAAGTTTTTCCATATCATTTGGTCTAACAATTTAGCAGGGAAATGTTTCAAAGATACCTTATGTAGGATATGTTCTGAAACTGAAATTGCTATTAAACGGAGTTTTTCAAATAGTTACTGTAAATAATATATTCCTTCATTTTTTGAATTCAGGGAAACATAGAGAGCTGGCTGCAACACTAGATAACACAATCTTGGTGTATGAAGAATTCTAATCACTATTATTATGGTTTCACGAGTTTCATTTCTCAATTTATGATCACTTAATGAGAACTTTCTTCTCTAATACACGGAAAAAAGTCAACTACAAATCGTTTCTCGTACGACGGACGAGTCGACACTAGTTTTATGAAAAGAGAATTATTTACAATGATGTTAGATTTTTAAAATATAAATAATTTTAAAGGAATTATTGTATTATTGGAAATGGATAAGAAATAATTAGAATTATCTTTTGGAAGTTATTGTAAATGAATTTATTGCATTTCTTCTTTCAGAAAATTAATTTAATTCGAATATAATTATAAATATCATTGTTAGTGGATTTATTGTCGAAAGAAATGCTCGATTAATTAGGATAATACAAATTTCTATAAAAAAATTCATTAGAAGAATCTAAACAAATATATTTTTATCCATCATGAATATTTTAAAAATAAAGAGAAAAAAAATTATAAATCCATTTTGCAGTAATGAAACAAAATGAATGATGTTTAGAATTATATTCGAATTAAATTAATTTTTTTATAGAAATTTGTATTATCCTAATTAATCAAGCATTTCTTTAGACAATAAATCAACTTACAATGATGTTTAGAATTATATTTGAATTAAATTAATTTTCTGAAAGAAGAAATGCAATAAATTCATTTACAATAACTTCCAAAAGATAATTCTAATTTTTTTCTTATCCATTTCCAATAATGCAATAATTCCTTTGAAATTATTTATATTTTAAAAATCTAACATCATTGTAAATAATTCTCTTTTCAAAAAATATTAAGGATAGATAAATATTATTTTTCTAAAAGAAATACTCAATTAATTTGGACAACTCGATTCTATTAAAAAAAAAACTCATTGAAAGAACCTATATAAATATATTTTTTTATTTTAAATATTTTTATTTTCATAAAATATTAATAATAGAAAAAATTACTTTTCTAAAAGAAATGCTCGAATAACATGAACAACCCATTTCTACCAAAAAAAAAAAATTCATTGAAAGAATCTACACAAACATATTTTCAACAATTATTAATATTTTCATAATAAAGAAAACATTATTTATTGATTCAACAAGAAAAAATTATGAATAAATTCATCTACAATAATGAAACAAACAAAAAAATATTTAATAAAAAATTGAATCAATTTTAAAGGAAGTGATAAATGGGATACTCTTTTAATAGTTCAATGGCATATCAAATGACATTTAAAGTTCAATGGCATTTGGAGAATCTTAGAAATAGCATGGTGGCAATGAGAGTTCAAATCTTAAAGTACAATGGCATTTCAGATACAATTTAAAGTTCAATGACATTTGGGAAAACTTTGCAATAGTACGATAGCAATTGGGGTATTTAACTCAATAAAGTGCCCTTCCAGCTCTCTACTCACTATAACTAAAATTGTCGTCGTAATTAAAAAAAAAAAAGACCATGAGGATCGCTTTTGAACTCCTCCAGATCATCGCCTGTAGGAGGCTGATCTTCCACCCGAATCTTGGGTGGCATCTGAAATCCAAGTACCAAGTGGAGAGCTGAGCAAATATGGTATTGAGACACTCAATCATCGCTAAAGTACTAACCAGTCGAGATCAAGAAATGTGCTCGACTTTCCGGCCAACTCCGCGGATGCGACCCCACCGCTCTCTGAGCACCTCATGTAGGATGTCGTGCTCGTCAACTGCTATCCTACTACAACTAGCATGTTGTGTCTGGATCTTCTTTTCCGCCACCAAGGCAGTCTGAATAATTAATAGGAATAATTAGAGTAAAATAATAATAATAATTCAAACACCGAAATGAAATGAATTGTGGTAAAAAATTGACAGTTAACTTACGCAATCTCGCTTAGCATTGAGACTAACCCACTTATTACCACTCTCACCCGCTCGGGTGTGCATGAACTTCCAAGTATATATATATATATATATATATATATATATATATATATAACAAATTAAGCACTTACATTAGAGTTTCAGGTCGCCCGATGCTTTCCAACCCTACAGGCTCGAATATTTTTCTCAGGCTCTGTTGGCCTTATTCATTTCCGACTTTTCTTGAATAACATGAAGTACAATTGTTATTATGAAACAACTAGTATATACCTAAAAAGTAGCATCGATTACACAAACATAAAATGAGATTGTATACTTACAAGAAATTCAAGACTCCTAAACCATCGCACTTCTCCCATTCAGTCAAGGAGATGTCTCGATAAGAGAGGCGTGTGCAGTGCTTCCTGTAGTGCTCCTAGGAACTACTCTTGTACTAGCTATATCAATCGACGACGTCCTTATCGACTCCCTTGACGGCCCAATGGTGGTTCTCTAGATATAGAATGTTAAACACATGTACTTTCAACTACATTGACCTGATGCCAAACCCTATGTTTTAGTTCTACTGAAAGTGAAACCGATTGCCAGTTCAAGTGGCAAGGTGTAATATGCGTCTTGATCGCCGTCCCCACTAAATGATTGAATGTGCTATGTTATCTCCAAACGACATATTGTCATCTCGTTTTGATTGTCAAATTGAATGGGAAGTTTTTGACCTACGGCTGTTTATTAAGGTTCATGCACCGGTTCTTACCTCTCATCTTTTCTAGAAGTGCTACGTTGAAAAAAGTCAAATACACATTTGTATGATAAAAAATCAATAGTCAATGAATATGAATATTAAAAAAAATATATATATATATATATATATATATATATATATATATATATATATATATATATATATATATATATATCATTCTAGCCTCACACTGAGGTTGGACGCGATGTCCACCTCATTGTGGATCCTTGCCCGAACCGTCAACCACATGGCACATGACGTCGGCCATGTCTCTTTTTTTGTAAAATATAAAATGTCTTCAAAATTTTTACTTAGAACCCTAGAATCATATTGAAAAAGCCTAATTCCAAAACAAAATCATATCAATTAGTCCTAAATCAAAAACAAATCTTATCTAGCATCTCTATTAGGATCGGAGTTTATCAGTTACCTTATTAATATCTATATCTATATATAGAAAAACAATAACAATAACAACAACAACAATAATAATCATCATCATCATTCTAAAAGAGATGGAAGGAAGATATTGTAACGCCCAGAAAAATTTTAAAGTCCTTATTTACTTATAATCACGTTGAAATGTATTTAATTTTATGAAATGTTAAGAAGAAAATCGAAATTATTTTTTGAAATTGAAAAACGTGATTTTCTTTATGAGAGCTTTTTTGACCGCTTCCGACATCAGATAAATGCATATGTTATATGTACGGATAAGTACTCGAAATGAACTTTGAGAATTTGAAATCTGTTTGCCGGTTCGATCAACGCGCAGCTCTTGGTGGATTTTCAAAGTTGGTTCCTCGTCATATGGCTCATAAAAACTGTTTTGGTTAGCCAACTTTGGAATAGAAATCACACCAAACATTTAAGTGAAAAAAATTACAAAAATCTTACTTCCTCCTCCAAACCCTAGGTATGAAATTTAGGCAAAAATTATGTTTCAATTCATTTAAATCCATCATTTTGATCACCAAACATATTTTCTCAAAGTTAGTTATCAAATTATGTAGTTTGGGATCAAAACAATCAAATAAATGAGGTTTCATTTTCTGGAAATACGCTTGGTGTCGACACTTGGAGATTTGACGTCGACACCAAATGTAAAACGATGAACATGGTGTCGAAACCCATGTAATCACCAAGTTTATTTCCAGTTCTGATTATGATATGAAGTTATCTCATGATTTTCAAGTTGATATATATATTGTATAATCATCAACACAATGAGTATTCTATACACCCTCTTATGTATTGCATTATCTAACAGATTGATTTTGATAAAATGCCTTTTGATTCATATTGATGATGATTTTAGACGTGATATGATTCACAAAATATGTATTATTAGTAAAGATTATAGATTTGAACTCTAACCCCTTCGGTAATCAATGTATGTTTTTGGATATCGATGTTTTCATGAGGACCTTGGGACTCCAAGGCTCCGACGAATGACATGATGATCTAGTAACCCTATTGCAGTTAATAGGGGAAAGAAGACAAGATGTAGAAGTCCTAGAGGACAAAGAAATTCTGAATAACCTGATTATGTTTATGGACATCTTATCGATATCCGTATTGTGAAATTGTTAAGAGCTTTGGGGGTAGAGGAGATAATCAATAATCAGGCTCTGAAATCATAATTTTTGAAAAGCATTGCATGTGTATCGAATGACTCATTGAATTATTAATTCATATTTCAACTTCACATCATCATTTAAAGTCTTCTTCATCAAACTAGTCTTCCAATTCGGTTCAACTCCAAAAGTCTCCCAATACCTCTCAGCTATATACCTTTCACTACAATGTCTATATGTCTTGTCCCTTGTGCAAGTATGCTCCGAATTCTTAGATTCTATTTGGACGCAGCCCTTTGTCTTGTTGAAGGATGCCTAAATTTGAAATAACAGCTTTCCTTCTTGCATCTAGCTTGTGCTCTCTCTTCATCTTTCAGCCTAAACTTAAAATTGCACCTAGTTTCGATCCCATGATTCCAAATAGCTTGCCTAAACTCCTCAATTGTTTTGAACTCCTTCCCTAACTCTAACAGTAGGTTGTACTTTTCTTTCTCGACATCGTAAATAGGAAAACGATAATCATTTTCCTCATTAGAAGAATAATCAGTCAATAATTCATCTTCACTTGGACAATAATCATCATCTGATCCTAACTCCTCTATACATGAACCCTCAAATTCTATTGTAGGGTTTGCATTTAATCCCACTTCAACATGTTCAGGTGCATTTGTGTCATACAGAAAATTGTTGTCATCAACATCATTATCTGAATCACTCAAGTTGCAATCGAGAGGTATAATTTTCTCTTCAACAAAGTTCTTATCTACATTAGAAACACCAAGGTTAGATTTTTTCAAACACTCCTCGTATATAAAAATTTTAAAATGACTGAATACATTTTCTATTCAAAAATAAAAAATATGGGCAAAGGAAAATTTAAAATATGGCAGAGGAAAATCTAAAGTATGGACAGAGGGAAATTTGGTGCATGTTCTAGGTTTCTAACACAATGATTGAACACATTTTCAGTTCACAAATCGAGAATTTCAAAAAGAGTAATGTTATTCTATCACAAAGAGTGCCACACCGGGTGCCACCCCCCTCACATAGGAGATGAGGCTGCTCATTATGATGGCGGTCCCACACACAGTTATGTGAGGGTGTGACACCTAGTATGACAAATTTTTTGTGGTAGAATAGCATAATTCTTTCAAAAAAGGAACACCAAATTTACCTCCTGAGGGTCCCTCATTGTCTGCCTCCAATAACTCTTCTTCCACAATTAGGTTATCTTCCATTTCGAATGCTTCTAGGTCACCCTTTCCAAGCAGCTTCATGGTATTGCTCCTCTAACCTCCAGCTACGAGTCTGGCAATGAAATTGGTTGATTTGAGGCTATGATTTTAGGGTTCTTCATGGCCTGTCTTCAATTTGTATTTGTGAAGTCGTGTAAATCATTTTGGAAGACAAATAAATGTTTCTTATAGTTGGGTTGCTTGTTGAGCGATTTTGGCCTAGTTGGCAATTTTCACATTTGTTAAATGCCACATGAGATTTCCGTCTGCCACATGGGTCATTCCGTTACAATATATGGATGGGAATCAGTCAGATGATGGATGGGGAAATGATTAGAGATGAATGAACTATGAGTCATATTTTCAAGTTGGATGAGCAAGTAGTAATATTGGGTAAAGTTTAGTGAGCATTCATTAAATTTACTCTTACAATATTATTGCTTTAAAAAAAAAAAATGTTTATTGGAAAATTAATTGATTTCTGCATTAGTAAATTGCTGAGAATTTTTTTTAACCAAGAGGATTGAAATCGACGATTTTGAGTACCAAATCTAATCTAGTCATATATATATATATATATATATATATATATATATATATATATATATATATATATAGGTGGAGCAAAACCAAAAATCAGCACAAATCATGAATCACAGTGTATTTCTCGCAATTTTTGAATCACAGCTTCAAAAGAAAATTAGAATATAGAATGCAACAATCTACTATCCATTTCATCCAACAGCAGCGAGAAAATCATAATAGAGATTCAAAAGAGGAATTTTCAATTTACACATAAAACATTACTATTTACAGACTACAGTACACAAACACAAAACACATTACAATTGATAACTATACATAACACAATACAGATTCAGAATATAGAATAGAGATTTAAAAGAGAGATTTTCACAAAGATTAGCCAAAATACCTAATGGGCAATGGCTCCTTGAAGGCGACAAAGGCGCGGTGGAGGCGGCAGGTGGCCCAGGATCAACTGTGACCTGCGGTAGATTGAGGATGAGCTATGTAACCTGCGTTTGCTGTTCTATGTGTGAGACTTCCCTCTGCCTATAGACTGAACTGTGTATACAATGTAAATGGTTAATACAACGGGGGATTTATTGATTTAGCCACGTTAAAAATGCAATTTTTAAGAATGATCATTTTTTGTAATTTGTTCATATTACTTTTAGGGTGCGTTTGATAACGATGGTGAAATTTGGGTTGAAAGAAAATGAATTCTAGGGGATTGAATTTCTGGGAATTAGAAATTAATGTGTTTGATTGGTTTAATTTTTTAGGTGGAAAAAGTAGGGAATTTTCCAACTTTTATTGTTTGATTGACATTATTTTTCATGGAAAATAAAGTAATTTTTTGCTATTTTAATCAATTTTTTTTTTTTTTACTTTTTAAATATATTTGTACTTGATGATGATAATGTTATTTTTTGGAAAGAAAATAAGTCAATTAACAATAACAAAATTGATTAAACGTGTCGAAAATAATTTTCCATCTACCATGGAAAACAAAAAACCACCAAAACTCAAAGAAAACATTTTCCACCAAAATAAGGAAAAGGGGCGCGTGGGTGGGGTCCGCGAAAAATATTTTCCGCGGAAAATTTTCGCAATCAAACAGCATAAAGTAGAAAAGTTGGAAAAAAATTTCCTTTTCCACGGAAAATTAAGGTTATCAAACAAACCCTTAATGAAGTTAGTTATTTTCTTTGCAAGTTATGTCCCTGAATTTAATTTGGTTCATTTAATTCAATACTTCTTGTTATATCCATATTTTTTAATCTCTTAGGTTCTTCTAGAAATATTCTATATTGTGATAACTTCTCAAAAGATTTAGGATGATCTTTTTTAGTTATATATCCTAATGTTATTCCTTCTGAAACTTCTTCTTCTATATCCTCGTATTCTTCTATAATTTTATGAACTGTATTTATATTCTTTACTGTTTCAACAGAATTAAATTCTAGTCTATTTAAGATAACATAGTCTATATCTTCGTATATTTCTTTTAATTTAGATTGTCCAACAGAGTGTATATTTTTAGATTTTTCAACGATAATTAATAAAAATGAAATTTCCTTATTATTTAAATATAATTTATGATCACAGTTATTAGATGTTGATGTTTGTGAAGTATTCATAGATTATTGGGTAGGTGAATTATTATACAAAATTTTCTGGTATAAATCCATTCTTTGATCTAGTACAATACAATAATCTGCAATATATTGTTCGTATTTTTCTAAAAGTTTATTATATTCTTCAGAAGATATGTTTTCATTTTCCATTTGTTGTTTAATATCTTCCATTTTATCTTTCAATTTTTCTAAAAGGTTATCAAGTCCTTCGATTGTATATCCGGCATTTAAGTTTGGAATGTATTTGTCGTAATTTTATCTTCTAATTCCATTTTGATTTCTAATATGTCAGAATAATCTATAATGTATTGATCATGATTTTCTGAAAGTATATAATATTGTTCAGATGATTCATCCATATCTATTAAATGAGATATAATGTTATTTATTTTTTCCATTATTTTTTCTAACAAATTGTTTAATCCTTCAATAGTATATCCAGGCATTATAAACACAGAGATAAATAATTTATAAAGTTTCAAGTAATTTTTCAAATTCTATCAATGTTTGAGAATTGATAATATCTATGTCAGTCATGATATCTATACTTGGTTCAAATGGTATATTATATTTTGAAATACTTTTCTTTCTCTTTTCTAATTTATCACTTATATCTTGAATATCATGTATCATTATAGATCTTACAGTTCTTCTAGCAAAGTTTTCTATCAAATTTTCTTTAAAACTTTTTAATATCTCTTGTGATGCGTAGAGTTGCTCTTGGTATCCTATTTTATCAATTTCATTTTCATATTCAATACATTTTTTACTTTTGATACGCTTTTTAACTTTATATGGACCTTTCTTAGTTCTGAATTTTTTCATGATATAATTATTTTCATTCATGATATTAAGATTTTCAAAAACTGGTAAAGAAAGATTCATCTCTTCCATCACTGTCATAATCTATTACAGGATCATAATCATTATTACTACTAAACACATATCCTAAATATAATTCATTATTTATTTCAGTGTTATCAATATCAAGCCAAAAATAAATAATTGATTTTGTAATTTCTAATCCTAATATTCTTTTTAATGTTGGAAAGATAGCTAACAAACATGGCATATAGACATGATATAACTTTTTTATTTCATTATTTGGTCTAGTAAATTGTTTATGCATGAATAAATGTTCAATTATGCTATGATATTCATCATTGTGAGGACTGTTTTGATAATTAAATTTAACAATTCTGGATTCTGTCATATTAAAAGCTCTTCTTCCTCCTAATTCCGTAAAGATAGATATATTAAGAATACTAACATCTTTTCCTGTTCTCAGTACCTTTGTATTTTCCTTCTATTGTTAGTGACCTTCAGGCTTATAGGTTTCTGCTCCACACCCTCCAATGGCTTCCTGCCTTCACGGGTTATTAGTTAAACCAGGATGCCTTCTGTAGCGTACCCGTTCCTCAAGGGCTACCGACTGTCTACTCATGGTCTTTCCACTCCCCCCTTGGTCGTCCTGGTCCTCAAGGGCTGCCAGCCTCGTTTCCAAGAAGTGGATTTTTGCCTTCTGCAGGGATCAAACCTTGTACCTAGGGGTTAAGTACAAAGATTTTTAAATCCCTGCTACCATTTGGTCTAATGGTAGCATGATTCTAAGAATCATTGTACTAAACCCCTAGGTACATGGTTCGAATCCTGCGGAAGGCAAAAATCCACTTCTGGAGAAGGCCCCAGCGAGGGAGCCAGGGGGGAGTGGAAAGACCACGAGTACGGCTCGGAGAAGGCCCCAGCGAGGGAGCCGGGTCGTTACACCTTCACTGTATAACTCTTTAGATGGAAAATATTTTAGGACAGAGTGTAGGGAGTTTTCTTAATAATATATCTTCTTTTTGGAAATAGGATTTAGAAGACAAGAATTTAGAAACTCATCATAATATGATAAGTAAATTGGGATTTTATTGATAATATGAAAATTGACAAAGGATTGGTATGAGAATTTTTTAAAAGACAAAAGATTTTTTGGCTTTCTCACAAACTGAGTGCTTCAGAGAGTTCTGTCTTTCAACTAGCCCGGAGGCCTCTATTTATAATACTACATTGGACACAATTACATCATTGCTTACATCATCGTCCTAACAATTTTACAGTTTTTAAGGACACACCTGTCCCTCTATTATTTATTACATCACATGACCCTTACATTATAGTGACACTTATCCTTCTATTTTTTGGTCTTGACATGGCCCCTACCTTGTTCTGCATTGTTGAATTAAAGTAGGTTTATTGAACAGCTTCCACTTGTCCATCAATTCTGTTGGCATGTGAAGCAGATCCATCAAGTGGCTTCCACCTGTCCATCAATTCCTTTGACATGTGGGGCAATTCCTAGCTATGCACGCTTCTTGCAAAGTGGCAAAACTTCCATGGATTTGATGAGTATCAAATTTATTGATTTATTCTTGCAAGATTGTTGACTTTTCTTTTCCTCCATTAGTGAGTAAGGTCCATCCATTGTACTGGCATATGCATTTGAATTTTTTCTCATACAGATTTTTGGCAATGTTGTAGAGAACTTTAATTCCCAACACCCTTTGGGATATAAACTATGATCTTGTAATTTTTGGTACTGGCTTGGTATTTTTTCCAACTTCAATTTGAAAATTTCAACCAACATACCCAATCGTGATAATATGCTCAGCAGGATAATATATCCTTCCATCAATTTCGGGACTGATTGAATAAAATTTTAAATATATGGATCTTCCTTGAGCAAACTTTGAAATTTCTCCTTTTAGTAAATCATCAAATTTTTCGATTTCTTTTAGATCTTTTCCTGGATAGATAAGATCCAAGAATCCATAATCAGCTGCCATTTTTGTCATGACGGGATCTCCTCCCTGAGTAACGATCAATCGTGGGTATACATGGTCTCTAGACGAAATGTAATAGCAATCACATTCTTGAAGTTCATATATAACTTCAACAGTGGTTTTATATTCATTTTCTTTTGGTAAAAAAGGGAAATCATCTTCCTCTTCAGCACGAATTCTGACTACCCTTGTATGTTCATCTTTGGCATTGATTGTGATTTTTCGAGGACTGACTTCATTTATAACAACTTTTTTGGGACTTGGTTCATCTCTTTTAATTGTTGGTCCACCACTGCTTCCAGAAGATGTACCTGTTTGTATTTTTGATATAACCTGTTTGGTATCAGCCTGTTTGGTAATCAACGATTCAAACTGAGATTCAATCTCAATTATGTTATCGCTCAATTCTTTAGTATAATTGTGATGAAATGTTGAGATTTCCATCAATTGCTTGAGACTTCCTTGGAGAGTTTCTGCAAGTTGTTTAATTCCAAGCTTTATATCTTCAGCTTCCTCCATGAGAAAGTTCATTTGCTTTTTGGCATCTATCAGGGATCTTTTGATATTATCCATCTGCAAATTCAATATTCCTGCTTAAAAAGTCCGCAAGATAATTATTAACACCTTTAATATGAACTATATCAAAATTATAAAATGCCAAATAGGCTTGCCATCTATGGAGCCTTCTATATTGAGGTTCTGGTGGTAATTTATTTTTTATTAAACCTGCAACTTGAGAATTATCAGTTTCAACAATGAATTTCTTAGGTAATAAAAACAATGAAAATTTCTTTATTCCTCTGATAATTGCTAACAGTTCTTTCTCATGAGTAGTATAATTTATTTCTGCTTGATTAAACGTTCCACTTGAGTATCTACAAATTTCATTAAGATCTGTTTTTAATATTGCTGTCCAATACTTATCCGAGGCATCAGTATTAACTATCAGATTATCGTTTTCATCTGGTAATCTTAATTTTGGTAAATTTTTACATTCTTCTTTTAGTGATTTGACAATTTCTGTATGTTCATCACTCCATCCTTTGGTATTTGTTTTTCTGAGTAAGATTTGATTTTATGTCTCTTTTTTGATAGATTTTCAATAAATCATTCTGCATAATTTAAACATCCTAAAAAATTTTGTATTTGTTCTTTTGATTCTAATTTGTTTGGAAAACTTTCTATCTTTTTAGATATATGGGTTTGTAATTTTATCCCTCTTTTATCTATTGATAATCCAAGAAAATCAATTTCTTGTTTTTCTATTATAACTTTATTTTTTGAAAGAACAATTCCTTCTTTTTTGCATTCATTTATAAATTTAATTAAATGATTTCTATGTTCTTCTCTATTATTAGAACATATTAATATATCATCGACATAGACAATCAAGAATTCATTGAATTTTCTAAATATGTTATCCATTCTTCTTTGATATATTTGTGGTGCATTTTTTAAACCAAATGGCATAACCATCCATTCATACTTACCTTGGGGTGTACTAAATGCTATATATTGAATACTATCTTTTTCCATTTTTACTTGTCAAAATCCTAATTTGCAATCAAATTTAGAATAATATTGCTTTCCTTTTGCAAAATTTATTAGTACCTCTTTATTTGGTAAAAAGTATCCATCAAATTTAGTATATTTATTTAATTCTTTATAATTTATCACCATTCTAGCTTTTCCCCTTTTTTGTTCAGAATGTTTCAGGACCATAAAAGCTGGATTACTATGGAGTCCATTACTAGGTCTGATTAATTTTTGGTTAAGTAATTATTTTATCTGAGTTTTAAATTCTTGTGTATCTTGTATGGTATACATCATTGGTCTAACTCTTATAACAACATTTTCTGTTAATTCTATTTTAGCTTTTGGATGATGTGGTTTCCAGAATAATAATGGATTTTCTCCACAAATTTTTTCTAGTTGATCAATGATTTTTCCCATATTTGTTTGTATGTTCGTTTTTAAGGCTTTTTTATACATTATTCTTTTATTTTTTGTTTCATTTTGTATAATTGGTTTTTTCTCCCATTTATCACCACACTGTGTTGGCTGAAATCTGTAAGGTCTAAATTCTCTTGGTATTTTTAGTAAATGTGCACAAGGTGTTTGTAACATTATCATGTAATTATTTTGTTTATAATATTGAAATTGTTGTATAAAGTCATTTCCTAATAATATATCACATTCTAATTTGTTATAATTATATATTTTATTTACAACTATTTGTTTACTTCCAAGTATTATATCTACTTTATCAGCACTATTAATTATATGAGTACTTTCTCCCGTTACTCCTGTAATTTTTATCTTTCCATTAGTATTCCATGATTTTATTAAGAAACTTTTGAATATTGTTATATCACTTCCCGTGTCAATTAATGCACATGTTGTTATATTTGTTTCAACAATTGTAATTTGTATATAAACGGCTAATGGAAAACTTATTTGGTTATTCATTTATTCAGCTTTTCTGCATAGTATAGTTTGACCATTATGAGTTATATATAATCCTTCACGTTTTATACTATAATCTTCTAGTCCATCTAAAAAGCTCATTCCTAATAATACATGAAGATTTACCATACTATTATCTACATGACATGGTACTAGGAGATTTATTCCTCCTATTTTTATTGATACTTTTACTTCAAGTTCAATCATATGTACTTGTCCATCAAAATTTATATATCTATATGGATCAGTTCTATGAGATATTAGTCATTTATTTCTATTTGAAGCTATATGATTATTGTCCAATTTTACGTATTTTAAATACGTAAATAAATGAAAAATACAATTTTGGGATATAATTTTTGTAATTTAGAGTAAAACTTATAAAAGATTCAATTTTATTTCTTTAACTCTAAATTGATTTTATTTGCTAAAAATTTCATTTATTTAATTGCAGGGAAAAATTGGACAATATTTCAAATTGAATTTGAATTTCTTCTCAAAATTTTCTAACCTAATTCAACTGAAAAATCAAGAATGGTGCGTATTTCTGGCCCAAATTCCCAGCCCAAAAATCATCTTACCCAGCCGTGCCATCTCTCTTCAAATAGGAGCAGCCCTTCAATCCCTTCTTCTCTCCCAACCCATTCAGCCGCCTCTCTCTCAAAAAAAAAATCATCTTGAACTCAGCCAACCTCTCCATCTCGTCCCTCAGCATCTGTCTTCTCTGAAACCTTCACCTTCCTCCAACCAGCCGCCAGACCTCAGCCACCACTTCCAGCCGCAACCTTGCTGCAAAAACCAGCCATCTTCTCCTTCTCTGCCCGTGTCTCTCCCTTCTTCTGAAACTTCCAGCCAAAACCGAACCTACAGCCATCACTCCTCAAGCACGCAACCAACCACTCTCTGCCTCAGACTCGACTTCCCCAGCAGCGTGCCTTCTCTCGTTGTCTTCTTCTCAACTTCCATCACCAGCCGCCAGTAACCACTTTCATCTTCATCCTACAGCAACCTGCCTCCTCTCCCTCATCTTCCTCAGCAGCCTCCCTTACCGGAAAACCTGCACCTCTACTCTCTCAATTCACGAAGTCAGCAAGAAGGAGAAATCGTCCCCAGCCTCGTCCCTCACCTGTCACGCAGCTCTGTCTCTTCCATCAACCTCACAGCAGCCGCCAGCCTCCATTCTGCAACAAGGAGCCTCTTCTTCTTCACCGTTCAGTAACAGCAGCTCCTCTGTCTGTTCGAACCAGCAAGCCGCAGCCACGCATCACTGGAGCGACAGCTCCCCCTTCGACCAGCAGCAGTCCAGCATAGTCCCGATTTTGGTTATTGGGTTTAAGTTTAATTCAAGTTTAGTTTATTTTTCTAGTTGTTTTATTTATTTTTCTAGTTGAAATAATTTTAGATTATTGATGTTAGTTGATTTTAGATATATTTTAGTTATTGAATTTTCATTTTCAATTTTGAATCTCGCTCCTAGAATGGTAATTGTTTATTTGATTTTGATTTCGGTTAATTTAATTATGTTCGGCTAAGTTATATTTGAGGTGAGTTATTCCTAGCTTTAATGGGTATGCTTTAATTCGTCATGAATGAATTCTTGTTATTGATAAGCGTTTACAAATTGTTTTAAGTTTTCAAATTATTTTACTTGGATGAATGTTGCTGATGTGGTATGTATTGAATATGCACACAACATGCTCGACAAAATGCGGTAGAATAAATTGAGTAATTTTCTCACTAATATTTTTATATCTTATCGATTCCAAGAAATTCACACTAATCTTATTTGAAAAGCCCAATTGATAGCGAAAGAATAACTCCACTCAAATTTCTCTTTCATTGCAATTTAATTATATTCTCTCCAAATTCGTTTTAACACAATTGAAATCATAGTTAAGTTTCGAATTTAGCAAATACTACGATACCAATAAAATCCCTAGGAAGAATGACCCTGGATTATCGCTAGGCTATAACTTGACCCCTTTATACTTGGAGGGTAGATTTAACATCGAGTCAAGTTTTTGGCGCCGTTGCCGGGGATTATTTTGGTGTTAATTGATTTTTGCTGAATTCTTCTTATTTTATTATTATTTTTTTTGTTCGACTACTATTCTTGATATTATTCTTTGTTTATGTCCGTTTGGTTTCGAGATAATTCTAAGCGATTAGTAAGATCGGAACCCACTAACCAATTTTTAATTCTTGAAAATCAGCAGGTAGTAATGGAAAATATTGCAGATCCAAATGAGGCGCCAGTCGTTCGAAGTCTTAGAGACTACATTTTTCCAACGATGACAAGCACTCCGTCATGCATAGTGACGCCTGCGAATGCGGCGGTCTTCAACTTCAAACCGGGAATGATTGATCATCTACCACGCTTCCATGGGATGTCATCAGAGAGTCCTTATCACCACATTCAGGAATTTGAAGGGGTTTGTTTTACTTTTCTTGAACGAAATTGCACTGAGGAAGTCATTCGACTCAAGCTTTTCCCTTTTTCACTAAAGGATAAAGCTAAGTCATGGCTTAACTCTTTAAGGCCTAGTTCAATTACAAATTGGGCGAATATGCGGAAAGAGTTCATTAAAAAAAAATTTCCACCACAAAGAACCACCGCTATTCAAAGACAAATTATGAATTTCTCCAAAAAGAATAATGAAAATTTTTACACTAGTTGGGAAAGATTTAAGGATTTGTTGTTATCTTGTCCCCACCATGGTTATGAAAAATGGATGTTAACGAAATTTTTTTATGAAGGGCTCAGACCTGAAATGAGACAATTTGTGCAAACCATGAGTAATGGTAACTTCTTTGTAAAAGACCCGAATGACGTTTTTACATTTTTTGATGATTTAGCTAAAAATGCCCAATCTTGGGATAACATTGATGAGTTTGATAGGGGTGTTGCAATAAAAACTGAATTTCCAAAAATTGCATCTGGAAATGGAATTCATTCACTTAGAGCAGATGATGACATAAATGTCCGATTGGCTGTCATTACTCGAAAACTTGAAAATTTGGAAACTCAAAAAGTGAATGAAGTCAATTCCTCTTCCACTATTTTAGAAAAATGTTCAATTTGTGATGATGCACAGCATTTAACCTCTGATTGTCCTGCACTTCCCCAACTGAAAGAAATGTATTTTGATCAATCTGTTGCTGTTAATATGATTTCCAAACCTTATTCTAACCCATATTCGAGTACTTATAATCCAGGTTGGAGAAATCATCCAAATTTCAGTTGGAGGAATGATCAAGGAGGAAGCAATAATGTTGGAAACAATGCTGGACCTTCACAACCAACACCTTATATGCCACCGCAGAAGAGAAGTCTGGAAGACCAAATCCAACAATTCATGCAAAGTCAAGCTGCCATCAACAATCAAAACTCTCAGGCTATTAATGACATCCGATCTCAGCTTACAAAGCTGACTACTCAGGCAAGTGCACAAGAAAAAGGTAAGTTTCCAGCTCAACCAATGCCAAATCCTCAAACTCAATACAATGGGGTCGATGAATCCAATCTGAGACATGTGAAAGCAGTAACTACCTTGAGAAACGGTAAGCAAATCCAAGTTCCTGAACCTAAAGAGAACTTGGTGGGTAAGCAAGCTAAACCTCCTGTCGATGATACTATATTAAAATCTTTATCTGATGTTCAGGAACCACCTAAGCAAATAGTAGGTGCACCCCCTGCCCCTTTTCCTCAAAGATTACAACCTGGTAATAAGACCAAAAATCAAACAGAAATTCATGAAATTTTTAAGCAAGTTAGGGTAAATATTTCTCTGCTAGATGCAATTCAACAAGTCCCTGCCTATGCTAAATTTCTTAAGGATTTGTGTACAGTGAAGAGGAAGTTTGCTGTTAAGAATAAGGCCTTTTTAACTGAATAAGTGAGTTCTATCATACAATGTCAAACTCCTCAAAAATTTAAAGATCCTGGTTCTCCAACCATTGCTTGTATAATAGGAACCACTCGTATTGGTCATGCATTGCTAGATTTAGGTTCGAGTGTGAATCTTTTGCCCTTCAGTGTATACACACAACTTGGTCTAGGTGAACTTAAGCCTACCCCCATGATTTTACAATTAGCAGATATATCTATTAAGATGCCTAGAGGGATAATTGAGGATGTTTTGGTTCAAGTCGATAAATTTTATTACCCAGTTGATTTTGTTGTTATTGATGTTCAAAATACACCTAAAACTTCTCCTCAAATCCCTGTTATTCTTGGTAGACCATTTCTTGCAACTTCAAATGCTTTAATAAATTGTAGGAGTGGTATTTTAAAGTTGACTTTTGGAAATATGTCTTTGGAGCTTAACATTTTCAATGCTTGTAGGCAACCAAAAGATTTTGATGAAGTGCAGGAAGTTAATATGTTGGAAGAGCTGCTAATGGAGCTAGAAGATCCTAATAAACAACTTGAGCAAAATCTCGAATTGGACAGCATTCAAGACTCTTTAAAAGGTATAACAACAGCAGCTGTAAGAGCTTGGCAGCCCAACATTGAGCCTCTAAATGTTAACCAGACACCCATGCAAACATCAGCAGAAAAGATGCCAACTCTGGAGCTTAAACCTCTTCCATCGGAACTAAAGTATGCATTCTTGGGACCTAATGAATCATACCCTGTGGTAATCTCTTCTACTCTTACTTGTGATCAGGAAAATTTGTTGTTGAAAGTGTTGAACGATCATAGATCTGCAATAGGTTGGACTATTGCTGACATTAAGGGAATTAGTCCTTTAGTGTGCACTCATAGAATTTTTCTAGAAGAAAATGCTAATCCTTTAAGGGAATCTCAAAGAAGGCTAAACCCTAACATGAAAGAGGTTGTTAAAAATGAAGTGTTAAAATTACTTGATGCAGGTATTATTTATCCTATTGCAGACAGCAAGTGGGTAAGTCCTACTCACGTAGTACCTAAGAAAACTGGGGTTACTGTTGTTGAAAATGAACAGGGAGAAATGATAACTAAAAGAGTACCTACTAGTTGGAGAATGTGCATAGATTATAGGAAATTGAATTCCATGACCAGAAAAGACCATTTCCCTTTACCATTTTTAGATCAAGTGCTAGAAAGAGTTGCTGGACATTCATTTTATTGTTTCTTGGATGGTTTTTCAGGCTATCATCAAATTGAAATAACATTAGAAGACCAAGAAAAAACTACTTTTACTTGCCCTTTTGGGACGTTTGCTTTTAAAAGAATGTCTTTTGGTCTTTGTAACGCCCCAGCAACCTTTCAAAGATGCATGCTTAGCATATTCAGTGACATGATAGAAAACATTTTGGAAGTTTTTATGGACAATTTCTCTGTGTATGGTAATTCATTTGATGATTGTCTAACAAATTTGAAAGCTGTTTTATGCAGGTGTGAAGATAAGCAACTTCTCCTTAATTGGGAGAAATGTCATTTCATGGTAACACGAGGAATTGTTTTAGGTCATATAATTTCTTCTAATGGCATGGAAGTAGATAAGGCAAAAGTAGATTCAATTTCTAGGTTGCCTATTCCTTCAAGTATAAAAGACGTTCGATCATTTTTAGGTCATGCAGGTTTTTATAGGAGATTCATAAAAGATTTTAGTATCATAGCAAAACCTTTAACTACACTTTTGATGCATGATACAAAATTTGTTTGGACTAATGAATGCACTACAGCTTTTGAACATTTAAAAAAGGCACTCACCACTGCACCCATAGTTAGATCACCTGATTGGTCTCTACCTTTTGAATTAATGTGTGATGCAAGTGATATAGCCGTAGGGGCAGTGCTTGGCCAGAGGAAAGGTAAGGAACCTTATGTAATCTACTATGCTAGCAGAACTTTGAATCATGCTCAATTAAATTATACAACTACTGAAAAAGAGCTGCTAGCTATAGTTTTTGCTCTGGAAAAATTTAGAACTTATCTTATTGGGACTCCTGTTACCATCTTTACTGATCACTCTGCTCTTAAATATTTGTTCACAAAGAAAGATGCTAAACCTAGACTCATTCGATGGATCTTGTTATTGCAGGAATTTGACATCACAATTAAGGATAAAAAAGGGGTGGAAAATGTTGTCGCCGATCATTTATCCAGATTAAATTCTAAAAATTCTAAAGTTTCTCACCCTCTAAATGATTCATTTCCCGATGAACAGTTACTTAGCTTGAACATTGTTCCATGGTTCGCTGACTTAGTTAATTATCTTGTTACAGGTCATATGCCTTCAAATTGGGGTGTCCAAGACAAAATGAGGATGAAAGCTATTGCAAGGAACTTCTTCTACGATGATCCCTACTTATTCAAATATTGTGCTGCTCAAATTATCCGAAGATGTGTTCCTGATGATGAGGTACAACAAGTTCTTACTTTCTGTCATTCTAATGCTTGCGGAGGCCATTTCTTTTCGCAGAAAACAGCTGCTAAGGTACTTCAATGTGGTTTTTATTGGCCTAGTTTATTTAAGGATGCTCATACCTTTTGTAAAAATTGTGAAGCATGTCAGAAACTTGGTAGTATCAGCCATAGGAATATGATGCCATTAGCTCCAATCCTTGTTCTTGAAATTTTTGATTGTTGGGGATTAGACTTTATGGGTCCTTTTCCCCCTTCTTTTGGATATTTATATATATATTGGTTGCTGTTGATTAAGTGTCAAAATGGGTAGAGGCTATTCCATGTAGAACAAATGACCATAAAGTTGTGCTCAAATTTTTGAAAGAACATATTTTTTCTAGGTTTGGTATGCCTAAGGCCATAATTAGCGATGGAGGAACACATTTTTGTAATAAACCTTTTGAAACTCTGTTAAAGAAATATGGCATTAGGCATAAGATTTCCACTCCCTATCACCCTCAAACTAATGGTCAAACTGAATTAGCCAACCGGGAATTAAAAGGCATTTTGACAAAAACAGTGAATCCAAATAGAAAAGATTGGGCTATAAAACTAGATGATGCTTTATGGGCCTATAGAACTGCTTTTAAAACTGTTCTTGGAATGTCACCTTATAGAATTGTATTTGGAAAACCTTGTCACTTGCCGGTTGAAATCGAACATAAAGCTTATTGGGCAATCAAGACTCTCAACTTTGATCTAGATCAAGCTGGTGAGTTTAGGAAATTAAAATTGAATGAGTTAGATGAATTACGTTTGGAAGCATATGAGAATGCAAAAATTTCAAAAGAGAAAATGAAAGTTTTTCATGATAAGAAAATTTTTAGAAAATCATTTTTCCCTTCTCAAAAAGTATTGCTATATGACTCTAAACTTCATCTGTTTCCTGGTAAGTTGAGAACTAAATGGATTGGTCCTTACATTGTGCAAACTGTTTACCCTTATGGAGCAGTTGAAATCTTGGATCCAAAAACTGGTACTGTTTTTAAAGTTAATGGACAATGTTTGAAACCATTTTTGGATTATTTTTCTGCTGATATTAATGAACTACCTCTGCTGGACCCTGCTTCCAGCAGCTGATTTTCTTGGAACTAACTTTTATTATTATGTATATATTTTCTTTTTCTTTTGCAGATTTTTTTCTTTTCTTCATTTTTAGTTTTTTTTTTCATTCTTGAATAATTGCTCATGTGCATAAGCCTCTCAGGTACACTCTTCTCCTTTAGCTTGATTTAATTTTGAGTCATGTTTATTATTCACCGTTCATTTTTCTTCTCTTTGAGTCATTGAGGACAATGTCTGATTTTAGTTGGGGGGAGAGTGACTCAAATGTACTTGTTTTGCATAAATTCTTTTGTGATAGTTGAGCATTCAAATTGAGTACATCTTAAGTCTTGAGTTATATCTTTGTTATTCTGTAAAAACCTCCCTCCTAAAAAAAAAAAATATTTTTTTTTGCACGAATTTAAGCCTTGTGGTAAGATGGATAGTCAACACATGCAACTAGAGCTCTCTCAAGTTTAAGTAATTTTATTTGTTCATCATGAGAGTTGAGTGATTGGTGGTTTTCTTATATTGCCCTTGTTTGATATTGCTACTTCCATTGGGCATCATTACACGGATTGTGGATTGTTGGTGGTTTACACTTGAGAAACGATGAAGGTCAATGTCAAATAAAAATTTGATCCTTTGAAGCTAATATTATCATATTCTCTTCTCATCACAAATCCCTTCATATCCACAAAATTCCTTCATAGCCACAAAGCCCTTTCATCTATTTTACATTAAAAATGACATTACATCCAGACATTGCTTCCATAAATACATTGTTTCTACTTTCAAGTATAAGTGAGGATGATTATTTTTGCTCCATATTTGAGAAACAAACGTTCAGTGCATGAAAAAGAAAGAAAAGTGGAGTTGGAAAGTATTTGACAGTCATTGAGACTAGAGGAAAATATTGAAAAATTATTTGAGAGGATCTCAGTTTAAAAAAAAAAAATGGAAGAGACATATTGAAGAGAAAGTAAAGGATGTGAAGAAGAAAGCAAGCTTGAAGTGTGATTAAAAGTGAAAATTATTATCCTTGCTTATATTTTGGAAGTCCTCAATTTCTACTCACTTCTTTTATTTCCTTATCCTATAACAAAAAAAAAAAAAAAAATGCTACATTGCCTCTTATACTTCCATTGGAATTTCTTGTTCTACTATTATCACTGGAACACGTAAATCTTTTCTTCCACCCCTCCTTATCAGTTCCTTTGATAACACAAGCGTCACCTTTACATTGACATTGACATTTTGATCTTAAGTAGGCTTGTGGTAAAGACGGTTGAGTCCCAATGGTTGTGAGCTTTTCATGAGGTCAATATTTGCATTACTGTCATCCACATAGATATGGCCTTTATTGAATGCTTGAGTGATCAATTTTCAAACTCCATGAGTGACCTCCTAACTAGTTTAGAAACAAAATACATATACCCGTGAGTATATGGAGTTTATACTTGGCTTGAGTGAATACTCGACACTGTATGTGTTGGGGTTAGTGGTTTGATGGATCGGCTTAAAACACACACACAAAAATTTTGGGAATGTTTTTTTTATGGATTAATTTGGATATAATGCTTGATCTCTTGATTGTGCGAAGTTGCTGTGCTCGACTATCTAAATTCATTCTCAATCAAAGTTTTTCATTGAGCTAATCATGTTTTAATTCGCTTGAATTTCTAGAGACTAGCAAAAAGCTAGTTGGGGAGTGTGATTATTGTCCAATTTTACGTATTTTAAATACGTAAATAAATGAAAAATACAATTTTGGGATATAAATTTTGTAATTTAGAGTAAAACTTATAAAAGATTCAATTTTATTTCTTTAACTCTAAATTGATTTTATTTGCTAAAAATTTCATTTATTTAATTGCAGGGAAAAATTGGACAATATTTCAAATTGAATTTGAATTTCTTCTCAAAATTTTCTAACCTAATTCAATTGAAAAATCAAGAATGGTGCGTATTTTTGGCCCAAATTCCCAGCCCAAAAATCATCTTACCCAGCCGTGCCATCTCTCTTCAAATAGGAGCAGCCCTTCAATCCCTTCTTCTCTCCCAACCCATTCAGCCGCCTCTCTCTCAAAAAAAATCATCTTGAACTCAGCCAACCTCTCCATCTCGTCCCTCAGCATCTGTCTTCTCTGAAACCTTCACCTTCCTCCAACCAGCCGCCAGACCTCAGCCACCACTTCCAGCCGCAACCTTGTTGCAAAAACCAGCCATCTTCTCCTTCTCTGCCTGTGTCTCTCCCTTCTTCTGAAACTTCCAGCCACAACCGAACCTACAGCCATCACTCCTCAAGCACGCAACCAACCACTCTCTGCCTCAGACTCGACTTCCCCAGCAGCGTGCCTTCTCTCGTTGTCTTCTTCTCAACTTCCATCACCAGCCGCCAGTAACCACTTTCATCTTCATCCTACAGCAACCTGCCTCCTCTCCCTCATCTTCCTCAGCAGCCTCCCTTACCGGAAAACCTGCACCTCTACTCTCTCAATTCACGAAGTCAGCAAGAAGGAGAAATCGTCCCCAGCCTCGTCCCTCACCTGTCACGCAGCTCTGTCTCTTCCATCAACCTCACAGCAGCCGCCAGCCTCCATTCTGCAACAAGGAGCCTCTTCTTCTTCACCGTTCAGTAACAGCAGCTCCTCTGTCTGTTCGAACCAGCAAGCCGCAGCCACGCATCACTGGAGCGAAAGCTCCCCCTTCGACCAGCAGCAGTCCAGCATAGTCCCGGTTTTGGTTATTGGGTTTAAGTTTAATTCAAGTTTAATTTATTTTTCTAGTTGTTTTATTTATTTTTCTAGTTGAAATAATTTTAGATTATTGATGTTAGTTGATTTTAGATATATTTTAGTTATTGAATTTTCATTTTCAATTTTGAATCTCGCTCCTAGAATGGTAATTGTTTATTTGATTTTGATTTCGGTTAATTTAATTAATGTTCGGCTAAGTTATATTTGAGGTGAGTTATTCCTAGCTTTAATGGGTATGCTTTAATTCGTCATGAATGAATTCTTGTTATTGATAAGCGTTTACAAATTGTTTTAAGTTTTCAAATTATTTTACTTGGATGAATGTTGCTGATGTGGTATGTATTGAATATGCACACAACATGCTCGACAAAATGCGGTAGAATAAATTGAGTAATTTTCTCACTAATATTTTTATATCTTATCAATTCCAAGAAATTCACACTAATCTTATTTGAAAAGCCCAATTGATAGCGAAAGAATAACTCCACTCAAATTTCTCTTTCATTGCAATTTAATTATATTCTCTCCAAATTCGTTTTAACACAATTGAAATAATAGTTAAGTTTCGAATTTAGCAAATACTACGATACCAATAAAATCCCTAGGAAGAATGACCCTGGATTATCGCTAGGTTATAACTTGACCCCTTTATACTTGGAAGATAGATTTAACATCGAGTCACTATATGACATTCACTAGCTCCTGTGTCAATTAATATATTTGCTCCTTTTATATGCTCTATTCCATTAAAATATTCACCTTCTATTTTCATATTTCCAGCATTTCTATTAAGTTTTATTTCTTTTGTATTACTAGTTTCTCCTAATTGTTTTCTATTAGGTAAACTTGCTGATCTCCTAATTAATCTGCCATCTTCAAATGTTATGTTATTATTAGGGTATTCTTCTTCTCGTAACTCTATGATTTCTGGTTTATTTTTTTTATAGTAAGTTCATAGTTTCTTGGAACTAAACTTATTTGTTTATCTGGTTCTACAGCTTTACCAAAATCTTTACATTCTTTATGAATTTCAATATATGGTTTTTTAGAATAAATGTTTTCATAATTAGAATTAGTAAATGTGTATAATGTTCTGTAATCTATAGTCATAATTTTATCTCCTGGTTCCATTATATCATCTTTATGTAATTTGAAGTGTAATCCTAAAACTTCATTAAAATTTCTATCTTTTAATGATATACAATATTTTGGGTAACATGTAAATATTAGTTTCTTATATGCTAGATTTCCTTCTACTGTTCCTAAATGACTGTCTTTTAAATTTATAATTCCTCCATCATGTAAACTTACAGTTAAAGGTGAATCTAATCCTTCTCTAAACAGGGATTTAAACATTATTTGGATACCTGCTAAGTAAACATATTGAATCTTTTCACTTTGTTTTCTATTGATCTTTGTTAATAATTCTGCAACTGTATTTTTTGTTAAAAGATTTAATTTGTGTGTTCCTTGAGTGGTTCTAACATCTATTGCCCTTTCATTTTTATGATATTCATTTATTACTATTTTTTCTCTTTTCCATATTCTGTCTAATATTTCCCATTTTCCTATTTTCAAATCTAAAAATAATTTTTGTATCTTTCTAAACTTATTATTATCAAAAGTTACCTTTAATCCATAACCTTCTATTCCTTCATATTCTTGTTTATTTATGTTATTATTTGCTTCTATTTGCTTCTATTTCTTTATTCTGATTTTGATTCATTACTTTCTGAATCTGTTTCACTTATATAAACTTCTTGATCATAGTATTCTTCAATGTCTGATATTTCACTTAGTTCACTTTTTATTTCTTGATATTATTTTTGTAATATCTTAACTTTCTTTTTGTTACAATCAGGGCTTATATGTCCCATTTCTTCACAATTCCAGCATTTACATTGTCTTTTGTCTTTCTTATAAGTTTTATTTTTCTGTTTTTTATTTGGATTATATCTTCTTTTGTAATATCTTCTTTTAGGTTTTATATATTTTTTCCTGAAATTTCTGAATTTTTTAAACTTTCTATATTTATATTTTCTTTTATTATTATTTTTTCTCCTTTCAGGATTTTTTCCTATCGTATAGTGCTCAATACGGATCGAAGTTTGATAGTTATTTTTGTAGGAGACCATCAACCGACATTATCCCACTTATGAATCCATTCACTAACTTTCCATTTCCAGCCTTTTATAGGATCTATTCTAACGTTTAAACCTTAATATATATATTGATTGATCACATTCTTAAAACTAAAATCAAGATTGACCAAAATAAAACTTTGTAATCCAGAATTAGTGAAATTTGACGTCCATACCGAAATATACAGTAGAAATACTAAAACTTTGACATAATCTTTCTGGAAAGATTTACAAACGAAATCCTTTCTGAACATGCTGACATTTCTTTTAAAATCGGAGGATCAACGTAAATCCTGTAACCCATACTTACATATTGTAATAAAGTATTCAGCATCATACACTCATCTTAAAACTAAAGCCCAAGGTACTAATTTAAGAATCCATGCTTTCAAAATCATCATAATAATACTCTAACCAAGTATTTTATAAATAAATCATTGACCTATCACCAATGAATAAAACTTTTGTGATTCATATAGAATTCCTCATCAAGTTTACTTAACCCAAAAATACAATCCCATTATAAGTAAAAGTCACACAACTGACCTCAAATAATCATATCAATCTCTCCAAGATTACAACATAATAACCATCATATCCTTCACATGAACCCTTTACATCAATATACTCACTAAGATTTTTATATCCATCTCTCAACTCAATAAATCTTGGACTCCGCCATTGTCACTCTTTCTGTACACTACTCCATAATAAATAATCATTGTGAAGTCTTATCCTCATTTTCCACAAATCCTATCCACAAGGACAATTGCCTAAAATTTCATTTCTTACTTTTAAATCAAGATACCCTCAATAATAATCTCCACAATTTCATGATATGTACTATCATAAACTTTCCTCCGATCAGATGCATTACTTCTGCAATACTTGTACAAATCTAGGACCTGATAAAGTTTCTTTTATCAATATTGAAAACTTAATGTACATCAGTGAATCATTCACATTATGAGGAAATCCTGGTTCATTTTCCATGACTGAGATTCATCATTCTTTGAATTTCCACTTAGAACCAAATACAACATAACTTATTCATGGATGGTCAACTTATTTCATAATTTCAATATCAATATCTCACTTCCTTCAATACATTAGTTGGCTCAAAAGACTACTCATACTTATAAATATATGTCACAAATCATATTCCCAAAATTTAATCACAAGACCAAATTACATAATAAATTTCTCTCAAAATAGAGGAATAATTCACTTACTCAACACAATATCCATTACTTAATTCCCAATAACTAAGAATCCAAATCTTTAAACCTCTAATTTCATAGTTCTTCTCATAAAAGTCTCAATAAAATCATCTTTCTTCTTCATGTATAGCTCCTGAGCACCCCATGGCAAAAAAGCTAGGTCGAACAAAACCTTTGTCCATGAGATTCTATAGTTGCACTTTGAGCTCTTTTAAGTTACGAAGGAGTCATCCGATATTATACCTTGGATACTAGAGTTGCGCACTTAATCGATGACGAATTCAATTTCTCTTTTAGGCGGTAAATCACAAAGATTGTCTGAGAAATCTTTAGTCATTCTCGAATAACTGAAATTTGTTCGAGAGAAGTATTCACCTTACACACTTCAATTATTGCAACCAGGTAGGCTTAATAACTCTTATTCATCAATTGAAGAGCCTTCATCACTGATAATATCGAAATAGAAAGTTTCACCTTTACTTCAACAAAGCAAAAAGGGTTTCATTTGGAGGTTTAAATACCACCTTAACGTATCCAGTGATTTAAACCTTATACCGTAATAATCATTCCATTCCTAGTATAAAATCAAGTTTGTGGGTATTCAGTGTTGTGAAATCCATCATCTACTCCTCCCCATTCACCATGATTGGGACATTTCCCAACACATAACTTTAGTTCAACAATTCTTCAAATGGCGTTGAAAATATAAACTTGGTCTCCAGCTACTGAGATGGGTAAATCAATTTTCCTATAACTGTTGGACTATCAAATGAGTGGGTAGTCCCGAGATCAAATACGATCAGTGCTTAATACTAAGTTCGATGTCTTCCCAACTTCTCGTTTGGACACTGTATACTCTCATGCCGATACACCATTCATATCCATTTCTTATTTCAAAAAAAGATCTAATAAACGGCACCCAAATTCTTAATAACCATTACTTTCTCACTTCCTCATTTACATAACCAAGATATACTCCTCATAATCACTGACAACATTCTTAACCTTTCACTTTCCGACATTACACATTAGCATTCAAGAATTTACAATCATTGAAACATAAATAACATTTCATAATTTAAACAAAATTTAACTTACCAGATGATCGAGGGAGAAGCACTTGAGGCGTGACTCAGTACCCGAACCATTTTCAAATAAATTTTAAAAGTCTACAGAATCGCTTTTAAAACTCTTAGCTCTGATACCAAAAATGTAACACCCCAAGTTCAAGAATCTTAAACCTAGGTGTTAACTTCTCTTTTTCTTTTAATGCGGAAATAAATCGTTTAAACATTAAAATGCGGAATTTAAAACGGTTGCACAATTAAAATATTCATTTATCTATTATAAAATTTTACAGAAATTTCGGCAGAGTCTCCTCTATAAATTGGACATAGCCAACCTGTAGAGGGACATCAAAAACCATTTTAAAATTTAAAACATCCATCACATCTCAATCACATTCATCATCTCCAAAACCAATTCATACATTTCCCAAACTCCTCAATCATAAGATTTCTCAAAATATCAAACGACATTGACAAAAGAATTAAGAGGAAATTTAATCTCAATTGCGTCACCAATACGTAATCAAGACTAACTTCAACCAAACATTACCAATAACAATAGATGAAGGAATAAATTTAAACGACAACTTGAATCAATTTAACTTTATTAATTAAGGTGACGGTGGGTACTGTCGAAGTCAGCCGCCAAGTGTTCTCCTCTGATCATCTAACTTTCATCACCTGAAATATTGGGGAGGGATTGGGGTGAGCTAAAGCTCAGTAAGTAAACTGTATGCATGAATGCATGCTTATGACATGAATGCTTTAAAAATTTCATATATGTATCCCTTTCTCTTTACTTTCCAGAAAATTCAACTTTTCAAACTTTCGTTTAACATTTCAAGACTTTCACTTCATTTCCATCGTGAGCTCACTTGATGTAACTTCTAGTCAATCAGATAACAGTGGGCCATTCTTATTTGGAACCAGATTAACATGCGCATGTCCACCGCAAAGCGGTTCATTCATTCATTCCACCGCAAAGCGGCCCATTACATTCATTCCACCGCAAAGCGGCTCATTACGTTCATTCCACCGCAAAGCGGCTCATTACATTCGGGTACGCCGGTCCCCCGCGCCCCATTTCCCACTCGGACCTTTCATGACATAGAAGTACACCCATTCTTTCAAAAACTTGGGATACATACTTTTTTGACAAAATTTCACTTTGACACATTACTTTCATTAAAACATTTGACTTTACCATTTCGATGCCAATGCATGCTTAATGATGCAATGACATGATAACGTGCATGTTTTAACATTCTTCTCAATAACATATGCTTTCATAAAGTGAATACAATTCATCAAAGCAAGTAAGTTGCACGACAGTCATTTACACATAACTTTCACATTTACATTCAACTTCTATGAAAATAGGGGGAAGTTTACTTACTTGACATCCTTAGTATTTACCGTCATCTGGATTTGCAAGTGGAGGAGCCTCGACTGCCCGTGTCGTCAATGTACCAACAATCCTAGTTATGTTCATTCATTAAATAAAATATACTTTTATTAGCATTAACCCCCCATAATTGACATTGACCAATTCAAATTTGAAATCATAACTGAGTGAAAATTAATAAAAACATTCATAGAGTCCCTTAATATTTCAAAGATTACCATTATGCTTCAACTTAACTAGCAGTACAAATTTAAAAGACATAACTTACGGATTTAAAAACTTGAAACTTCACCCACGCACATTATCCAAAATTTGAAATCCACAATTGAAGTTAAAAAAATCCTGTGACTCACAATTTGATTCGAACTTGTCTAAATACATTTACTCAAATCTCAAACCAAATTCTAACTTGAAATCCACCAAAATTCGAATTTGTAAATTAACCAATCAATATATATACATGTATATCCGTATCAATTCATTTCACATTTTTATCAACTTATCACATAAATGACAATTTATATTCTTCCCCATATAAAAATTATCATTTTAAGACAAACTACAAACTCAAATGGTTAACTAAACAATCAAATTCTTAAATTTAGAATTTAAAAACTAACATACATCTATCTATATTATTTTCAAAAATCTGAAGTTATACATACATTCATCCATTTGAAAAATCTGAAATTCGCATAGGAAATCTATACATACGTATAAATCAATATACCCACATTAACATCATCAACATAAATTCCCAAAATTAGTCTTTAAAATTCGAAATCTACATAAATTGGAAAATCTGAAAATTTTACATATATACATACACCGTAATGTATGTCTACACCTAATATCTTGATAGTTCAAACTGAATTTATATATAAATACAATATATACATATAATTCCATATATACATACAAATTAATCAAAAATTGAAATTCAAAAATCCAAGCAAGGCAAAATCTGAAAGTATACAAAGTATATACATATACACATACATCACAATGTATATTCAAGTGTGTGTGTGAAAATCGTGTGAACTGTGAGTGGCCGTGCGAGTGTGTGTGTGCGCGCGGGGTGAGAGGCCGTTACCGCGCGTAGTGGTTAAGGTGGTGGTCGCGGCGGTGGGCAATGACCTCCGGTGGGGTGGCGGCGTGCCGAGAGACAGAGAGCGCAGATACAGAGAGAGAGCAACGTCGGGAGAGGGAGAGAACGAGAGCCGAGCGTGAGAGACGAAACTGAGAGTGAGAGAGGCATGGAACGAGAGTGAGGGAGTGAGTCTTGAGGGTTAGGTTAAGAAATGAACTTTTTGGTGATTGCAAATTGGTCCTTCAAGTCTCTCTAGGGACGTACTTAAGTACACTTCTATCGTAAATTTACAAAATACCCTAAAATTTACCACTGATAATAATTTGACAAAAATAAGAATTGGCATGCTTAGGAAATAAGACAATTATTCACATAAATTGCAAGTAAACAAATTTAAAATTTCCTAATTGGCACATTGAGCGAGACGGCGTCCAAGTCCTTCCACTGCAAAACAATTCAAATCATTGACGTAAAATTAAATTAAATTCTCAAATTTCAAATACATTAGTATAAATATGACGTGGAATTTTTTAAAGGGTACGAAATGAAAAGCGGTATTACAAATTTTATCCTTGATCCTAATGTTCTAGGTGTTCCAGGGTTATCTCTAATAAATTCTATTTTAAAATATATTCTCCATGAACCTGGTAATTTATTGTAATACATATCTCTATATACTTCTTGATTTTCATTACTATAGAATTGGACATAATAGTATTCTTTAAACACACAAGTATATTCTTTGATTTTACACATATCACATATTTTTAAATTTATTAATCTTACTCTTGCATTATCTTTTTCTCTTATTGATTCTGCTTCAGAATTATTTATCAAATTTTCTCCTAAAAATTCATCCGCAATATAATCTACTAACTTTTCTATTCCCTTTCTATCTGATTTTATTAGTTCCGTCTGTACATTTCTTCTTATCAATGCTTTCGTATCACTACTTATTCCTTCCCACCAATTTATAACATGTCCTTCAAAAGATGCTACTAAAAAATTTATCATTCTATCAGTATTTTCCCATGTATCATCTTTATTGTATAAAAAGAATAGTATCATTGAATCTGCCCAAGTTAATAAGGCTTTTTTAGTATTTATTTTACAATCCAAATCTAATTTTGTTCCTCCATGATTAATAGGTTTATCATAATTATTATTTGGTTCAAACCTATCTTTATATTTATTTCCCCTAGGTGGTTGTCTATCTCTAATTCTATCATAATATTGTCGGTGTGGTTTACTATATAAGGGTGCATAACTTTCATCTGGATCTGGTAATTCTTGTTTAGAAGTTCCTATAGGAGCAGGGTTAGGTGCTCCTCCAGTATTCATTAAAACTTGGTATTCATCAAAATTTTCTATGCTTAATTGGTCAAAATTTTCTATAAGCAAATCTAATTCTTCATTCATTTTTGTCTCGGTCTTCTTCAATTTTTTCTTCAGTTTTTAATTTTCCTAAAGTTTTTTCTATAAATTTTTGTAATTCTAATTCTTCCTCTAATATTTTTGGTAATATGTTTCTCCTGAATTCATCATCCATACTTCCTACTTCTATTATAATTTTTTTTTGTTCGAAATGCTTTTTTCCTATTCTAAGTATTTCTTTTTCTATGAATTTTTTATCTATTTTCTTATCTTTGGTTTTATGATTTTCTTTGGATTCTCTAATTTCTAGTTTTAGTATATTTATATCATTTCTTACTTCTTTTAATTCATTTTTTACTTCTTGAACATCATCTATCAATGATTTTATTAATATTTTTAGATCTTCAATATATTCGCTTATTGAAGTTTTGTACTCTTGGTTTTTGAGTTTTTTGTACCCTAAATAGTCTGTCATACATATCATCTATTTTTATTTCTATATTTTTGATTTTTTCTTCTATTAATATAATTTTTTCGTTTTCATTCTTTCTTATATTCTCATTTAATTTATCTATTTTTTCTATAATTATTCCAATTTTATCTTGATTAATTAATTCTCCTGACTTTCTTTGAAATTCTTTTAAGATTTCTTCATCTATATTTTTAACTTCTCCTATCATTTCTTTTAATTCTTTGAATTGTATTGTTAGTTTATTTTGAATGTTTTGTAATTTTTCTTTGATATTCATATCCTGTATATTTAATTGTTGTAATTATTCAACGGCTAATTTATCTTGTAAATTTATATTTTTATATGTTTGCCATAAAAATGCACTTATCCAATTTAGTTGCATATTAAGAAATCCATCGGATTCTCCCCATGAGATTAATGGTTGAAACATAGTTGTATTAGCTCCTTTTATTTGGTAAGATCCTACTGGTAGATTAATATTTTCTATTATTTGTTTTTCAAATTTTATTTCTGGAAATTCTGTCATTAAATTTTTCCTTTGATATGCTCAACTTCTAATCTTAATTCCGTATCATATTTTACTTTTTTACATATCATTATATTATATTCACAAAATTCTTCAATTGATCTTAACATAATTTTTCTTTGTTGTGCTCTATAACTTTTATTGTAATATTTTATTTCTCCAGTTATATCATATTTTTTCATATTGATTTTTTCTTTGTTATTTATAATCATAAGTATATTAGGTAATTGTTTTAGAATTGTATTAAAGTATTTTCTTTTACTTTCTAATGATTTTAGTCTTAGAAATCATTTTCTTTTTATATTTCTTTCTTCTATCATTTGGTCTAATATATTTCCTCTTTGTTCTATTATGGAATCTAATTTTTCATTTGTTTTCATATCTAGATATTTGATTAATAAGGGTTCTCCTCTATGATAATCCATTCCTATAATCTTTGTATAATTCTTCTAGTATATCTTTGTGGATTAAATCTAATATTTCGTTTATGATAAAATCTTCTTTTATTATATCGAAATTTATTAGATCATAAATGTATTTTCTTATATCTTTGTTTAAGTCCCTTAAGGTTCTCAAGATTTCTATTTTATAATTATCGGGTAGTATTAATGTATGCATCATAAATCTTGATGTATATATTATATATTTATTTTTAATTTGTGTTATATAATATTTATTTTTTAGATCTGCCATATGGCTCTGATACCAATTGAAGGGTGCTACTATGAACGAACAAAAATCAAATAAAATTATATAAACAAAATTAATGTAAAGTTCTAAGGACTAAGTTGTAATTTTTGTAAATTAATAGGCTTAGTTGTAATATGGTATTTAAGGGTAAACTTGGTAGTTCCTAATGTTTAAGGCTATTTTAATGAATTGATAAAAATTTTGGTTATTTTCACAAAAAGCCAATTTCATTAGGCAATTTCTAAGGTATCCCACGTAATAGAATTGGGTAAATATTCTTCACAGGTCAATTGAATCAATTGATCGGCCAATTTAATAGGGCCCAAATGATTAAAAAAAGTTCCAAACTTTTCCCCCAATCTTCATCTTCTACCTACAGGAAAGCAAAGACGACAACGTTTCCAAACTTTTCCCCCAATCTTCATCTTCTAAACCAGGAGACCTAACGAGATTCGAGAAGTCAAATCTCGATGCATGTGCCAGTGGGTCCCATGACGAGATCCTATGTCAAAGAGGTTTAAGATTCGAGGGTAAACAAAGTGAATAAGTCAAAAGAGAAGCCAATAATCAAATTGAAGATAAAAAATCACGTTGCTGGAAATTATCCCACGCAATCATGCATAAGGATTATCACTCGGCCGTGCAAGCGAATCTGGCTAAATGTAGAGTAAAATTTCACGCGGCCACGGGATCTCGAACCACGCAGCCGCGCAGTGATACCGAAGGTGGGATTTTGCGAGTTTCAACTTATTTTCTGGATTTTTTCTTTATTTCCTTAATTCTGTACTATAAATACTCATTTCCAAACCCTAGCTCATAACTTGGTTGTTCATGAAGCTTCTTGAAAGAAGGCACCTTTGGGAGGTAAAAACCATAATTTTTTATCTTGTAATCTTAGGAATTTCTTCAACTAATCTGAGTGTATTTATTCTAGTGTTTGTTATTGATTTTTCCACTAGCTTGAAATTTGTTTGATCTTCATCAATTGGCCTAGATTATTTAACCTTTGGATTTTGGTTGGGATAAACATTAGTTAAGGTGTTTTATCACTTATTTTACCATTTTAGCTTCCTTGGGTTGGTATTAAATTATTGTGGGAATTTTTTGTTTAAATACCAAAGGGGTTCGCATCATTTGATATCAGAGCTTGACTCTAAAATTGGTAAATCAATCCTTTAAATTTCTTGTTGTTCTTCATATAAAAAAACGAAAAAAAAAATTTGGGAAAAACTTTATGTTCTTGATCATCTATTGACTTCCACATATTTGATATATTGTTATTTTCATACTTGACTTGTTGGGATATCAAAATAGCAATACATTACCATTTCTATGCTATTCATGGTTTGCACACAAGGTGTTTGATGAAGTTTCTCAAAGAAAATTACACTAGTGTAAACTACTATTCTCTACACTAAACACTTCCCTTGATAGTTGCTTGTGTTTTGTCCAATATATTGTTGATATTGTACTCATAAATCATTGTCCTACAATTCAAATTTCATCTCTTGTTGCGGGATTTTCATCAATCCACAATATACACATTCAAGGCCATTTAAAGATTGTGTACAAAGTGTTTGATAAACTGCCTCAATGAAAACTACACTACTTGTGCCTATTTGTTCTATATCTATGCCTTGTCAAATTGCAGCGACTGAGAATTTTCCATGACTTATTTATATAAATATTAGTTATTTTTAAAAACGTGTCGCTACGACTCTGCCAATTTATTTTAAAAACGTAATCGTCTAGCAAATGAAGTGAAATTTTTTTTATTATATTCCAAATTCCAAATTTTATTAAATGATGTTCCAAATCCATTATTTATTTTAAAGTCCAATTTCAATTTATTGGATTCAAATTATTTTTAAGTCCGAATTTTAAATTTATTTTTGGATTCAAACTTTTAAGCCCAAATATTGTTGTCAATCATTCAAGCCCAATTTCTATTTATTTTGGATTCAATATGTTATTATTATCCAATTCCGATATAATTTCAATCAAATTCTTTAGACCCAATTATAGATCCCAACCTATTTATCAGAATCCTCAATTAATGATTTTTGAACCCCAAAATTTATCCCATAATTCTTCCCTACATGGACACACAATTTTCTTCCACATGATCACTCTCCAACCAATTCATTAGCATAATCCCCAATTCATGTTTCATTTCAATTTGAATCCCAAAATTTCCTCCCAAATTTCCATTTTTGCATATACTGCACATTTTTTTTCCGTCCCCCATCATCACTCCTCAATCACTCTCAATTAGCTATTCAACTTAAATTAATCCCAAATCCCTCTCCAGTTTCCAGTTTCCACACGTTTTTCCCCAATAACACATTCATATTCCATAATCAAATCCTACCTCACAGCTTTTACTCCATTCTCACTTTGTCTCTTTTCCTTAATCAGCTAGCTAAATCACTTCCAAAACTCTGATGAGATCCCAGTCGGGGAATCTCCTCGGACAACGCGGAATAACGACAATTAAAACCTAGGAAAGATCTAAATCATATCTGTCACGAAAATAACAAGAACACGAATAAATAAACGAAAATTAAAAGATAGATTTGACGGTAAAACCTTGACCCGAAAATCAGACACAATTAATGACGATGCAGATTGAAGAACCAAGATTGGTGAACGCCACAAGGGTTGTCAATTCCTTGATAAGTTCGTTGGGTGAACGCCACAAATAACGGATCTTTGATAAGTTCGAAACAAAAGGGAAAAACTCAACCTTTAACAAGAAAATCCTCTCTCAATTTAATTCATAAACTCAAACTTAACTGTTTGTTTACAATCATGATAAAGAATATAAATAAGCAAAATAAACTAGTCGCTAATTTACTCAAAATAGAATTCTAATTAAACTAAAACACTAAATTAGGAAAATAACCTAAAAACCAAAAAGGAAATAAAATAATTGTAAAATTCGAAAAATCTGGCTGCTACTCATTTACGGCCGTGAATAATTATTTTACGGCCGTAAAGGCCTCTCTGATAAAAAACTGATTTATTATTTACGGTCGTGAAATTTCCCTTTTCGAATGTTACAGCCGTAACTTCCAGGCTTACGGCCGTAAGCCTCGTTCTGCTGAAATTCTTCATTTTTCCTCGATAAATGATTACGACCGTGATAACATGATTTACGTCCGTGAATGTATGGTTTACGGCCATGAAGGTCCTCCATTACGGCCTGATGGATTTTCTGTCCAAATAACTTCGTTTTCTCGGCTCGGCTTGATCCGTCCCTCTTCTCAGCTCGATCCCAACATGGAACTTGCTCCGTTTTGCGCGTAGATCATTGTCATATTACCAATGGTTCAACTTCACCCTTCGATGCCTGGTCCGGATCACATCATACTCCCTCTCTTGAAAAGGATTCGACCTCGAATCCATTTTTGGTCGACTTTTCAAACTTCTTCTGCTTTTCTGGGCTCGATGATCATGCTTATGGTGCTTGCTTTCAACCTTTTGGGCTGCCCATTTTTTTCCTTCAACTTTCTCGGCTTTTTGGGCTGCTCGTTTGTGCCAACAAGTTTTTTTCCTGTTTTAAGCTCATGGTTTGACTTCGGTACCTGTAAAACAAATTTTAAAGAACTGGGGAGGGGTGTGTTAGCGTGAGTAAGTGCAAATAGACTCATTTTTGTTGTAGACTCTCCTTTCTTTTGATTTTTGCACTCAGTCTCTCCTTTTTCTGAGGTTTGAACCTCAACCCTCTTTTCTTTATTTTTCACTCCTTCTCCTTTTTCTGAAGTCGTGGCCTTAACTATCTTTTCTTTAATTTCCATTCCCTCTCCTTTTTCTGAGGTCGTGGCCTCAACTCTCTTATTTTTCCACTCAAACTCGCTCTTTATTTTCAATTGGTCCTCTTGGACCTCTTTAGGTGATAGCGGAGCAAGAGTGATCATTTTTCCACCCTTCACGAAAGAATATCGATTTTTAAACCCATCGTCCACTACCCTTCTATCATGCTGCCAGGGTCTCCCCAACAAAATATGGCCAACATGCATAGGTACCACGTCACAAACCACCTCATCCTTATATCCCCCGATGACAAAATTGACCATAGCCTGCTTCTTTACCTTAATTTCTCCCGACTAGGTTAGCCATTGCAATTTATAAGGGTTCGGATGTTTAATCAAGCTCAAACCCAATTTCTCAACCAACATTGTACTAACCATATTAGTACAACTTCCCCCGTCAATCACCATACCACAAACCTTTTTGCCCACTAAGCATCTAGTATGAAAGAGATTATCCCTTTGCTCACCAATTTCATCCACCCTGACCCTAATACTAAGGACACGAGGATTAACAAGTGAATCTTTAACAGCATAGGTCATCCCTTCCTCATCACTACTACTACTAGCCCCAACATCCACTAACTTTGGCATTCCCTTAAATTCATGCTCGGAACTGATTTCACCATTATCACGCAAGATCATTAGCTTCCCATTTGGACACTAGGATGTTATATGACCCGTACCCAAGCACTTAAAACACTTAATATTTCTATCCCGAGTAGTTTGAGAATCAGAAATATTTTTACCTTTCGTTGTAAGCTCCTCCTTCCCTTTTTGGTTATGTTCAACGTTGGATTCCTGCTTCGGTTGTGATGTAGGATAAGATGGTGAGTGTCTTGCTACCCCCTTTCGCCTTAGCTGTCTTTCCACCTTCATGGCCATATGCACCATATCTTCTAGCTCCACATAATATTGCAGCTCAATGACATTGGCAATATCTCTATTCAGCCCACTCAGAAACCTAGCCATCGTAGCTTCCCGATCCTCCACCACATTAGCCCGAATCATTGCCACCTCCATATCCTTGTGATAATCTTCTACACTCCTCGATCCCTGAGTCATACCTTGCAGCCTCTGGAAAATTTCCCTATAATAATGAGTCGGCACAAACTGCTTCCTCATTATGGTTTTTAATTCACCCCAAGTTTCCACTGGCTCCTCAAGGTTCCTCCTCCTACCTGTCACTAATTGATCCCACCAAATATTGGCATAATCTCTGAATTCAATCACAGCTACTTTAACCTTCTTCTTTTCAGAATAATTATTACAATCAAAAAGTTGTTCGACCTTTGTCTCCCAATCCAAGTACGCCTCCGGATCACTCCTATCCTGGAACGATGGTATTTTCACTTTAATTTTTCCAAGGTCATCATCAACAAAATCTCTACCCCCAAGATGCCTCCTAGCATCACGATGCTCCCTATCCTGCCTCCTCTCATACCTATCTCCTCTATCCCTCCTTCACATACTTCTCAAAGATATACTTCCACTTTCACTTCCCATGTCCTCATCATCCATACCAACCTCACGCCTATTACCTCTTCTAACTCGAGAACCATCATGAGATTGATCACGAGGTCTTTGTTCACGTTCTGCACCTCGATTCTCCATCTGAGCCATAAACCTCTCAAATTGTGCCCTCATTGCTGCAATATCATTATTATCCTGTTCATTCCTTCTATTCACACCCGAGCTGTTTTCTGTCTCTAATAGAAGATGAAGGTGTGGAAACCTCTCTATCAGACATTTTTAAGACACGAACAAGGAAATTCGGAATATTTGGGAATTTTTGGAATTTTTTTTAATCTGCCAGAGAATTGGACTACGAGTATGACAGAAAAAACGGAACTGGATTTGGACGAAAAACGAAGAAGAAAAACACTTTTAAATTTTTGGGACTGACTCTTATGGATCAAATTGAAAATTTTTTATGACTGACACGAAGAACGTGAAGAACACGAAAAAAATCAAGAAATGCAAGAATCTGAAATAGATCCAAGCTCTGATACCAGATGACGCGATCCCAGTCGGGGAATCTCGTCAGACAACGCGGAATAACGACAATTAAAACATAGGAAAGATCTAAATCAGATCTGACACGAAAATAACAAGAACACGAATAAATAAACGGAAATTAAAAGATAGATTTGACGGTAAAACCTTGACCCGAAAATTACGACGCAATTAATGACGATGCGGATTGAAGAACCAAGATTGGTGAACGCTACAAGAGGTGTCAATTCCTTGATAAGTTCGTTGGGTGAACGCCACAAAGAACGGATCTTTGATAAGTTCGAAACAAAATGGAAAAACTCAACCTTTAATAAGAGAATCCTCTCTCAATTTAATTCATAAACTCAAACTTAACTGTTTGTTTACAATCATGGTAAATAATATAAATAAGCAAAATAACCTAGTCGCTAAATAAATAAGCAAAATAACCTAGTCGCTAATTTACTCAAAATAGAATTCTAATTAAACTAAAACACTAAATTAGGAAAATAACCTAAAAACCAAAAAGGAAATAAAATAATTGGAAAATCCGAAAAATCTGGCCGCTACTCATTTATGGCCGTGAATAATTATTTTACGACTGTAAAGGCCTCCCTGATCAAAAAGTGATTTATTATTTACGGCCGTGACGAATTTCTTATGGCCGTGAAATTTCCCTTTTCGAATGTTACGGCCGTAACTTCCAGGCTTATGGCCGTAAGCCTCGTTCTGCTGAAATTCTTCATTTTTCCTCGATAAATGATTACGACCGTGATAACATGATTTACGGCCGTGAATATATGGTTTACGGCCGTGAAGGTCCTCCATTACGGCCGTGATGGATTTTCTATCCAAATAACTTTGTTTTCTCGGCTCGGCTTGATCCGTCCCTCTTATCGGCTCGATCCCAACATGGAACTTGCTCCGTTTTGCACGTAGATCATTGTCATATTGTCGATGGTTCGACTTCGCCCTTCAATGCCTGGTCTGGATCACATCAAACTCTCAGCAATTTCTCCCAATCAACCCCAAAATCCTTCACCAATTACCATCAATATACACAACCCACAGAATATATGCTCTCCACCCCTCCATCTCGAACTCACCATATGAACAGAAAGAAATTCTGGGTAAGCCCTCTACTGCAGCACTGTCCCATTTTCAAAACACCACCTCAGCCCATCCATCAAACCACGGCCGACCATCCACCATTTCACAACCACCCTCACTACCAAGACCTCAATCAAATTAACAACCAAAGTCACCGCCCAAAATTCTAACCACCACTTCAATCCCTTCATAACTGAACAGGACACCACAATGCACACCATTGTCGAAACCTCCACTCACCATGACTGAGACATTTCCAATTTCACAACACCACAAAACCACACCCCAACACATCACTGGCCCCGACCTTCATTTTCGAACCCATACTGCACATTCATACATAGAGACTTCCGCGAGCACTCAATCTGCAACCTCGAATCGCAGCCTCCAACTCACAATTTCATCACCACCGCACCGACTGCATCACCTACTGACCAACTCCAATATGACCCCAAATTCACAAAATAAAACCCAAAACCAAGAATAAACTAAACCCATAAACTTACTTCAGCCTTCGACAGGATTTTCGCCGGAGAAAACCCGCAACCACACAGTCCCGTTCATCTTCCTTTTTCGCACCCAAAATCTTCTCCTTTTCTCATACTCCGTGCCACTCTCACCGCCACCCCGTGTTGGCAGCGCCTTGCCGGCCGAAGCGCCGGAAGTGGCTGAAACCGGAGGAGCCCCTCCGGTCTTGTCTCCCTCTCGCCTCTCTTCTCTGAATGTGCAAATGAGGAGAGAGAGAGGAAGAAATTGATATATACTTATTTTGATTTTCTTTGAAATTTATGTTTAAACCCCAAGTTTTGAAAATGTGTCTATTTCAGTCCCCTTGTTTTAAAAGTCCTTTAATTTAATACCTACACTTTTGAAATAAGTTAGTTGAACCTATTGTTTGGAAATCTGATAAGTCAGCCTACTATTTTCGAAAAAGCCCATTTCAGCCCCTACACCTTAAAACTCATGTTTTTCTTTAAAATTTCAATTTAATCCCCCAAACTTTATTTTGTCACTTTAATATTTCAAAATACTAAATTTATTTAATTTTCTTTTGGCTAGGCGATACATTTGGTGATTTAGAAGATTGACGTGACTTTCCAGCTTTATTTTCAAACTCGTGATTTAAGGTAGACTCACCCCCACTAATTAGTTTAAATTATAATTTACATGTCTTATATGAAATTACGTGATTTATATGCTTTGATGCATGAGACGAGACGAGAATATTTTTTATGAGATAAGAATGAGAAATGATGTTATACATAACTTACATGCTTTAAATGCATGAGACGAGACTACCCACACCCTATGATTTTTAAAGAACATTTGATTTTATTAAAATAGCCTATGATGATGATGATGATGATGATGATGTCACTGTACGATTGCATAATTATGTGTTAAATTATTCTGTAAATTAATTATTGGCGATGAGTCTACTGAGTATTTCTTTCGAAATGCTCATTCCATTTTTAACAGCTTTTGCCGATCTCGAAGATGACGGCGAATGAAAGGGGCAGCGTTGGAAAATTTAATAAATGATAATATTTTAATTAGGGGTGTGCATCAACCGGCCCAACCTGCCAAAACCGCCCAACCAAACCCAATCGGGTTGGGTTTTGATGAAAATTGGGTTGAGTTGGGTTATAAAAAAAATTTTTGTTTGGGTTGGGTTGGGTTGTGGGTTGGATGACAAACCCAACCCAACCCGACCCAACCCAATCAAAATTTAAAAAATATAAGACCATTTAAATTTCAAGAATCTTAAATCTATTTTTAATTTGGATGAAACTTAAATATAATTTGAACATATTTTAGTTTTATTAGCAAATATTCAATTTATTATATTTGAGCTTATTGTATTGTACATAATTTATTTGAGTTATTAGTTGATTTATGGGCATAAATTTTTAATTTTCTAAGAATTTTATTTAATTGGACCAAAGCCCAAACCACCCAACCCGACCGAAACTTGATTGGGTTGGGTTGGGTTGATTTTTTATCAACCCGACCATAGTGGGTTGGGTTTGGGTTGGGCAAAAAATCGACCCGACCCAACCCAACCCACGCCCAACCCTAATTTTAGTAAATTTTTATGAATGTTGTTACTCTCTTTTAAACAATCGAGATTTAAGAATCATTTTTTATTCATTTGATTAAGTTTCTGCTTAAGTTTTTTTTTTCAAATAATGAATGTGATGATTAGAATTAGATTTATTTTCCGCAATAAAGTCAGATTTAAAGGACGAAGTGGCGTCCCGGGTTTCACTGAATTCGGGGCGTTACACAAATACTTGTGGTTGTTCACTCTCATTGTTGAATTTTGTTCTTAACATCTATCCTATAAATTCAAAGTCATCTTCTTGTTATAGCAAGTAAAGAAATTTCACTTGCTATTTGTCTATTCAGTTCTAAAATTCCTCTTGTTTGTTTAGATTTTTAACTTCACAAGAATTAATTTTCTCGATTTAGTTGATTACCTTCCTTGGAGAGCTTGAGAAAGGAAACTTTGAAAGAAAAAAGACAATCGTGGTGAGCTCATTATCGGGTAAAAGAGTAATTTGAGTGAAACACGACTACAAATATTTCTTGTGAGGACACTTCTACACTTGCACAACATGTCATTTCCAATACTCAAAGTGGGCAAAATTCCGATGCTCAAACTCACGACTTGAAGGAATTGTTGCAAAATCTTTCAACCATTATGACCAAACCCCAAAGGGGAGCGGGACCTTTGGAAACTCTTTCGAACATATAGCGCAAGAAGGGCTCACCAAGTTAAAATTGATAAGCAAATCAAGGAGGACTCAAAAGTACATCAACAAAATATGAAGAACTTGCCCATATCTCGCATAAGCTCGTGCTTAACAAAAAGTTTGCTGGAGGAAATGACCTTCTGATTAGTGCTCGGTAAGGGAACAACTTTCTCGCCACTGCCAAATCCTCTTCAGGCAAGAGGCGCCTAAAAACCTGGCCTGCAAGGAGTCAATATATGATAAACACATCTATTACACATGTTTGAATACATAGGGAAACCATGCACACATGCATTTTCACAAAAGCAGCAAAAGACTTATGTGGAAGCAAAAGAGTTCGAGGAACTGTCACTTCCGAAGTAGTATTGGACAGAAAGCTCTGCCTAGTCTCCAGGAATCCAGAACTATTGTGTCCTCTTGCTCTTTATAGACTGAGGGTACCCAGTGATAACCAAAGAATGCAAGCCTCGTAGCGTAAGATAGTACCAGTCCTTTACATTTGGTTCGGTATCTTTCTCCCTCCTTGCAGATTTCTTCAGAGTATAAAAAGTATGTATTATATGCAAGGAGATTGAAAGGTCCGAGCTAAACTCTTTCCAAACCAACCATGTCCCCACCACTCGAGTCCAGAAGTTTGGGGCCAGTTGATACAGGCACAAGTTGTAGCTGCGAAGAAAGGCCATGTAGAAGTGGTGCATAGGAAGCCTCATCCCAAATTTCAGGGAGTCATGGAGAATAGCCACATGTCCATCTAGGGGGCTGCAAAGCCTACAAGCTGGAGGTGGGCATATGATCCGGACTCCTTTAGGCATGTGATAAGTGGACGAAACACTGGTTCGCTCACTCGAATCTTGCTCTCAACCATATTTAACTCCCATAAATCTGCATAAGGCAGAGAATCTATATGGTATCCAAAAGTTTTGTTTACAAACTCCACCCCATCCTTCGATTTGGGCAATTTCCTCTTCATTCAAACCCAGCTCCTCCTAATGAGCTTTATAAGGAGCCCTTACACCAGAGCCCAATTTCTGCGCTCCTGAAGATGAACCCTTACGCTCCTTTCCCTCAAACTCCCTATTTCTCTGATCCCTACGCTCTTCGAGAATCACCTATTCTTATGGAGATAATTTGGTCACGTATGAGCTGTAAAGTTCTTCCTCACTGTCAGAATCATCCAAACAAATCACATTCGCATATTTCCTAACCAGTATCTTCCTAAGTTCCCTAAAATAGCAGGAACTAAAGGCTAAATTGGTCCAAGGACATACACCCCTAATAGGCTCCGCCATGACCACCAAATCCCTAGGATTTAACTCCTCAACTCCTTTCATATTCCCTAAACTCAAGCTTACCGCAAGAAAGAAATACAAAAGAAGGAAACTCTCAAACAAGCACTCAAATCTAAATTTGAAAACGGCAAACACGTGAGGTAAATAGAAATTACCTGAGAAATATAGAAATAGACGACCTTCCGTTTAGTGAAAGCAGCATGAGAATGGCAGTAGTCGCCAGAAATGTTTCGCCTATGGAAGTCTTTGGAAATTGTAGTAGGATCTTTGAATAAGGCAAGGAAAATCATTGTTAAAATCTCTCAAGAAAAAGGTTGCGGGAAATAGGGATTATGAAATGAGAAAATCCTTATAAGAGATTGCTATTAATCAGGACCGCTAATTCTCAAGATTAGGGTTGATTTGGGCTATACATGTGTCCCGCGATTAGGGTTGATCTGGGCTATCCACATGTCCCGCAAAGGGTTACAACTGCTCGTTAAGCGATAATTTGAAGAGGAACGCAATGATTCGACAATGTGGGTGCACTGTATGTGAACGCAATGGAACGTTGCCTTGGAGCAACCATTGAAAGTCGCAAGTCATCATTGCTTTGCCATAAATGTGCCTAGAAGCATTTAAACTCATATAACGGCCGTCTTAAAGAAAAATAAGTCCAATGGTCTTTTCTAAATGACAACAAAGACTCTATTAAGAGAAATCCATCTTTAGGGCACTGATAAATGACCCCAACAGAGTCCACTCCGGATTTTTGAAGAGCACTTAAAGTTTCACCACCTTCCAAAGCAAATACGGTCCCTTCAATGTGGACCATTCAACAAGGCCATTTGTTGTCTTTTTCAACTCTAGTCTGCACATAAATGAACCCACCAGACTTAAGGGACTAGATTATAACCATGTCTAAATGGACTTGACACGTCATCCACACAGGCCCACATAGAACACACAAGTGTCCAGTCATCACCCAGACTCATAAAGAGAGACTCATCTTACAGGATTCATTACCCCGACTACATGTCGGAGTACTAAAACTTCCTCTAATCAAACATGACGTTGAAGTCCACACTCCTAAAATGTGACAAGACTAGTTAATGTGTTAGAGAGACGTGGCTTGTATGCATGAGGAGGTTTGATGTGCAACATCTTCAAGGAGATGTGACAGCAGCTGTAACCCTATAATGGATGGTAATGATTATTACCAAGTAAATGGTTTATATCATGAATGGTCATGGACCTGCCACTTGTAAAGGGTAACACGTCACAATTTTAAGCAATAATTCATTCTATAAATAGATCACATTTGCCTCCAAGAAAAATGTTAGTAACTTAATACTCAAACACAAGATAAAAATCTCACTTTCATTTATCTCTTTTACCCACTTATATTTTCGGAGTTCAAATTATATTTACTTACAATGAGTCCTAACTTGACCATCGAAGTGCAAACGTGAGCTACTTCAGGTCCCCGTTGCATACTGACTGTTTGTCCAAGTGCGTAGGAAGTTCACGTGTTCAAGAGGGAGGAGCTAAAACGTGTTGATCCAAGGCCCTACCGGATTTTGTAGTCAACACTCTCCATTTTTTAAAATTCTTTTTCCTCATACTCATTTTTAATCACATTCGTACAATAAAATATTCAGCACGTAAATTCATAATTTTCCTACTTTTCTACTACACATTCTAAAAAAATTAATATTCAAAATACCATTTTCTCTTTAAAATGACCATTTACTAAAAGAAATTCCTCACATTATTTTTTCTCCAACACATCTAAAGTTAATTTTCAAATCACATAAATCCAAAACTAAGATATTTCCAATTTTAACTCGTTTGTCAATTTTTAGTTATATTTTTAAGTAAATATTATTATTTTTGTTTTATATTACGTGAGTTCACACGACAATTTATAACATGAAAGGTCAATTACTAAAATGATAAAGTTCAAAAATAAAAGTGTAAAAGTTATTGAAGGTAAGGTAGGGTTGGATGTATTTTTTAGAAGAAAGGAATACAATAAAGTAAAATTAAATTAAATGATTATTAGAATAGAAGGTACTAGATAGTAGAAAAGGCCTCACTACATAAGTAGTAAGTACTTCATTTCCTCTGTTAATTTTCTCAATTTGCAAACAAATCAGTAGAAAACCTAAGTGGTGCGATGCATGCATCGAATGTTACCCTTTTAGAACAATTCATAGAGAAGTGCAAGCAGGGACAGAGACAAGATTTTGCATGAATGGGGTCCAAAAATTTCGAAAACCGAGATTGTAAAAAAGTTTAATAATATACACAAGAATAAAGTTACTTACAATTGTTCTTTACTCGTCTTCATACTCTGAAAACGATTTACAATAATTTCATTATCAGTTTTCAAAAATATCTCTCTCTCAACATAAAAAATATGATGATCATTCATCCACTCACCACTCATTCGGTTGTTAAACTATCTTTACACAAGATTCATTACAGAAAACACTCTTTCCACACTAGCAGTGGCAACTGACAGAAGTAAAGCCAAAGTCAAAAGTTTATAAACCAAAGGAAAATGAGTATTTTTCTTTGTCTGAACCATCTTCTCTGCAAAATCACCAAGACCTTTCAGCTCTTGGAATGCAACATTAGAGCCGACATCAACAATATAAGTTTCTAGGCTTAATTGCTCAAATGAGAAGTTTAAAAAAAAAAAGCTTATCTTGTATGTGTGTAATTTCCATTAAAACAAATATGCAATCCACACACCATAAACTAAAGGATTTTTCCATTCGTACAAAATCCTGTAAGTCTGTATCAAGCTATAGTGAGGGACTTGTACTTACAAGGTCCTGTAAGTTTAGCAGGGCTCTAAATCAAATGAGGGACATGTACTTACAAGGCCCTGTAAGTTTAGCAGGGCTCTAAATCAAATCCAATTTAATATCCTACCCCTAGCCAATGCCTTCCTCGTCATGACAAAAAACACCACCATTTTCTTGCAATGCTTGGTTTCTCTTAACATCAAAACCTCTCATAAATTCATAATTGCATGATTCATTCTTGAATGCATAAATTAATATAATAGAGTAAGAGAAACTGTATTTCAGTGTAAAATTGACAGCATTTGGATTGAAGATGGCCTAAAGTTTCATGTACTTTTTCAAATTTTATTTCAAAATTTTGAGTAATTTTAGATTTTTGTAAAAATGTGTGATTGAAAAGTGATTAAAAAGTAGAGTAATGCTACTCTACTACATCGGGTGTCATACTGAGTGCCATCTCAATCACATTCGGGGTGTGATCGCTTATTATAAAAGTGGCTCCACACATTTCATGTAAGGAGGTGACACCTAATATATTAAAATTCGGGTGATAAAATAGCATTTTTCTAAAAAGTATGGAAAGTAATTAGTCTCATTGAATATATTGATTGTAAATGAATTTGAGTCAAATTTAAATATTTAATTGATGGAATAAAATGATTATGCGAATGGAAGCTACTAGTAGAAAGGAAAAAGGGCTAGAGTCAGTACGCTACTCCGTTTCGTCGATAATTTTCGCTACAGAATCCATTCTCTCTGTAAACCCTTCTCAAATTCAAAATCATTAACAGAACCTAAGCGGTGCAATGGATGCATCGAGGGTTACCCAACTGAAACAATTCGTCGACCAGTGCAAGGCCGATCCATCTGTCCTCTCCGATCCCTCTCTCTCCTTCTTCCGTGAATACATCGAAAGGTATATTTCTGTGTATATTATTGTGTTAAGATAAGAAATCCTTTTTTTTTTTTTTTGGTGTGAGTTGAAATAAGGTATGTAAGGTTTAATTTGTGGGTTTTTCTTATCTTTGTTACTTATGATTTTTTTATTTTTAATTTTTTTTTCAGTCTCGGAGGGAAGATTCCTACTTCTGCGAGCGAGGCCGGGAGTTACAAAGCGGTAATTTATTTCTTTATATTAAGGGTTCATTTGATTGCGAGGGTGTAAAATGGGTGAAAGAAATTTTTTTCCAAGAAATTGATTTGTCAGGAAATTATTTTTGTGAAAAATATCAATTGAGATTGTTTGATTGGATTAATTTGATTGGATTAATTTTTCAGGTGGAAAGAGTGGGAAATTTTTTGTTGTTTAATTGACATTATTTTCATGACAAATAAAGTAAAATTTAGCAATTTTAATCAATTTTTTAATTTTTTTAACATATTTGTACTTAATAATAATGTTAATTTTTGAAAAAAGGGTCAATTAATTAACAATAACAAAAGTGATCAAACCTAATGAAAATTATTTGCCATGTAGCATGGCAAATAATTATCCACCCAAATGGAAGGCAAACATATATTCCTCAAAAGCAAGGAAAATAGGGAGTAGTTGGAGAAAAATTTCCAAGGCAAAATTGGTCTATCAAATGAGGAAAAGTGAGGAAAGTTGGAAAATATTTGTATTTTCCTTGGCAAATACAAGGTTATCAAACATAGCTTAAGTCTTTCATATTTGTTCCCATGTGTTCGATCTAAAATAAGAAAGAATCAATTTCATTGACTTCATAATGCGAGGGACCAAAGATTCCAAAAAGAGGAAATACAAAATTATTTTTCTATCAATAAAGAAATTGAGTTTTAGAGATGTATTGTTTCAATGTTGTATTCTGAAGTGGTAACGAATTAAATCGGTTTTTGGACTATTGTTTAGGGTTTAAAACTTATAATGTTATAAATGCAAATGTTCTTCTTATTTGTATCTTCTTTGTATGGAATTTGATTTTCGAATTGTGTATTATACAATGGAACACAGAAGTCTCATACTATGGAAGAGAGCGATGAGGATCTGGATGATATAGAGGAGGAGGTTCACCCAAAGCACGAAGAAGAAGAAGAGCCTGAGATAATTGAGTCTGACATTGAACTAGATGAGGCTGATGTCGTTGAGCCTGATGATGAACCTCCACAGAAGGTCTGATCAAGCAACATTTTCTTTTTCTTTTCGAATTTGATTAAGGTTAATGTTTATGGTAGTAAGTTTTGACATTGGAACTTATAGATGGGAGACCCGAGCATTGAAGTTACTGAAGAGAACCGTGATGCTTCTCAAGAGGCTAAGATTCAGGCTATGGAAGCAATTTCTGAAGGTAACTTGCATACTAGTTAGTATAGATTATCACAAAAGAAATTGTTAGCTAAGTATGTATTTTGGTGTGATATGTGTTAAATGGGTTTTGCATTGATCAGGTAAGCTTGAAGAAGCAATTGAGCATCTTACCAAAGCCATTCTGCTTAATCCTACGTCAGCTATTATGTACGGAACACGAGGTAAATTTTGTGGTTTAGATATTATATGTTATTCATATGTTTCTTTCTAAAGCATGGCATTTCATATTTGGCCTCTAATGTACGAGTTTGATGGTTTATGTGCTATAGCTACTGTGTACATCAAAATGAAGAAACCAAATGCTGCCGTTCGAGATGCCAATGCTGCTCTTGAGGTTGTCACATGTTCCTAAATTTGCTTGCTTATGAACTTAGCCCCTGTTTGTCTACCATTATTTAAAACCTTTTTTTTTTTTAACTCATTTTCGGCCACATCACCACAATAAAATATTTTGCACTTAACCCAAAACCCTTTTCCTCTTTTTTAACCGCAAATTCTTTAAAAATTATCTATTCAAAACTTTTTTTTGCCTTTAATGACAGACAAACAGGGGCTTAATTGCTTGGTGTCAGCCAATATTGGCAATATGTTTTTGTGCAATAAACTTACAAGGCATATGTCTCCGATGCACCATCTAAAACTGGCCATCATTAGTATTTTTGTGCATTTTTGTAGAATTCTAAAACGTGAAGGTTTGATTACGTAGAAGATGAACATCTTCGTATACAGTTTCTGCAGTATTTTCTATAATGGGACTCTTGTCTGGATATATTTCTAAAAAAAATTAAAATAAAACATAGCTACCAGTTATTTTCTCGTTAATGTGTACTCTCTGCTAAGCAGCATTTCTTGCAAGAACTAGTATTGGGCCACAAGAGTTTCTGTTTTATGTAGTGTTATTCAGCAGGGTGTTTGGTCCTCAAACTTGCCTCATCACCATCAAATTCTTGGAAGTTCAAGTCTTTTTTTTATTCGTTTGGTCTTAATGTAAAATAGAAACCTGCAATGCATGATGTTTACTGATTCCAGGACTCACAGATATAATGATTTATCACAGATCAATCCAGATTCTGCAAAAGGGTACAAATCCCGAGGTATTGCTCGAGCAATGCTTGGCCATTGGGAAGAGGCTGCTAAGGATCTTCACTTGGCTTCAAAGCTGGACTATGATGAAGAAATTAGTGCTGTACTTAAGAAGGTAGGGCTTTTAGCATCATATATTTTTCCTGCAGTTTTTTCATAGTAAGTGCATGGCAGTGTGCCAACAGAGATAGACTAGATAAATGGTACTTTGGACTAGATGCTCTTTGGTCCAGTAACACTTTCTCAGATAAGATTTTTTTTCCCTCCTTTTCATGGCTAATTAAGGTCAGATTTTATTTGATAATTCTTGGCAATAGGTTGAGCCCAATGCACACAAAATTGAGGAACACCGCCGAAAATATGACAGGCTGCGCAAAGAGCGAGAAGATCGTAAAATTGAGCGTGAGCGTCAGCGTCGTCGAGCTGAAGCTCAGGTAAATCTTGTTTGCCTCGCCTTTGTAATTGTGTGTTTTCTGTAAATGGATTCTGATGTTCTGTTCTTCATTCTGTTATAGGCTGCATATGAAAAGGCTAAGAAGAAAGAGCAGTCATCTTCAAGCAGAAGATCTGGAGGTATGCCAGGTGGAATGCCTGGAGGTTTTCCTGGAGGTTTCCCTGGTGGCATGCCTGGAGGCATGCCTGGAGGTTTCCCTGGTGGAATGCCTGGAGGCATGCCTGGAGGTTTCCCTGGTGGCATGCCTGGTGGAATGCCAGGAGGCATGCCTGGAGGTTCCCCTGGGAGCACGCCTGGCGGTATGCCTGGGAACGTAGATTACAGCAAAATACTAAACGTAAGTATTTTCCTATTTTCCTACGTGTTTGTTCTAAACAAGTCTATAGTCTAGATCTTGTCTAGTACTGATATTACGCTGTAGTTTTTTCTTTTCCATATTCACTGTAATGGTCATAGTTCCAAAATTAACTCTAGATATGTTGACTGAGGCAGGACCCTGAATTGATGGCAGCATTCAGTGATCCAGAAGTTATGGCAGCTTTTCAAGATGGTATGTAAATTCCAAATTTAACCGTTTCTACATGTGCATGTCTGGTTTGGAACGTGTTGACAGTTAACACAGCTGTAATTCAATTAGCTGTTTTAACCTTTTTTTTTAATAGACAATTGCTAGCTGTTCTTTACCAGAAAAGTCATTTAGCCTCTGTTTGTTAAATTTTTTTTGTTTAAAAACATGTTTTTTTTATGTTTTCTAGGTAAAATGTGTGATTGAAAAATTGAGAGAGAAAATTTGTGTAGTTAAAAAGTGATTTGGGGAATTGTGTAGAAAAAAACATGTTTACCAAAGACAACCTTAAGTTGTGATGAAATGATTTGGTAATAACCAACTTTATTACTAGAAAGTTTTGAATTTTCAGTTGCAGATTAAATAACATTTAGCCCCTGTTTGGTGGGATTAAAATCAGATTTTTAGTAGATTTTGATAGAAATTGATGAAAAATGTGATTGAAAAGCTATGTGTTCTATAAAACACGTGGTTGATATTAATTGATGATTTGGATTTGGATTAAAATCTAGATTATAATTCATACCTAGCCTTGTAGAGGTACAACTAGACAATACCTTCACTAGAGTTGAAGGTTGAGTTGTGCCAAAGGTGCTGCATGTTGCACATATATGCGTGGGGGAAGAAGGTTGACTGAGGAGGAATCGGCACACATTGAAAGCATAAATAAGTTAATGGAGGACAGCTTCTTTCATTTTCAAGTTTCACTCCCTTCAGTCCCCCTGTTTAGCGGAGATTAAAATCAAATTAAAATCTCAATTCATAGTGAACAAGTAATTTTAACACACATTTCATTGGGACCCACGACTTTTCAGTCGTACATTTTATCAACTTTTATCAAAATCTACAAAAATGGTGATTTAATCTACATGAAACATGGGCAGGTTCAGTTCGGAAGGGATGTTACTTTTAATTTCTTCTTTTGTAGTGGGTAAATTTAGCTTCCAGTTTTTCAAATCTGAACTTACTAAATTGTTCTGCAGTAATGAAGAACCCTGCTAACCTGGCCAAGCATCAATCAAATCCTAAGGTGGCTCCAATTATTGCGAAGATGATGAACAAATTTGCTGGACCCCAGTGATTTCCGAATCTGGATGCTTTGTGTTTTTAAATTTTTGTGAGAGTTTTTACACTTGCAAACTAAGACTATCTTGTCGTCTTCTAAGATTCTGTTTATTCCAAACAATGTTCTACAGACGATCAGTAAGTTCTCAACATTATTTGCTCCGCTTATTCAACTTACTGTGTCACATCTTTCTATGTTGCTTGGACTCGAGTATCAGGTATGGGTACATACCCCCCCCCCCCACCGCGGCAAAAAAAATCGAGGATATGGGGACAGCCAAAAAGGGGACAATTTTGATATTGATGTATGAATACGTCTTATAAATTTCAAATTACTTCAAAATTTATGTATTGATAATTATAGATGTATTTTTTGAAGATATAAAAGATTCTTGGTGCAACTCCGACATTCTCTATCTAATTGTGGTCTCTTGCCTGGATATTGGAAGTTCGGGATTTTAGATACTGTGGTAACGGTTTCTAGGTGCTCTGACCGTTGCCTGGTTTCAAGGTGAACACGTCTATCATTTTTTTTACTAGTGACTTTAAAATCCACTCAAAATATATTTGGTGCTCAGTACATTTCTAAAGCGTGATTAATGTGAAAATTGTTAGTAAATTGCAAGAGGTATCTTCATCATCGTTTCTTTGATCCTACGAAAGTTTCGTCCTCTCATTCGACAATTTAGAGTGTCTAATGCACCTTTACGAGTTCAATTGTATATATATATGCTAATAAAAGTGTAAATTCCAATGATGTACTAAAATGATCATAGGGCTTGTTAGGTAATGCGATTTTTATTTATTTATTTATGATTGTTTGTTTTAAAAGTATTTGAAAAGTCAAAATTTGTGGGCTTAACTAAGAATGAAGGGTCGAGATAGAGTTTGAAAAGTTGTGAAAAAAATCCATTATCAAAGAGGGTTTTAATCTATTAATTGTTCAATTTGGTCGATTCGTTGGTTGGAGTTGCTATCTTCTTAGAACAATGTCCTTGTGTCGTCTTCAAAAAGCTGAATATTACACTTTTAGATGTTACAAAAAATTAATCATAAATTTGAATTAAGGCACTTCAAAAATGTCAGTGTTGGAAATATTTGCTATTTTTTCTTCTGTGACTTATACAATGTGACGAAGGGATGCAACTATAAGTCTATACTTATAAATAACGTGTTTGGCTAAGTTAAAAGATGCTTACAAGCATTTTATTTGAGAATTTTATGTTAACTTGTGAAATAAGAGATGAGGACTAGATGTCAATACCAGGAGAAATTGTGAAATGTACAGATTGACTTCCATAGTTTAATAATTAAATCTCATTGTTTCATTAAACTATCTTTATCTACACAAAAATTTCTAATACTCCGTGGGTATTGAGCACTCGATACTCCATCCATTAATTATCCGACATTTAGAACTTTGGAACCCATTAATAAATTCGCTAATTAATTCTTAAACACCACTAACTACAACTCTATTAACCTTAATATATATATATATATATATATATATATATATATATATATATTTTTATTTTATTTTTTTTTTTTTTTTGTTTCTTAAGAATCATAAAGCTTTTTTTTTTTAATCATGAAGTCTCGGATTTTTTTTATTAATACAAGAATCATAAAACCTCAAAATTGGATAAACATCATTACTAGGCAATTCATCTTATTATTATTATTTTTAAATAAGAATCATTTACGATGGAGTTGTTAACAATTTTTAAAAGAATTCGTACAAGACGTCAACTTAAAAGAAAAATTATGCTATTGTCTCGAGATCTCAAAACCATACAATAAACCAATAAATTCTTTTTAAAAAAAGTAAGGTAGTCTTTTGTTATTTTTTTTCTTTTTTAGTTTCATTTGATTTTACTAAATAGTTTAGAATACCATCAAGTAGCAATGTTAAGTGAGAATTCGTGTCGTCAATCTTTGTTTGGCTAATAAATTTTGATTCTCAACTGTTGTTTTTTTTAAATGAATTGCCTAGTCACTTTCTCACAAAAATAATAGATATAGTACCAAAATTTTGGAACACTCGTTCTAATAGAAGTAGACAGTTTCAACAACAAATCAAGTGCATTAATACATGACATCAAAGACTATTTAACAAAAAAAAAAAAAAAAAAGAAAAAACAACCTTACTTTTTTTAAAAAGAATAGTTTGTCGATTTATTATATAGGTTTTTTTTTTTTTTTTTGGAAAAGGATTTATTGTATAGTTTTGAGATTTCTAGAAAGTAGCATACATTTTTCTTCTAAATTGACGTCTTGTATGAATTTTTTTAAACATCGTAAATGATGTTTATCTTTACAAGTATGATTATGTTAATTAAATTTTTTTTTTTTAAAAAAGAGGCTTTATGATTCGTTTATCCAAAATTAAGGTTTTATGATTCTTACATTTATTAAAAATCTAAGGCTTTATTTTTCTTATTAAAAAAATAAAAATAAAAAAGGAGGCATTATGATTCTTAAGAAACAAAAATACACTTATATCCGTAAAAATGCATTTTTTATATTCTAAATAATTTTTTGTAGAAAATTCAATATTTATTACATATTTAGTAAGAATTGTAATATATATATATATATATATATATATATATATATATATATATATATATATATATATATATATATATATATAATGAAAATGTGTTACATTGAACATGAAAAAAAATAGATTAATATATTTGAATATAAATAAATATAATATTCTATGTAAATGTGTTACATTGAAAAAAAAAATGGATTAATATATTTCAATATAAATGAACGTGTTAGAATTTGTGCAATAAATCATTTTGTAAAAAAATCTATGCTAAAAATTATTTGGAGGACTACCCAAAACAAGAATTTTAATTTCGCTCATCCATTAAAAAGAAATAGTTTGTAAAGAAAGTTGGTTGGTTTCAAATAACTTTGAAGAATCTTCTTGCTGCTAAATTAAATTTTCTTGCTTTCTGTTCATTTTCATATTTAGTATTTAATATTAATATTCTAATATTAATTTCAAATCGTGTTGAATATCATAATAGTTTAAAATTATGTAATTATCAAAAGAAAAAAATATTGCTATCGAGAAATTAAATGATTCATTTATCAATATCTTAATATATATAAAATGGTATGTATATTCAATTTTTATTATTATTATTTTTTATTTTTGTGGAGTTAACAATATGTTAACTAATAGACGACGATCATGTAGAAACAATGATTGGTTCGAGCTGGTAAGCTTCAAGCGTAGCTCAGTAAAATGTCGAGTATAATGCTATATCATACAATGATATCTAGAGCTTGAATAATGATTCGTCAACAAATTGCATTGTATTGTAATACAACATGTTTATTATTGACAATATCGTTAGTGGTGTTAGTGTAATATACAAATATAATAAATATTATTCCTCGATTCAAGTAATTATATTAGAAATGGTCAAATTCGTGTAATGTTGCCAAAGGATAACCTTATAAACACATATTTACTAAAAAAATCTTATTTATTCTTATAAAGGGTACCATTTCGCAATATTCACCTAAATGTTTCCAAAGTGTAACCTTTCGTAATGTTCGCAATATTGCGCGTTGCGAAAGAACTATTGCTGTTGCGTAAGTATCCTTTCGCAATGCGCATCGAATGTTATCAAATGACTTAATTGAGGCAAAATTTCATATTACCTAAAATTGTGGGGCTAAATTGCAAATTATCAAAATTAAAATATAAACCTGCACTCTCAAACAGATTCTCTCTTCCTTCTCCCCCACGTCTCTCCCCCCTACCCCTTCCCGCTGTCGCTTGCCATAGTTGGCGCCACTACCATTAATCCTCAGCCACATAGGCTGCAGCCGCACTATCTCAGCATTCAACGCCTGGTTCAACTTTGCAGATAGCAGTGCTTAGTTCAACTCCGCAGCAGTCTGAGTGTCCGATAGTCCATGTTTGCAACAAGCTAGCAACTCGAATTCGGCATCCGTTGTAGCGTCACCGCTCACCACGTTTGTGTGCCTATGTTCGACTTGCTGCATGCAGTGCAAGCTGCACCATAAAAGGCTAGTTTTCTTTTAGGCTTGATGAACTTCTGTTTCCCCATTTCGTGTTGGATTTGAAAGCTGGATTTTGAAGTTTGAACTGACAATTTATGATTCTATGAATTGATAATGATTTATGATTAGGCTTGTTGGACAATTGATCTAATTATGGAGCTGGACTAGTATTGAGCCCAATTATTCAGCCCATGTTACACTTTTTTATTTGAAGCCCAAGTCCGGGCCATTACCTTCAGCCGGACCATTACTATTCAACCGGGTCATGATCCATTAACTCCATCGCCTATATCTCAACCCTTGGATGTGCTCTGATCAATCCTGGCCGTCCACCTATGATTATAAGGAAGCTGAGTCGTTCAGAATTCATTCTAGATACCTCCACACACTACAAACCCTAATTCTCTCTCTGATAGGCGATTCTTCATCGCCTCTTCTGTTCTTCGTGATTTCTTTACATTTTCTACCAGAAAAACAAAGATTAAAGTTGTATTATCTTAGTGGTTATGATTTGAAACTGGTTTGTGTTGATCAGTTTACGTTTATTTGAGTTTGGCAGAGTTTTCTGTAACTCAAGTGTTTCTTTGTGGTTCTTTGTACGATCTAGAGTTTCTGGTAGTTTTAATATGTTTCTTCTAGTTTGATATATGTTGCTGTAATTTTTACAGTTTTTTGAAATAAAGTTTCATTGTTTCTTCGTGGTTAAATTCAGATCTTGTTCTTTGTGGTTTTGATTCTGAGCCTTAAATCCTTTCAGTGGTATCAGAGCCTTAGGGTTCTTTGAAAAATCGGTGGATTTGACTCAGTACTGATAGATCGAGAATTTTCCTTTTCTGCGTTTAGGGTTTTCTGGAAGTTGTTGAGATTTTTTTTATAAAACGATTTAGGGTTTTTGGATCTTGCGTTAAACTTTGAAGAAAATACTTTTCTTGAGTTGTTTAAACCTTTTCTGTAAATCGTTTTTGTATTTTTCTGAAAATATTTTTTGAGAGAAATTTTCAAATTTAAATTCTTGAAGATTTTTGTATAAATCTTTTGATACTCTGATTTTGTGGATATTTTTTTTTTCCGTTGAAACCTATTTTCAAAATTAGGGTTTCTGGAATTTTTTTGTGTATCTGGATCTTATTTCTGAGTCTATATTTTCAGAGGATCTTGAGACTAAGAATATTTTTCTATAAAATATTCTGGTCACACAGAGATCCTACATTTGATTCTTGGTGGTTGATTCTTCGTGGTGAATACTGGTGAACATTTGATTCTGGTATTTTGCGGCCCTGAACTTCTGGGATTCTGACTCTTAGTGGAAGCTGCAATAGCTTAATATAATTCTGCAATCAGGTGATATTATTCAATTACTGCAATCCTATACTGTAAATTTGTCTTTCAAATTTTGTGTTCTCTCCCAAATCTCTCCGTTGAAACCTATAACTAGGACCCCTAGTTTACCTTTGTCCAGGTTTTCATTGAGAATTCGGGAATCTGAGGGAGTGTGGGAATATCCAGTATAGGTTGAGGGATATACTGGAAGGATAGTTTTTATCAGTATACTGCTTTGAACATTTTCTTGATTGAGTAATTAGACTGTTGAATTGTGATCACCTTGATTACTTTGTTTGCTGAAAACTGTGTTCTGAATATTAGCAAACTTTCTTGAATATAAGTTCTTGACATTGTGATTTTGTCTCACTTGTGATTGTGACCTGCATTATTGTTTACTGCCTGATTATTTGTTCTTTGAACTACTAAAGCTCAATAACTTGAAATATTTTCTAAATCTTGGTCATTATTTCAATGACTACTGTTAAGGTAGATGTTGAAATATGGAATGGCAAAGGGGATTTCAACATCTGGAGCCAAAAATTGCGAGCTTTACTACTTCAAATGAAATGTGCTAAGGCTATTGATAAATCTTGGCCCCTTGATACCCCTCAGGACAAACAACTTGAAATGGATGAAACTGCATGGAGCACTTTATTTTTACACTTATCTGATAATCTCATTAGACAAGTAGGCAAGACTAAAACTACATCAGAATTGTGGGATAGGTTGGAAGAACTCTATGATACTGTGTCCTTGCCTGATAAGTGCTTTCTTTGGAAACAATATTTCTCTTTTAAATTTGATCCATCTAAGGATGTAGAAGATAACATGAGTAGGTTTTCTAAGATCACACAAAGCCTGTTAAATTGTGATGAAAAACTTACTGATGAACAAAAAGTTGTTTGTTTACTGAATGCTATGGGGGATAAGTTTAAAGATTTGAGAAATGCTTTAGAATATGGGGGGCAGAAGTTAACCTCTGAAATAGTTCATACATCCCTTAAAAATAAAGAGTTAGAGTTTAAACATAATCCTAAAGAAGCCTATAATGTGATAGGTACCTCTAGGAACAAGAACTCTTCTAGGCTGAATAAGGCTGGAACAAATTTCAATAAAAATTGGAATAATTCTAGCAATAATAGGGATTGGAATAACAAGTCTGTAAAGGGGAATTTTCAAAATAAGGGCAAGCAACTTCAATAAGCCAAGAGTCAGTAACTTTAGGAGTCAGTCTGGTTTCAGAAATCAGGATAATAATGCTAAAAATTATAATAATTTCAGAAACCAGAACAACTTTAGATCTCAGGATAATAATGCTGGTACTGCAAATATAGATAAACCACCTAGAATTTGCTTTTATTGTGGCCAACCTGGACATCATATTAAATACTGTTTTAAAAGGAAAAATGAACAGGGAATCAGTGATCAGACTGAGGCTGCAGTGCAAGATAATAATAATAATGGGGTGGTTTATGTCACTACTGAGTCAGACAATAAGAATGAATGTATTTTAGATTCTGGTTGCACTTTTCACATGTGTCCTGAAAAGGATATGTTTACTGATTTCAGTTATGATTGTTTTGGTTCTGTAAAACTTGGCAATAATATTTCTTGTGATGTGAAAGGTATTGGAAATGTTTTGTTACAACTTGAAAATAACAAAACTCTTACTTTGAATAAAACCAGATATGTTCCTGATTTGAAAATGAACTTGATTTCACTTAGAGTTTTAGATTCTGAATCTTTTGAGATCAGAATGCAAAATGGTTTTTTGAGTATTTTCAAAAACAAATGCTTGATTATGAGTACTCCCAAAATTAATGGGATTTATATGTTGAATGCCTTGCCTGTTTATGCTAAGTCTTTTAATGCTGTGTCTGTTTTGAATAAAACTGAGTTATGACATAAAAGATTAGGACACATAGGTCAAAAAGGACTTAAACTACTTGAGACCAAAGATCTATTTGGTAATGATGTGTTGCATAAACTTGATTTCTGTGAAAAATGCGTTTTAGGCAAACAGAAAAGAAGTTCATTTGGTAAAGGTATTCATAAATCTTCTGATGTGCTTGAATATGTGCATGCTGATTTGTGAGGTCCTGCTCCTGTGGGTTCAGTTTCAGGTTTCAGATATTTTCTTCTTATTGTAGATGACTTTTCTAGGAAAACCTGGGTGCGTTTGTTAAAAGCTAAGGATGCCACTGTGTCTGTTTTCAAAAATTGGATCACCTTAGTTCAAAATTTGAAAGGAAAAAGAGTCAAAACTATTAGAACTGATAATGGTTTAGAATTTTGTAATCAACAGTTTGATTCTTTTTGTAGCACCTTAGGTATTCTTAGGCATAGGACTGTTGCCTACAGTCCACAACAAAATGGGGTTGCTGAAAGAATGAATAAGACACTTCTTGAAAGAACTAGGTGTCTTTTACTGGATTCAAATTTGCCTAAAATTTTTTGGGGTGAAGCAGTCAAAACTGCATCCTATTTAATAAATCTTTCTCCCTGTAGTGCTATTGATTTTAAGATTCCAGGTCAAATCTGGAATAATTATCTTCCTGACTTTTCAAAATTAAAAGTTTTTGGTTGTGCTGCCTACTCACACCATTCTGAAACAAAACTTGACTCCAGGTCTTTAAAATGTGTCTTTCTTGGTTATGGAGAAGGAGTCAAGGGTTATAGGTTATGGGTCAGGGATCAGGGAGGTTACAAGGTCATTTTGAGTAGGTCTGTGGTCTTTAATGAAAATGATTTTCCTTGCAAAAATGAAAGATTGTCTGATCCTGTTAAAGAAAAAGATTTTATTACATCTTAGCTGAGTGCAGACCATTTAAGTGATGAAAATGGCCTGCCCAATACTCAGTTTCAGGTGGAGCAACCCCCACAGTCTCCCAATGTCATTCCTGAACCTGAACATGAACCTGCAGGTACTGAACCACAAACTGATGATATTCCTGAAGTTGAAATTAATCCTGAAAATTATCAATTGGCTAGGGATAGACCTAGAAGAGATATTAGACCTCCTCCTAGGTTTGAGGATCCTGATTTTGTATCTGCTTTTACATATTCTGATCCTATTTTTCTTGAACCTCAATCCTTTGAAGAAACTGTGTCTTCTAAGGATTCCAAACTTTGGCTTGTAGTAATGCAAGATGAAATGGACTCACTTTTGAAAAATGGTACTTGAATTTTAGTTAATAGACCTGTAAATAAAAGGGTAATTGACTGCAAATGGATTTTTAAACTGAAAGAAAGTGAATTTAAAGATATGAAACCTAGGTACAAGGCTAGGCTTGTAGCAAAGGGTTTTTCTCAAAAAGAGGGAATTTATTTTAATGAAATATTTTCACCTGTTGTAAAATACACTTCCATCAGAATTCTATTTGCTTTGGTTGCTCAATTTGATTTAGAACTTGAGCAAATGGATGTTAAAACTGCTTTCCTTTATGGTTACTTAGATGAAACTATTTATATGCATCAACTTAAAGGTTTTGAAAAGGGCAGAAATTCTGATTTGGTTTGTTTGTTAAAAAAATCTTTGTATGGCTTAAAATAAGCCCCTAGGCAGTGGTATAAGAGATTTGATTCTTATATCCAAATCCTAAATTTCCAGAAAAATAAATATGATTCCTGTTTTTATTTTAAACTTGGTAAAACTGATTTCATTTACTTGCTTTTGTATGTGGATGATATGCTGATTGCTGGACAAAATATGCATGATATAAATGTTCTTAAAGATAAACTGCATTCTAAATTTGAAATGAAAGATATAGGAAATGCTAAAAGAATACTTGGAATGGATATTTTTAGAAATAGACAATCTGGGAAACTGTTTTTAAATAAAAAACATTACATTGAAAAAGTCTTAAACAGATTTTGCTTATCTGAATCAAAACCTGTATCTTTACCTTTGCCTGCACATTTTAAATTGTCTGTTGAACATTGTCCTAAGTCTGATGATGAATTGTTTAGAATGAAAAATGTGCCATATTCTAATGCTGTTGGATCTGTTATGTACTTAATGGTCTGTACCAGACCTGATATAGCATTTGCAGTAAGTGTTTTAAGTAGATTTATGAGCAATCCTGGTGAATTGGGAAGTTATGAAATGTCTTTTGAAATACTTGAAAGGTTCAGCAAGACTTAGTCTAGTGTTTTCTAAAAACAAAAATGATTTCAAACTTAAAGGTTTTGTTGATTCAGATTTTGCTGGAAATGTTGATAATAGGAAATCAACATCATCTTATTTCTTTACTTTAAATTCTTCCTGTATTAGCTGAAAATCCCAACTTCAAAAATTTGTTGCCTTATCATCAACTGAAGCAGAATATATAGCTGCTACAGATGCTGTTAAGGAATGTTTATGGTTAAAGGGTTTATTATCTGAAATTGGTTGCATTCCTGATTCTGAAGTTGAAATATGTTCTGATAGCATGAGTGCATTACATCTGTGTAAAAATCCTGTCTTTCATAATAGGTCAAAACATATTGATGTTAAGTTTCATTTCATTAGGGACATTATTGATAAAAACATTGTGAAACTTGTTAAGATTCCAACTCAGGTTAATCCTGCAGATGCAGGAACTAAGATCATTCCTATTAATAAGTTTAAAGATGCATTGAGTTTTTTAAACTTGATTGAATTTTGATACTTGTCTTTTATGTTTTATCAGTTACTGGAATTCAGCTCAATTGAGGTGGAGATTGTTGGACAATTGATCTAATTATGGAGCTGGACTAGTATTGAGCCCAATTATTCAGCCCATGTTACACTTTTTTATTTGAAGCCCAAGTCCGGACCATTACCTTCAGCCGGACCATTACTATTCAACCGGGTCATGATCCATTAACTCCACCGCCTATATCTCAACCCTTGGATGTGCTCTGATGAATCCTGGCCGTCCACCTATGATTATAAGGAAGCTGAGTCGTTCAGAATTCATTCTAGATACCTCCACACACTACAAACCCTAATTCTCTCTCTGATAGGCGATTCTTCATCGCCTCTTCTGTTCTTCGTGATTTCTTTACATTTTCTACCAGAAAAACAAAGATTAAAGTTGTATTATCTTAGTGGTTATGATTTGAAACTGGTTTGTGTTGATCAGTTTACGTTTATTTGAGTTTGATAGAATTTTATGTAACTCAAGTGTTTCTTTGTGGTTCTTTGTACGATCTAGAGTTTCTGGTAGTTTTAATATGTTTCTTCTAGTTTGATATATGTTGCTGTAATTTTTACAGTTTTTTGAAATAAAGTTTCATTGTTTCTTCGTGGTTAAATTCAGATCTTGTTCTTTGTGGTTTTGATTCTGAGCCTTAAATCCTTTCAAGGTTGAATTTTGAACTGGTGATTTATGATTCTATGAAGTATGAACAGATGACTGATGAGTGATGATTTATGACTTATGAAGGGTGAATTTTGATTTATTGAGACTGAATTTTGAATATTTCTAATTATTTGATTCCCAAATTGGCATTGTTGTCTAATTTTGGACATTTTGTTAGAAGAATATGGGAGATTGGTCGACGAAGAAATGGCTAAAGATATTAGGTTTATTACTTTTGTCATTGTTCTTAAAAAATTATGATATGTACAGAGATAATATAATTAGATGAATTGAATCCAGCTGGGGCAATTTGTTTAAATTGAAACGTTAGTGCTACTTTGATCTGTGTACAAATCTAGTTCTACATTTATATAATAATGCATTAAATTTGATGATTTTGGACTTGAGTTGATAGTGCAGTTACAAGACAAATCCGCAAGGGGCGTTTATAAAAATACCTAACTTTTGGTATCATAATTGAAACTTACTTTATTTTAAAAATTACTGAAAAATACTTCATTTTTTTTTTCCTTTTTGGAAAAAAATCGTTTTCATTACAACATGTTATGATACTTTAAAAGTATCATATTGTGATACTTTCAAAATTTTGGTATCATAACATGAAACTTTTTCAAAACATTATGATACTTACAACAAATTTATCACATCGTGATACTTCACAAAATTCTTATGATACTTTGTCTCAAACATAAAATCAAACACTTTTCATCCATTATTATCACATTTTCAAGTATTAATCCACAAACCACCACCATCATAGCCAAACACAATCACAATAATTTGGCACACCAGTATTTTCTCTGTATTTTGTATAGATTCACTCATCTCAGTGTGCTCTCTTTGAGCTCACATCAGCATGTATTCAGTCATCACGTTTCCCTCCTCGAATTTTTGATAAAAAAAAGTAAGAAAAATGGTTCAGGAGGCATTTCGTCATGCTGTAATTTGTCTGCATATCGTAAATTCCCATTATTTCCACCACCATCACCTCTTTCTTCATCTATACAATTTATGAAGTAGGGAAGAAGACGGAAGACCAGTGCGGCGAGGAAGAAGACCAGTGTGCGAAGAAGAAGACAAGTTACAGTGGTTGATGGTGTGGTAAGTTGCGATGCTTTGGTGGTGTTGATGCTGGTGGTCGTGATGGTCCCGTGGTGGTGGTGAGGAGTTGATGTCACTCTGGGTAGAAGAAGAAGAAGAAGAAGAAGAAGAAGAAGAAGAAGAAGAAGAAGAGTCCGACGTATTTTTTTTGAAGTAAAGATCAATTTTGTTACTTTTTAAGTAATCGGTGCAATTAACCCAATTGACAAACGGACCTTACCTTGAAAAGAACAAAAAGGACCCCTACCTAGATGCATAAACAAAGAATTTAACCATTTGTTCGGCGACCATTAAGAAATGATTTATAAACTATTTTTTAAATTACATAATTTTTTAAATTACTTTTAAATCACACATATTTTTCTCTCTAATTTTTAATTACAAATTTTACCTAAAAAATACAAAAAAAAACTTTTTTAAAAAAAATATATATATATCTTGGCCGCTGAACAGTCCGTAAGGAACCAAGAGGAGGGAATTTCAATTCAACCTTATCTTGAAGTATTAACTCCAACAACCCAAAATTAAAATTACCTTATTGTTTATTCGATTTTGTAATTTGAAATAATCGGAATTGTTCAAATTAATAATCTCTCATTTCAGTGCTCAAGGTTACGAGTGACTTTTCAGATCATACTATAAAGTTCCTGCGGAAGTAGCACCTCTATCACAAAGGAACCAACAAATAGAATTTGCCTTTATGATTGAACTTTAACATGAATGCAGAATAATTTTTTTTATGCAAAATATAGATTTAATGAAAGAAAAAAAATATAAGGAGTAAATCAATTTGGATGTTGAAGTGGTTTTTGGTTATGTCGGGTGTTATTTGAGTTGTGATTGATGTTTTAAATTATTATGTAGACTATGATGTCTCTTTGCATGTTAGTTAAGTCCAAATTATAGGGGAGATTTTGCTGAAATTTCTTTAGAATTTCACAATAGAAAATGATGATTTTAATTTTATTATGACTTATTTTCGCATTTTAAAGTGAAAGGAACCTTGATTTATACAACTGGAGAACCATAAGTCGCAAAAGTAAATGTATTAGAATCATATTTTTGTTTTGAGGCTTTCTTGCTTTCTATTGTATAGAGTAAATCATTTGACATGGTCGTGGTGTTGAAACATTTTAATTATTCTATTTGATATTGGAGAGCTGTAGTAAAAGAGTTTATAATTATAATTTATACATAGATTATTAAATATATGATTGGTTTTTATGTTCATATTACTTAATCATTACTCTTTTTGATTCACAGGTTTTTGAGTGTTTTTTGGATGCATTGAAGTAATTCGACCGATGAAAAATGAAGTTTTCATGGATATAAGTGCTTGAATTAACATTCGTGATGTCATTGTAAATCAAATTGGAAAAACAAAGTACCTTACTTTTTGTTTGTATTAAAATATATTTGTTCTAATTTGCTTTAAAATACTTGCAATTTATTTTGAATAGTTGATTTATTTATAGAACACATGTTTCATATTTTACATATTATGTGTTATAAAATGTATATAATGTGAATGACCAAATTTACCTTTATAAACTTTACTTTATTACAATTGTGCCATTACTCTTTCCTATAAATAGTGGCTCGGTTTAGAGGTTTTGATTACACCACTTCAATAAGAAGAATTCTATCTTTCTCTCTCAAAATTTTCTATTCTCTTTATTTTACTCTAGTTTTACAACACGTTATCAGCACGAGTCTCTAACCAATTGAGTCTTGAATTTGAGTAATTTGAAGAAATTATGCTATGTAGTTGCCTTTAGTAGGATCCTCTACATCAGAAACCTGATTATTACTAATCAAACATCTGCTTAAACCGAATTCCTGTGAAGAGATTATCCTTAGGCATCTATTCAACTGTAAATCTTCAAATTTATATCTTTGTAAGAATCAAATTCATTGATATTTCTCGATCTATATTTCATAATCATTTTAAATATTTACATTTTTTTATTAAGTATACAATAATTATGTAATAACTTATATTTA